>JAVJGG010000073.1:9539233-9577245 GCA_035590195.1 Aviceda cuculoides
TTTGTATATTCCAATCCTTTTATTATTATTGTCATTTTATTATTGTTATTATTATTATTATCATTATTAGTTTCTTCCTTTCTGTTCTATTAAACTGTTCTTATCTCAACCCAGGAGTTTTACTTTTTCTTCCAATTCTCTCCCCCTTCCCACTGGGGGGGGGAAGCGAGTGAGTGGCTGCGTGGTGCTTAGTTGCTGGCTGGGGTTAAACCACGACAATACCTCTAACTATTTCTGTGAATGAACTAACAACAGGCAAACAGCCAAGGAGACCCATGTGGGGTTCTTTTAAAGCAACAATATCACCTACAAGCTTTGTCCTACCTCTTCCAATGGTTATTTATAACTGTATTTTTACATATTACCCACAAAATGTTACTGCCTTCCCTCTTGGGGATACTGCAGAGTAATAGCTTTGTGAGCTAGTTAAGATGAGTCCATACTTCCAGGATCTATTTTCCCCATTTTTCTTCAGTCATATAAGCACAAATGTGCATAATACCAAGAAGACAATAGCTTATGCATGACCAACAGTACCATATGCAACTGCAAAATGCCGCACCATCTCATGGATGGAAGTTTAAACTGGGCTCCTAAAATTAGCACAGAGTTATTTATACACACACACACACTTCGGGGTTTTTTTGCACTAATATACCTGTTGCCAGGTGTATTAGCACAGCACAGAGATGTCTTTTGGCCTCTTACCACTGACTTCTACTGGTGTTGAAGAAGCACCTCCAGAAATGGCAGCCAACAGACAGGTAATTCTGTTCTGCCTTCCAGCCTTCACTCATCCATCATCAGTTTAGCAGTATGCTGCTTCGTGTGATGCTTATCAGATTTTGGCCTGAAGAAAGGAAGCAGAGTTTGTGAAGAGTCTGAGAAGAACAGACTAACTCATATGTAGATGCGCTGACAGACAGATAGGCAACACAGCAAGTGTAAGTCACTGTCATCAGAAGAGTTGACGCAAGCTTGTCTTTACAAGCACAAATGTTTCACAGAAGGTGCTGTGTAGGCAAGCTACATCAGAGATTGCTAAAAGGTTTTTAAACCTTAAACATCTATTGCTTTTCTTCCCATAATGGAGGTGTAATGTTTTCTACTAATAGTTCCATTTTGCAGTTCACAGAATTTAAGTGTATTCAAGTTCCAGATAATTAATTGTATGGCATATTATAACCTCTTCAAAAGGGATAGGCAGTAGATTTATTGTCTGGATGTTTAATGGATTAATACTTTGCCACATTACTAACTCTGGCGCGCTTAAAGTTCATTGATTTAGTGTTTAATGAAATGAATGAGAAAGGGGCAATATGGAGCTCAACTGGGAAGAATTGTACAGAGATAATATACAAAATTACACAAAATGAGATGGTACCCTACAATTATGACAATTACTAACAAAGGTAGAGAGAAAAAGTGAGAAATACTTTCACTCAAGCAGATGCTGGAAACCGGCACTTCAAAACATAGACATAATGAACATTCGTTATTTGAATTCATCTTTCAAAAGGTCTAAAACATTGCCTTTCTGAAAATGAAGACATGTAAAGACAATCTAAAATTCACCCTTCTTTTAAGCATCTGGAAGTACAAGGCTTTGAACAAAATCTTATCTGAAGCATCAATACTATTTGCTATGCAATTACACAGCGCTGCACAGAGCTAGTGAGAAGAAGCCCTCCCAAGACGTTCCTGCTCCAAAGCTGCGTAATAGGAGTCCTAATCAGAGTCAGCCTGGGGGTTAAATGTCTGCCCCGTAAGAGACAGCCATTATTTACAGTGCACTGTAAGATCTGAAAATAAAGTCTTAATGTTCATATATGGCTAAGAAACAAATGCCATCCCCAGAGTTCAGAACCAAAAAGACAAAATATTTATCATCCCTGTTTTTTAAACTAAGCCATGATTAAATAAGGCTGTAGCAGATCAAACTGGACTTTGAATCCCCCAACCCAAGCTCAGTGACTTGGCAGCACATCCATCCTTTCAGGGGAATGAAAAAGGCACCCAGCTGGAGAAATACAGGGGATGTGCAGAGATTTAGCTCCAATCTGGCAGCATTTTTCAGAGCATGATTAACATTAAGAGGTTTGCTTGATGGGGAATACAGTGCTCAGCACTTTCTAAGTTCCAGTCTGTAACTACTACTTTGAAGAAACAAAAAACTAAGGAAGGAAGAAGATTAACAAGTTGTAGGGCTTAACAATTTACAAGCTGAGTTAACAGATGAAACTTTCCATGAAAAGATTTGAGTGTGTTTCAAGGAAAATTTTGGTAATGCCCTAAGAAAATCATCTTCTTGTCTGCGGTTACAGCTCCAAAGCGAACAACCTATCTTGGTGTGCTCAGCCTCGTTCACTCTGTAAAAGTCCCTCAGAGTGAAAGGCTAAAATGCTCGTGTTTGAACAACTCAGTTAAGCTACTAAATCCGTGTTCTGTGACCTTAAGCATGTTTAAGTGCACCTTGAGTTTCTATGGAATACAGTAGGATTTCTAAAGAAAAGGTCATTAAATGCCATTTTATGCATCTAATTATAAGATAAATAGGCAAGCTTGCAAATTATTACCTTCAGGAGCTTACATAGCGTAAGCACAGTCAAGGCAGTGAAAAGCATAAGCCTTGGCATGTGTGTCAAGATCGGTTCCAGTCAAGGAACTTGTTGTAAGTGCGCTGCAGGAGAATCAAGAAAGAATAAGAGCTTAAGTTAATAAAAACTGAGCAAATATCTGAACCATAAATTTTAAAGAAAAATCTGCAGTAGCAGGATAAAGATGGCACTGAAGAGTTGCACGAATTCTCACTGAATAAAAAAGTTCAAAATATTACACATTATATTAATTTCAGTTCATTGCTTTGATTAAAAATACCACAAAACATTGGAAAAAATCTAAATACTTCACAATAATTATTTATATAACAGCATTTTTATTCAAGGATTGGTATCCTGGCTTCTTTCTTTAAATACAAAGTCATATGTGTAAACAGTGCTTACTGTCAACACAGAAGGAGCCAGTAGTTCTTAGATCAAACATTCAGATTAAGTATTTTCTTATTTTGTCTAGTGCTTAAGCTTGGCACACATGAAATTTCCAACTGGCTACAAACTCAGTAAGATTACTCTGGAGCCACAAGTTACAGGATTGGAATAACAGCATGATTAATTTTGCAGAGTACATATTGCACAGCCAGAACCATGCCAGGTGACAAATAGGAAATGCTTTACATATTTCCCTTCCTACAAACTATGTTTCAGGTCCAATCTGCCAGTCCTTCCTCATGACAAATTCCCTAAGAATTCACCATTTTACTTGCAGACTGCACAACTGGAGTTACTAATAGCAGTAATAAAAATAAAAATGGTATAAACCTCACAACTTTCATCTTCAGTTGTCTTCCCAAACAGCAATTAATCTCCACAAAAAGAAACTATGCGTTCTCCACATTGTTAGGATCCAGGAAGATTTACCACGGCAGAACTAGCCTCAGGCATAGCAATGTTGTTTCCGTTACAGATTTCTGTCACGGTCAGGCTAAAAAAACATGAGGTTTGTTCCAGTGGCCCAGAAAAAAAGCTTTTCAGATCTCCCATGGCAGATAACTGCAATATGATCATAACACAAAATAATAGGTGGATCATAGAGCACACCTTGCCCCACGTGCAAAACACTATATGTGGAAGTATATAGAGTTAACTTCAAAACAACGCTGGCTTCAGTAGAGAGAATTGCAAAAACAAATATTCCTAAATTTGAGGCAAATTGGGTTGCCAAGCAATTATCACTAAATGTCCATCCTGCCACTAAATCTATCAGTGAAGCAAGAAGAAACTTGCATTTTTTAAAAACACACACGCCAGTAAAAATAGAAAGGTAATTTTAAAATATTTTCCAGACTCTGTAAGCATTGTTTTTTATTCCAGTGAAATAACCTGGCTTCTTTGACTGTTTATTTTGAGCATTAAATCTGATCAATAAAAATCTCGCTAGACATGAAACAAAAAAACCCTACAAACTGTGCTAGTGTTTGTTTTTGGCATATATTCATGTTGCTGAGTTCTGATATAACTGCAACCATAAAAAAAAAACCAAAACAAACCAAAAAAACCAACCAAACAGTTCTCTCTGTATATTCATTTTGTAAAGCTTTGTTGTATTTCCAGATGCAAGAGAAGAGATGGCTACGGTCATTCAAGATAATCAAAGTCTGAATGAATTTTTAAATTTACCAGATTAGAAAGGTTTGATATAACATCATTTTGCACAATGAATGACACCTGATTTTGAAGGGAAATGTAATTTTTTTGGAAATACTTCACTTAATGACTGACAAAAGACTCCGAACATGACTTTTGAAATATGCCTCCCATATTGGATGGAACACAGATGTCATCTTACAGGGGTGAAGTTATCATACTTTCTCATTTTAGCAGTATTTGCAATTATCTATATAAATTCTCTCCTGTATTACATGGAGAAAACGACTCATGCTCACTACACTGAGGTGGTGACATTGGCTCACCTGAGCAGTCCCAGCTCCTGCAGAGGCAACACCTGACTTCTCCCAGAAAACCCTCAGTGTTGCCATGCGATGAATAATCATGTCTGAAGGTAGAGATAAGTTACCTACAAGTTCTCCCTGGGGCAAAATAAGGAGGAACATTTCATTTCTGGCAGGCTGAAACTCCTGAGTCCCACTACACATAAAGATCTCACTTAAGGTTTATGAAGCAATGATGAGACGGCAGGAGAGACAGAAACCTCCCAGGATACAATCATTCACTTCCACATGGACTGTTAACGAAGGGTCATTCAAAGCAACTATCTGTAGAAACGAGGCAGGACAGAAATTCTTTCCAAACCTCCATAATCAATGCAATAGCAGTGTCAATTTAATCTCTCATCAAGGTAAATTGAATATAGAAAGTTGGTCACACTCCTTGTCTTGAGATCTGTAGCACCATGTCCATCATTTATTTGTCAGGAGGCTTCAAAAACAGAGATCCTGTGTTGCTTTTTAAGTCATGTATTCAGGTTCAATTTAACAGATGAGGAGGAGGTCCTATTAAAATATTAGGATTATTATTGCAGCCTGTAGCAGCTGAGCTGTAGAAGTTGAGCAAAGGCAAAATATTATCACTTGCATCACCCCAGCATGCAGAAGCCCCAGCCAAGGGAGTCCCACTGTACCAGGCACATCCAATCCCTGTGTGCTCAGCCCGAGCCACACGCTACAACCCAATTTCTGAAGGAACCTGCCAGCAGTGCCAGAGGGATTTGGGAGCACAGATAGGACCAGTGTCCTAAACTCTACATTTTGGGGAAACCCCTGTTCTACAGAGTAAAGCCAAAAGGGTGGGAGAAAGCAACACCTTTTTACGGCTCTCCTCACCCACAGAGCGGTTGAAGTGAAGAGCAAATCTCATCATCTTCCACCTGGGGTGTGAGCCCACCACCACGCGCAGTCAACGGGAACAGCAGTTACAACACCGCAGCTAAGCACTGCCCATCAAAGGCAGAAATAGTGCTTCATCAAGGTCTCCCCAGTACCCGTAAAGAAAACTGGAATATGGCAGCGAAGAACAACAGTCGAGCTGAGCTGCTCCTTGCTCTCTTGATAGCAGATGCCACAATGGTCCAAAGCTCAATCTCGCTTGCAGGGGACACGTCCCTAAGTGACTTCAGGAAACTCAAAGGACGCCTGTGACAGGAATTCAGCACAGCCTTCAGCCCAGTGAGCAAATGTGGCTTAGGATGTTAAACACAGCTGCCAGTAAGGCTTGTCTTTAAATGTCAAATTTCCATTGTTTAGATTTTTATTTATCACTTTAGTTCCTAAGGAGCTTAGAAGACAATTTTTCCAGCCAATTCCTTATTCAACTTCAAGATTAGCTGCTACTTCATGACTGCTGTTAGAATCGAATGGGTGTCCACAGTTTGATGATTTTCTTTCTTGAGTGGTTACCATTTATTTAGATCCCCATCATCCACATGGGCAATTCAAGATCATAGATTTGTCCTGTCTTTATCCAAAATTAATCTTCATCTACCATAAAATATAACCGTCACTGCGATGCCCAAATCACTCAGCCCTGGTTATGTCTCTAGAATTCCTCATATTCTTTTGTAAATTCTACCTAAATAATATCACACCCTCTTCAAAATAATGATACACCATCACTTACCCTCTCCTAAATTATAAGAATATGAAGCATCAGCTTTAGTACAGACTGTTGAAGCTTTGGTCATTCTCACTTGTTGAAAAGCTGAATGTTGTTTGCATTTAGTCCTGTTCTTTTACTATTGCCCAGCATACTTTGATTGAGACCAGATGACCACCCAGCGTGGCCTTGTCCAGTGACACCAGACTCCGGAAGGGGAGGACTGCCCGCTGTGCACCAGAGCTCTGCAGAGAGCTTACTGCGTGCTGTAAACACATGTTGTTTGGGATAAACCAGCTGAGCAACTTAGACTGGTCATCAGGCCGTGAAGAGCAGCACTGAATTGCATGAAGTACCCAGATGTGCTACTTGGTCTCAAGCAAACCACCTCTTCCTTTCACACTGGGTTCAGGAGTCAACTCTGACTTGGATTCTCTATCTTAAGTTTTGCAAATCTTTTACTTCATTCACAGGAAGGACTGGGATTTAGCTTGGCTCTAGAAACAAAATCATAGGGGTTTTTCTTCCTGATTTTACATCCACTAGCAGTCATATAACCAGCTGATTCCTCTCAGCACTGGACTACAAGGCACTCCAAACACTCCTTCTCTTTATTGTAGAGCTTCTCTCATTTCAAGAGAGCACTCTACCGGTGAGTTAGTTGTAAATTACCAACCTGTAGCCCAAAAAGCTCCTTTGCAAAGCTCTTGCATTGCCCGGTTCTTCGAGTAACTTACTCCCTCTGTGTTTTAAACACTATTATTTCCCATAGAAGCAGAAGAGAAATGGACACTGATAAAAAGCTAAGGTGAAGGATTCTCCATAGAACAGTTTTTTAATGCTTATTGAAAATAATTTGAGATAAGTTGTATATACTCAAGCATACTGTCGGGTGGGAGTCCAATGATGACAGCATTCCTGCCCTAGCTAACAGTACAGAAGCCACTGGTGGTCCTATCCCACAAAAGCATTTCTGTTCCTTTAGGGTTTAATTATTCCTGTACAAAGAGAAAAGTTTCTTTTCTCTTTTCCCCCATTCTGTTGACTGAAAACCGAATTTATAAGAAAGTTTACTGTATGTTTCTGAGAACACTTGGGTTTGAATGTTGGAGGTTCCTTTGTTTTCAGCATCAGTAAAGGTCAGCCACTCCGTGCCGCCATTGACAGGCCCCTGTTCCATGTGGCTAATACATTCTACTTAGCATCACACACAACAATCAGATATATTCTTAATAGTAGGAAGTTGCAGTAGAACAAAAGACATGTGTGTGCTATCTAAGATTTCCTTGGAGTGAATTACACTGGATGAATTATTCGGAATTATTCAGAAAAAGAAATTGTTTACTAGTCTATCATAACAGATGCTCCAGACAAAGAAAAGAGGAAGCTGTTGCAGCCTCTGACTGAGCCATAGCTTTTCACAGCTGAACATGGTTGTGCAAATTAGCTGGTAAACTTTATGGAAGAACTCAGAAAGAAGCAATTAGAATTACAGTGCCGGTTAGAGAATCTGTAGTTTGTAATCAACCAAAATTGTGCAGTTTTCCATATTCTCTGCTGATAATGCAAATGTAACCTTTGAAGGAAACTGCTCTGTATGTAGCACATCCTGAAAGCAAGAAAAAACACTGAAATCGAAGCATATAGTTCCGAGGACAGTAGGTTGTATGTCTTGGTCAAGTCACATATGGGCATTACACATATTGTGAACAAACACTGCAAAGCATGTGTTTTGGTCATTGGCACAAGTTAACAGGGCAGAACAAGATCTTGAGCAAAACAAGAACCATGAAAAAACACAGATTGGCTTGAAACCAGGGACTATAGAGCCCTTGGGGGAAAAAAGACTATAATCTGGATTGTTCAGTTTAGAGAAGACTCAGGGGACACATGACAACAGCTTTCAAATATGTGAAAGAATGCAGTAAAAAAGGAATAAAACAAACAACACCTCAGCGCTCATTTCTTGTGTAAAAACAGCTGATTACAAGATCCAGTCCAAGGCAAAGAGAAGAAATGGATGGCTGATGGTGATCTGGTTAGTGGAACCAACCTTTTTGGTATCATCTTAGCATGACATGCAATTACATGTGCAATGACACTGCATCTCAATATTAGCTGGTACCACTGCAGGATTACCCATTTGAAAAGCTGTCCAAGGCTCCTGAAGTTCACAATCTGCCCATTAAAATATACTGCAGAATTTGGAGACTGGAAGTTCCTAAAAGTACAACGTAA
The DNA here is from genome assembly GCA_035590195.1 of Aviceda cuculoides. Classification (NCBI taxonomy): domain Eukaryota; kingdom Metazoa; phylum Chordata; class Aves; order Accipitriformes; family Accipitridae; genus Aviceda; species Aviceda cuculoides. The sequence goes on from JAVJGG010000073.1 coordinate 9,547,639, forward strand.
GGTGTGCAGCATTGCTGCAAACTGGCTAGGATTTCCAAATAACTCCAGCGGAGGAACCACATGGAGATCCTGGGCTGAGTCAGAGCAGTGCAGGGCTCCACTGTATCATTTTAGCCACATAAAAAGTTTTGACCTCTGCTACCTCCAGGGCCCATTCTGGAGCAATCAACATTTGACTTCTACTACTTACCTCACAGGGCTGAGGGCAGATTTAATAAGTGTTGTCACCTGCTTTGAAGCCCATTGCTCAGCACAATGCAAAGTAATTATTAGACCAAAGTAGTTTATTTGTCCATACTAAATACCTTTCCAGGTTATTAAATTAATGGTCAGAGTTTTTCAAGATGCCACCTTACATAAATTAGTGTAATCCAAATTCCTGTCCTTCTTATACCAGGGACAGATCATACCATAATATTTATCTGTCCTCCCAAGATTTAGGGTTTGTTTGGTTTTTTTCTTTTTTTATATGATTGTTCTAAACTCCAGTCTCTGGGTTTGGTTTAGGTCCTGTTTATTAATTTTTATAAGGTTTGTTCAGTAGCTCAGAGTACCAGCTGGAAACTTATAAAATGAAGTGAACATTCAGCTACATTATATGGCACAGAGATACAAGGTTCATTGATCCCTGAAGCAAATTAAATGCAAATAATTGCTTTCTTTTTCACTGCCGCTTTTGCAAGCTTTCTCCCCTCCATGTCTTGATGTGCGTTATTGGAAGCAACAGAATTTCTCAAGATAAGGAAGGATAAATGTCAAACATATAACGATGAAAACACATAAAGATGTTCCACAGTATTAGTATGTGTCATTGCTTTGGCAAGGAAAGAATATTTGCTATTAAATTATATTGCCTACGCTCTGAAAAACTGGCTAGTCACTAAAACTTTTTATTTTTTTTATAAATCTTCACTAATACTGTGTACAGATAAGTCACAATAGGCAGCATATAACCACAATTCCAATAAAATTTTTCTGTAGTCTGGGCCTCCAAAGATTAGAGATGTCAGCATAAACATCAAAGGCTAAGCTGGAAAATGGTAAAAACTTTATGTTCGTATTTAATTTTGCTTGCTATACCCTACTACATATAGACCAGTCATTCCCTTAGAAACACAGGTATTTTGTTTATTGTGATAGGTTTAAGACAATCCTCTAGGGCTTTCTCTCCCATTCTTGCACTGGCTACAAAAGAAAGTCAAAATTACAGAATATGTCCAACAATTAAGATACTTCAGTAGTTCGACCACTTCCAAAGGCAGGCTACCACTGCTTCCCATACCTTACTGCAGGTTGGGCGTGCTTTCTGGAGACGTCTTTCAGTAACAACTTTCTTGTTCCTGCTGTTAAAATAGCTATCTCCTATTAAAACTGCACCTGTGGGGTGGCATATGAAGCTGATAACGCTGAGTGCCTCTTATACAAATCTCTCCTATTTCCCTGTTCACCCACATTTCAGAAAAGCCTGCCCCTGTCTACAGCGACTGGGCATTGAGATATCAATGCAAGTAAGGGGAATAATCATTTCCTTCACCGTGCTCTTTAAGCTCTCTTAATTAACATGTCTATTGTGCTCCTTATTCTGCACATCTCTTCTTCTCTGCCTGGCTTCTCCCATTACAACCTGTACACCACAGCATTAAAAACACCATAAATCATGCATCTCGGGGAACAATAATTTTGTAATCACCTTACTGCACTCGTAATGTTAATTTTCCTGAGAGCTTAATTTAAAAGCTAAACATGACATAACAGATGTCGAAATTGGATTTAGATGCTTAAATCAAATAAACACAACCTAATGCCCCCACCATGTTTTGCTTGTAAACACTGGTTATTTTAGGGTGACCCCATCGCACTGATGACACAGAGGTAAGATCTTTGTTTGAACTGTCTTCTACACCACTCGATACTTGGCATAAAGGAATGGAAATGGAAATTAAAAGTTTAGTTATTTTACACCTGATTTAAGGCAACTAGCACAGCCTTATGAATAAATATTGTAAGAAAGTATGTAAAAATCAAAGGTTTCTAAGAATTCTTGGATCGCAATGTCTGTTATCTTGTTAGCTTTGAGTTGTAGAGTGGAAAGCTTTAAAAACATGCAATTAATCAATACGAGCACATCTTTTAGCTCATTTCCAAAAGATCCGGAGGAAATATCATAAGAGACACAAGGAGTCTGCCACGGCAGTGGCTAAAGCTAAACTGGGAAACAGGAAACTTGGACATAGGCTTTGGCCAGGATTGAGGTTTAACCTTTTCCTCTCTCATTCTCAACCAACAGTTCCCAAGCAAGGAGGTGAACCCACACCCCAGGAGATACCCAAGGAGGAATCGGCAGTACCGGTGACACAGGCAAAAGGCAGGCTCCGGGGATGTACTGCATCGCACAGCTTCTCCGACTCCATCCTCCCTCAGCTGGGAGAGGACCAGCACTGCCATGGGAGGCACACGGGGTCCCAGGAGACCTTTAGGCTCCCCGTCCCTGAACAACGCGTCATTAGGACCAGGCATATGCTGATGGGGGGCTGTCATTAGCACGATGCACATTGGCACATCTCCCACACAAGAGTGTGCGATTCCTGTGACAGTCATGATTATCGTTCCCCCAGCTGTTGGGGGACGAACCCACCCATACGCGCAGTTGTACAGTTATGCCAATTCAGAGGTTGTCTCACAGGCAGCCATACCCAACCCATGTTTCCTCATGAACTTCCCTTGTAGTTTTATGCACATAATTTAATGGAAAAATCTTAAATCCTGGCCAGAAATTTCCCTGCAGTCACTGAATACCCAGCACAGGAGTATTTCTTAAGACTGCTGCTGCACTCCACAGCAGTTGTGCTGTTGAACAATCCCAGCATGTAGCCACATACTTTACAACCTCCCATCCTGGGCTGGGCCCAGCTGGGACAACATCTGTACTGAAGAGAAGCATTTCAGCACTTGCTCCAAGCAATGCAGACAGCACTATCACTTCTGTTACTGCTATGACCAAACACTTTTCCCATATTCAATTATCACTTTGTATGACCAGCAGTCATATAAAAGCTGCTGTCTCTTCTGGCAGCTTCCTTCAGCCCACCAACACCACCGTTGGCATTTTGTCCAGATTGTACTGCACCTAATGAACTCAACGCAAGCCATGAGGTGCTGGTTCCTCCCCAGCCCTGTTAGTTCCACAGCTGCGGGGATGGCATTCTCCTCAGTTTGTGGCGACTCATGTCTCTTGACAGACTTTCTATTTGGTCTCACATAACCCCCAATGAATAAAGGAGTAAGAAGACAGAACCTCTACTGTCTTTGCATCGTGAGAAGAGGAGCAACCACTACCTCCTGCATTCCACAGGGCAACACAGCTCATTGCTTATGGTACCCCAAGTCCAGACAGATGAGCAAGGTGCAGGAAAACTAAGGACTTGAAAAAAAGGTGCTGATGGCCAGGCAGGCAGATTGTCAGCATCAAGCACTGTTGGCCCAAGTACTGCTCTCATTACAGTATTCAGAAACCATTGGCACCAGTTCCCTTCCCTCACATATGGAAAAGAAGATAATCTTAATCAATAATGGGTGTACTAGCGATAAAACCAGAGGGTATAGGTCACTTATCATTATGTCTTCCCATCATATAACCATGGCCTCACTGAGAAATGGGCACTGCATAGGTAAAGTACATTCAATTCACCGCTGTAAGTGTATGGGGCTTCTTCCACAAGAGGTGGCAGCTCACCTGTGGCTCAAGCAACTTCATCAGCAAAGCAACATGAACTTACTTCACCGTAAAGAAACCTTAATTCTGGAAGCGAGCAGAGACAGTGGGAGGTACCAGGCCTTCAACACCTGAAACTCCTGTCGTGACAGAAGCTATGACACACACTAAAAGATCTGTTATAATGTGGGATCTACAAAAAAATATATGCACTTCAGAAGCAGTTGGTCTAGAGCAAGAGGTTTTTATCTGTGTCTTTCTCTCTGCCTCCCTTTCTCATCTTCCCTGCCGTAGATCATGAGCAAATTGCTGTGATCTGTGAAACAGATCAATGAAGAGGAAATTTAGGGGCCAGCGTAAAAGATAAAAGAGGACACAAAATTATGATGATGCCCTACTAAACCATCCAGAGGGGTCAAAGTGAGAAGAACAACTTTATCCTTTGAGGCTGCTTGTAACCGCAGGAAGCTCCATTAACTCCTGACGGTGCATCATAAAACATTAGCTCTCGCGCTGTGGGATGGATGTAGAGCAGGCTCCCGCCAGGAGAGACAGCGGCCATTCTGTGACAACGAGCGCTGTGCAACAGCCTCGGCACTGCCACCGGGGCACAAAGATGCTCAAATCTATCAGCAGGATTTACAGTCACCTGGGACCGCATCAGTTGCAGAGGCAGGCACAAAAGCCAGAGTTAATATCAAAGAACTGTCAGGAGCAGCAAAACACCCTGTCCCTTGCAAGCATTAATCTCAGACTATTCACACATGCTGGATATGGCATCATTACTTACCCTGGTTTTGGAGCTCAGAACTGCTGGGACTGGCTGCTAAAGTCTTCATAACCAACTCACCAAGACCCCTCATTACAAACCCTTTGGTTTAAATCTAAGACATAAAGGAGACTGCAACAACATCTTTTAGGAAAGGCATCACACAGGCTTCAGCCTGTAGCTGTGACAGTTCACGACATATGATTAAATAAATTCTCATTCTGGGAGAACGGATTATCATAAACTGAACCCTAGACAAAAATTCACTGAGACAAACACATCCTTGGGTGCCTCTAGGTTTCCATTAAACCCTTCCAGGGATTTTTTGAACCTAAGATCTTCCAATATTTCTGTTTAAAAGAAAAATATTTTGGAACAAACTGCACAAACAGGATACATCTAAATTACATCAATTTGTTTTGCTGTTGAGCAACGAGAGTTTCACAGAAATCTGTGTTACTGAATGTTAGGCAAGCTCTACAGGAGATGCAGGTATATTCAGATAAATTTCTTTGCGACCACTTCCTTCAAACACATCATCTGCTGGGTTCAGGAAAACCATGGGGCAGCTGTGGTAAAAAACTCATTAAATACGCTGTATCACAAATGCCTGAAGATTTTGATCGTGATCACTTTTCAATCACCCCTCTGGTATTTTTCCCTCATAACGTAGCTCTAAAATCATGCAAACTGTCTTGTTAGCAGGCCACAAAAGTAAGACATGCTGCTTTTTTATTGGTGAAGTTTAACTACAAATTCTATATAGGCTAGCCCTGCCTGTCTTCACAGCGGTGTATTCGCCATGTGCCTCCTTTCAAACATTTCCTGTTGACAATCATCTTTTCCATATATGGGCTCAAGAACTAAAACAGCACTTCAGAAATTAAAAATTGATTTTAGCTCCAAAAATCTGACTGTGCATGAAAAAAAAAGAGTAAAAGAAAACATCCCTATCTCTAAAGGCTGCTTTAAACATGAAAAGTGGAGCTTTTTTTGCTTGGTTATTTTCACATCGCTTATGTCTCTTCGTGTTTCTCAGGATGACGACAGTCACTTTTTGAGATACTATTTGGCTCACACTAACTGCTGGGATGGGCTGCTAAGGTCTTCATAACTAACTCCCTGAGACCTCTCATTACAAAACCTTTGGTTTAAATCTAAGACATAAAAGGAAATTAGTTAGGCAGATGCAAGATAGATGTTAGCCATAGCTTATTAGGAAAATATTTTTAAATAGTGTTGATAGGAATAAAGTTCATTATCTTCTAACCCACAGATGGCATTGGCACAAAGCATAAAGAGTGATAGGAGGGTTACAACAGGCTTAGTTTCATGGTTTTAGCCAGATTCAGTAAGTCTTTGGGGGTGTGTGGGGGGTGTCAGAGAAAAATTCAAGTGAGGTTTAACTTACGTATTTATACTGTCTGTATGTTCCCATTATGATAATCAGCAAAATGGATTGGTTGTGCTATAAAAGTTGTTTAAATTACATTTTATCATATAGTATTAATGAAAAGTACACATCAGAAATAGGTCATTTTTGTTTTATAATTCAAACAACACTAGAAGCAGGATTTAATTAGCTGTTTTTCATTTTTTTATTTAAAAAGAAGAACAGTAATATGCTCACTCACTAATCAGGGGGTGAGGTTACTAACCACTCTGGCCTTGTACAACTCCAGCTCAGGAGTCCGCAGCCCCGACCCCGCGTGAATCCCTGCCATCCTGCTGCGAGCACTCCCCACGCACTCGAGTTGTCCCACTCACACGCAACCCCAATCTCCGGCCCTTCCACGCTCTCCTTGGCAGACAGTCACCAACTTAAATGAAAACAGTGACAACAAAAATTTTCAAATGTCCAGTAATTTTTGGAGTCCGTGTTTTCTGGGTGCCAGCAAAGTGTTTCAGACTGAGCAACTAAAACTGGAGGCACCCAAAATTCCTGGATGCCATACAAACTGGCGGTCTTACATATCTGGACCCAAATAATGCAAAACTTCGGAGTCCTCTGCCCTGCCTTCATTTCCAAGGCCTATCCGCAGCCTCCACAGGGTTTTACAAAACCCAGTAGGTACTTCCAGGCATTTCTGCCGGCCGCTGGGCAGGACCTGTCAGCCACGGGAAGGAGAGGGCTGCCTCGGCCGCTCAGGGTGCTACCCGTGGCGTTATCGGAGAGGGAATGCTGAGTTAGAAACACACAGGCATTGCCTCCTACCGGGAGTTAAAGAGCCGTCTTCCCCTTGCAAAATCTCACCTTCATCTGCAACGAATCCTTACCCACAAATATTAAATTCCTCTAATGGTTTCCTTTCAAGTTACGTATTATTTTGCCTTAGAACATTTGTTTTCCTTTTCTTTCCAAAGAAAATGCCTCAGCAACCACGATGTCAGTTGAGGATTTATGGGTTATATACACTCCAACCTATGACACTGGGACAATTATTTTTGCTTTACAGGCATTTTTTGGAAGGTACCTGTCTCCCTGAGGACCATATAAAATCTTGTTAATACTAATGAGGCAGATGCCCTAATGGCAAATGGAGAATAAACAATACTACATTAGAAGATTAAGGGCAGCTTGCTTTCTTTTCACTGAGCCCCTTTGAAGTCCTATTGTTCAAAAAAGTCTGCAAGAAATTCATATATCTCTCCCACGAGAATTAGTCAACAATTATTCTGCTTCCAAGAGAAATTTATTTTGAGTCAATGTTTTTAAAATCTATCTGTTCATCAGGCTTACTCATGCATTAAGGATGATTTTCAGTGTTCAATAGAAACTCCTGAAACAAGGAGCAATTAGAAACATCTGATTTCATGATGCATTTTCCCTCCAGCAAACCAAGCAACTGTTTCCACAAGGAAAATGTAAAGACTCTCCATGTTCCAAGCAGTTAAGTGTACAGCAGAAAGAGCTAAATTTCAAAAGCTGAAATACAACAATAACTTAGCTTGCAACGAAAGTTGTCAAATGACTGAATGTAGTTGTACGACAGTAAAATAAACATAAACATTAACTCAGCTCAACTCAACTAAGTAAAAAACAGCTTACAATAAAAGCACCCAGCCAAAGGCACAGGTCAGAAAGTCCTAGCTTTGCCCTGGGATTCTTGCCTAAATTCAGGCAAGCTCTGCAATTGCTTTGCTCCTGTCCTGAAAACCAGCAATGGGGCCCATCCCACAGGTACAGCTTCCAAATTTACTAGATAAGCTCTGAGTAGTGTGAAATGATGTAAAGAGCTGCTGAGTATTAAGAATGAACATTAAGAAGTTAATAGTACCTTTCACAGGTGCTAAAAGTTAACCAGATATTTAAGTGTTACAGTGATGCAGGGACTTAGACCTGCTGGAGTCAACGGGCTGCTGTCATGAGCCCATCTTCTGCCTCTGACCCCCTCCTGCAACATGTGGCCTGAGCGCAGCAGAAAAGGGAGAAACATGCAGGTACGTGAGAGTTCAAACAGCACCCTGTGATATGGAGCTAAACATAGGAAACGCCCAGTCTTGAAGACAGAAAAGCAATTTGTTTGGCCTTTTTCTTTTGCAGACAACAATCACATCACCAGCTTGCCATAGTTTATTAAAGATCAGAGATTAAAGGCAATCTATAAATAGCTTCTATCCCTAGCAAGAAATGTTAAATAGTACTTTCACCAGAGTTCCAGCTGGTAGTAGTTAAAAAATAAGCAAAACAGGTCTCAACAACATCCAGTCTTTTGTACATACTGGTTAATGGCTTCTGACACTATAACTTCCTAGACACAGTCTGTAACTAATAGCTATAAAACCACAGCTTTTATGTCAAATTACACAGCACAGATGAAAGGGAGCTAATCCACAAGGCTACACAGATATTACATTGAGTTTTTCATTGAAACCGTGAAAGATGGCCTGGCTAGGAACAGTGAAAAACTGAACACCATGGCTTGCTTATCTGTTCCTTTCCCTGCCACAAGGGAAAAGATGTACATGTGGCAAAGGAAGCAATCTTTAGTAGGGGCCTTAGAAAAGCAATTCTTATAACTTCACCTTTTTGGCTCTGCCACAAAAACAGATGCAGAAATGTTATGCCACAAAATATATCTACTTCTCCCATTTTCTCCTCCTTGCTTTCTTTTGTGATTTCATTTCATTTCTGCCTTCTCCAGATGCAGAGAATTGGCCCCGTGGACACATTGAGCCAGGTAATGTTCATAGGTGAACAGTCTGTCTTGTAGTAGCATGGACAAGTTTTCTCGAAGGGGAAATGTCAGCATAATTCACCAGCAAGTAAACAAACAGGACTAATGGGCAAGGACTAAATGCAATACATAACTTCCTTCTCACCATCACTAAGAAAAAAGAGCCAGAGGAAGGTAAAATGTAAGGAGGCAGCAGCCTGGGGTGCTAAAATAAATATAATACTTAAAAATAAAGAGACAGAGAAAGAGGAAAAGAGAGAGAAAGAGAAAGTTATTTCAAAAACTAAATTGGAAATAGGATTATCTTTACAGACAATTCTGAACTGGGATGTGCTCCATCTGGACACAAGAGTGGAGTATTAAGCTTCCTAAATTTAGTCTGGAAATGTTAAACAGCTCCATCAGCAGGGTGTAATTCTGCAACAGTTACTGCAGTGGGAGCCACGGGGACAAACATCCTCATCGGCTGGTAGGTGGAAAATGAGACGCTTCTCAAAGCCTCCTGTGATACGGCCACCGAGAGCACACGTGGACTGGACCCTGAGAGCTTTTCCATTCCTGCGTCCTGGGGGAGCCCAGTGCTCAGCTGTTCTGCATGAGTATTCTGCATCGCAGTTGTGCATGTTTGGCATAGCAGCATCCAAAATGAGCGAAGGCCTTCCTTACAGGACAAAGAGGAAGAGAACACCCTCCCATAGAGTTCATGATCTATACGTGTGAGCGGTGCTATGGCTTCCCAGCATCAGCAAAGGGAGAGTCATCCACCACTCCACAGTGAGCATCATCTGCCTTTCCAACTGACATTTGCTGCTATTTCACCATATTCTTTATATTCTGGGAAAGTCTTAACGAGCCTCAGGAGAGACAATGTGTTGCCCCTTAATTACGGAAAGGGGCATAAGGGGCTGTTTTACCACCCAAATAATCTCTCATGTTCTACAAGTAAAACGCATTAACACCACCTAGAGTCCTTCCCACTTGCTTGTACTGCTTCGTACATCACTGATCAGCTTAGTACCTGGGCGTTTCACAGGAGTTTAATGAATTCACCACTGAGTTAGGGAACCAGAAACATCTCTAAAGAGAACAGGGACACAGAAGTATTAAATGACCGGTTTTAAGACACATGGAAATATGTGGTGGAAGCCCAAGTCTCCTGAGTTATAGCCTTATGCGGTCACAGCACTACCGCCATGTGACAGCAACTGAGTAATGACATCAGCAATGAGATCATGATCTTCCAGAGATTTTTTCCATACCCCACGTGTGGAGGCTCTCCCCTACTCTAGTCTTCAGCCACGGTACACATCCCCACCAGCAACTCACTCTTCTGACAAGTTCCACAGAAAGGGAGTAAACAGCATTGTTAATCATTAAAGAAAAGTGTGTGTGTGTGTATATATATATATATACACACACACAATCAGTTATTCTCACAGTATCACTCTGTTGCTGTCTCGTTTAGATTGTAGGCTCTTCAGAGCTGAACCAGACAGCATTTCAATCTTATTCAGCACACTGTGGGCACCAGTAGAGATGTTTAAAGCCTGTTGCAGTGTTCAACCAGATAGCAGCCACAAAAACTAAGGGGAGTTGTGCAGCTGAATCCCTTAGTCATCCATTTATGCTTCCCCTTCCTCATAAATCAAAGGACAGGAAAGCAATTTAATCGGAAATAAACACAGAATTAACAGTACAATTCAGCTCCTTATGCTCTTTCCTCATTGCTTTTGATAAGTAAAGTCAGCAAACAACCAGACAGCAAAAGAGAAAAATAATGAAAAATTAAAACCCCTGCTAGTATCACTGTGCTGCAGATTTCATGAAGTCCTACTCCAGTCTGAAATGGAATATTCTTCTAGTTCAGTGCAGTCAGGTTCAATAACTGGATTTTCAATTTCTTAATAAGGATCTGATACTAGATGTACTGCAAAGCTCTGAAATTGCAGACTATACTTAAATATTTGTTTTATACAAACATGCAGTCCAACCACAATGATGTAGCCAGATCTCTTGTATTCAGCACTCTGTTCTGATGTGATATGTAAATATGCTTGCTAAAGCACATGGCCAGGCAGTTACTGCAATAACTTAGTAAAAAGTACAATAGAAATGGACAACGGCAACAAACGGAAAAAAAGTAAGCCAACTATAAAGATCATAGTAATTAACACATTACTGAAAATGTTAAAGACTCCGCTGCCTTAGAAAACAGTGCTTCTCTATGGCCCTCCAATCTCACCAAAAAACGCAGTCAAAACAGACTCCATCCCGTAAGGGCAAATAAAACATTTAGGAGCACAGAAAGCCTGTAACAAAAAGTTGGGAAGATTAAAAGTATTAATGAGACGATAGACAAGAGACGTGTGAAAACAACAAATGCCATTAAATTAGCCCTTTACCCTCACTGAAAACAGAAACAACAGGATATACAATAAACTAATAAAAAGTAATGTATTCTATGGAGGTGGCAGAAGGTTTCCCATGGGATTATCTTGGTGAAGATGCTGTCAGAAGATACCATAAAGGCTAAATATCTTTAAAGGATTCCCAAAAGACACCATTTTCACAGAAAAACAGAAGCCTTTAAGTAATTTTGGGCATGCTAAAATATAGATGAGAGATTTAAAAATTTCTTGTAAAAAGTATTTTACTTGATAAGCCAAATAGTAATTGCTCTGAATTAGGAGGCAACTTCCCCTCTGGGAAGATTATTCCATAGTGTCTATCAGTGGGACAAACTTTCCACTTCAGCATGTAGCAGCGGACTCAGCCAAAGAAAGAGCACCATGCTGGTCTAAACCCTGCTATTTAATAGCAAGTCTTACTAATTGCCTCTGGCAATTGTACTCCTGAGTATGAAAAAATGATGAACCTGCATCAGAGTTTACACCAATGAGATGTAAAAACCAGGCAAATTAATATATACTTCGCAAGAGGCTTGCAAAGAAGAGCACGTGTGCTGTGATTTCAGCTGCAACGACAGCCTGACCAGCCATGGGGGCTGACTCCAGCGCACGTGACGTCTCCGGCAAAAATCACTAAGAGTGTTGGTCACTCCTAGAGCAGCTCTTTGCTGTCCCCATGCTCTTGGATGCTGTTCCACACTCCCTGAGAATCAGTATCCATCGCGTCCAACTCCGCAGAGCCCTCTTCTGAAATTATCCTATCACACCTAACACGCTTAAAAATTAATTGATGCTCCTCTGCAGTAAGATGCCGTAATTAAACTCTCGCTTTTCATTTAAGACTGAATTTAAATGAGGGTTTGATGGCACTGCAGTACAGTAACATTTGCAAAGGCAACGCTGACCTGAGACCTTTGTGATGGGTTTTGGCCGCATAATTGCCAAGGGCTTTCTACAACATCATGATTTTTGCCTTCAGCAATATACATTTATAACCACCCCAGCTCTCGGCAATATTGGCTGAAACACATGCATGGGTGGTGATAAAGATCTCCTCAAGGAGAAAATAGAAGTCTTCAGGATTTTTTTCCCCCCAAACTGAGCCCGTCTATGTCTCTCACACACACTGAGCAGCCACCCAGCCTTTATGACTGACAACGGAGAAGAATAAGATGACACTTCCTGACCTTTAAGAAGTGTTCACTGATCAGCACTAACTGCACCATTTCACTCATCTTGTTACTTACTAGCTTGGCTATAAAGAAAAAAAAAAAAAGCTGAAATTCAGTGTATTTTGCTCTTTACAGAATACTACAAGCACTGTCCTGTTCTCAGTGCTGTGACTACGTGCCTTCAAAAGAAGGGAGAAGCCCTGATCTGCTGTTTGCATTCAGCTCCCGTTGGAGACAGGAGGGCTGAAAATATCTGACATCAGATAGGACATTAATATACATACATTAGAGAAGTGGATTTATTAGCTAGGTTTAAAGAAAAAAGATCAGGTTTTGGTCAGAATGAACAGCACACTTTCTTTTCTTTTTTTTTTAAATTAAAGCCTGAATAAAGCAGTAACCAAAAGCAGATAGTCCAAGAGCAAAAAGGGTTCAGTTTGACTCCATATATGCGGTGTAAATATATCCATAGAGTCAGACACACTAAGAAAGTATGTCTTCAGTGCCGTCAGAGCATGGGACTGCAGTTTACATGCAGGCATAAAGATAGCTCTGAACAACATAGCGTAGGTCCTGATAACACTGTGGCCAGAGCAAGGTGGACATCAGTACTGACTGGCTCTCCAGGTATTCAGCCAGGACCCTATACAAGCTTTGCAACTGGCATTAAACCCCACATAATCACAGCTGATCATCTCCATACCGAAACCAACAGTTCTGGGTCACTTGGTGCATGCACTGATTCACTTGCATGTAAAGGACCATCTTGAATTCGGCATCAAAGAGGGCACTAACACACTGAATCTCATTCAGGGCACTTGTATGCATGCAACTTATTGTAAAGGAGTTTTTTGGCAGTTCAAGCAAAGAAAAAAGCCTCAGAGAAAGTAAATTACTCATTTCTTTCTCATAAAGACTAACTTCAGATGAAGATGAAGTTGACTGGAGATTACTCACAGTTGCTCCCAGGAAACGTCCATTCTCACAACACTGCCCTTGAGCAAGTGAGGTCTTGTGATGGGTCTTTTAATGTCACCACAGCACCCACCATGTTCTAGGCGTCCTCTCAGCACTTCTTGATACAAACAAATGAGAAGGAGTTTGTACAAACCACCAAGCTTTAACCCAAACCTTATCCACACCGCTGCTGCCTGCCGGTTATATGATGATCCAGAGCCCTGGGAATGGACTCACCCCAAGGATAGCAATGCTTTCAGCCTGCAGGCCAGAGAAGGACTTAGGGAGAAAAAAGGTCCAGCTGGGCAGGATGGAAGAGGATGACCTCAGTTTCTGATGGGAGATACTAGGGGGTGGGTAAAGGAAGCAGGAAGATCCTCCAGTCTCCTTGCCTGGGCAGCTGCAGGAACAGTGCTTAAGGGAGTTCATTTTGTCTTCTGTCCACAGCTCTTCCCTGTCACGTGTATATGTAGATTCTGATACAAATAATTAGGGGGTTCTAAGACTTTTGCTTGACCAAAATATTCAGCTCCTTTCCCTTTCTGGTGACCACTACTACCAGTCTTCCATTATGAGCTACTTCTACAGGCAGTGTCATTCCCCCCCACAGCTCTCACAGGGATGCTGCAAGAGGTTTGCAGAGACAACAATTTACACAGGTCATGGGTATAGCTAAAATAGGGGTTTCAGCTATCCCAGTAAGCATACATTAGCAAGATGTCCCTATTATCAGTTACGATATCAGGATCATTAATTCTAATTTTTCCATATTTTTAGGCCTTAATTACTCCACATCGCACAGTTCCTTCAGTACAGACAGGCTCCTGTCCTTTACTTACATCGTAAATTTTACATATCTATACCCTAAACACACATACACATTATTTTTTTTTAACATATGTCACATACTGATATATTTTATATATCTACTGTTGTATTTTAACCAAGCAGCATGCCAGGAAAACCAACATTGGTGGATGTTTTAAAGTATAGAAGCAATGTTGTGGAAAAATGAGAAATAAGATTCAACTCCCAAGCAGTGGGCTGGAATACTTGGTAGTAGTATTAACAAGTACCCCTGTTCAGGAGCTCTCACAATGGGAGTATCCTCTTGCAGTTAAAGATATGTTAGACACTCATACTAGATTTGAAGCACGAAACCCAAACCAATAACAAAATCTGGGGATTTATAGTTACTTTTCAGCAGTTCTATCCTCTTTTAAAATCTCTGCAGTTCATTCTTACAAGTCTCTATTGCCCTTCCTAAGAATACCCTCTTTACTCACATTCTTAATGAAAAAAATTCTAATGGGATTTATCGCTGAGCAAGGGTGTAAAGTCACTATCCTCAAGGAGCTAAAACCTTTCCTGGCTGTAGCCCTCTCAGAACAGTCTTACACGTTTTGACTGCCTTTCTAAGCAGACAACTTAGAGAGATGTACTTGTGGGGCTATGCTAGTCTTCAAAACCCACTGGCTTCCCCGCTGGAGCTGTCAACACAACACCAACAAACAAGCATCATTTGTGAAGGCCGTTTCGGTCACTGTTCACTGGTTCATTAGGCAACACATTGATCCAGTGAGGATTTCTCTTCCAGGTCTGTAAGAAAATTACATCTATGGATTCATCCTCTTCTCACAGTATCATCATTCCCTTTCTGTTTTCTTTCCTCTCTAAAAACATATTAAATCCCTTTGTCCATTTTCACCCCTTTATCCCATTAAATTCAGATCACCAAAGATTATTCTTATACTTGTCAGATGCACCTAACAGCACTTCATTCACAACATTTCCATTAGCTTGTGTTTTAACAAAATGGTTCACATAGTCAAAAGTGTTTTTAACCTAGAGAACCAAGAAAATAATACTTGGAAAAACCAAGACTTTGCACTACCTGTTCAGTGGATGACTACTGCATTTATGGCTTAGTATTTACCTATGCTGTGCAGGTTTATTACCTCTTACATGTATTATTACTGATGAAATAGGTATGCAAGACTTTGTTACTTTTTACAAAAATCAGTAGAAACTCAGAGCCTAAATCAATACGGAACTAAGGGAGAAATTACATTCTACTTCATGGACACACAGACTGGATGGTAAACAAAAAAATGGCGTTAACAACCTTAAAAAAAGAAGCTGGAAGTACTGTAAGTAGCACAGGTTTCAGATGGACTCTCGGGACCCAGTACTTCACCTCTGACTCGTGACACCTCTCATAGTGCAGTGCTCTGGAAATGCAACTGATGGGAGAGAGCCAGAGGAGCGCCCTAGAAACATAATGAGGGAAAATTAACAGAGAAGACAGCAAGGAACACAAATATATATACCCTGTGGAAAGGAAGGGAAATAAAAAATTTATTCTCACTACTGTGACAATTACAAACCATGACCGAGCAACAAACCAAGGCAACATAACTTCGTAGTGTCACTAGCCTGCCAAAAGCATGAAAGCCTAGATAACACATCTTACCTCCCTTTAGTGAGTGACTCCTTGGTCAGCTGCCACAATCCATCGGACACCACAGCACCATGGCTAGAACGAAGTTTCTGAGAAGTTACTGAATTTCAACGGCAGAATTAAAGTTCCTATCTCTCCATTCCTTGATTTCTCATGGAGACAAAGCATTCCAATTTAATTCTGCATTTATTTCCACCCTGTTTGGGGGCTTGTTTTTGTTTTTAAACAGCGACAAAGTAATTGTAACCACCAATATCCTGAGACGAAACTTTTGCATCACACTTCTCTCCTTGATCTCCTGGCTTAGCTCACCCTGATGGCTTTTTCCCCAGCATTAACTATTTTTCCCTCATTTTTTTCTCATTTCCTTCATGTTGCCTGTGCACAAAACTGTAAATTACTGTTTTGAAATAGACTGCGTTACTTTTGCAACACAGTTTGATCCCACAACCCCCCTTGAAATCATTGGGTGTACTCATTAAACAGTGCACTTCTCAGCCAGAGCAAGCATACCATAGTCTGCCTCATTTGATGAGTCTAATTAAAGTTTTCCAAGTGGGATATGCCAGCTGATTATCTACTCCACAAACAGAGTTTCAATAGGAGTAGAAGGTGTTTAAATTTCCTGAAATTAGACTTATTCGATCAAATGTCCAAATCATGCTTCAAGTATCTTTCATTTCCCTTTTTTAAAAAATAAAAACCACATGGCTTCTATTTTATTTTTCACAAGCAGCTATATTATTTTTTAACTATCTGTTCTGTACAAATATTTAAATAGGGTTCTTTCTTTATCTTCTTCCCCTTCAAAAAAAAACCCATTAAAAAGATGGCTTGGCCCCTGTGTACCAAGTCAATTCCTACATTTGCTGTCAAGGGAGCTTGGCTTGTCATACTATTTTTCAGCACATTCCTTTCCTTCCAAATTTTCAAGACCTGAATAAAAATGAGAAGCTATTATACAGCACAGAATAAAAAGAGATTGCCTGTGAATTTTCTTAGAAATGACAATGTTTCATGCAAATCAGCACATTTTATCAAACAGATTTGTTCTTCAGCTTCAGTGTGTATAATTTGATTCCATACCAGCATGTGGACATTTTTCAGATTAATGTCCTGTATTCTTTTGGCCACATCATTTAGGTGTATAATAAAGATCACAGTAAAGCTTCAGTGCAGTCTAAGGAGTCCCATGACATAGGTCATGGCTCTCCCCAAAGAGCATAATCCAGATCTAGTTTCAGAAGGCACCAGATATGATTTACATTTCTGAATGTACATATGACAAATCTGTCCATTCAAGAAAAATCCTGCAGACTCTTCCAGCAGTGTTTTGTCCCAGTTGTGCTAAAGCATCTTTATCGCCAAGATACATAAGCAACCAAAAGGGAAGTTTAGGGTTTGGGATTTTTTTTTTTTTTTTTTTTAAACGCATAGTATGTATTCAACCCATTGCACACTTCTAATGCCTTAGGGGGAAAAGAAGTTTTCTCTATTCTCTTTGTCTTCTACACCTTTTTCCCTGGAGTTTCTCAAGGAGAAACATTTCCTCTGGTGGAGTAAGGATGGATGCAGTTACTGTATCAAGAGTTCTCCCTGTTTGCATGCATTACTGTAAAAGATACCAACCCTTAAGGGAGGTAAGACTCCAGGCTATGAATCTGACGCTCTTTAGAGCAGAGGGTATCATAACTCTGACACACAGCTTGATTTCAGCTACTTTTTCTCTGGATAATAGATTAAACGAAAAACACAGCAAACCACTAGCCTATCAACGACAAGTACGTCAATGCCCATAAAACACTTAACTACCACTGCCTTTCCCAGCTTCTACATTTCGTAGCATTCGTACCATACATATTCCTCCCTCCAGGCTTAGATATACCCCCCGCTACTTCCAGCCCCACATCACAGCAGCTTTTGTTTGCTTTTCAGAGGAAAGCACCAGGTGAGGCAGAGTCAAACTTTTATCCTCATTTGATTGTAAATGTCTGAAAACTTTGAGTTTTCCATTTCCTTAACTGTATAGTGATGAAATATTTTGACAAGGCCAAATTGAACTACAGTTCATAGGCTATGGTAAATTTGATCTTGATTCTATCACTGAACTCTCAAAAATTAATTTTCTTATCTCTGAACCACAGAAATATAAATTAACCAGATTGTGGAGCATTTATCTTATGTCAAGATGAACTAGTTGTCTGAGCAACAATCTTTCTTCTTTTGCTGCTACTACCATACACAAAGAAATCTGTTGACCTGCTATTTAGAGCATTCTTCATTTTCTACCCACCAGTTGCAGCATTCCTCGGAGACTATTTGTCATTATCATTGAAAAGTGATTTAAAATATCTCTGGAAAAAATGCCTGTGCAGAATCCACATTGATTCAATACACATATGTTTATCACACAAAAGTAAGAGTTTTACTTAACTGTCATTATTCAGTTTTAATCAAGACTTTTTCAGGAGGCTGAATGAAGCCATTTTCTGTAAAACTGTTTTTGCACCTCCTCTTTAACAAAAGTTTTACATGACAATACATTAAAATACAGCTGAAAATGCTGTATTTTATTAAGACTAGATGTTCAAAGTTATGATTAAGCAAAGGCTTCCAGGGAATAGTAGGAGAGGGATGTTAGGCACCTTCATTAACACCTTCCAGTACAACACATCAAGATGTATGAAAGTGTGTGACAGCGCAGCTGTGCCGGCACATCACTATTGCATAGATAAATTACTCCAGTTAAAAATGTAGAACTCTAGGCACTTAGCCAAATTGTACATGCAATACCCACCTGCCACATATTTGCATGTATGGACACATCTGCATATGACACACTTTAACAAAGTCTTTCCCCTAAAGCTTTCCATTAGATTTGCTGCCAGAGAGCTGCAAGGTGACTGCACTGCAGCCAGCTGCTCACACAGATGCCGTCACTCCAACACTGATGGTTTAGTCAGAATCTCTAAGGCAGGAAGCTACTTCTCGATCATCTAGACCAACCTCCTGCTCAAAGCAGCGTCAGCTACAGTAGGATACTCAGGACTGTGTCCAGTCAGGCTTTGAGTATCTCCAAGGATCTCCTCAGCCTCCGCAGGAGACCTGTTCCAGCACTGACCACACTTACAGTAAAAAATGTTTTCCTTACTTTTTAGTGGCAACTCAGTGAATTTCCTGTATTTCAATTTGTGCCCATTGTTTCTTGTCCTGTCACAAGACAAGAATGAGAAGAACCTCTTCACCCTCCCTTCCAGTACTTATACACATTGATGAGATCCTCTCTGAGCCTTCTCTTCTCCAGGCTGAACAGTCCCACCAATCTCAGCCTCGCCTCATGTCAAGTGCTCCAATCCTCTCATAATTTTTGTGGCCCTTTGCAGGACCCTCAGGATCTTTTCCACAAGCTGCGTGTTCATTCGTGCAGGTCTCCTGACACCTTTGCTTGATTTCCTGCCTGTCAGGATGGACCACTCTTAAGCATGGAGGTGATCCTTGAAAAATCAACCAGCTCTCCCAGACTGTATCCCATGGGTTATTAATGCCAGTGCTACTCCAGATACACCTACTCCTCTGACCAAATCACCTAACACACTGGCAGCAAAGACTGGCCTGCTATAAATGCTGTCTTAGGAAGAGGTATCAAACTCAAGGTCCAACCCTCTGGGGCCGTCAGCACGCCACTAGAACAAAGTCATTAACCCTCAGGTGTCCTGAGCTTCTAAATTCTAAGAAAGCTGACAGTAAAGCTGATGCGAAACTATCATGAAATTCACACAACAGAGTATGCTCAAAGCCTAGATAACCTAAAATGAATCATGTATGATGTGAGGCTATCCGTTACTGCCACAGAAACCATGATTTCTGTATTGATTGAGGCACCCCTGCACATGAACTGTTAATTTTCACATTGGGCGCAGCACTAGCTGGACTGACGGCTAGATTTGTTATAAAGACAGCTACACCACATCAGACAAGAAGCCTGTTTAGCCCTGTATCTTCTCGTTGGCAGTCAGCAGCAGATACTGAAAGAACATGAGAATATTCTGTATGTGTCCTGGTTCTTCCTGAAGGTATTTTTCCTACTTCCAGCAGTCAGTACATCAGGACCTTTGTATAAACATGTTCTTGAGAAGCAATGAAAAATCACTTGCCTTCCCTACCCCTTTATTATTCCATAGATTTCTTCTCATTTCTTCCTTAGTCTCTTTACAAGCTGAAGTCCTAATCCAGTTAGTCTTCTCTCAAGAAGCAGCTATGGCATGCCCTAGGTCATTTCTTTTTCCCTTTTCTGCACCTTCCCCTAACTCAGCTAACTCTCTTTTTAGATAAAGCGATATTCAAGATATGAGGGCAGCATGTGCTTATACAGTAACAAAAAGATGTTTCCTTTTCAGTTCTCACCTTTGGTGAGAATTAATTTCTAATTTGACCACTGGAAAGCACTGAGTTGGTGTTTTAAGAGAGCTGTTTAGTATAATTGCTAGTAATTAGAGCCCATAATTGTCTACGTACAGTGTGGATTTTTTTTTTCCTTGCGTGTATTACTTGGCATTTAGTGACCTGGATCTTCATCAGTCAGCCAGCTCTTCTCAACTTTGCCCATGATCTGGTAATCCTGACTGACTATACTCAGCTGTTCTTATAAAAATACTTTATGAGGTGTTTCAAAGTTATTGTAGCTGTATGCTTGATGACCACTAGCACCAGGGAACTAACTCATCATCGTCCATACTCATCAATCTCCAGATAACAACCGCCTCTTTACTGGAGCTTCTGGTAGTTGGGGAGACCACCACAGGGTTTGGGATGCTCTGGTTCACCGTGGAAATCACTCAATACCCACAGCTGAACAGGAATTACAGGGAGCACAACTTAGCAAAAATCAGTCCGATATGGCCTGTCCCCATCACGATGTAGGAGGTTCCTCAGCCAGCTCAAGGACCCAGCTAAGGACCCAGACTGTGTGCCCACTTTTCACTGACTCTGAGCCACTGGAAAGCTAGAGCTGAGTTAGATGGAAGAATGCAAATAATATTACTTTGGTACTGCAGCAGCAATTTATTTCCAAAATGTTTTCATACGTCTTGTGTGCGGTTTTTATATATACTTTATATATATATATATCTCTTTGCCTTTGTTTTTTTAAAGTATTCAATATTTCTAGAGCACAGCAGACTTTCATTAATCTCATACTGCCTCATCTTGCCCTTCAGATTCCACCAAGTACCTGCCCTGTTTAATCAAGGATTTTCACAAAGAGGCTCTGGGAATACAAGTTCACCTTCTTTACAGGCAGACATTTCAAAGCCAGAGATACACCTGCACCCTCACGGACATACATGCACACACATACATGCACACAGCCATCACTGTGTAACTACAGTGCTATATATACATAACTATATAGCAAGTGCTAAGAACTTCAGTATTTAAAAATACATTCTTGTCTGCATAGTTTTTCTGAGAGTGCCTTATGGAATGTAATTCTAAATGATCCAAACATGAAGGGAATATCGTCAAGACTTCTTCCGCTTTCTTCTCCTCTTCTCTGATTAAGAAACATCCATTGATGAAGATATTTTTTTCACGGTCTCTTCAGCAAAACAAAATTGTATGGACTGCTGTTTATTTGAAAATCTGCTAAGGAAACCAGCAAGAAATTTCTCCCCTAGAGCTATCATGAAAAAGAATTATCTTCATATGGGGAATTTCATGGTTTTGTGAGCTCATAAAATAGTACAACATTTACTCTTGTACTCCATAACGTTTAGTCTTACTTTAATTTTTTTGCCCAAGTTTCAAATACTGGTTTTGACGTTTTACCTCAAGACAGTGTTGCTTCATCTGCCAAAAGGGAACCAACATGAGCTCAGGCTTCTTTGGGGAGGTGAAATTTTATTGTGCTTCTCCCACCTTTAAAAAATTCTGTGTCGTAAAATCTGGCATTGAACATACTATTGTATATTCCAAATTCCACATATGCCCAGCAAGTTTATCTAAGACAACACAGACCATGTAGGCTTTTAAGCAAAAACTACCCCCAGAGCAAAATCTGACAGGTCTGCACAGCTGGAATAGGTTTAAGCCCTGGCTGTAAAATATTTTTAAGAGATTTTCTCTCTCCATATGGACTCTAAGAACAGAAATTCTCTGGAGTTGATGTAAACTTCCAAGACTGGATCCCTGAAATTTCAGCAAAGAGGATGAGAGCCAATAGCAAGAATTTTCCTCCACAGTGATAGGAGTTCGGTGGGACTCCTTTGGGATCCCTATAGATACATATATATCTATATCTATATCTATATATCTTCCCATACCCATGAGTATGTGAAAGGTATATTCAGAATGGAATCTGTTGCCATTGCTTGTGGTTTGTATCGAGTTGGTTGTCTACAGCCAGAGCCCTAAAATCTATGCCTGTACCTAACCAGCTTTCTTCAGACAAAAGTATTTCATAATTTACATGAGCATTCTGCATCAGTTACTGTCTTTTGTAATATATTTGTTTACTATTCAGTAAGCCTCTTGCACTGCTTTGCTGCAAAAACAACTAAAGCCCTCCTGATTGTTTTGTGCCTAATATTCTAAAAACAGCTCTTCTGAAGCTCAGGAGATTTCACAATGTGACTACGCAACCTGTATTAACACTGCTGGGAGTCTCTTGGTTTTGTCCAAGGTAGAAATCCACCCCCTCATTAATGTACATTATATTGTCTTCAAACACATCCCACGATAAAATACAAAGCTGTGAAAATCTCTAATCTGTAAGACTGCAGACCCATATTGCTCTCTCTCCTCTTGCACACATTCACTTGGCCTTCCCAGCATGCCATGTTCTGTGCTAACCCTTCTAGCTATCAAGGAGAAAACACAGGGTGGAAAGCCTTTTGTGCTTCACTGTCTCCCCAGATGACACATTACTCCTCCTTAGGAAAACAGCACCTCTAAGGAATATGTTTCTTCAGAGAGCCTTGTGAAAATGATCAGTAGTGTTGGGGTTTATCTGTGCAGTCAGCCTGTAAGCTGGGTCAAAACTGGCAGTCCTTAAATGGTAGGGCTCCTTTTTTCCTGTGAAAAATGTTAGCCTTCCAGTCAAGAGTTAGAACATTTCGGATCTAAAGGGCTTCTGTAAACACTTCTGAAGAACTTCACTTTGGGTGCCCAGTGGTCCTACTCTCCTTTACCAACAGCATCCTCTGGTCAAACTAACACTCCAGACACACAGGAACCTCCCATGAGACCCCCATGGCCATGGTGCTCCATGGGAGATAAAGTCCTGTTGGTTACTTCCACCTCCAGAGGAGACCCCAGAGTGCTATAACCAACTGGAAATATCATAGCTTTCAGCCAATGCTGGTTTTGACAGAGCATTTTTAACCCATCCTATGGTGAGATCTGAGCCCTGATGCCTCACTGAGGCAAAGCAACTTTGTTGACTCACCCTAAGCAGCAGATATATGAGAAAAACCTTCTTGAGCCACAAATCTAGAGCCTGCAGCTGGGCAGAACCCAGTGTGGAACATCTGGAACAGCTGTGCTAAGGTGAACACTGGGAGCAGGAAACATCCAAGCCAGCCTACACCACAAGGGCACTCACAGTGCCAGCCCTTCAACACTACAGAGTTAATGGAAAGCTTTTATATGCTGCCTCTGTCTCTTTTTTGGCAGTCCCCCAAATTCATAATTAAGAATGATACAAGTGTGATTAGAATATTCAGCAAAATTTGAATAGTTTATGGTTTCTACTAAGTTATTTCCCATGAATCCAAAGAGCTCATAAGATCATTCTGAATAATAAAATAAGTTATTCTTATAGGGATAAGGTATCATTATCTAATATTCATCACGACAGAATATAGTCATCTTACAATTTATACTTCACTATCCAAGATATTATCTAACATCCATCATCAGCTATGCCTTGAACTGCCTATATTATGTTTATTTAAAGAAATTCAGACAGGTGAGATGTTCTACAAAGACGCCATTTTCAAACAAGCGAATGGAAAAAAAGACATTGACTGCTATAAATGTAATAAACTCCTACTGACATCTCGAACTCATTACAGTTCACTAACAAGTATAAAGGCTGATTACTATGATAAAAGAAATAGAGAGAAATAGCTTCCTTTCCTTTAAAGGAAAGGAAGTACAATATCTACTCTTCATTGCACAGATCCACCTGACTGTTACTCTTGGCATCTGCCCAATATGCTTCCCATCCTTTTTGTTAATGCTACATTCATTAAATAACTCTTTTTTTTTTCTCTTTTTTTTCACCCCTATTTTGTAATGCCATGCTTTGAACACAATTTAAGATATAAGGGATGCAATTTGAAGAGCTATATTTAATATTTCTAGGGAAGTAATTTAACTGATTATTTCTTTTTCAAGTCCAAAAAGTTAAAGAAATGATACAGCACAGCTGATATGCCAGCTCCTTCCTCTGGCTTACTGATAATAAGATGCAAAAAAAATGAAATTTAGCATCATGCAACTAGGCAACTGGGTACCAAACAGGTTTTAAAAGATTTAATCCTGACAAAAACTGTGCACAGAAATATAAAATCCGCTAGATATGTAATCAGTGGTAAAACAGCTAGATTATTCTACTGAATCATCCTCTCAACACAAACTAGCACTAGCCAAAAACACATGGCTTTCTCCCCCTGTGGCAAAAGCTATTTTGGAATAATAACAGTTAATATCTGTCAGATAAAACAGACAGGATCCTAATGTCAAAATATGTATCTGGAAAAGACTTTTTGTGGTGACTTTTCCTATGTTTTGTCCCTTGCACATCATCAGGATTTTAAACTTGCCTGAAATTTTCATAGCCGCATTCTTACTGATGATGTTGTTAAAAAGACAAAGTGAACCTTGGTAGCACGCAAGAGAGGGCAAGGTTTCCCTGGAGCCTGGGATGAGCTGGGGCAATCCGCCTCTGTCCATAGATGAGATTCAGTATCTCTAGTGGAGCGGGCAAAGTGGGCAGCGAGGCTGAGCCCTTCCTCCTTTCTCTCCTCTCTACTCCAAAATCCCTCTACTGCCACTATAAAGCTCAGTTCGTCAGTGATGCCAAGACGCCTGAAGAGCAAACAGGGCCAATGTCCCACACTGAGTACATTTATTCAGATGAAGTCTTTCTGGTTTTGTTTTTTCAATTATTGAACAACGAAGTGGAGAAAGTGAAAAAGGTCCCTTGAGACACTGCTGCTGTCAGCCATCATTCAATGCTTGTTCTCCTCAAGGCCAAATATATAGCTTGATATAACATAATGCTGCTATAAATTGATTAATAATACATAAATGATTATTTGCTCATTTAAAGATTAGTTTTCCTCACTTTGATGGTGAGACATGTGCAGCAGGTCCTTCTTAATCTCTAGCCACAGCCATATTAGAAAAAGATTTTCTAGCCAGAGAAGATCTTTCCTAGGATTTTTCTAAGCCAGAGCACATGGAGTCAAGGACCCAATACACAGGTGACAGTGCATCTCAGAATAACTTCATCTGAAACATTAGTGTTTTAGCTTTCCCCACTGAGTCTACGAAAGGAAAAGAATAATAGAAAAATAAAACATTAAAAAAAAAAATCACAAAAGCAAGAGTACTGGGGTCATTTGAAGCACTTCATCCCCTCAAATTTATCACAGTGAAATATCTCCCCATGGTTTTATTGATGCATCCTAAATCTGGCAGTAAATGATCCAGAGGAAACATAGGACTGAATTCTTGAAGTAGGTGTGAAAATCTTCACTCGACTATATTTTCCGATATGGCAAACCAGTGTAGTAAAGAAAATAAAGGGTCTCGCGCAACCGCCCGTTTCAATTTTCATGTAGGGCATGTGGGGCACACACAGCTGGTTTGCCCAGCCCCATGACGGCGCCCGGCCAGCGGTGCCCCAAGGGTCCCGCAGGTGGCCTGGCAGCCCCCGCCAGCCCGTCCCCATCCGCGGTGGGTGCCTGAGGAGGAGGCCTGGGTGCTGCGGGCTTGGGGCTGCTGAAGGGTTGGGAGGCCAAAGGCAGACCTCGACGGCTCCTGTCCTGCCTACAGCCTTCTCGCCTGGTTTCCTGGGCAGCCTTAAACTAACTGCAGCTGGACCCACGCGGAAGGAGGCAATTGCTTCAAGGCCGCTTGCTCTTGGCAGCCGCCAAAACCGGCACCTGGCCCAACCCCCCTGAAAGGCCATGGGGCTGCTGGGCTGCCAGCACCACCCGTGCCGCCAGCGGCCTGAAGTGGGAATGGTCCGTCACTGGTTCCGAGAGCCATCACCAGGGGTGGGGAGGAACAAAAATCCTGGTTCTCCTCAGCCGTGAGGTGAGGCTTTGGGTATCTCACTGAACCAAAGAAAAAAACTCTACGGGGGGTGCAAAGGAAGGCCCCAGCCCCACAGAGCTTTGCACAGTGAAGGTCCTCTGTGTCCACAGCACAACTTAAAGGATTGAGGTAAAAAAACATTTAAAGAATCCCTTTCCCCATAAATTCAAGCCTTTTTGGTGCTGTCTGCAATTAAGAGATAATGCATTTAATTGCTAATTGCACCAATCAGTCTTGACTTCCAAAAAGCCAAGGGGTAGTTACTTTCCCTGAATTCCACTCACGTAATTGGCATGCACAAGCCAGTGTGCAGGCTGAAACAGTAGAAGCAGTGGATTTATCTGTTTGAGTCTATATTCTTCCTCAGTTCCAGGCTGCTTTGATGACAATGATTCTAGCTGGATTTCTGGTCTCTTGCTGCACAGTAGTTCTATATTGCAAAAAAATAAAGACAGAAAACTTTGCAAAGCAAGCTTTTCCTTTATGAAGATACCATTCTATCTTTAAAAAAAAAAAAAAGAAAGAGAGAAAAGCAAATATGCAAAAGAAAAGGAAAAAATGCTCAATCTTTTATATACAAGAACAAATACCCAAATCCTAGTTCTGTAAATTGTTTTGAAAATACATGATGTGGTTCAGGTTTGGCTATAGCACAGGAAGCCAGTCACTCTTGAGGAGAGATGCCAATGATTGTGCAGTGAGCAATGTCGTTCAAGTCTTCAGTGTGAGCTGCAAGCCTCACGGTGCTTCTGAGCTGTTGTTATTATTAGGCAATAGCATATGTAAGCATCCTTGACACGTTCAGCTTGTCAACACATTTCAGTCTCAGGAGGACTCTAAAATCTTTGCCTAGCAAGTTCAATAACGGTCTCAAGAGGCAAGAAGGAAAGGGGAGGGCAAGATTACAGCATACAAGCTGCGGAGATCTTGGATTTTGAGTCAACCAAAGCAATAAGAATCAGCAGTGGCTTGCTTAATCTTTTGTTTCCTTTCCGTAACAAGCCTGCCTCTATGAATACAGTTCTCTTGCCTCTCAGCTGTTATCTGCCACTTCATAAAGCAAACACAGCTTCAAATTTGACAGTTTTCTTTTTGTTAGTCTTTGTTCTGAAACCAACTCTCCTGTTGATCTAAAAAGCCAGCAGCTCTCAGCCCCATCCTGTCTTGATTACAATCTTGTCTCTCCAGCACGAAGACTTTCTTCAACTTGTTTTTTCAATGCTTCACCTCCCACCCCACAAACCAGAGCATCTCTACTAAACCCTACCACATTTGTGTTTCTCCCTTAACCTTAATAAGAGAAACTAAAGCTAGAAATACTGCAGGACAGGAACATTGCATCCTATAAACTGTCTGGTCTACAGCTGATCAGAAATTTTTCTGACAAAACTTCAACTGTGAAAAATTTTGCAGGACAAGGACAGCCAGTAACAAATTCTACCAGTCACAGCAGCATTAGAAATGCCCAGAATAAAATTGCTTGCTGCTTCTATTAAACAGCTTTTGGGGGAAGACACATTTTGGGAGTTGTCACTTCTTAAAGTCTGCAGCGTATGAGCAACGTGATCTAGGTTTGTAACATCTTGTTGGAACAGCTATACTTAATAAGAACAGCTGCTCTGGATCTGACAGAGGAGCTGTCTACCCCACATCCAGGCTCCCACAGCAATGAGCAGCAGATGCCTCTGATACAGGACAAGAACTCTGCAATTATGCCATAATACCTTCCCCAGTGCAAATTCCCTGCTTCAAACAGCCTGAAGTTTGGGCACATCCTCAAACAAAAATATGATCTACTGCTTAGCAGCCAAAGGATTTTTCTTCTTTTACTTTTTCCATGGTTTTGAGCACAGATAAACCTTTGGGACTAAAGCCTTCTTTAACAGTGATTTTTCACTGCTGGCCAGATGCTGTGCAAGGAAGGACCTCTTTTGGTTCATTTGTAACCTTCACAGACCAGTTCAAGACTGCTCATTCTTGTATTATAAGAAGTTGTAATGACAAGCAGTCCCTTTTCACTAGATCACTGCATTGTTTAAATCATGGGGTATGCATAATTTCAGAACCTGAGCATTTTTTCTTTTCAATTGATCTTCAAATTCATACTACTAAGCTCAGTTTAAGGGTCCTAAATTTTCATAAAAATGGCAAACCAAGATGTGCAGTCAGTTTCCAACTTTATCAAATTCATGAATTGTATAATTTTAATAAAATCTTTCATTTTCTTTTCTTGGGGGGGGTAATAGGAGGAAGGAGATAAAGATATTTATAACACTTACTGGAAAAAAATTGCCTTTTCTTTAAAAATCTTTTTACTGAAAGAAACATCTGGATTCATGCCTAGAAGTCAGGCATTCAAGAAGGATCTAAATATAAGTATTTTAGCACTGGTGCCTGACCAACTAGTTTAATCTAGATCTGCTCAGGTGCAAAGACCACCATGAGAAAGCTTACTGGCCAATCCCCATTAAAGAAGGCAGATGTTGATGTGGCCCATCAGCTTTTCCATGCATCATCTCTATTGAACTGCAGTACTGGGCCTGCTCCAGTCACATGTGTTGAAATGAAGGGAATATAAGGACATATGGAAAAGTCACATTTAAATGTGGAAAAGTAATCAGAGATGCATTTTAGACACTTAAGAAACCTAACAAGTTTGTTTAGGGCACTAGCATATTACATAAAACCCAGAAAACATTGCAGTACATACACTCAAAAGGCTCCAGACTATGCAGGGATGTAGACTAAAGTAAGGAGATGCAAACAGACAAGCCAACAGCCTTAAATACTTGAAAGGCTACAATCTAAGGATTTTCCTTTATCATCCGTTGCTCTTTGCCTGGAGTGAAAACAGGAAGGTGTTGGTTAGATTTAATTAACTGAAAAACACCTGACTATTCAATGCAAGGCACCTCAGCCTTCTTCACTCAACACTAAATATTCCAGAAGACTGCCTTTGCTATCACTGTCCTTGTCCAAAACCTGGAGATTCCAATTAAGTATCCAAAAATATCTGTTGAAGTACAGTTATACTTCCTTGTTGATTCCAGCAGTTACAGTGAGAAACCTTATGTAAACCCAGGACTACAGCAGATCCCAGCTGCAGATGAAATAAGCCACAATGACATAAACACAAGACACAGAGCAAGCTTTCCATGCAGATTTACTTGTCTACGCTTGGGGTTTGCTCTTTACCTTAGGGTACAGTCCCAGTGAAGGCAGAGCAGAGGCAGTGTCAATCTTCCCTTACTCCACTTCCCAAGTTACTCAGCATACATGTCTCAGTGCACCAGAGTCAAATATCCTTACTCCCTAACACGCTTGTCTATATGGTTGCTTCTAGCTCCAAGCAACTGTCACTAAAGCAAGTTTAATAATGCACATAGCCCGTTTGTGAATTGTCGTGGTTTAACCCCAGCCAGCACCATGTAGCCGCTCACTTGCTCCCCCCGCTGTGAGATGGGGGAGAAAATCGGGAAAAGCAGTAAAACTCGTGGGTTGAGATAAGAACAGTTTAATAGAACAGAAAAGAAGAAACTAATAATGGTGACACTAATAAAATGACAACAGTAATAATAAAAGGATTGGAATGTACAAATGATGCGCAGTGCAATTGCTCACCAC
>JAVJGG010000073.1:9577345-9595673 GCA_035590195.1 Aviceda cuculoides
TACTGAACTCAAAACACAGCACTGTACCAGCTACTAGGAAGACAATTAACTCTATCCCAGCTGAAACCAGGACAGAATATACACTCTACAAAATGTTTCAAATACATCATCACTTGTTAACTCTTTAGTGAAGTAAGCGGAACCATGCAAACTACTCTGCTTGGTCAAGCAAGCACACATGGAGAGACAGGAAAAAGATGTTAAGAAGATGCTCCTAATTCAAGGGTCTGATGATGGGACATTTCCCAGCAAATAGCATTTGGACTTCAAAACAGAGAAGCAAAAAAAGCCCCATCCTTAATAGCATTAACTCCAGTAAGCTTTGGTAGAGAAGCATGGCAAAAAACACTGGAGACATTCCAATATTTACAGATGCAACTTTCTCTCTTTAAATTAGCAAGTTAAGAAGAAAGCTAAAACACAAAGCACAAAACATTATTAAAAATATCACATAATGAGACTAATCAAAGCTTAATCATGACTTGGTTAAATTCATTCATAATCATTAAAACTGTAAAGCTTGTTACTAGAGTGGCCCAGGTCTGGGATTTCCTCCCAACGACAGTACCAGCAGAAACAGTTAAAAAGCACTCTGTAGCAAACTAATTGAAAGAAAAAGAGCTTTCCAATGGTATAGGAGTGGTGTTCAGAGAGGGAAAATTACTGTTTACAGTCTTAATACGTAGGGGCTATTTTGAGTGGCACTATCTGTTCCCTCTCTTTCTCCCACACAAAGCAATTGTTCTCACGATCAACAAGGCAGATCCAAACAAACTTGTTGCTCGTTATCTGACAAGCCCCTCGGCCCAGCAGATCAGTCTGACCCCTCCTGGTGCACTTTCACAGTTGGATGAAGGTGATCTAAACCCGGGTTGTCACCAGAAGGGGTAGAGCTGCCCCCAGCCACACGCTCCTGCCCTGTGCCGGCAGTCGTGCTCACACAACCATCTGGCCGGCCAGATCCACGAGCTGACCTGCAGTTGAAAATTAACCCTGAAAAAATAAGGTTGCTGGCTAACTGAAAACAGATTCAACGCCCTGCACAGTTGCCCATAATGCAGTGCTGGCACAGGGAAAGAAACAGAAGAAACATGTAGGCAGGCGAAGGGCAGCACTAGTCATTTCAGAGGTGGCACAGACTTAGATGAACTTAACCTGTCACCAAACTACACCCTGAAATCAATCCCCGCATTGCTCGTGAGGCCCTGTCTCCCAGGCATGGAGGGTTGTGATGTGTTTTGCATCAAAACACATGGTTTTGGAATAGCCAGGGGCACCTACCCAGGGAACTGGGGGACAGAGCTCCATCTTCCACCTGACTATCCCCTCGAGAAGTCTTACTCAATCTCCTCTGCTCTATGCCCCATCCATACATTGAGATGATACTTAAAATTACCCAGATCCCTACAGATTAGCACTTGAAATAAATCACTGTTGTAAGACTTCTCAAGCACAAATCTTCCTTTTCTTTTGGTGCAGCTTCTCTTGAAGACATTTCTCTTAGAACTGCATTCAGCAGAATGAATCAAGTTTTCCTTGCTCTTTCACAGTCTACCTTCTCTGGTTTACCTGGTTTGATTTAACTGGGACATTCAGCATGTTACACAAATACAAGTATGTAAGATTCAAGTCAGGAGATGATAAATGAAATACAAAAAAATTATTATCTGAGTTGCATTTATTATCAAAAGACTATTGGTTGGTCATCAACTCATTAACTAATGATTACTGTCTTCCACCCCAAAATCTCTTAAGGTTCTGCCTGAAGACCAGGAGTCCCTTCTGGTTAGCAGACAACCTTTTTAAAACTTAAAGGTACAGACAGAAGACAAATAGCAGAAGTTGGAAGAAAACTGTAGTTTGAATCACAGACACTTCAACTACCTGGCTTCATCACAGTACATAGCAGGTTGACCACATCAGAGATACAATTACAACATACACAAGATGAGGGACAGTCACTGTGGAACATCTAAACTAGATTATCTACAAAACTGTTTCCTTCAAAGGTCTTTCTCAATGCTCAGGGAACAACCCTGGAAGCAAGTTACACGGGATGAAGTTCACTCCAAGGAAGGGAAGGTCCAAGAACTAGACACTGTAGGAATATAAGCAGTTTGCAAGCCATTTAAGTCCCATGTAAGCATCATTTTGGAGGCCTGAGGAGAATAAGCATTGTGCTGGTCCTTACGTGAATGCAATAGATAGAGAAGATAAAAATATAATCTTAATTTACATCACACTTCAGGGCTGCAAGATCTGCACATAATGAGGTCCACAGGATATGCATAACAGACAATTAAAACAAAAAGCCAGCGAAATATTATACTTTACAATTTCTGAAAATAAAAATAATCAGAGAACAATTATCAAAGTTTCAGCTCTTCTTTTGCTTTGAAAATAGAACAAAGCAAGAGTTGATGAGTGAGTTGTAAAAATGAATGATTCAGGCTATAACATGCCTCAGAGGAGGTAAACCTGAATTCAAAACAGTTTTACAAAAAAAAAAAAAAAAAAAAAGGCATGAATTTGCCAGCCAGCCAGTAAGGGAGGTTTTGCCTCTTATTTGATTACTGGCATGAAAGTCACTAAATCGCAACTCTCCTGATGAATCACTGAGAGTGGGTTAACATAAGCCACAACTACATTATTTTTTTGCTTCTTCAAAGTTATGTATTATGGTCTGATAAACAAAATTTTTCTTGAGTCATCAAGAAGTCAGCTATCAGCATTAGATTTATTCTCATTTACTGAAAAGCATTAAGGAAGAGCCACTGCCACGTAAACCAAAAAACTTAGTTCATTTTTGCTAAAGTAGACAACAAATCTAACTTGTTCTAACAATGGAAAAGGGCAATTTTTTTAAGATATCATGCAACATGGCTGCTTGTGGTAAAAAAATCAGTAAGCCGAGATCCTTTTTGAGTACTTCATTCTCATGGCTTCCAGGAAAGCAGTAAGTCATCAACACATCTGAATATCAGGGTCTGAATCTGAAGGGATCCATTTCCTTGATGATACAATTTATAGCCATTTATTACCACAGCTTGTAATCTATACCTGTTTGTCTATGCCATCCATAGCAGTACGTAGTGGACCAGTAGCATCTATACAGATTTAGCTCTACAGGGGATTTTCTGATAGCTGTCAATATCCTATACGGCAAAAGCATTTCCAAACAACTAAATCCTAGACAGAAGCTATCACTAGGCCTTTGCTGGGAGGGAGAAAAGCTATTAAATATACATCAAACCAGGTGCCATGCAAGCCTAAAACACAAGAAAAAAGATGTATAAATAGATTTACAGACAATGTTGGGGGCGAGGCGGGGGGGGGGGGATATAGAACAACCAAACCACAATGACTCAAGGCTAATAGTGACCACAGTTTTTCAAAATACATTCACATGCAATAAACAACTGCCTTCACAACTGACAGCATCTACTCTCTGGCCTTTCACAGCTTAAAATTAAAGTAGGTCCTTCAGAGTGGATCAAGGCAAAGAGAGCAGAAACATCTCATAAAAGGAATAAACTAATCTGTAGCTAACGCTCTGTTAATCACTACTACACTTAAGTAGGAAAAGTGAAAAACTAGCCCTTTTGATCCTGATACATGGACTACACTAGGGCCATTTTCACCAGATTTTACCAGAACATACAATTTGACACGAGAACTATGCAATTGATCCGGGACTCAGTTCTCAAAGGTGAAGATGCACCTTCATCTTCATGCAAGATGCATGTTGATGGGAATCAGCTGTGTTCAGCACCTTTCAGGATTGGGAGCCCGACTGCAGTCAGACAAGAAGTACTTCTCTCTCTCCCATTTCTCCTTTTGTGCAATTCGCTCTGCGGATGCTTTGCCTGAACTTAGCCTTGGTAGGAAACATGTTCGTTCTCTGAGATGATCAGCTCTTTGCAGGTATTACCATTTTTGCATTAGTCTATGCTACCACTCACTGTTCATGGAAAGAAAGGGCTCTTTTCGGAAGAGCTATAAGTGAGGGAGGTTGTGGAAGTCTCCCTCCTTGGAGATATTCAAAAACCACCTGGACATGGTCCTGGGCAACTGGCTGCAGGTGGTCCTGCATGAGTGGGACCAGGTGACCTCCAGAGGTCCCTTCCAACCTCCACCACTCTGTGATTCTGTGATGTACAACCTCCTCTCAGGCACCTGGAGAGGGATCTGTACTTCTGAATTACAGGGAAACACTCCCAGTACAGAATTAACTTCAGAACAGCAGTCAGAATGTTTGAGGGACTCATCTAATGTACACAGCAAGGAAATTCTGTCTTCAGACCCAGTCTTTCCCAGGGCTTAAATAGCTGTATCAGTTTGGGATTCACAGGTTTTCTAGATCACACCAGATTATTTCCAAAGCAGAGCAGGAGCCATTTCAGACCTTGCCTGCAAGCAGCAACAGTCCCCAATCTTTGTACAGTAACATCACTGTTCGAGCTTCCTAATTGCACTGCAGACGAGACTTCCATGCACCCGGCAGTCAGAGAGTATTCAAATCCAAACACCTTTGTTCCTAAAACTACTGGAGTTTTGCAGCTATTCAGGGGCAGAAAGATTTTTAGCCTGCCAGAAACCACATTGGTGGACCAAAGTTGTGCTTGTTCTCATGGGTGAAAGAAATCAGCAATGTTTTTGCATAGACGGGAAGAGCCATTTCCACTTCAGCATCATTAGAGCAAGGCGCTGAGAAGGAAATGCACGGCCGGTTCATGCCAGGTCTCTCATTTCCCATAGATAAATGTCCTAACCACTAACCAACTCCACATACTTGGGGACAGAATAGCACTACCCCTCTTTTACCCATCTTTTTGGGCAAGAGTGTCTATGCCCACTATTGACACCAGATCTTTTACATACCAGCTGCTGTCCTGCAGACACAGAGACTGACAGATATGATGGAAATTCTACAGCCCACAAGCGCACTTGTCATTTAGGTCCCAAAGGAGGTTTGGAAACAACTGAAAATTATCTTTTAGGACTTGGGCACCCAAATTTACTAAATCTTAAATGACTAAGCCTTTTTGTAGTTCTCTGGGATATGACTGCAGGAAGGGAGACAGGAATTAAAAAAGACAAGAATGAGAACAGAATATTATTAAACAAGCAACAGTAATATAGGAGAATAAGAATTATATAATACCTGATAGTTTATTAATCACTTTCTTTGGCATTCTGCATTGATAAATCATGAGGAAAGATAACAGACCAGACTATTAGTGCCATTCGTGGACCAAAAGTTTGAACAACTGAAGAAGATTTGTCATGCCTTTGGAGAAATGAGCATTTCTGCATGTCACTGTTCAAATTTGCCAACTGAAACGGGTAAACCTACCAAAAAGAGGTATCTAGAGTACTGGATGTTAAATAATGGCATATTTTTGCAATTTATGAACTCCAGATTTGAAATTCACCTAATTGCAAGCAGAATACAATCTCCCCAAATCCTAAGTTTGTCACTAATAATGAACAGTATAAATTTAATCTTGACTCCATAAAATGTCCTTTCTTTTTCTTAGCAATGGTCATAAAGAAACATTGTGCTAATAAAGGTAGCCTGATTTATTTTTGAGGATGATAATACAAAGATGCTGCTGTTGAAGTAATTGTAACATTTACCAAAGGCGCCATAGATTTTTATTTCCAGACAGGAAGATTATGACTATATAGTCTGGGCTGCTATGAAGCACCGATGACAGACAAAACAATTTCTGCATCAAAGCCCATAAATTCCTGTTCAGACACTTCCTCACTTTGAGGGCTGTCTTGATTTACAGTTTTTATATCATATCATTATGCTCATGTGACACAACAGCTTTTAGCCCTTTCTGTTAAATATGTACCCCATGTGCATAAACAGTGTGTCTGCATATACACATATATGGATTGAGAA
This sequence comes from Aviceda cuculoides, assembly GCA_035590195.1. Classification (NCBI taxonomy): domain Eukaryota; kingdom Metazoa; phylum Chordata; class Aves; order Accipitriformes; family Accipitridae; genus Aviceda; species Aviceda cuculoides. The sequence goes on from JAVJGG010000073.1 coordinate 9,583,260, forward strand.
AACAGCTATAAATTAAGAAATCTTATATCTTTGAGGGGAATCAATTGAGCCTATACTGAAAGTCTATTTGAAGACTCCTCATCTTCTCCCCACCCCTCCCAAATTGAACCACCAATCAAACCCAACTGTTTTGTTACCTGATTGCAAGCACCTCATCATCTGGGGCAACATTCTGACTTATTAATCTTGGCAAAAGCTGGATCACAACTTCAGGACACAGGCCCAGACCAAGCCTTCACAAATACATCTCCATTAGGGCACTGCACCCCACAAATCAGCATTTTCATTGCTATTAAGATATCTGTGGGTCCTAATACATTAAAGAAATATAACTGTAAAATCAGTCTTTGCTTCACTATGGCAGGAACTTACTCTGAAACCAGCAGTAATCTTATCACAGAGTAGACAAGGTGTAGGCTTAGGGCTCTCTCTAAGTAACATCCTCTGGGTTGGACCACGAGCTGCATTTAAACTCCAGGCTTTCCAGAACTGAAGAGATTAGTCTTCATGAACAGGTGTGGTGGGTTAGCCTCGACTAACAGCCAAATCCCCACCCAGCTGCTCATTGAGTCCCTGCTCCCACAGCAGGACCTATTTACAGAGAAGTAAATAGGAAGAACAGAAATGAGAAAGCTTGTGGGTTGACATGAAAACAAGGAGATTGCTTACCATTACAGACTCAACCTGGGGAAAATTAACTTAATTTATTGACAATTAAAATAGATATTTAATTACTGATTTGGGTAGTAGGAAACAAAAAGACAAATATTGAAACAACACCTTTCCTCCCCACTTTCCCACACCTAACCTTCTTCCTTCCTTCCTGCCTGCTCCACCTACCCCAAGAGGTATGAGGGTCGATGGGGATGGGGGATTATGGTCAGCGGCTGCTCTCTGCCACTCCTTCCTCCTGACATCTTTCCTCTGCTCTGGCATGGGCTTTCCATGGGCTACAGTTCTTGTCAGGAAAGTCTGCTCTGGCATGGGCTCTCCACAGGCTGTGGTATCTGCTCTGGCACCTGGAGCACCTCCTCTTCCTCCTCCAAGCTTGTTGTTGAACCCTGCTGTTTCTCAGTCTTTTTCTTCCCTCCTCCTCTGCCTGTCCAGTGTTTTCTGCCCTTTCTTGAATACATTTTCCCAGAGGCACCACTAGCTCGGCTGATGGGCTCAGCTGTGTCCTGCAGTGGGTCCACTGGAGCCGGTCATGTCCAGCATGGGGCAGACCCTGGCCTCTTCTCACAGAGGTCACCCCCTGCACCCCACCCCACCCCCTGCCAACACCTTGCCACAGTCACCCAATACAACAGGAGGCACGCCAGCACACAGAGGTGTCCCAAAAGGCATGGGTCACATCTGCACAACATGACCCTGGTCAGCACAGAGAAGTCCGAGAGCGGCAGAGCCAGCAGCACCCTCACAGCGGCATGGGGCAGAGGGAGGCAGCACGACACTACCAGTTCCTGCACAGGCTGGAACCTTCCAGTGTCTTCTGTCATAAGGAATGCTGAGCTCCACTGAGGCTTTTGAAGGCATCAGTGCTTCACCAGGTGAAATTTTGTATATGTCACCACTGTATAAAACATCTCTTTGATGGGAAACCCCCTCATCTTGATATGATCATATATTCTGCATCACAGCAAAAAATATATCTCACAAGCTGAAGAACAAGATTGAGATGGAAGAGGCTGATAAAAGGACTGCTCTGTATCCTAAAGAATTAGACCACATGTTTATTACAGCATTTTCTTAGTCATATGAAAATACCACACAAGAAGCTTAAGTTCACCCCATTTTTCAGTGTTGGGCAACATCTGGAGACACTTCAGGCAGAAAACTTGTGGAATGAAATCAAAAGGATGAATTATTAGTGTGGGATTAAATCATTAAAATGTTGCAGTTAGAATTCAAATGATCATTCTGTTCACTTTGAGCACCTTTGTAGGACTGGTACAAAAGTCTGGCCACAAAATTTTGCACTTCTGAACACTGGGCAATTTTCAGAACTATGAAAATATTCAGGGAAAAATAATCTGCTTGGTTTTCCACAGGCAAACTAGAGCTTAGATCTGGTAATCTTAAAACAAACAAACAAATGAAAAAAAAAAGCCAAACAAAAAAGGCCCTCTCTGTTTTCTAGCTATAGTCACTTTCTCTCAAGAAAATCCAAATGAAGTATTACTGCACCAGTTGCCCAAAGGCATTATTCATCCTTCTGCCCTACTTTTTATTTTTTCCCCTCAAGTAATGCCCCCAGGTTTTTCTTCTTTGTTCTCATCAGGGTTTTGTTCAGCAGTGGTGTTGCTACATCAAAGTCATATAGCGCTTCTGTTTCTCAGCCAAAACTGAGAAGGTATCTAACTGCGTCAAGCTCAAGGAAAACTGTGAATAATCAGTTTCGGTGATGTTCTGGAGAGCACCCAAGTGGCAGGTCATCTAAATCCAATCACACAGTATAAAATCTTTCCAGTCTTCCTCAGTGCAACTCCTTACTGATCAGCCTTCACAGAAACACACGTCTTCTTCCAGTACCGTACAGCCTGATGGGAACCAAAGATACCCAACACTTGGATCACTGACTTGTATCAGCACTGAATCCCAAGGTATAATTTCAAGAATAAACACATAGAACTATAACATCTACTTCTAAATACATTTCATTTATTGCCTGGCTGGGAGTTACAGTGTTTGTACTTTTTCTTCTTCATTTTTAAATCATCAGTAGTATAAGCAAGTAGCTTTACAGCTTTGGGCTCAGCAAGAACAAGGTGAGCATCAGATACAATTTCAGGATCTCTGTGGCATTCATTTAATCCTCGATATGTAGGTTTTGGCATCCAAAGTCAAACAACATTTCTGAGATTAGACCCTGGAGAGAAGGAGCCAAAGAGGAATACAAAACAAGCTGAAGGTTTCATCAGCACAAAGCCTGCAGTGAGTGAAGTTGGGCTTTTGAGCAGTATGCTGTTTTCTTCTAAACGTCTGCTAAGACTGAGGGTAGTGATTGAATACAACTGTGCTTGAATGGCTGCTCTGACTACAGAAATTAGTCCTAGAGTTGCTGCATGCAGGTGTTTAATTATCATGGTCTTGTTACCTACATGTTTTTATTAGATTGGCTTTTTTCTTTTGTGGCCTTTCACTGATGTGTGTTCACACTTGATGGGGATCATACCCTTGAGACAGCAGATCTTTGATCTCCAGGGTTTATTTCAGCTGTCCAAAGCAAGGGGAGGGAAACACAAGCAGTCACAGGCGTGCACGCACCCCAGGCTGAGCGTCCCGATGAGAGCAAACAGACTGTGCAAACAAAGGTTACTCACCAAGGCACGTCCTAGGGGAGGCAGGGATCCCTGTTAATTCCTGTCTCCCAGGACACACATCACCTTTAACCAGGCACACCAAGATCAGGAATACAGTTTTTCCTCATTCCAGACAGCGCCTAAACCATGTGCACTCTACCAAAGTAATTTTTAAAATTTGGTTGTTATTTCGTATTAGATCAAAGCCTCCAGAAGGACAAACTACACCAAAAAGATCTTTGCTAGTTTCCATACACCAAGCTTAAATGTGTAATCCTTTTACTGCTTTAAACCATCTCTTAAGTGTCTTTAGAAATCTTGGAGCTCCTTTTTACACAACCATTTGTAGTCAGCTTTGCATTTCTTTCCAGGAAGCACAAAATTCCCATTTCAACATTACGAACAAAACAATCTTCATGCTGAGGCTGACAACTAAGTGGTTAAAGACTGGCACAACCACCTTCACTTCCACAGCAAAACCAGCCAATTGTTTATGTGGTTCGTTACTCTCTCCTCAGGAAGGCAGGTGATTTGAAAGAAACGGAGCATAGATTTGGGCCAATGGAGTAAGCAATATTCTTAGATATTTCTGCAAATGAAATCCAGTGTTCACTAGCATCTGTGACCGTTCTTTATTCGCTCATTTCTCCTTCCTTCCATTCTATAAATGCTGCCAGTGACCACAACTGAACTTCTGAGAGCCTTCCTCAGGGATTTATTCCCAAGATCAGCAGGAGTACCCTTCCCTGAATACATTCACACCAGAAGTTCCAGCAATAAACCCATCACTTCCATCAGAAGTACAACACACATTTTATAAAGACATTTAGCCCTGCTTTAAATGATGGCAGATCCATCACATCCAACAGCAAGTTGTCTCCTTAATTACCTTCACTCTCAACCTTGTGCACCACCACCCCCCTCAAAAATCTATTGCAAGAGATGGCACCTCAGCATGATGTTATCCCCTGAACCAGCCTCCTCACTGTTACAGCCTGAATACTAATCTTCAGTCCCAGTGCTCTCCTCCTGCACAGATTCAGCAAAATTGAGCACCAGCATGGTAAGAAGCGTTCAAGTTCTTTCACAGTTTGCAAGTTGGCCAAACAGCTATTTCTTCCTTTCCCACATGAAGGCAACAGATCAGATGGAAAAGCCCAATGGATCAGATCTGGCTCATAGATGCTCCTGCTCAACTCCATAAATAAGGGACAGAATAATGTAGCCACCTTGCTGCTAGAGGTGCCGCTGGTGTGACCATTCCCACAGGGGAAACACCACAAGGAGGCAGATGCCCCCCACACCAGCACAGCAGACACTAATGCTGACACTTGGCTCGTCCTTCCCCACCTTTGAAATCATTTACAGCAGTTATGAACCCCCCCTCACTGTATGCACAACATCAGAGGCATTTTTATCAAAGGAAGGCTATCAATCAAGACCAGCTCTTTATCTAAAGGAACTGATTTAATCAAATGGGCATGAATCCAGGGAAGCCTTATGAACTGAGCTAGGAGGCCAGACCCAACAACCTGACACCTGTGTCACTGGTGTGAAGTTGGACGCAGAGCTCTGAGCGCCTGAAGCCTATGATGGGTGGACACCTAACCTACACCCCATCCCCACCACTGGCAGCTTCAGGGTGCCCTGGGATGCCAGGGACAGAAGGCTCTTCTCCTGGCTGCCATGGCTTGGTGCTCAGAAACCTGAGGGAGATGGTTAATAAAAGCTGGGGTGTAGGTCTTCTCTTGACAGCCGTGACATTGTTGTCCAAAAGCTGTTCATTTAAAGCCTACTACCAGAATTATCCTAACCATAAAATAAACAAAAACCACAACTGTGTGTGGAGTGCTGGCTTTACAAAACTGCAGTGGAAGCACTGAAGGCTGCAGCTCTCATTTTACTCCTAGCAAAACAGAAACATCACCTGGTGCTAGGAAGGGCAGAGTACACAGACATGACTACTCCCATGAGAGTGAAGCATACCCTGCCACAGGTTTGCTCCATCCTCACCACTCAAATTTGTGGACACACACAAGATACATATGAAATGCATTTGTAGAAACATCAGGATTAATTCTGCAGAATGCACAGGAGTAGTGCTCGCTTTACACCTCAGACTAGCCCAGAAGGTGCTTTGTGTCTCCTCTTGTTTCAGGACCAGCCTTCACCCACGGAGGGATGTCCAGATACAGCCTGTGGCCAAAGGAGCCGTGCTTGCAGAGGCCCAAAATGAGCGTCCCTTACACCAAGCCTGTACCCACAGTGCATATGCTGTCCACAGACAGGACTAAGAGCGGTACTGGACACAATTTGCCTGAAAATTGCTTTCCATTGCAATAAGCTGCACCACAGGAAGAGTTTTGCTGATGGAGCAGCAGTGGGAAATTTCAGCTGTCAAAGGGCTGAGCAAGGCTCACCCGGGCAACCTCTCATCCACGTATGTGGTCACTTCCTTAATGTAAGGATTTTACGCGACCTCTGTCTCTCCAATGAAAACAACATTTCTATCCACAAAGCAGGACCCTTGTTTTTATTCATCAAGATTTCAGAAACAAAAATACAGATCTGAGCAATTATCCTCAGAGAAAAAGCAACAGCAAAACTGAAATGCATTAGCCATAAATGAGGCAATTAAGTCTAACCTTTGCTAACGTGGCAGGTCAATGGTACAAACAGTATGCCAGGAGTTATTTAGGTCCTATAGATGCCCTTTAAAAAGCCAATTATCTGGAAATGAGTGACTCTGTCAGATGACAATACAGCAGTCCTTCAGAAAGTGCTGGGAGGGCGGGGGGGGGTGTCTCTCTGCCTGGCCCACATGCAGCTTTCCAGTATAATTGAACAGCTCTCACTGTTCAGAGGAAGGCAAAGGTTTCTTTCAGCAGAAGGTCTTTGGAATTAATTACACTGCCTCTTACCAGGGAATGGGTAAGGCTCTTTTGCTTGGATGCTATGTCAACATATGAGTAGGTTTTTAAGAGGTATGGAAAAAAGCACAGAGCAAAACAAAAAAAGAGAGGGGATGCAGCAAGCTGTATCAGAGTGCCAAGTCTTTCAAAAATGCCAGGATGAGATGAAACGCAACTAACTGAGCTTGAGTTACTAAAAAAAAAAAAAAAAAAAAAGCAAGCACTAAAATGGTTGTCAGGCCATGTATGGAAACCATGGCTACAAAGCAGGTAGGACAGGCATGCCAATGCTAGGAGAGGCACGGAGCGGGAAAGGAGGGCCTTGATTTCAGTTAACTTTCAAAACTAAAATACTCATCCACATGCTATTTCAGAAAGAGAAGCACATCAATCCCACCCCAGGGACTTCTCCAGGTGACACAGCTGGCCTCACAGCAGCCATCTTAATCAAGGGATGGGATTCCAGGTCCCAATATAGATTTGGGCTCAATTATTTTGCCTCAGCCCTGATTATTTTTTAAGTCCATGAAACAAACTAAACCCAAGGAAGTGTTATGAATGATGGTTCAGCTACAGCCCTGACCCAAAACTACACCACCGTTCTCAGACTGGGCAAGAGGGAACCAGGAAAACCTGAAAGGAAGGCAATGAATTACATTGCTATCTTGTACCCTGTCTATGGCTCTCTCCTCTCTCTGCTATCCCTCTTAACTCCCGTCTTGCCCTGCTGCCTTGAGCATCCATCCCACTTGTCCCTCACTTTTGCTTTCCAGCATCTTTAAGCAGCAGAGGCTGTAAAAGGGCACCAGAGAGCATGCTCATGAAATGCATCCACCAGCAGAAAAGGAACAGGACAAAAATCACTACCTGCAGCCCCTGCCAACAGGAAGCAAAACGCTGGAGATGAGCCAAAGCCTTGCAGAGAGCCTTTTAAAGCTCAGCCTTCAGGGTGGCCTGGCCAAACACTCTGGAAGGCAGACCTCTGAATATTACATCTGTGAATCAAGATAAGCCCTAGGGCCCACCCGGGCAACCACTATTTCCACTGAACTGATGAGGCTGCTCACAGTCGTAAGCACTACAGTTACTCACGCTGTGGCTGGCCACCTTCCGGCACCTTCCCAGCTTCAAAGCATGAGCAGTCTATAGCCTACAGTCTCCCCCAGGTATTCATCCCTGCTGTTCCAATTACGTCACTGTGACACATAAAAATCAGCGCTATTTTTAACCATTGCAATACAAAAGGAATCTGCAAATTAACAGTATAGATACCACTGTCAGGACACAGGCTACTTTAATGCAATATGCAACACTGCAGGAACAGCAACATGCCTCCTGCATGTGTGCACAGGAACTATGCTGCTGCCACTATCTGCCCTAGCACCAGGATGCAAGCCAGCCAGGCCAGGGCACACATCCATAGAATATTGCTGCTGCTTGTTATGAGACAGGCCCTGACTATCTGCATTACGCACTGCTCTTGAGGACTCATCTTCTCCAGACCACTTTTCTTCTGTTTGTGCAGGATGACAGGCTGGTTCACACTGGTTCCAGCGGCACACAAGACCCATTGCACGTGAAAAGCCTCTAAAGCGGGAAAAGCATGATGCTCTCTGGATTAGGAAATTGCGTACAAAAGCACTGTTGCTAGTGTAGGCTCCTGTCCTTGTGTGTACTTGTCTTCACAGGCCAACGAGAGAGAATACAAAAATTCCCAAAACATCAGCAGAGAGCAAGGAGCAATTGGAAGGCATGAGATCATACAACAGTGAGGTATTGCCAAATCGTTACATGCTCAACTTTGACACACAGACTGTATGACTACAGCTTTGGAAAACAAAACGTGACTATCACAGCACCCAATGAAAGTAAACAAGCAGCAAACCCAACCACATTCATCAGCTCTGTAACTATCCCATACAGCCCCACCCCCCCAAACCCCTTTAATAAACATTTATTAGTTTCTCACCCCGAATTCAGATTTACATCGGTAGACTATTTTCTCCCAGGAGTCCTTTACAGCACACTTCACTCGCCCCCCAACAGCTACTGGTCTGTAACAGCAGCAGATCTGTATGCCAGTCTGTTACAGAGGTGAGCTGAACAAAAAGCATCTCCTGGGGTGTTGAACATTTAATGAGCTGGGATCTCTTAACAGAAGTAAATTTACAAATTTTATATTTATTAGAGCTCTCAATATAAGCAACTGAAATGCACGGACCATTAGTTAAGCTACTTTTTTGGTTGATTACTCTGTTATCAGAACTCCCTATGGTGATCTGACTACACATTACCCTATGTTTAATGGCAGTAACTGTTGGTGTACCTGATCTGACAATCATAGTAGCTTTACAGTTTCTTTCCGAAGAAAAAAAAAAAATCTCCAAAAAAGGTGACCTTATGGTCTTTTCTATGAATCGTAAGACAAAAAGCACACTGAGCTCTCCTCAGCAACACCAGCCTCCTCTGTTATTAACTTCCCACTCAGACCACTTAATGCATGCCCCACTGACACTGGACCTAGCAGCTTGTTTCTTACAAGTGCTTAAACAAAGTCCTACCATTCATCTCTGTTCCCATTACTATTTTTTTTTTCCATTTCATTAACTGCTTAGGTCTGTTTTTTCCCCCCATTTATGTTATCACAGCGGTAGTTTTCATATACCTCAAGCCACCTCCTGTTCAATAATCACCAAGGTCTCAATGCCACTACCGGATCCATGTTGACTCAGTCCTGCTGAGACAGCCCAGGATTGGGTCTGCTCACACTACAGCCTGGACATGTGCTGCCATCTACTTATAACAGGAAAAGCATTAGTACAGAGGGTAAAAAACCTACAATGTCTACTTAGCACTTTTGAGATCAATAAGAGCTCTCACTCAGATCTGACCTTTAATCAAGCAACACAGGACAACAACAAAAAAAACCCCAAGGCCCGAAGATTACTAACAAGCAGTGCTAGTAAATCTCAAAAGCTTAAGAGACACTCTTTGGAAAACAACAGAAAATGTAGAGGGTAGGCCTAACCTAAGTATTTGACATCACTATAACGCTGCGCTGCAAGCTCAGCAGAGCAGATTTTCTTACTTGCAGATGACGTTGTAAATCAGCTCCTTCTGCCATTTAAGCTTTACCCACTTCAATGAACTGGCAATGAGATGAAAGGGAGAAGGCTCATGGGTTTTCCTTGGAAAATAAAAATTGTGTTTGATTCTACCTCAAACTAGTTGCTTCTTCAGCACCTGGGAACAAAACCTGTCCTCCTGAAGTCACGGCAAGGCTTATACTGATAAGCACCATAAAGATAGTGTTCACAGGCCTGTCTTCACACACATGCCTTCTAGTCTGACATTTCTCCTCCTCCCTCTATTCTGCATTTGGTTCAGCTTCACTTCACGTGGCAAAAGTGATCACAACAGTTTAGACACACCAGCAGTCTTGTGGCTCCACATCTAGTGACCAGCCACAGTTCTCACTAGATACAGTCCAGAGCTAAGCTTGATTTCTGCCTCTGTCCGAAGACTAACTTTTCAGCCTTCATACCACTGCTTCCCGAAATAAATCTTTGCTCACAGCACATGCCTCTGCTCCTATTTTTGTGGTGCTTCACGTGATGCTCAGGGCCTTGCAGATCCTCAGCATCCTCCCTCTCTGCTGATTCTACCCATGTATGACTGGCACCTGCTGCCCTCTCTTTCAGAGCCCGGAGAAGTCATCCTGCTCAGAGGCGTTTCTTCAGCACCATGTCCGTCCAAACTTACCATCTCATGTTTAACCATCTGAATTCCCTCAAAACATCCTCTGTGCTGTTTTATATTACAGTCTACCATAAACGTTTTTCTCCCATTTTGTCCAGTTCCTTAGATATTGCCTACACAGGAACCTGACCAGATCTATGCTGACCGAACAGTCTTTCTCACTAATTTAACCCATTCTTATTGTTCTGTGCATATTGTTCTTTCACAGCTCGTTTATCCCATTTCTATGTTTCTAACTTCTGATTCCCACCATTATCAAGCCAAATCTTTTTTTTTTTCCCTCTTCCTTTTAAAGGTTTAAAATATTCTTTGTTGATTAATTACATATTGTTCTCAGTTGCTTTAGGCCAAAGACTTAAATAACAGGTCAGAATCAGCACACTGTAATATCGTAACCTACCCCCTCTTTCCTAGCTTGTTAACAAGACTTCTTTCCACTGCCCTTTCAGCGTACCAACCCCATTCCCCATGGTAATTAATGCTCATTTGTGAAGTACTCCTACCGCTTAAACTCCAGAAGGACCGTGTGTGAAGTCAGTGCAAATGAATCCTTCAATCCAACTGCACACCACTGCCAGAAGGTGCACGGACACTGGTGCTAAACGCTCTCATGAGTGAACAGTTTCAACCTCTCCCTGGAAATCCCACAGCTTCAGGAGAACAGGTACCAAGCAGTCCTGTCACCTGGAAGCATTAAACACATCACGGCGATGGGTAGCAGAAGGGAGAAAACTCTGGCAAAGGCGAACAGCACCAAAAATAGAAACCACTTTATCTGAAAGACTCTTAATCAAAAGGAACCCTTAATAGCAATCCCCAGAAATCACAACGCTTCTTCAATATAACGTCCATGGTGACAATTAGACTGAAGGGAAATTCTTGATACAACGTTTGAGTTTGGAAATGTAACAAACCTTTGCATTTAGGTCTATGCAAAACCCAGCTTGCCTGTGTTGATTACAGAAAAAGTAATCAAGGAATTATGTCTATTCATCTGTTTGGGTTATTCTTGCTTCACAGTGCTAGAACTGACACTGAACTCCCTATTCATTTTTCCTAACAAAACCCAATGATTGCCAGTTTGTCTCCACACTCAAACCTGAAATAAAAACAAGGATACCACACACACCTTGTGCAGCCTTTACCAAGTGACTCTTTCTCTCGGAACAAGTTACAGTAATATGGACCTTCTTATGCGGAGACTCAGCAAACAAAAAAAGCAAGGATTACGATCTCCTTTTCTATTTTATGGCTGCCTGGAAAGGCAGCCCAAAGGGTTTGTTTTGTTCACTATAAGACTTCTTTTTGTTTAGCACTTTTGTCAACAAAATTCAGGGATGGAGGAAACGTTCCATCTTTTCTCTGAAACAACCCAGAAATACCAGATAGGAAATACGGTTCTGAAATTTAGCATCAACAGCTTTCTGTCCATTTGCCAGGATTTTAAGATAAATTTATTTTACAGACAACCTACAAAAGAGAACTTCAAATTGTCTAAAAACAAAGAATCATGCTGCCTTAGTTAACCAGATTCATTTGCTTATAATGTATGATCCTACTAGTATCCTATTCTTCCATAAAAAATGGGGTAGGCAAGATAATTTTGTAATATGAAAGCAAACAGAAGCAAAAATTCTAAATGTCATCTAATACATCTTAGAAGAGTAATGAAAAGTCCAACTCTTTTTACCTTTTGCAAATGATTACATCATTTATTTAGGAGCTGCACCATCATTTCCAAATGCCTTCTCCACCACAGGAAGTTTCAATTAAATTAGTTATTAAACCAAATTAATTAAAGTTGGACAATTTCTATACAGATGCACTTGTTTTTGTTCAAGTGAGTCTTACTTGCTCTCGGTCCTCTTTCTAATCAACCTGAGCAAAATCAATATATGAGAGTTGATACAGCCTGTTAGTAGTTGAAGGATGAATTCCAAGTCATTTAGTTATAGTTAATTTGGAAAAAACTTTCTCTACTACATAAAGCCTACCCAAATTGCCATTTTCTCTTATCTGAGAATCGATCATTTGACTGGATGATGGGGAGGGCTGGGGGGATATGTCCCTTCACTTTACTGTATTAAATGACAAATAAATGTTTTCCAGGTAACATTTTAAGTGAGGAAACGGAGAACTTAGAGGATAACAACTTGTTAGAGCTTGAGGAAAACCTCTGGTCACACAAAATGGCCACAGCTGTTTAGCCAACACTATGAGCTCCCACAAGCTGCTCCACAGAAGCCCTAACATGAAAAGGTTTGCCGTAGTTTTGACTCACCTTCCCTCTCTTCCCACTCACATCCCACTAGCTTTTCTAAGTGTTTTTCTTTTGGTTCTTCTGTTCAACGGTTCCTTCAGGTTTTTCTCGTTGTCCTGGTTTCAGCTGGGATAGAGTTAATTGTCTTCCTAGTAGCTGGTACAGTGCTGTGTTTTGAGTTCAG
>JAVJGG010000073.1:9595773-9608679 GCA_035590195.1 Aviceda cuculoides
ATTAAACTGTTCTTATCTCAACCCACGAGTTTTACTTCTTTTTCCTGATTTCCTCCCCCATCCCACTGGGGGGCGGGGGGGGAAGTGAGTGAGCGGCTGCGTGGTGCTTAGTTGCTGGCTGGGGTTAAACCACGACACTCGTGTCTCCTACATTCATGCCTTGTCCCCTTCAAATCCCCTCTTGTCCTTCTTGCCCTTTGTCTCCTGCCTTCTCCCAGTTCACTCCTCCCATTTTTTCCTCTCCAAGTCCATTCCCAGGCACTTGTAGATGTGACTGCTCAGCAGTCAAGCAGAAAGGGAAAACCCAGGCATCAAGGGAACCTTACTGCCTAGGCCTAACCTGAAATAGACTGACACGGGAGCAATTAGAATGCAATTTTATGTAATAAGATGATTTATTCATTAGTACAAGGCAGGGATAAAAGCTTACAGCTGATGAGAGAAGCAGGTTTGTTACAGCTGTCAGTTCCACCAGCAAAATGTATTAGTCATTTAATGTCGTCTTTTTTTTTTTTTAAACACCAAAAGCATCCTATAATTACATGTATGTGCCCTTCCTTATAGAAGAAGGCTTTGCACAGAGTTCTTTATTTTCATAATGAAACAGCAACAATTAAAGTGTCATGAGATGATCGGTCTGTCAGTGAGTTTGATTGACCCATGTATTACCAAAACCTGTATTTAAAAAAATATATATATAATAGTAAGATGTTGGACTCAAAATACGTATCTACTTCTCCATAGTAGGAAGGTTAATAAGCATCAGGTACTTCAAGCACACTCTTAGCCAAGAGATCTATACAAAAAATCAGATGGTTTCTTTTCAAGGACAGCTGCATCAACAGGAGTCAGCTCTCATTTTTTTCCTGCTTTCAAAGCAATTTCAGCATAGAAATCTGAGTACCAACATTTAAAGCACTTCTAAAGTTGGCCTTCCAAACAATACCGGTAAGTCCCAGCAAAAGATCACCATGAATAACATCTGCCCCACTGATGGCATGTGGAAGAGAATGAGAATCTCAAGGCTTTGGTTCATCATCTCACACACTAGCCACAAAATCTGAGACTCTGTAGAAAGTAAAGTACTCTGCTTTATCTCTGAGCGATCATGATAGGAGAGCACAATTCCCCCTTTGCAGTAGCTCCTAGGTAGAATTCACACTGGATGGGAGCACTCAAAGCCTGTCCCATTCCTATGTGCTGGAGAACAACAGGAATACTTAGACCTCAGCAAAACCATACCTGAACACAGACTCAGCACTTAGTGGGACTGAACTGGCAGGAAAAACAGGCAGAAAGGACCCTTGCCCAGTACCAAGTCTCCTGGGTCATTCCACCCTCCCCTTAACTTCCCAGATGCCCTCCGAGGACTTTATCTTCTTCAGAATATGAAATCATGGACTAAGCACCAGAGAAGGGTGCTTATCACAGAAACGCCAGCGATGGAACACTTTAAGCAGGATTCTCAAGTTGTATGAACCAGACTCTGCTCCTGCTATTCACCACCCAGCAGTGGAGAGCATGAGCACCATCACTGCAGTATTATGGGGGTTTTCATTTGTTTTTACATGTCAGACCTCAGTAATTATATTAGCACGCACGGACCTGTTAACACTTCAGACAGTGATATTAAACCCCTAAGACCCAACTTGCAATGGAAAGGAAGGCAACTGGTGATTTGTGGAATCGACTAAGGCTGGTAGAAAGACACCATACACTGAACAGAGTGAGGCTTCAGACCAAAAAAAGTGAAGTGTGACAACAGGAAGATCACCTGGGAAATGAGGAAAAACAAGGAAGACTATGTTCTGTCCATGGATTTTTCAGTGCAAGGACAACAAGTTGGTAACCCCGTCTTGGATGGGTTTTGGACTGCTTTGATGCCTGACCTAGGTAAATTGCTAAGAACACAAACTCATCTTCAGAAGAAGAGTGTGAAATCTAGCAATCTGCAGAGCAGGTGCCATGTTTGCAGGAAAAGCTGTGATAAGTAGGTTATATCTAAAAAAAAAAAAATTGTGAAGAACTTAAACACCTCCTCGATTTTGTTCAAAACAACTCAGATTATTCAATTCTGTCATTAGATATGCTTTCTTCATGCTCCTTTTGAGAAAGAAAGGTGTCAGAAAAATAAACCCTTTTAAAAAAATATACTAACATCTTCCCAGTGTTACAAATCCCATTCACAGCTGCCCTCCCTGCAAGGACACTTCATTCCTCACTGGAAGGAAATAATCCACCACTACAACATACTGACCTTGCAACACTATTCAAGCAGGAGGTACACACAATGGTGGAAGAGGTGTCTGCCTCTATTTAAGCTGCAGAAGTGCTACACAGAAAGAATGAGGACTAGTCATAGAGCTCACAAGACACTTTGTTCTGTACTTAATGAGAAAGCATCAGTTGCAGAAGGGAAGGCAGCAGTATAACATGGGAATAGACCAATGCTTTGCACAGACCACAGTGAGCAATGTGACCAATAGCCCAGACTGGCTACAGGGAAGAAATTTATCAGAAAAATTCCCACTCATTTCAGTTTGGATCTACCGTTCATCACGGCTGACTCTACACTCATCACTTAGGACAGCACATCCAATGCATTCTTACAGTGCATTGTACTATTTAGAAATGGAAAAGTGTTCATTCACATAGCTCACCACAGGCTTTGTCCTGAAACAAGTTACGCTCCATAGAGATTCATCCAGGCACATCCTAAAACTTCTTGCCAGTGCATGGCTGTCATTTCCCTTGCAGCACTTGTGTCAGGTGTCTTCCACTCTACGCCAGTCTCCCAGTTACAATGAAAACAGTAAATAGGTGATGAGAATTTAATTTTAAAATAATAGCAGGTCTGCCCTGTTTCAACAATACAGCTACTTAAACTCTCCAACCAGCTTTAATCTCTCATTTTTCCTCCCCATTGGCTTTTTTTTAGCTTACAGTGACATACCTTTCTAAACAATTCCCAGATACATTTTCTAGTTCCTACATTCTTCTCAGAAAAATTGTTTGACTTTAAGTCTCACAGTGCACTGGCCAGGACAGAATACTACCATGCAGAAGTGATTACGCAAGACCTATACACAAACATGCCCACATCCCTCAAATACTAAATGACAGTTTAGTACCTTAAATCTTGCTTTCAGATCCTCCTTAGCATCCACTCCTCGCCTTCTAAAGAGGAAAAGGCTAGGGATGTGTGCAGGCTGGAAGAATAGAAAGCCTGGGGCTCTCCACCTGAGAACACCAAGTGATGGCTGTAAGTAACATACTACAGAAAATCTAAGTGGGAAGGAACTGCTTCACTGTCTCACAGTGCACAGCAAAGGGAATACTTGGATTCAGGGTTAGAACCTCAGAAGTTGTAAAAATGTTTTTCCATCAAATCTCAGCTTTTACCGAAGATAACTGAAGACAGATACAGAACTAGACACAACTCCTAGTGAGCTGAAAACCAGGAATTAAGCACCTGCTGTTTCCACAACTCCTGAATAAGTTTCATTAGGAGGCCCTAAGATTCCCATTCTATAAGCAGTTATGATTTCAGGTTTTTTGCTCTTTCCTTTAAGACCAGGGCTCTAGATTCAATATTTGTCACCCAAGACTTGAGTGTCTCAACTAGAAGCCAATGCATTTCCATTGGTTTGGTACAGAAGCGAGATAGGCTTTCAAAACAGTCCCTTTGGCAAAAGCATTCAGCTTCTCAAAATATTTCAGAAACAATCATCTGCTCTATGAAGTACAAAGCATCTGACTTCTAAGTCAGCAGGTTCTGTGGCAATAAACTGACAAAACAAGTCCTCTCCAGGGTCAGCAGTGCTGGTGCCTTTCTGCACAGATTAGCCGTGCATCCCTGACAGTGTCATAACTAAGGACAATTAGTGAGTTTACAGCAGCCTTCAGCATGTTAGCCTGAAGATACAGATACATGAGTTATAAGCGGGCTCTTTCAGGAAAACATCAGCACAAACATTCCTTCTCCCTACATAAAAAGCAACGCTGTTTAAAGGTTTAAGGTGCTGATATGCACCTTAAGAAGTGATAAAATATTGCATCAAGGGTGTACTTCAAGAAATAGAAAAGATACTCTGCAAACCTTTGTGCCAAAACATCCAAAAATCAAAGAAAAATCCAACAAAAGCAGGACCGTGTCATGCTGGTTCCATAAACAAATTAATAAAGAAAATTAAGTGATATACACCTTTGGAGACACTTGGTTTATTAGAAATCTTTGTTCCAGCCTGAAAAATTTAACTCCACTTCTCTCACAGGAGGTATGAACCAGCATGAAAGCAAACATTGCTGCTGAAGCAAACAGGTGACATGCTGAATTACACTGAGAATGAACAGCCTCCTCCAGCCAGCAGGCAAGGGTACTGTACAGTTACTGATTCAACTGCACAGAGGTTTTCAGTACCTGTGCAGCAGGCAAGTGACTGCCTGGGCTGAGGCAGCAACCAGAGGCTCCTCTTGGGCTCTGGGCTTTGCTACGCCACAGAAGTTCACACACAAATACCTTCTGCTCTGATTTTTCTAAACCACGTGAAATAAATGGGTAACAATAAACGAAGGGAGAAGAAAGACTGAAAACAAGATATGTGATTAGAGTCTCACTGTGCATAAGGCAATAGGAGCTCCAGATTGGACTTAAAAAGCACACATGAAGTAGTAGCTGCTGCTCAGTCTGGCTGTTAGCCTAATTTCACATGGATATCACAGAAAAATGTTACTGTAAATCTCTGCATTCACGTTCATTACAAGGACCCAAACCTCCCACTGAAATGCCCAAATCAGTGCCCATGCATCATCCTTTGTCATTCAAGTGACAAAAGATTTTTCTTTTCGTTTAACTACATCAAGCATTTTCAGACTCACACTTTCCACCATCAGTTACCAAGATCATACCATGTGAAGATGCAAAGTACTTACACATCCACACAGCTCTGGAGGCGCACAGCAGTACATTCAAACACCTCGTCCAAGGCATCTCACGAAGGATCTTCCCCTTCTTGTGGCAGGGGGAGAAAGACCTGCCTGTGTCAGCTCACAGACCATTGCCAGCAGGTCGAGGGAGGTGATCTTTCCTCTTTACTCAGCACTGGTGAGTCCTCTGGAGCACGAGGTCCAGTTCTGAGCTCCCCAGTACAAAAGGGACATGGACATACTGGAGCAAGTGCAGCAAAGATTCATGAAGATGGCTACATGGACTGGAGCATTTGCCACACGAGGAGAGGCTGAGAGCTCAGCCTGAAGACCAGAAGACTCAGGGGTGATCTTATCAAAGTGTATAAACATCTGATGAGAGGGTGTAAAGAAGATTGAACCAGACTCTTCTCAGTGGTGCCCAATGAAAGGACAGGAAACAAAGGGCACAAATTGAAATACAGGAAATTCCATTTAAACATAAGAAAAAGCTTTTTTTATTGTAAAGGTGGTCAAAACCTGGAACAGACTACCTGAAGAGGTTTGCAGTCTCCATCCTTGGAGATATTCAACACCCAGTTGGGCATGGACCTGAGCAACCTGCTGTAGCTGAACCTGCTTTGGGCGGGAGGTAGGACTAGACAATCTCCAGAAGCCCCTTCCAACCTCATCCACTCTGTGATTCTGTGATATGCTGGTTCTAAGTGTCTGTTGTCAGCCTAATATTCAGACAAGCAAGCAGCACCTAAGTCACAGAGAGTAAGCATGTAAACAGATATGTAGGCTAAACCAATTTATCACAAAAAAATTTTTTTTTACACTTTATTTTTTTTCTTTTCATAGCATGTGTACACCACATATCTGTCTACCCACACACTTGTGAGACTTGTGAGGTCTGTTTTGGCATGCCCCGAGTTGTTCACATCATCTTGGGCAATATTAAATTAAAATGTCAGCTTTCAGATTAGATACGTTTGAGTGTCTTTCTGTATTTTTGTCAGCAGCAGAGTTAGAAGATGAAGATCTTGGATGCAAACAACCTTTGCCCTAACATTTACTGACTCCTGGAGAAGAGTAACCGAGTTGAGTCACAGCACAACAAAGAAGTGGATGCAAGCACATACACACACACACACAAGTGTTTTTTAATCCTCACCTCCAGGAGGCTGCACTTATTTCACACAGCAACACTTTGAGAAAGTATGAGGATGCAAACCCCTCCTCCTGCATGAAAATCAACAAATACAAACAATACAGTTTCCAACAGGCATTTTACACACTCGTTATAGAAAAAAATTTTAAAGGCATCAGCATCTGCAGAAATTCAGTTGCTAACTGTGGCTTGATCTCTGTCAAATGGTGCAGATGAACCATGGATCGGGGTGGCAAGCTAAAGGCCCGACGCTGTAATGACAATATTCTGCATCCTGTAAGTGATCTGTTAAAGAAAGTAAGGCTTGGGTAGACACCTGAACATGAACAGAGACGCCTTCTGTGCCACGAGTTAGCATATGAAGTGATGCAGCCCTGTAAAGTTGCACTCAAAGGAAAAATACCCAAAGACATGCAGTGGTGGCAAGGGATTCAGTGCAGAGGAAGACAAGATTAAGCAAGACAAGATGCACAAACTGCTGACTGAAAATAAGATTGAGATAAATCATTACATTAATGAAAGTGGAATAACTCCTTTTCCACCCTGCTCCTGCACAGGGCAGAATGGTCCTTGGCATGGAAAAAACTGCATGGCTAATGTGATCTGATCCATTAACTTCATCTGAAGAGGAAACTGAAACTTATCCAAAATATGTCCATGGCAACACCATCTCCTTTTGTACCCATAGATGGTCATGGGACACACATCAAATGTAAGTGGTGTTAATGAACCAAACCTAATCTGCAGAAAACACTGACACTGATCCCTAGATGATCATTTTCTATGCCAATACAGAACATTTTTAATGGGAAAAGACCAACCTCAAAATTAAAAAGGTGTCAGTAATACAAAGAAAACTCATTCCAAACAAATTTGCAATGCATTTGGATATTTTGGCATGGTACTGCAGCATGAAACTTGGCATCTCATGCTGGAATTCAGAAGAATTTTCTCCTCACTTCAACATTTAAACCAGCCCACGAAAACAACTCGGAAAGTGTTCAAAAACAAAAACAAAACAAAACAAAAAACCCCCAAACCCCCAAACACACACAAAACAAGCACTTCCTCGATGTAAAATCTTTCTGATGAGACAGGAAAATACTGCACATTCAGAAACAGAGCTGGGAGATATGGGAGGGATCAGTCTGCATCTTGAGCTCGCTGCCTGTGGTGGACTTAAGGGCAGTGGCACATACTCTAACTAAACTCAGAACGATTTCTACGGTCACATCAGATGCCTGAAAACTCTTCCAAGATAAACACTATCCTGATTGCACGGATGCAGTGAACAGAAGAACGCTCATTGCCAACACTGTCTCAACAAGCGAACTGTGAGAGAAGGGACATTTCAGTTTCTATTTACTTAGTTAATCAGTGCAAAGAGTGACGTAGATTTCTTTACCTTCTCCTGGTTCAGGATTCCCTCTCAACCTTTGATTTTCAGGCTTCCTGAGAAAGAGGCTAATAGCAAAAATTCAGTATGAGCTAACAGTCTAAAACATTCTACAAATTGTATCTCTTCTGGAACTCTTGGCACATCGCTCCCTTTAAAAAACCAGTCTGCTTGCATCATACTCTGTGTATTACTATTTTTTTAACTCTACTCCTACCAGGGACAGCGGAACAAAAGCAGGAGGTGTATTTCTCAGAAGTTCACCTCCTTCTGCTCCTTATTACTCCACCTGAAGGCAACTGTGACCAGATCATCGTAACCACCTCTGCAGCAGATATGCCGAACAAGCACAGAATATGAGGAATCAACAGCAGATGACAACCTGTATAAAAAGAGATCCTGTTTTCATCATCAGGAACCATTTGTAAAAAAAGAAGAGGTATAAAACCAGCGGATAGGATTTTGGTAACCTCTCTCAAGAGACAAAGTCAGTCCCACTTTGAAGCAGATATCTGGGAGGAAGGGGGGTCCCACATATATGCTGATGTAAATGCAACTTCCTGCCCAGCCTGATGACAATTTACCAGCGGGCAGTATGTTATCTGGCAATTCTTCCACCACGGCTGATTAGACATATAGACACTATACTCTAAATAGAATGTTTCCCGACAGGATGAGACATCCGTGGGTGTTTTCAGCCTTGTATCCAAACAAAGTTCATTATCTTACTAATCACATGCCCATAACATTCTGGCCACAAAAGACAGTTACTGCTTGCAGCAATGCATTTGACAACTAGTTAAGGACAACAGGCCTTTGCACAAAATAAAATGCTTTAAAACTGATTTAGAGATGTACTGAAAAAGACTTTACAATTGACAAAGCCTTTGCTGAAGTTATCCTTGCAGGCAGAACCTATTCCTTTGAGTGCTGCAGGTCTCTGCAAATGTCAAGCTGCCTTTGGTACAGAGCAAGTCATGCATGCAGCTTCCAATAAAGAGAAAAGGCCAGCCACTTTTTAAGCTTCCTAGGGCTGGAACTGTAGACACATCTCGATTGCATGCAGTCAGCCTAGGTCTCCTTTCCTTACTATCTGCAAAAGAGGGATTCTGACCCAGGTTTCTAATTTACCCAATTCAAGGTACTCCAAGTTCACACATTTTTTCTTGATGAAACCAACCTACCTAATAGTGATAGCTTAAGGCAAAGTGATACATTAAAAAAAAAAATATTACAAATGACAGAGCCAAGTAGAACAGAAAAAGAGTTATCCAGCCCGTCTTCCACCCCATAGTAGTTATACATACCTATGTCATTCCTGCCAGACAGTTGCCTTATCTCTCACTACAGTACTGGAGGCTTCAAGCCTCCCTAAGCCACACATTCCAGTGCTTAACTATGCTGAACTAGAATGTTTCTTTCCCTAATGTCTAACCTTAACTTCCTTTGCTGTAAAAATCAACCCATTAACCCCCGAAGGACACAAGTAGTAATAACTCCATTTTGTTCATCTCCGTTCTAGGCTTTTACCTCTTAGAAGACTTAAACCCCACCCTTTCTTTACTCAAGTCTTTTTTCTAGCTTGCAGATCCTGGATTGTAGACCTTTGCCTTTTTCATATTCCTCCCTGAACTGTCACTGATGAGTTTTTATTCTTCCTTGATGCGTGATGTCCAAGTCTGGAAAAAGTACCTCCACCAAGAGAAAGGGTATCCCCATTATTCTACTAAAAAGACAGATAGCAGCATTGAGGTCACAAGATGTTTTAAGTCTCCAAAACTCCTGTCTTCTGCAATTGATTTACAATGAAGTCGCTTGGCATTTAAATTGCTAAAGCTAACCTAACCTGGTTTTGAGGCTACTAGGATAATCAGTGCATGGTCAAAAGACATGATTTTGCATATTACTTAGAAGTGACCCAATCTTGCACAAACTTACACAAATTAAAGTGAGTTACCATACTAAGATTTATCAAAACAATAGAAAAAGAAGAGATATTAAATGGTGGCTGACAATTCACGGATCGTTCCAGAATTAACACAGCTTTTCTAATGCCACAGTTGAACCACTTATTCACAGAGCCCCTCAGAAAAGAGACATGAGTGAATGGAACAAAAGCTGGGAAGCAGCAGTCCTAGAGGAATCTAAATACAAACACCAGAATGCATACAGCCATGCACACATGTACAGGATAGTTTCATCTGTCCTGAACACTGGAGAGACATTTGGCAGGAGGGGAGCCTGTAATCATTTTATGAAAACAAGGTTTGTTTCAGGGAAAACTGCTACCTCTTAGTGGCACGCTATGATTATATCATTACTTTGTCAAGCCTGTGCCTAGAACCAATACCCCAGCACTTCAAGCTTATATGACATTTACCTTAGCATAAACTTAGAAGCTTAACAAGAACTGAGGATACTGATTTTATAATGTACAACCTTAGGTACAAAGATGCTAGTCATGTATTTATATGCCCATAACTTGCTTCTCCTCAACACACTGTTTCCTGAAAAAGCAATAAACATCACTAGAGCAAATTCATTCTCCTGAATAATGCAAGTTCTGATAAAGTAATGTATCTCTACCTACATATCTATATAAAGACTGATCCTTTCTGTAGAGCTTTTCAAACTTCAAAATTAAGTTAGTAGGTGGCAGGTACTGTTGCTGGCATGGCACCTAAAGAGAAGGGACATTCCAAAACAAATCACACCACTTGAGGATTTTAAACTGAAAGTGAACCCACAGAGAGTAATAAAAAGATTACATTTTCTCTAATTAAATTAGAGACATCAACCATTCAAGGGCTTGACAGTATTTCTGTAGTAGCACTGACTTAACATTAAGCAAATGCTGACTGCTTCCTGCTTAAGTCAGCCCAGGATGGCTCTGTGTCTGTGCAATGATCTATGGTGGTAGGTCACCTTCAGCAAATGAACAAACGCATTTCAAAACAATCTGAACAAAATATAAATTTTAGGTTGAGGTAGCGGTCATTTGATAATCTGAATGGCTTAATCAGCAAGTGCTCCACTGAAGCACAGGAAGTTGTTTCACAGATTTAAGAGGTCAAAGGGACAGATTTACTACATATACATAGAAACAATCAAACCAGCATTCTCTGCTGTGACTGTGGTGAGACAAGACAATTCTGCCACCCTACCGTTGAGCTATTTATCTGATGACACACTAAAAAAAAGAAACTAATAGACTTATGAATCATAAAATGATACTAACTGCAGCAGATGATGAAATTCATGACTCAGGCTACTAAGATTATCATGTCCCAAATTAAACTACTTGCATTTCTTTTATTTATTCCTTTGCAGCTAGTATAATTTGTAGTTACCATCAATTAAATGACAGTCATAAATGGAACTTCTAAAAGATAAAAAATGAATCGTGATGTTGAGCCAAAACGCAAATAAAAATGTCAAAAGATTAACTTTATAAATGCCCTGAGACATAGTATTAAGATATTAACACAACATGCTGGTCTGTCAGTATGCTCTGACTAGAAAATGTTATATATTTTCAATAAAGCAATTTCAGCAGTTTGGCCCATCTAACGGCACTAACAGGTTGTTTCCTGCCACTGTGTTCTTGCAAAGAACTAAAGCAGTAACTTCTTACAGAGTTAGGACCAGAAGGAAATAATACTGCCACTTATGCTTTAAAATAGTGTATGGGTGGTATGTATAGACACTATCAAGTACTCTTCAGATGTACTGCTTAGAACAAGTTTCAGTCCACATTTCTTAAGCTTCCTATCAAAACCTGTCTTCTTTTAGACAGACTTTCACTGAAACAGAAATACCCAGGAAGCAAAAGGTAGTGTTCAAAAACCAAGTCGTTGGTACCCAGTAGCTTCCTGAGTTCCCCACACTGTTTCTGTCTCCAGCAGTGGGAACAGGTAACTAACTATAAGTAAGAGTGAAATTGTTGACCCTATCTTTAAAGATTAGCTGCTTCCCTAGTAAAACAGTGGGACAAGATGCAGCAGACAAGCAGACAAGGCTGGAAGCCTATAACTAAGTTGGAGAAAAAAGGCTGCTCCACGACAAATCACTACAGCATACCCAAATGATGAGTCTCACAGTTATGCACATTAGCAGTCACGTTACTTGCAAATGGCACCATGAAGTAAGTAACAGTGAGAACACCAACACCAAACCATTCTCACTCTCTGAAATAGTGAGTTTGTAGAGACAATGTAAGGAATTAAGTAGTGAAATACAAAGGCTGTTGAGTCATAGTGACTGAACTGATAGCAAAAGATGTCCCAAGAATTTAACAGCTTTGCAGATACGTTACTGTAATACAACAAAGTCAAACTCTTGTTAACAAAATATTTCAAAAGAGTATTAGAAAAAGGCCATGAATGTAAACATACTGTCATCCAACAACAACAACTTTGAGATGTTTCTTCCTTTCATGTGATGTGTTGGAAACTGCGGTCTTAGCTGCCCCTGCAAGTCACACATGTTTTCTCCTGCTCCTTCAGCATCCTACGTGACCGGGCACAAATGGAAGAGCCTGCCCAAACAAGCCTCAATTCTTCAACATTCTCCGGTATTACAAAAAGGAGGAGGAGCCTCTGGGAAGGTAATGACCATGCATGTCCTTTCAAGAGAAGAGGTTCACAGACCATCCTAGTCAAAAAACTTGCATTATGTTCTGTGTGAAACCACTGGAAAAAAGATGGCATACAAGAACTGTCAGAGGCTTGCCTCTCCTCCACTCCCTTGATAGAAGTTACTAAGATCAAGAAGTATCTTGCATGGATAACAGTTGGGAGAGTTGAGCAGCCCTGTAGAGAAGGACTTGGGGGTAGCGGTGCATGAAAAATTGGACATGAGCCAGCAATGTGCGCTCGAAGCCCAGAAAGCCAACCATATTCTGGGCTGCATAAGAAGCATGGCCAGCAGGTCGAGGGAGGTGGTCCTGCCCCTCTACTCCGCTCTGGTGAGACCCCACTTGGAGTCTGTGTCCAGCTCTGGAGCCCTCAGCACAGGAAGGACATGGACCAGTTGGAGTGGGTCCAGAGGAGGTACACAAAGATGATCAGAGGGATGGAGCACCTCTCCTGTGAGGGAAGGCTGAGAGAGTTGGGGTTGTTCAGCCTGGAGAAGAGAAGAACCCTGAGAGACCTTATTGCAGCTTTTCAATACTTAAAGAGTGCCTGTAAGAAAGATGGTGACAGACTTTTTATAGGGCCTGTGACTATAAGAGAAGTGATAACAGTTTTAAACTAAAGGAGAGCAGATTCAGGCTAGATATAAAAGGATGAAATCTTTTATGATGAGTGTGGTGAAACACAGGAACAGGTTGCCCAGAGAAGTGGTAGATATCCCATCCCTGGAAACATTCAAGGCCAGGTTGGATGGGGCTCTGAACAACCTGTTCTAGTTGAAGATGTCCTTGCTCATT
>JAVJGG010000073.1:9616885-9633307 GCA_035590195.1 Aviceda cuculoides
CAGCAGACTTCAAATTTAAAAAAAGTGCTAGGGAGGTGGGAGGTTATTTTTTTTTTTTTTTTTTTTTTTTTTTTTTCTCCAAATAAACCCACTTCCAATTCCAACTGCCTCCACCTGCATCTCCCAATATTGAGGTCAGCAGGCTTTTACTTCCAAGTATTCATCCAGCTTTCATCGCAGTAGCTGGACCAAAGCATCTTCAAACTATCTGCTCCAAAGTAATTCTCCTGGTTTCTTTCCTATGGAGACTGACCAATTCTGTAAACTGAAACCAAGTGAGATACTTGTACACAAGAAATCCTCTGCATTGTGCTGGCAATACACATTTACATTGTACATGACTTTTATGCTGCACAAGGCTTCTTGCATGTTTGTTCAGTGTTTCAGCTGGTAGGACTTGCACAGCTTGCAGGCACCCTGCAATTTACCATGGTTCATGCAAACACAGCATAAAAATTTGAAGTGTGCTAATTACCACTTAAAATCCTTCTACTGAACCTCAAGGCACCCGCCAAGACCAGCTACTGGGTATGTAACTCTCACATTCTCCTTCAAGAACTGCCCCTGTGTCTACTCTACTCCTGCCTTGGCAGGCCAAAGTGGGACAGCAGGCAATAACTTAACCCACCACAGGGTACATAAGGCAACACTATTAAGAACTTGCATTTCACAGATTTTTAGGTTCCAGTAACACAACAGCCTTCGAGAGCAACAGAAAAACACTACCAGAGTGAGGACAGGGAACCAAAGAAAACTTCTCAAGAAGCTGGTCTGAAAGAAAAGCTGCAGCAACGCATGGAGGACTTCGTAAGTGATAGAGAGGACATTATTAATGTTCCCTCAGCCCTTGTAATAACTACACGAAACCATGTAATGATTGCAAGGCCGTAACATGCACTTTAACAACGCAGGCATCCTAGGCCACATCTGGGAGAACAGGCAATCCAAGACATGCCTACTAAGGGCAAAACCTGCTCTTGAGTAATCTGGGAATAATATCTTACATCTCAAAGCCCCAATGCTCACATGCACCATCTACTTCCACTTCAAACAAGGACACTTTCTCCAGAGCTGTCAAGTCTGCCAATATCCAGCATGCTGACACCATGCAGTACAGCCCTTGGCTCTTCCAAAACACCATGCCATAGAGCTGAAAAAGATCACTAAGAAGCCAGAGGACTGCTAAATTGACAGATTAAACTTCTAATATGATACTCCAGACACAAAAAACTTCTGGTCCACACTGGGACTGTCAAGTTGAGACAGAACAGATCCAGTCTCCTTGACCATGCTACCAATCGTTAAGATTGCAGGAAAGCTGAATAGTTGGAAGTTCACAAGTAAAGAAATATGTGTCAGGGAGTTTTGGAAAGCTTTCCCAGCTCTGCTGTACAGCAAGTGGGAGTCCTACCCATAGGCCTCAGGCAGCCAACTAGCTACTGGCAACACAGGGGGGTAACAAATATAAGCCATCATTACGTCTTCACACAGCAGGGCAGATCTTTTTCTCCCCACCTATTAGTAACATACCTTGCAGCTGTAACACACAGATGCCAGACAAAAGGGATAATAAAATATATTAAAAAAAAGTTCCAATTCAAATGGTTTCAACTTATGAACATGCTTCTACGTGGTGTGATCTTGATGTACTGCAGCCCCCGAATTTAAAGCTGCCAAAACCCAATTCCAACACCTGAACCCCCACGCCCCCACCCCAGTGTAGGCTGGCACTAGCAGAACAGAATTCTATGTCATAACAGCTGATCTGTCCACAACCCTAAAGGACAGGACAATCTGACAACTGTTTTCAGTTTATCTAGCTGCAGTGTGTCTGCTGTGGAAAACCCATGTTTCAAGACAACTGCTGCAGGAGCTGCAAGTGAAGTGTGACATGGTGCATAATCAGGATGAATTCACACCAATTTCCTTGTAAGTTGGGGAAATGAAGTGACTGCAGATCAAATAAATCTTTTCCCATTTAGTGGAATCCCTTGAGGCAGTTGCCTGTGAAGGAATACAATTTAACCTGCAGGCACCATCAGGAAAAAAATTGTTAAAATACTAGTAAGTGCTAATAAGAAGGACTCCATACTAGCAGAAAGCTATTTTGAAGTACAAAAAACCCCACCCTTCTCTGAACTACACAGGCAGAAGTGTTAAATACTAATGGAGTGACCAACAGACTACATGGAAAGATGTAGTTATGGATGTTAGGATGGGCATGAAGATTAAGAGGCAGTGAATGGAACTACAGGAGTCTCCAGAAGTGACCAGAGGTACAACATCCAGAAAGGAAGAGTAGTTCTTACAGCTCCACCCAAACCCTGCAGACAGAAATGCTGATGTTCTCCCAGTCTGCTGAAAGATTTCACAAAGCAAGCCAGCCCTATCCCAGGCCTGCAGGCTAGGTTAGGCAGAGCCAGAGGAAGTGGTTGTTGGCAGGTACCTGAAGAAAGCATTTCCTCTTAGGTGATTTTGTTACCAGATCTACACCCTAGAAGGCAACTGTAGCAGCTGACTTGGGTATGATGTCCAGAGCAAAAGCCAAGACTGATACCAACACGACTAGTGGACATCAAGGTGAGGAGTGCAGAGAGAACACAAATCTGAAGAAGTAGCAAAGGTAACAGTCCTCATAAAAGGAAGCTGTCAGCACCAAGACCTGGAACTGCAAGCTTACCTTTAGAGGCCGTAGGAAGATATGAATGTCTTGGGCCCATGGCAGCAACTGAACTCCTTACTTCCCAGTGAAGCAATACTCAGCCCCTGAAGGTCCCGCATCAAAATGGTCGGTACAAGGACACTGTTCACAACTGCAGAATGCTGGTACCAAGGAAGGGTGCAGCAAGTGAGGAAGGATACAGACCGCTCCTACAGGATCATTTCAACCTCCCATCTCTATCCTCCACATACCCACCTTCTAGCCAGAAGAGATGCAGTTGACAAAGGTGTGTCTCAAACTCAACAGCAGGCAGTCCACTACCAAGGGTTAGTATTCAGCTTTGGCAGGACAGCTGTGCAACATGACCCTGAACCAATCCATTTTCTTAAGGCCTCTGGCAAGTAAGAAATGAAGAAAAGCCACAGCTACAAAATTACTACAGGAAAGGTTGAAGTAGAAACAAACAGAACTGGTGACACTAAGACTGTAATCAACATTTAATTCAAATGGAAAGGCTGTCTTATACCCTGACACTCATATATACCAGAAGGTTTCAAAGTTTTATTGCAGTTTGTTGGGGTTTTTTTTTTTTTTTAAATCGAATCTCACATGCTAGGTTCCACATGTAAAAATTATACTACTTACAAAGAGATTTTTGAAGAGATTGCCATTTATTTTAATCAAGCATACATAGAGACTTCTGGTTTCAGAAAAATCAAGGTTAGCAATTTGTGGATTTAAGTAGTACACTTTACTGGTTGCGTGGACTCTGGAGCAGGAGAACTGGGCAAAAATTTATTCTAATATACACAACACAGCACAACACAAACCACCACATTAGTCTTCTAACCTTTATTCAGTGTTTAACATTAAAGTTAGCCTTTTATTAACAGTGAAAGACCGCAATCAGTATTTGGAAAGCATCCCACAAAATTGCTAAACTGTTTATTTTCATTGACAAAAACCAAGATAATATTCTTCTGTGATTTCTGTAATGAAAATATTTATCACACTAACCAAAAATTCTACATAAAAACATATTTTTAACAAAGGTTTTGCTATCATCATTTACATACACATTAGAGAAATTAAAAAATAATTATAATTTAATGAAAAAAAGAATGAAGCATCTTACATGCTACTCCATATAAAACAACTAAATGGTTTAAGGATGGAAAACCAAGTCTAGTATCAGAGGTGGATCTGCCAAGGTATCTCCTATCCCCTGTGGACTGTATTCTTGTACCTGGGGGCTCCCCAATTCCCCTGGTGCTGCTTCTTGCCCATTAGATACTGCATTTTTACATTCTTCATCCAACATGCAGCCTCAATAATTCCTCTACAAAATACTAGTCTGCCAACAGCACTGTCCAAGAGCAACACCCAGAGGCTAAATATACCGCTACAGCAACTCTGCACATTTTGACCTGTTTCTTTCAGAGAAGGAAAACCTTCATAAAGATAAGCAACAATTTCCTGTAAAAATAAAGAGTTGACAAAACTCTTTCAATGGTAACATTAACAGCAAAGTATTACAGGCAAACAAACCCGCTCATGAAAATCACATCTTTATAGCTATTGCAAACAACATGTAAGAACAGATGATATATACACACACTTATGTAGAGCAAACAAGCAACAGTTTTTGCAAATGCCTGTGTATAGTATTTTGATTAGCAGCAGCACTGCAAAGGAACAACTAGAAGGATGCCTGCTCTCTAGAAAGCCAACTGCATTTTTCAAATGCAAAAAGACAGAAAAGAGGCAGGCTGCTCTCCATTTCCTTTATCAGTTGTCAAAGCAGTACTTTTTTTTCCCCTCCCTTATATCTTGAAGGTAGTTGCTGTGGGAACATGTTGGCTATGCAGTAACAAAAAGACTCTAGCAAAAAGGTAATACACTAGAGCATCTTTAAGAGGAACATGTTATCTGGAATCACAGCAAGAAGAGGGATAGAAAACTGGATACAAAACCAAGTCACTAAAGATTCATCTTAAAGACCTCTGGCATCTAACAAGACTATTCTCTGTAAATTTAAAGCCTATATAATGGACAGAGAATAAGGCTGACAAACTAAGAACACAATCAGTAACACCACACTTATACCCCTAAATGCTTGCTTAGAATAGAATGTACTCAGAAGAAAACAGTGAAGATTACATAATCACAAAACATGACTGCACCTACCAAACTTTTTATTATACTGAGATTTCAGATCCAGACAATGATTTCAAAACCAAACAAAACCAGACATCTCAATCAAACAGCTGATGGAAAAGTTCATTGTCTACTGAGTAGGGCTTGCTCCATTCTCCTCAGTTAATCACATTCTTTTTTCCATCTGTCTTCTCAGAATCATGTTCTTCACATGGCTTATACTCTTCACCTGGTTGTGGTGAAACTAGAATCGCATCAACTACAAGGAAGCAATCATGCCTCAGCACCTGCTCAGCTGTCAGTCTGTTACAGCAGAACAAATTCAGGAGAAGAGATTTAACTTTATCATCCTACAAACAGAGGGAGAATGATTTCATCAGTAAGCAAAACAAACTCAATTGCAAATAACAACCAAGTATTTGATGAACACATCTTGTAAGTGCTTAGGGCCCAAAGTCCTCACAAAAGGTTGTACCATAGCATTCCAATGGTCAGCAACACTTGACAGTCATAGTGCTCATTAACAACAAAATAAAAGCAAGCATTCAGCACCAGCTCTGTCAACCTGGTGCCAGCAGGTTTCACAGAACATGAGTTATTACGTTTTAAAGTATCAATTCACTAAACTACCATAAATTAGAGAAATACTGCAGTTGGTCTTTCTACTGAGAAGGAACAGAACAGGCACCATTCACCTTCTACAATTTCATCTTTTAACTTCTGTCACATTGCTTTATCTCTCTACAAGAGGACAAGGAAAAAAAAAAAAAAGAAAACCAAAGTAACAGGCTCTAAATCAATAGCAGCTCTTTTGCTATTACCCCACCACTTACACTTAGGCTCTTTGGATTTATCAGAAGGGATTACATGCCTAAATGCTTAGTACATTAACAGTGCTAGACTCCATACACAGAACATTAAAAAAACCACAGCTGCTAAACATGTTCATAAACATCAGCTGTTGAGTGAGGAAGCACACACACTGGATTTTGGACGAGGGGACTGCAAGAAAGACAATCTCAAATGCTGATCTAAAAATCTAGATCACCAAAACTCAGCGGGATCAGAATCTTTCCATAAGAAGGCTTGCTTGTTCACAGTCTCCAAGCCAGCAACATCTCTGACCAGGGTCAATAAAACAGCAAAGCACAAGATACCTGTACACCTCTCACCTATCCCCATTTCACCCAGACAGAAGAATCACTGTAATGCAAAGGCATGTACAAAAGTAGTCATAAACTTGACAAGACAGAAACAAGCAGACAATTTCCAATTCTTCCACTAATTATCAGAGTGACTCTGGAGAATTAGACACTCCCCAAATAATCTAAAATCTGAGGGAAAAGATGAGATCTGAAAACCATTGATCTTACAGGCATAAAGGATTGTTAAATGTTTATAAAACATTTTAAATGCTCGATACAAAAATCTCTACTTAAGATCATCCAAATGTGCAATGAAATACAGCAGTGAACCATGTCTACATGCTTCCTCTGCAAAATCAAAAGTGAAGTAAGCCTGAGCATTTAAAGAGCTTGAAGAGCTTTGTACTTGTACATTTGCATTTCATGATACTATCAAATGTCTGTCAACAACAAATATCCCTTTCTCACCATCATCTTGCACTAAGGAAACTGAAAACTGATTCCACAAGGAATACTGCTGTAGGACAACACTTCATCATATTAACTCCATTTAATTGTGTTTGCTCTTATTTACTTTAAAAAAAAAAAGAAATACACAAAACTGGATGCTGAAACACACTGAACACTGAAGGTTAGCATGGCTAAATGAGTGGCTACAAGACCTTATCTCTAAACTTTTATTTTCCTCAACAGTTACCTGACATTAACATCCCTGTTTTAAAGCTTAATGCTATTTTCCTGTGGCAATTTTACATTTGCTGAAAACAACAAGAATTTTATTAGTTGCAAGTGTGCAATTCCTCTGGGCACGAGACTAAGATGGGAGGGAAATTACCAGCCTGTCAAGAACCTGCAGATGGGCATGGAGATTAAGTCTGAATAAGCTGATTACAGATAAAGCACTTAAAAGCAAAACAGATTTTCCCCAAGAACTGGGACAAGGATTAACAGTCAGGGATCTAAAAGATCCCCCAAGAAACAGCTGAAAGATATTTATTAGTATTACATTTCTCAGCAAAACCCTTATGTGTTTTCCTGTGCACAGCAGGCAGCAAAGATTGCTTTCCAGCGGACTTTGGTCGTTGGTGCAT
The DNA here is from genome assembly GCA_035590195.1 of Aviceda cuculoides. Lineage (NCBI taxonomy): Eukaryota > Metazoa > Chordata > Aves > Accipitriformes > Accipitridae > Aviceda > Aviceda cuculoides. Next base: position 9,623,941 of record JAVJGG010000073.1, read on the forward strand.
GTGCATGCACACGCATCCAGGATGAATCCTTAAAAACTGCCAACTATGATGTATTGATTAGGATCGTATCATCTGACAAGGTCAAAATCAAATACTGCTTCTTTTCAGAGAAAAAAAAGTTAAAGAAACTTGCTCTTAAAAGCTGCAAAATTAATTAATCCCTGCTAAGAACAGTAATGACTAAATTAATTCATTGTCCTTGAGATAAAGGCAGCTGTTTGTACTTCAGAAAATACCGGCTACAGAAGAACACAGAAGTATAATACCCTGAAACCGGCCGTTTAAACTTTGATTTGCATACTTCAGACCTTATTTGTAAAACATTATCACAGCAGAAGTTTTATGGAAAACAGAAGTGAACCAACTCCTATTTTTGATGTCCCAAGAAATCTTTTCTACTTCCTTGAACAATTAAGTTTCTCTTATGCATGAGACAAAGTTAGGTTTTTCAGTATCTAAGGATTATTATGCATAATCCTGAATGCCACAGACGGTTCTGAATGAGGCAGACTGTTCTGTACAAGTTTTGTGGAATATATTTAAAAACCCCTTGTTAGCCCTAATGGTGAATCATGAAGTACTGAATCTTGTTTGCTATAGTATTTTGCTTTCCATGACATTGACTTAATTTTTAATATGAAACCAAGCAAATATAATGAATGATAAGAAAAACTATTTACAGGATCACCTCCCTGCTCAAATTGTGCATGCTTTATTCTTTTATTTTCCACAGTAGTGTTACACTGGCAATAGTTTTGCAGAGGGATTTGGTACAGTCCTGTGCTTCATCAGTAATGCTTTCATCACTGGAGAACATGGCTGAAATTAAGTTATTAAAAGACATAGTGTAGAAGATAAGACTCATCTAATAAAACAAGTTTATTTACAGTACTGTGTTATGCAGTAATACACAAACTACCCTGCCTGGACACTGGAACCACTACAGCTGTGTTAAGTCTGGTACTGTACCGTAACAGTTTCTTAACCTAAACACAGTAAGTAGGATACACTAAGCTCATAATGAACACAATACTAGTAATTTAGCCCCATGCTTTAATGGTTATCTCCGCAAAGCATGCAAATCATCAATACACAAGTATAACCAGTAAAGAGGGATTTATTATTTGGGTTTCTTTTTCCCTTGACAAAACAACCCAAATTTAGCTGACCAACAACACCTCTGCTGCTTTGTTTTCTACTTTTCTAGAAAATATGGGGATTAACCTCTAACTCTTCCCTATATTCCTTAGGAAATTCTATCCATAACCTAAGACTTCACTTAAAAAGCTAAACGGTCACCCACTTGCAGGTTTTTTAATAGTGTAAGGTGTAATTTAATGAGTTTCATAGCCTCGACAAATCTAGATAAAGCAGTAAGCTCTCGCTTAAAGTAAGATCAACAGAATAAGCATGATATAAGAAGTAGTCCATACAGATTAAAAAACACAAGGGCAATCCACTCAAGGGAGATGTGAGGGACACAGCACAAGAACAAAGCAGCCAGTAACTAGACAGGCAGAAGTACAGCAAAAAAGTATGAAGCAGGAACTAGTCTGGGAAGGCTAATGATTTGAAAAAGGTCCATAAATCTCTCAGTGAATTTCTTTAAACTATGTATGGAGGCATATCTCTTGTTATTCCAACTTTCATAAGGAGGAAAAGGAATTGCCTATAGCAAAGGTAGAAGAGGTTGAAAGGCAAGAAAAAAGGTCTTAACTCCTGGCCAGAAGGCTAAAAGCTTATGGGAAAGAGACTTACACAAGGAAATAAACCCAAGGAAAGACAAGTGCTCAGGTAAATAAGGCACACAGAGAGAAGGCCAAAAAATTATCTGCTTATGACTAACATCCAAGAGTTAGGGAAGTTAGCAAAGGATAGACTTCAAAGTTGGAGACCTAAGTTGGGGAACATGAAGGCACACAGCTCTACTTATTCTCAAAGAGTCACTGAGGCACTGGGCAAGGATAAGCTTCAAAAAAGGGACTGAAAAAGAGTTCAAGGTGACAACAGTTGCTGGCATACAGCAGGCAGAGAACAACAGTTGAAAGAACGAAAGCAACAACACAAATTCGTATCATGCAGGGTCCACTTACATCTGTGCATTTGTTTCAGAGGCATAGGAAAGTTTGTTTCACACAGCAAAAAAAAAAAACCAAACCAAAGAATAAAGGGCACAGTACGCTTTTACAACTGCATTTAATTGATTAAAATGGAATTTGGCTGTTTTATTAATGCTTAAGCACTATGCAACCATTATGCAGAAAGACAGATGAACAAATTCAACTTCCCTGACTTCAGAAAAGATAGGTTCCTAATTCAAATACCTCCTTTGAGGCTGAATCTCAATGACTTATTCCCCAAGTCTGTAACTTGGTGCAATTCAATTAATAGTTATCTGTGAAAAAGTTGCTCCTTCTGAGGTCAGAGTTAAATATTAAGAAAACTCTGGGGTTTTCTACCTTCTCAAACATCATTTTATTTATGCATGCTATTTAGAATTATCCAAATAGTCAATTAAGAACGTTTTCTCAACCCAGCACTTACAATGAAATGTTTGACTTATAAAAAAAAAAAATTCTTGATTAACCACCTCTAAACAAAAGCAGTCTAATCATCCTCATCCGACAATTAACATACCATGACAACCACATCTACCTCAGGTGTTCCATCTTCTTTTGTGCTGAACTCCTGGTTTTGAATGCAAAGCTGTAAATGAAAAGACACATAATGCATAACACGAGTGGGGTTTTTTCCTTTTAGTTTAACAAAACCAAACATCAGTCAAGGAGGTGCCACATTTCACATGAAAATGGATTGTTACGGGAAAATGGCAGAGAAAGGCTTTCTTCCTAATTTCACAGTAGGGAAAAAACATGCAAGGGGCTCAAGTTCCCCTTACACAGAAACAAGGGGGAAAAAAAATTAGTATCAAAAGAAACTTTTAGAGGTCAAAAAAAATAGACTTTTAAAAATATGACTCAAAGTCCATGCCCAAGCTGTAAGTTTAATTATATATCCTCTTTAAGAAATGCTGAGGAGTACTCTAACAACACAAATATGAACCCTGTACCCATAAACAAAGTAAAATTTCCTGTCATTACTCTTGCCTAGAACCATGCCCAAGTACAGCATGTTCCAAAACCCTGCCTGCAGGTTAAGCTGAAAATGCCTCTACTCTGAACAACTGCATAGACAGCAAAAGGAAGCATGTGTTTAGTTGGCGGTGGGCTGTTGTGACACAGATCAACATAGAACTTGGAAAACCACTGTCTCAATTTTAGAAGTGTCATTGCTGTTTAACAAGGGAGAACGCAATTTCACATGCTCAACATGAAACTGGCAGCTGTTGAACACAATACTAACATTTGAGCTAGAATTTTCCATCAAATAATCAATACAACACCAAGTCCAAGCTGAAGATTAGTTGCATATGGATCAATCTGAAATTCAGCTGGCAAACTTGGATGAGGTTTCAGAAGCATGTCAAGCTTGCTGCATCCCAAATATTCTCTTCAAGCACAGTCATCCACTTGTAAAACGGTCTTTTTTTTTTTATGTTGTTTTTTTCTTTTTACTCACTTCTACTCGTAAAATTCTTTTTTTCTAGAACAGATGAAGATCTAATTAGAGGTACTGAAAATGTTCTAACTAAATCGTACCACGTTAATAAATTATAAACACCTACGATATTAAGCTACACTTCAGTTCATCTATTTCGGCAGAAAAATTACTTAATTTTAAGCAACTGCTTCCTAAATTAGGAATAAAACACAACAAAAAGTGACTTTTATATGAACCAGCTTCATCTTCTCAGCACAGGTAACTGACAGTGGCTACCTATTAACTTGGAGTTTACATCTCTGTTAGGAAGTGTTTTTAAGATGCTACAGCACAGAAGGGATTACTGAAGCCATCCCTGTGCAGCTGATGGAACTGCCGGTGTCTCCCAGGAAGACCTCCCTGTACCTGGAGCTCCAACTGGTACTCCTTGAACCAGTTCACCATGTATAAGTGCTCATGCAAAGTTACTGCCTGGGAACACCAGCACTTGCTGGGTAGCTTGTGGCTTTTCAGGCCTGGGAGACTTGAAGTTTTCCCACTCAGAACACATGGCACTGACACCCTAAGTTGGGGAGGCAGCAATACAGTGCCAGAAGACAAAAAGGAGATGGAGGAGATGCTATGCAACATACCACTTCACCAGGAAAGTAGATTGCTTTCTCCTCCCTGGCACAACACACACTAAGAAACAAAACACCTAATCTAAGCACCATTGCCAGCAACAAAACATAGGATAGTTCCATCCTTGTCTTCATCCTCCCTCTCTTGATTTGGATAATTCCTCAAGGGCAAGGTCACCCAAAAAAAAAAAAAAAAAGGCTCACAAGGAATGAATAGGAAGTGCAGTAAGAACTGACAACCCACAGAATGAAGAACAAAAGCATAATTTTTGTTCCTATTACTATACAAATTACATTGTATATTTTACAGAAAAATGCACTGTCTTCTTCCCTTAGTCGTAACTCCCATTTGTTCTACACTTACCACTCAGTTGAAAATGTGAACACTTATTTCACCAAAACAGTTCAAAGCAGAAGCTGGAGATAACATTCATTGCTCTTTATCAGCCTGCTACAGTTCCATAACATTGCTAGAAACTCTCCTACAAGCCATTACATACCCAGAACAGAAGGCAGCCATAAGCATACATGTCAGAGGCTGGAGAAGCTGGCTGGCCCATTTTCAGTTCAGGAGAAACTAAGCTCAGGGTACTGACAACCATAGTGTTTGCAGCAGCACGTTGTTCCTATGGGGAAAAAAATTGTACCCATAATTTCAAGCAAGATCGACAGCACACTGAAGCAGATGTATCTCCCTCTCCCTTTTAACATGTCAGACTTTACCATAGAGTTCTGTGCTCCATACTGGAACTATTAAGACTTATAAGGTGGTAAAGAATACAAATTGCAAAACTTCTCAAACTGGGCAGGGGGAATCACAAATATTAAAAGACATTCGGCACTATTTTGGAGAACTCTAGTTCTGAAGTTCAGTTCTGCCAGCTTTCCTATTTTCTCTTCTCTGCCTTTCTGGTCTTCACCCGAAAACAGCTGCTTCCTCTCTCCTGGTTTCTAGCATATTTTAGGACTGTCTACTGTCAAAATAAAAGCTAGACCCTGAATTTCTATCTTCCTCCATGACATCAGCCAGCACCAGGTATAGCCAGACTGGAGAAGACTACTCTCCAGATCACCAAGAGTACTCAGTAACATACCAGCTACCAGTTTCACTTGTGCGTTTGTGATCATGCAGGAAGTACAAGCACTGAGCAGTACTGACACCCCTACAGAAAAGACAAAAACTGGATCCCAGCTGTGAACCATGGGTAGAACTTTCCTGCTCTATCACACAGGAGCTACTCATTTCAGCACAGCCCATACCTGCAGGGAGGGGTGAAGAGAGGGATAGTCTTCCTCAGCTTTTGCAATTTTCACAATGAAACCACGTGTGCTGAGTATGACCTTTCAGAAAATTCAGCTGTCAAAAATTTTTAAGGCATCTCTCTTTAGCATGTTTAAAATTGAAATTTCTTTCAAGGGAAGCACACCTTGCTGTCCAAACATTTGACACTCTTCGTGAGATTAACAGATAATGCATTTCCAAAGCAGAAATAAAGGTTCTCAGTGAAACTTACTTTTATTTATATTATGCTTATTATATTAATACAATGGCATATTATTATAATATATATTCCTATGAAAAATTTAAATAACCATGAAGCAGACCTCTAGCACAAAAAAAAGTTTTAGCTCAAATGAGTTTAGAAAGTCAAAAGGTTACTACAGAAGAGATACTATTACTAGAGACTTTGCTATGTAAACACAATGAAGAATAAGAAAATAGCTTGTGTTCTTAAAGAATATCAGATTTCCCCCAATAACAACTATGAAATTCTTTACTACAGAAACTGACTACATCAGATGTACATATAAATACGAGTATATGTAGACAACATGTAAAATCCCGTTAATTTACCAAATACCACAACAGATTAAAACAGATACTAGAACCCCATTACCTATCAAACAGAAAGGCAAAGACTTCATATGAGCTTGATGAGCCCTTCAAACGAAAGTTCTTACCCTCACCACCGACGATACTGATTACCTTTAAATACACCAGACACCAACAACTACTGCAACTTCTCTTTTTTTGTTCTACTGTTTTGTTTAACCAGAGCCTACACTCAGCAATTCCTTTTTTCCCCTCCAAGATTAGATTGTGTTTACAAAAATTTCAATGAGACTCAAACTGCCCAATCCTATTCAGAATATGAAACAGAAGTCTCACTGCTAAGCACAATAAATCTTTGCACACTCAGCTGTTTTGATACCATAATTCTGACTAAAAGTCACTAAAGGCTTTTTTTTTTTTTACCTCTGATTTTGTGAAATCAAAGTCTCCGACAACTCCTTGTTTTCGATTCACAGCAAAAACATTATTTCCATGAAGAGATCCATGCACTATATTAGCTCCATGCAATGTTTGTAGACCTTGGGCCACTCCTTTCATCACTTTTAATGCCTCCTAATGATGTAATTTGGGTGTTTATTACAAAGATAGTTATGGAAAAAACAAAGCACAGTATCAAGTATGTTTCTATCCAGAACTAAGACTTCTTATTTTTATGTTTGTACACATTCAAAATTCACGCTAATTCCATTTTATGAAGCATGGATTAAATCCTAGTAAGATTATTATGACTTGCACAGCCAGGCAGGGGGAGGGGGAGTGGAGAAAAGCCAGCAGTCACTGATTAACAAATCACTAACATGAAAAAATATGGGGGGGGGGAACATGCAACTTGGACCTTTACAAGTAGGTCCAAATCAGCAAACAGAAGCTTCAAGTCATCAAACAGAACTAGAGAAAAGACTGTACTGACTTCTAGCTACTGCTTCTTTGAGAAGGGATGACTATCCAAACTGCCTATACACTGTGTGGGGAAGAAGGAAAAGAAAAGGAGAGGGATGAAGTGGGGGGGGGGAGGAATTACACACACGGGAATCCTCTAAAACTTCAATACAGAAACACCTGCCCCCGAACATCTAACATGTTCAACTCCAGTGCTTTTAAAATGTACTGGTAATACAGCTGAGGCATTAATTTCAACAAATGAAAAAAGTGTATCCAAGCAAAATCTTCTAGAAAGTTACAAACTGCTGCCTGACCGGATGCTAAGAATGCCAGTCAAGCTATCCTGTGCAACTTTGTACAGTCACTGTCAGCCACCAAAGGAAGTACATTGGTGAAACACCATCAGCACCATAAGATACAGCAAAACAGTAGGAGTTCAGTTCAGAAACACACAAACTAAAATGCTGATAGTCTAAGTAGTTATACTTACTTCTAAAGTTAAAGGTGTATCAGCCTGTAAAGCTCCCAGACTTGCTCCTGGGTAGTATGGGACCATTAAATATACCAAAGGATCAGACTTCAACAACAACAAAAAAGGAAAAATAGATTGTTTCAAATATCAGGAGTATTGGAATTTTAACATGCATTAGATGTGTGATAAATCAATTCATTATGCTAAGTAGACAGTTTATCTAAACTTAGAAAGGAATTATTTTTCTCATTCAATACTCCAATTTAAAATATGTTAACGCTTTAAGGTCCAACTACAAGATTTTTCAGCTTAAACCAGAAATCAAGGTTATCTTAAACCAGAAATCAAGATCATCAATTTGAATCTTGCCTTGCAGAAAAGAAGGAACAACAGTTGTAATAATCCAGATCTTTCCTTCTGTTGATCCCAAGCTCTGTGATACTTGGCAACTCTTTCTATCACTTTGGCTTCTGAGCTTACATCTACAGAGTAGCCCTTAAAAACAAAACAGATACCCAACCTATTACTCCTAAAGGCTGTAACATTATAGCATTAAACTTTTTTTAATTCAAGAAATGCATATTGCTAGGTGCCATCAAATAACTTCCTCTTCTGCTTAACACAAAACTCGATTCCAACTGCCACAGACTGTTCCCATGTTTTATTAACTCTTAGAAAGTCTGTACCAACAAAACAGGGAGCACGTCTCTAATGTGAGATTTAAATAAGCGAAGTCAAAAACAAAAGTATTTACAACTATGCCTCTCATAATACTACATCCCCTCATTTCCCAACTGCTAGCAGATTGGTAGAGAAGTAGAGCAAGGGAAAAGAAGCAGTTTCTGAAATTTCTCAGTGAAATCATCAAGAAGACAAACCAGCACCTGCAAAAAGAAACAGGAGTAATGAGCAGGATAAAAGGTCCACCAGATGACAGAAAGGACAGACAGTAGAGGGGAAGCACTATTCATTACAGCAGTCCTCAAAAGAAGTGTGTGTGTGTGTGGGGGGGGAATTCAGTAAGCAACATGGAAGCAATCAAAGGAAAACAACACTTCATGTACTACAGGACCCAACAAAAAAATCTGCCATAAGAAAAGAGCTGTTAAAACACAGGGATATGAAAGGAACAGCAAAGTTCACTAAGAATCAGCACGTTAATAAGCCAAGGCCTCACCTACAGTGCTAACTGAAAGCCAGTGCCAACATTACCTTTAGAAGAACCTTCTGGCCCTGAATTTCTGAACACACTAAAGGTCGCTTCGTGCTCAGTTCCTTCATGGGCTCAGCATCCAAAAGGTCTCGCTCCAGGCTATACGTCAGAAGTCCGCCAGAGTTCTGAAGCACATGCACGCACAGATATATCCAGGGTAAGTGCACGGCATTTAACAGCTGGTAAGATTCAGAGGCTTTGACTCCCTCTCCTCAATCAACTTAGCAAAGCACAAAATCAGTTGGGACATGTCAAAAAGTTACAGCATCTGTTAGGAATAGGCTGGCCATGACAAGGCAGCTAATGAAATGCATTCCTTGAACATCTCCCAGAAGAGGGGAGAAGGAGGAAGACCACAAACAACAATACTCAGGGTGTATGTCCCCCAAATAGACACAGACTGTGCAGAGCACTGTTGGTGCAGAGCCTTGATAGTGCCTGAAACAATTAAATGACAATGCATTCAAACACGATCTCTGCTTACCATATAGTTTAGAATTCCTGCTTCTGGATAAAGAAGAGGTAATTCAGGGAACCATTTCTGTACCAAATATGTAAGCTTCTCCTAAATGAGGGAAACAAGGCCCAAAGTTTCAGGTCACTGGTTTCTGACATATATAAATATACACTGACATTTGCAATGTATACCCAGGACATTCAAATGTAGGTTGACCATGACTGTATCTCCTTCAACAACATCATTCAAAGTAACATGGCCGTTTGCTTTTAAAAAAATAAAAATAAAAAAAACCCACCCAAACAAA
>JAVJGG010000073.1:9633407-9661398 GCA_035590195.1 Aviceda cuculoides
CATGCGTTCAGAGCAGTCATTTTCAAAACTATTTGTAGTCTGAGCTTAAGTGTTCTCCATTTTGCCAAATGCACTCTCCTCAAAGGGAAAAAAAAAAAAAAAAAACCCAAACCAAAACCAACACATGCAACCACACACAACATGAATACAGAGGTTCAATACGGACAGATTTTTTAAATCTCTGAGGGTGGGTAGTGTTAAGGCTCCAAACAGCTCATGCACTATCACAGAAAACATTTCATCTTTTCTACAAGAGGCATTAGTAGGCCTAAACAAAGGAAAACTACTTCACTACGGGTAAGTGGAAGAAGATAGAAATCAAGTAGTAGCACAGACCAGGCCAGCATCTCATGCACCTTCAGACCCTACACAGCTGTAATGCTGCAAGGTAACTATTACACTCAAATGCTACATCTATGGAGGCAGGTATATAACCACCACAAATTCTGGTGCCCTTCTACTTACTCACAAGGCAATGGTTTCTGATTCTTCCCTCCACAAACACAACAAAGAAAGGGTTATCTCCTTCACTTCAGAGTAAAAGCCTGTTTTAACCTCATCATAAGGAAACAGTTCCCCTTCTTGCAAGAAATATACTCTTTCTTCAGCAACTGAGCTTACGCTTTCACCTGCAGCTCTCCTGGGTTGAGAGCTACAGCTCACATTTTTTCCTCACGTCACCCCCTTATGGAGGGGGGGAAAGCGGGGGAAGGCCTGAAAAAACTATGTTCGAACAGAGATAAAACTGATCACCCTCCATGCTTTCTCCCATAGGTTTCACCAAAAAAGGACAATCTTAACATTCAAAACTATAAAAATCACATTTTTATATGTGCACATATTAAAGCACGCATTAAAGCAACTGAAATGTACAGGTGCCTCATAGAGGTTTGTTTTAGTTGCCTAAGTAGTTTAATACTTACATATTCTTCTTGTTCCTCGGATATTCCCTGAAGAACCCTATTTCGCAGATCAGCAACTTCCTCTTTTATTCTTGCCATTTCAAACTCACTGTAATCATCAGACTGCATTAGGAATAACAAAGTTAGCATATAATTCTCATTCTGCTATTATACCAAACAATGGTAACCTACTGTATTAGGATTAAAAAACAACTTCCATATCACAGTTCCAGAGTTGAACATATTCTCAAATGCATATTGTACTCAGTCTCCTTCCCGGAAACACAACAGAATCTCTTAAAATCTTATCACTGAGACAGTTGTTCTCTTTATTTATGTGACAGACCAAACGTTCTAGGCCTTTGCCTCTTGTTTCCTAAGTCAAAGAGGTTTTTTAATTAGCTGATCACATATAATCATAACAGCAACATCTTCCATCTACCAGCAATGCCAGTTCCATAATTCATTCACTTTTTTTCTCCCATAAGCAGGCATTTTCCTCATATTACCTCATTATTCAAGAACCCTTTTCCCAATGGATTTCATTAGTGTGTCTCATTTTAAATCTCGCTTGGAAGCTTACTGCCCCTGTACAATGCTTACAGAGAGACACAGGTTCTTTTTTTTTCCTTAAGCATCATCAGATTAACTAATGTACAATCAAACAAACACCACTGAAGCTGGGGTAGTATTTACATTCTTTGGACTTCTCTGGAGGGTAGTGGAGAACCCTGAAAACTAGAACAGACGTTGACTTCTGTCACTAAAGGAGAGGTACAGCATTAAAGTAAAAACTTAAGGTAATCACACAACCAACACAGTAAAAATAGCTGGACAAAACTGTTCATGCTGTGAACAGCAACCGTCACCAGAGGGACTTAGTTAAAAAAAGCACAGTGCCATGGCTGGGGACTGAAACAGAAAAGTGGTTATGTACTGACTTTTTTTTTTTTTTTTTTTTTTTTTTTTTTTTTTAACCATTCAGGCTTGGTCTCAGGGGCCCACAACACTTCCAAAGTTAAAGGCAAAATTCAAGTCAGAAAACACAAACTGTTCTATATAGTTACTACTTACTTAGAATAACCAGAATTAATATTTCTAAACCAATTTACAAAAATAACTGACAAAAACAGTGACACTGTAACATTTTCATACTTCCTCAAAGTTGTTCTTTTCAACCAGCTTCCACCTTAATTGGGCCTTTAAGCTTTTCACAGTTTTCTTAATTAACAATAACTTGTTAACATCAGGTCTTCTACTGAGCCATTCCTCAGCCTGTTTTTTGAACTAGGACGAAAAGGAAAAAGAAAAAAAAAAAGTGATCAGAATGTGTTCAAGCGTTCTATTTTAATATCCTTTAGTCCAATGCAGTAGAGAAACTGCCTGAAGCCTATTTGAATTCAGCTTTTCAGGGTCTTTCCCCACAGAAGAGGGGTTTTATTGTGTTTTATTTTAATTACTTTAACAACCTTCTGGAAAAACAACATCCTGCTTAAAGCTCAATCCCCTTAGGTTACATACTACTGATTTGTAATGAATACAGATATTCCAGCTTCCACCACTTTATTTTTTAAAAAACTATGTTTGTATTTAAATGAAATGAAGCATTGGCTGAGGTAATGCACAACTGCAATTCTTAAGGCTTAACCCAACCAATCTCTCATCATCAATATACTCCTAGAATTTCCTTATAAAAAGAGGACGTCTTTCAAAAAGAAATTATGTCAGAAAGGACTAGTAGTATAGATCAGTGCGACAGAAATAAGGCATGAACTCACCTCAACACTGGCCAAGTATCTGTTCTTTATGACAGCGATCATACTTTGCTCCTGACAAACTTTATGTATAACTTTATTGTAAGCACTCATAATTATCCCCTTCTCTGTTTCATCATACTCCTGGATTGAATTACACAGCGGGAGATTAAAGACTGAGAGTTCTTCATTTATGCACACCAACATTTAAGATCTAAAACCTTTACTAAGAAATTCCACTGTTAATGGCAAAAATTGTTTATCAGATTTTTCTCTCTCTTCTTAAAGATATTCTAAAAGGGAAGTTAGCAAGTCTAAGAGTTCATCCAATAGTTTCAACAGAATAAAACTGATTAGCACTTCTATGCAGAAGTCCAATTTCATATTCCACATGCTGTGAAAGAATATTTTTTTTTTTTTTTAAGGATAGCACAGTCAAACAGATAAGCATGCAATCATTCTTCTAAACAAGTCACTGGTTCTATCACGGAGAGCAGTCACAAGCACACTAAACTACTGGTTTGTTGTTAGTATGATGCTGCATCAAATGACAGGTTCAACTTCTGCCGACATGACCGTTCTCTGGCACAGTAGGGACTCTCATTGTAGAGACAATGCAAGTACCTCAAAAAGTTCGCAAAAGAGAAGGGAGGAAATGCTTACCAGAAAAGGTAAATAACTAGGAAAAAGGCTAACACAAGCATAGAAAAAGATTACCAGTAAGGCAAGAACACTTGTCCCATGCAAAATGAAAGTGATTAAAAACTATTAATCTCTTAAGACTGGAAAAAGTAAATTTATCCGTACACGTTCATGCCAAGAGGCAATCCTATTATTTTAAACATAAACTTACTTTTCATCACCTGTATTTTCAACACAAGCACCAACACTCAGTACAACTCAAAGAAAGCTTCTCTGCACAGAGAGGGGGAAGAACCAGTTTTCCTGGTATTTCTGTTAAGCTAGTCATACATAAGCTAAGTTCCTGTAACCCAAAGCTGTCCTCTGCCTGTTACCTGGAAAACACATTCTCTTCTCTCTGGAAAGCAATCTGAGTGACTTTCTATCACATCTCCAAAAAAAAGATGCTGCCTTGTAGCAAATAAACTCATCCGATACATTAAGAAAAGCTTTAAACTGAAATCAAAGATGTATAAAATATACAGAAGTCATGACACAGTAGGCATGACTAGAACTTACATTTAAGTCAGTATCCAGTTCTTCACAAATAGCCAACTCAACCTTTTTGAGAATTTCATCCAGATCGCCAACCACTTCCTCTAAATCTGAAGATGCTTCTGACATCAGGTCAAAACACTTCAAAGAGGGGTGAGAGGAGGAGAAAAAAAAAAAAAAAAAAAGAAAAAGTAAGAAGTTAGCAAGCAGACAGCAGAAAAAAAAAGTAAGAAATACAAAGAGTTAGCACTACTGGAAACCTAATCAGGATTTGTGTCAGATCTCACCTTTAACTTCCTCACACTTCAGGGATATAATGACTTCCGTAACTAAGAGTTAAGATTTACCAGGCAAGAAGAAAGTTGATTCTTGCCTTAATAGCGTTTCTTTTTCCTAATCTCATTTTGATTTTTTACCAAAAATGGAACAGTTGAAGAATCCCAATCCTTCTCCTATTGAGCTTCACGTGAAAAATCAACATGTGTGCTGCCCACACAGTGATACACAAGATGCTCAATATGGCACTTTCACTATCAAGTGGGCTTTTCATTCTTATACAGTACTACCAGAGATAAAGACGCATCCTACAATCTATTTCACAGTTTATCAAGTGTTAAATAAGGTTAAAGATTTCACCAGGAAGCATATGTGTTTTCAGAGAAGTCAGGAATAACTTAGCTTCGAGATCAAAGATACAGAAGGTGCCAGAGAAAAATCAGTAGGATAAGCTTATAATTACATTGAATGTTGTTTTCAGCAAAGCTTTATTACTCCTATCTGCAGAAGAAGAGATATTACACTGGCAACCAGAACTACAATGAAAATACGGTCCTGTATTTAACATGCACAATACACAGTAATAATAGAAACCTGCAAACTCCACCTTGTTCACTTACCTATCAAGCATGTGTATTCCACTAAAGACTGTGAAAATATTTTATTGCCTTAACCTTAAAGGAACTAAAAATAAAAACATTAACAGTGCAAGTTCAAACAGTATGTTGCTCCCCAAAGCCTGGAGTTGCATATGGGAAACAAGCCGTCCAGTCTCTGAAAATTTCCTAGTCTGTCATTGACCCATTTCCTATTGTAGATTCTGATTGACGCTACATGAGATTAATTTGGATTCAGAGAGAAGAGGAGTATCTATTTAAAATAAAGGGAGGGAAACACTTCAAAGAAGCATTTCCTCTACGCGATTGCTCACACTTTTTTTTTTTTTTTTTAAAAGCAGGTAGAAGTTAAATTGCAACAGAATAATTGCATATCAAAAGCTGAAATGGTTAAATGATGGATAAATGAAAATTTCTTCCTTGGTCTACCCAGCAGCACTTTACCAACCCATGCCAAAAGTCTGTACATTTCCTGTGTCTCTGAAGAGTTTGCAGAAAAGTTCAGGTTTGAAACAGGTAAACCAAAGTTCATCACTACACTAACAAACTTTAGTCACTTTCATTCACGCAGAATAGCACTCTGAATTGCACCCAGCAATCACAGAAACCCACCTGCTGGTTTGTTTGCCCCCTCTAATAACTGACATGACTATAAACATCTGCAAATAATTATACTCATTAACATTATACTGCACATGACATGCACCAAGTCTACACTGCTGCTGAACAGCACTTACCATCAGGTCAAGGAACAGTGTTCTTCATAACAGCACCTGGCCACAGTAAATGCTCTGGGTACAATGAAATGCAAGGGCAGAAAACCTATTCCCCATGAAAGTGCATGGCCCTTGCGGATTATGTACAATTCACATGGGCAGGAAGGTTATGCTGACACAAACTGAGAACATTTACACACAAGTGCAACAAGATGAAGGAAGCTGGGCCTACAGGAATGGAGAGGGAGCAGCTTATAGTCTTTACAGAAAGATTAAGAATCCTAAACCGAGCAAGAACATAGATATTAAGCACAGAGTCAGGAAAGCTGCTAAGTTACCTCCCTACTTTGCACTTTCACTACAAGCAGAACTCAATGGATGGTAACCCACTTTCACCATCCATCTCCTTTTAAGACAAATAACATGCACTCAACTCCAGTGCTCCAAACCTCCTACAACTCAGAGAGACAGAGCATCAGAATGGTATTCCAGAAAATATTGCAGGACATGCAAATAGAAGTGGAAAATTTATTTGCATAAACTCTCCAAATTCAGCATTTCAATGAGGAAAAAAAAAAAGTATTATACATTTGTCTGCAACCTGTACCTAGATCATGTTCAATTAGATTGGCTTATTCTTTGCAGTGATCTTTCATCACCTCTTTCAGCAGCATTTATGAACTAGAACCTTTTAAAATCTGAAGCCCTTCTATCCAAAGGCCACTTCGAAGGATTAATTAAAGAATTTCAGTCACAAAATTAAAGACAAAGCACACCCATACAAAAGTTATACTTGTATAAAAGTACTGATCTTTATACAAAAGATGTCCTTTCACAAGAAAGCATATACTCTAGCTCACCACAAAGGTATACTAAGAATACAGGTAAATTAACGTTGCGTTCCTCAACACATTACCTTTCCCTCTGTATTGAGTCACTGTCATTTAGAGCCACAATCTCCCTGTCATAGCCAGTTGTCTCTACTAATGCCTACCCCTCACAAGCTTGGTTAGACAGTGTCATACTTCATCTTTTTCACCAACAGGAAAGATTGACTGTTCACCTTACCTTTACAATGCCACTGAACCAGTCAGCAAGAATTTGCAGAGCTGTGTCCGTATCATTTCTGACACAAATTAACTTCTTCATTTTAACATTCTTCCACTTAAAGAACTGTTGAAATATCTCCTCAGAGTCATCTGCTTCAAAACCGTGACCATACACCATCTCCAGTGAAGCAGACAGTTCCTGTGCATTGAGTGAATCAAACAAAACCAGGTTTGCAATCCGGAAGGATTTTGTGACCATATAATACCTACAAAAATCAAGATATTTAATACAGAAAAAGTTAGTACTACCTGCTGTCATAAAATTACTTCTACTCTGAAAGCCTCTTTCTATATCCAGTGAAGTATATTTTATATTCCACTTTCCTCTCAGATCTAGTGGAAGTGTGTCTCCCCAGAAAATGCAATGCAGAAAAGGATGTCACACAGAGATAATAGTGTCTGATTTTTCCCTTCAAAATATGAAAGGAAGAGACACCACAAAAAGCTTAACAGCTCCTAAGAAGTCATTTGTATTCTAGTTTCTTCTTCCCTATGGATTGGACTTTAAAGTCATACTCATCAGAATAAAGAGCAAAATAGGGTTCAATTTATAATGCTTCTCATAGGACTGCTCAAATTCAGAAAACAAAGTGAACTTGTACTAGGAAACAAGGTGAGCAGCCAGACACCCAAGGAATGCTTCTGGACTGATCCCTCCATTCAAAAGTCACTAGTCAAATCTCTTCTGATGCACCTTTGTCATCACATTGATGCCCAGATGGAACAGCAATTACCTACATGTCTGATACCTGAAGGCCCTCTGAAATGAGTTTTACAGTCTGGAAACTTCTATTTCTATCTAAAAGCCAAGTATTCTGCAAGTATATGAAACATACGGTCCACCGCCTTTTGACTTGTATTGGAAAAGAAACTGAAGTGCTGCACATAAGGGAAAGGCATTGAGGCTAAAGCTCAGGGCAAACAGAAATCACTTTTAAACGAAGGGCAGTCTGTCAAATGACCTGAAGAACAAGCAGGGAGGAACGTATCAATCAAGTACCACTGGAGACAACATCCTGACAGAAAGCAGCCTTCCTTGCACCTGGATGGAAAGTCCCATGATGAAAAATAGTTGAAACCTACATTGGTGCTTGCAGGCAATTTGCTGTAGTTCAAAATAGAAAATTCTCCCTTAACAGTGGGATTTGACTGGATAAACCTGTGCTTTTGTAATAAATAGCATACTTCAGCTTTCAAAATCCATCATTTTACTTACCCACATCATTCCTGACAAGATGATTAATGAAACTCTGAGAAAGGCTGCTGACAGTTTGCTTATACACAGTGTTTCACTTTTTTTTCTTTTGTCAGATCCCAGAACATTTGAGTTAAATATCACAGACCTTCCTAAACAACACCTAGGTCACATAGATGAAGAAAAACACCAAAACACCTCTCTCCTCCTCTTGAGAGAGGTTTTCATCTTTGCATCCCTTCACATGCAACAGTCAATACCACGGAAAAAGCAATATGACAGAACCTAAAGTCACTTGTCAGGAGGCAGCAGCAATGGCCTCCCCTTCCCGAGGACTGCAGGTACTGCAGAGGTGAGGAAGTGAGCTTGACCAATTTTGTAGAACTACACATGATGATGCCGCAACCAGGCCTCTGCTCTACAGACACAGCACAGCAAAAGTTCAGATTGGGACTGAAAGCATAACAATTTCCTCACATTATAACTAACTAAATACAGTCACACACACACACACACACACAAACCCAACCCAACCCAACCAAAACAAAACCAGCAGATTTCCAACCTAGCCAAGTGACGAGCTTTGTACGAATATGCTTGTCTACAAGTAAATACAAGAAGGAAGTTCGTGCTAAATTTATGGAGGCTATTTAAATCACTCAAGTGCACAACAGATTTTTCTTGTATTCTTTTTTAAACAGCTGGAACTTAACACACCAGGATACACATGGATAGAAAATGGCATGGCAAGGCTTTGAAGCCAAGTTCAAATGGAACAGTCTGAAGGAGGAAGAAAAATAATCAGCCCATTTAACAGCAGCCAGAAGTGAGTAATAGAGCTGAGAAAAGTGCTCAGTAGCAGTTTCATATCCAGTATCACACTCTGTTTACAAAAATAATAGCACTAGTCACACCAGAAGAGTATCTGCATGCATTCCATCAGGCCGTCCTCAAGGAAAGAATCCTGTAAGTTACGTCCTATTTCTTCCCATTTCTTTTTCATAATACAAACACACTTCCCTAAAACATTAGCAACTTCACCAGCATATGGATACAGAAGCAGGCTCCAGAAGGATAACAAGTTGCCATATGAAGACAGCCCAGTAGTCTACAAGAACTTGTCTCAGTTGCTATCTCTAATCACGGTAACTCAAAGGGAGCAGAACAAGCTACTACACACTATCCATGGGGCAGAGGAGACATGCTTACAGACCAACTGTTCAGCTCACACCCCAGCTTGCTTTAGAGTAACTTATGTGTATGCCCACACTCTCGTCTGCCCTCTTCACCAATGCAGTATTATCACTTGGAAAGCATAGAGCTCACTTGTTTATTTCGGTCCTAGCCAGTTGGACCAGCTGCAGCTGAAGCTGTTTGAATTTGTCTCTAGTTCAGGCCAACAACAATTCTCACCAGAAGGTATAAAACATAAGCCAGAAGAGATGCATGATGCAGAAGAGAGGTTTGCAATACACAGCCTCAGTGAGAGGGGCATTAGCTCCCAAGCTCCTGTTCTGAGACACAGTGGAAAAATACTAATACTTGTTCTCTGGGACAGCGCAGCATGACCTCTTCAGCTCTATAAAACTGCAACCTAGGCTCTCGCTGATACTTGGTAAAAACTTATTTCTGTTTCCCTACTTGGGAAAACTGTTTCAATCTTCTAGCTCCTAATACAAGAGAGGACCACCAACACAGTTAAGCTAAAGCCCAAAATTCACTTAACACACCTAGCAGCATTTCAGTACCCCTTCAAGTATTTTCAAAACACTATTAAAATTTCACTGCAGTGCAATTATCTAGAAGATGCTTAATGCCTACCACCTAGTGGATTAGCACAGCATAACCTTTAAACACACACCTAAAAAAAAAACCCCAAAAAACCAACTCCAAAACCCAAAAACCAACCACAAAACAGAACCCCCCTGCCCCCAACACCACACCACACCTTTCCTCTGTCTGAAGGAGCAGGATCCACACAGGGCCTCCAGCGATAGAAAGCCATGAAATGCCACCCATCCAACCTCTTTTCAAATTAAGACACCAATCTGCATATCAGACTAGAAACAAAAAATAAGTGTATCAAAACATTTTTTTGAATCGCATTGAAAAATAATTCCATCAGAAATTGAGTAATTCCATGAAAATTTGAAAGCTTCGATTTATTAATGCTGCTCCAACCTTATACAAACTTATGTGCAGCCTGTAATCTTGGTTTCATAAGAACACAATTTTATACATGTGTGGATGAATACATCTCTGGAATTTGTACAGACAAGCTGTCAAACTACTGCCAAGCTTTTTATCCCTCTCCACACACTTGCACAGTCAAAATAAAAGCAAGTACTATTTCTGAAGTTAAAAAGAAGAAAAATTATTTCTAATAGCAAAGGCCAGTAACGCCAGCCTGGTAATATTTCTGCGGGTAAAGTCCTCTTCAGAAGTTCTCACTGCCTCTACAGAGCCTATTTCCCCATCTACTTCCCCACCTTCTTGTGTTGGGTTGGCTGACAGGGAGAGAGACTCTTGCTATAAACATATGCTTCTGTAGTGTTTAACTCTCACCTTAAAAAAAAAAAAAGAAAAGCTTAAAACATTTTACACTTTGCTACACTAGTCCAAGCTAGACAGCCACCTTAACAGAAAGGGCTAGGAAAGCGTATAATCCAACCACAAAACCCATCACCGTAATTTACAGGATAACTGCATTGACTTTTTAATTATAGGTTCTCTCTTTAACACCTGTCTTCTACTAAATATTCTGTGCTTAGTGAAATCTTGTTAGTCACCAAACACAGTACCATAAGAGAAAAGCTGTTGCTCAAATCCAGGATCTAGATAATGATTTCCCTAGAAACAAAACATCTAGGAGATGAGCATCACAAGTAACACTGAGAACTACAGGTGTCAGATGTACAACTTAACTTGGAAGTGTTATTCTAAAGTTTCATCTGTTGCTGTCGAGGTCTCCAACTGTAAAATGCGTAACATTTAAAAAACATCCTCCACAGGTTCTGTGTTTCAGAATCAATACTGATAAAAGCAAACTCCTTACCTGTAACTTTCCTGAGCGCTCAGAGAGGGGCAGTTGATCCACCTCCAAAATTAATTCTTCCACTGCTGAATACAAGTTCTGCTGCACCTCATCCCTCTTGGTAATCAATTCATCTCTTTCATCCTATGCAGAAAGGAAAGCAAGTCAGCAACTCACACGTAAACGCCACATACACAAAGTGGAAAGTGATACAAAAAAGCGTTAATCGTTGCGAAGTACGAATAACACAATACATGCCTGACTAGGAACGAGTGAAAAAGCAAATTTTGTTTTTAAACTCTACTCCTATGACATGACCACCTTGCGCAAATACAGCATCCTTTACAGTGTAAAAATATGACTACATTATCAGACAACTGAAGAGACAGTTTCTGCATGACTGTTGATAACAGTGGGAATCGTAACGGCGCCTGTAAACTTAAAATGTCCTCGTTGTCCTGCCATTTTTGATTGTATTACAGAAATTAGAATTTGGATTATCCACACTTACATACATGCCAAATTACATCCACAAAGTTAGATTGCAAAAGATTTCTTGCTGGAGAAAAATATTCTAGAATTAAAAAAAAAAAAACAAACAAAAACCAAAAAACTTTTACCAATTTTTTCCTTTCCTTCTAGCAGGAAAGACAGGCGATTTGTAAACTTTCTACTGATTATCTGCAGTAAGAGCATTGAACTAAAAATAATTTTCTAGAAAACAAAAACAAAGTTTCCCTTGGATGACTGGCAGGATTAGTTCTGCTAATGGGAAAGGAACCCCACATTCATATCAGACAAGGTACCCAACAGATTCACCAAAACCAAACCTTTTGAAATGGATGAAGGAAGTTAAAAATCTGTACTCAGAAGCATGTTTGCAGTGTTCTTTTCAGTGATTTAACTCAACATGCCCACAGAAATATGAAATATATATGTGAACATGGAAGATTAAACTACAGCTTTACAGACCTGCCGTAAATATTTGCTATTTCCTTCTACATCCATCTCCAAAAATAAAGTAAAATGACTGAAGGAGCTATAACACACTGTCCTGACACATGTTCCCTTCCCCACCCTGCCCCCCCATTTCCATTTAAAGAAATGGAAAACAACAGAAGAGTTAACCATGGCACTAATACCAGTTTCACATGGAGCCAAAAAGTTGTCAAATGAACACTTCCTATTAACAAGCAATATAGAATATAACTGTATCTCTAATATAAATTTGTATACACAAACACAGGTTCAAGAGTGTTTTTAAATTTACATTATCCAGGGAAATCTTAGAAGTTGACTTAATCAGGAGTTTGTAAGTATCCACAGAAGACAGACCAGAAACCTTTTGCCTGCAACAGACAAGGACAGAATGAGATCCCATGGTTGGAAACTGAATGATGGACAAACTCCAACTAAAAGTAAAATCCCAAGTTGCAGCATACACTGCTTTAAAACTTATGTTAGCAATTGAACAGATGTTGTCATTCAGCCAGTTATTAGTGGGCTGGATAATAAAAATCAGTGGATTAAGTTCTATTATAAAAGGTGAACACAACATACTGCTTCAGCACTTAAAAACATGAAACAACAAAAAGATTTAACAGGCAGTTCTGCACTTCTTGGGCATTTTGGGTAACCAAAAGCACAGACAATTTTTACAGACTTCCTGCTGGTTTTCCTGCATGAGACAGGATTTAGTTTGTAAAAGAATACTGTAACACACTGCATAAAAAGGATTAAGGACCCCTTGTCGTAAAGAACACTTTTTAAGACAAGATTTCTGCAGAATATTAGTTTAAAAACTAGAGCGATGGAGACGTAACGTAGCAGAAGATTCAGCCAGGCAACCAAACTCCAATTAATACCAGGTTCAAGCACTAGAATAAATTTAACAGTCTACTCATGACTAAATGACAATCCAGGAACTCAACAGACAGCTCAGGAGCCACAGGACAAGTCTCCTTCCAATGTCTGTCATTTAACTGGGTACATGTGACAGTTCACAGCTCAGATAATGCCCGTTAAATAACAGTAACTTTAGAGAGCATGAAGTACACCGGCAGTATTTTAACAGTCTGCTTTACAAAGATGTAAGCTCATGAGAACAGCAAACAGTACAATTACTCCTTTAAAACAGGATAAACACTTATCAAACCACAAAGTTTAGTTTATTTTGTGTCTGGTTCATCTTATACCTCTCAAAAAAAAAAAAAAAAAAAAAAAAAAAACAAAACAAAACCCAAACCCCCAAACACCAACAAACTACACACAAGCAACCACCAGACTCAGTCATACCAAATGCCAAGCTAGCTTACCATCTTGTTTCCAATAACTATAGCAATGCTTATGAAAGTCCGTAACAGCAGGATATGTATAGTGCAATCACCTCATCGATGTATTCTTGCTCTAGTGTGATTTAATGACCTCATAAGCAAGAGAAAAAAAAAATTAATCCCCCTCCATGGATAAGTTCTAATCCATTTTTAGAGCTTATTTCTACTTTCGGCCCCAGTTTTTGGCTCCCTTTAGTTCAAGTTACTACTTCACAGTATACAGAATAGCTAGAACTAGCTCTGGCATCAGCATCCTCATTAAACGGCTCTATTTATCACACCCTCACCCACTTTTTTTTTTTTTTAAATGAGCAATTGAAGAGTTCTTCTTTTTTAAACATTGTCATGATTATTTCTAAATCCTTCCCACAAAAAATGTTTTATATGTACACTACAGTCTCCAATAAAGTAAATCTTGAGTAAGTTTCTAAATGAAATCATAAATTAAGCAATACATCCATAAAACACTATCTACAATGTCTGAAAAGTCAGTATTTGTATTACACCCTATTACTATGAGTATCTACCTACACTGCAGTCAGGGGAACTTCTAATTATCCCTGTTTTTTCATCTGTAAAGCTGGCATCCTCTCAGTAACTTCTCACAGGAGAGCTGGTTAAGTGATCAGCACCACCACCTTCCTATTTGAATGCAGAATTTACATGAAACTCTACGATTAGTTTTGAATGTATTTTTAAGCATTTCCACTCCAGAAGAACCATCTTTGTCATCTTCATACACACCATGCCCCAGTACTACCTCAGTTCACCGATTACCTTCTTATGTTTCCAAGACATACATTACACAAATACCTCGTTAAGAACAAATGCTCCAGTCGCCCACCTTCGTTGTTGGGACAGTATCCAGGAGAGACCCAGTTAAGCCAGCATAAACCAACTAAGAAAGCACAGACAATGGAAACTGAAATAATGCCATTTACTCTGCACTCAAACTTTACTGGGTTTACTCATGCCTGTGATATTTGTTTAAGAGGCATTAGGTTTCCCCCAAAGCAAGACAAGATGTGCACTCCCCAAGAGCTTACAAACAAATGAGGCTTGTGACAGCAAGAGAGGGCATCAGCACTGCAGGGAGGTTAATGGAAGACCACATTGCTTAGGCAACCAAATAGCAAGGACTAACTTAGTAAAACAAATTTTGGCAGCTAGGTTGACAGATTAAGCAGAGTTAAACAAGCTGGTTATTAAACTACAGCAGGCATTTCATCCATCTGTTTGGGTTCACTGGGCTTCCTGTACACTGGATTTAACTGTACCTCACTTTAACGGAATAGGAAACAAAGTTAGTGACATTAATATACTCAGTTCCACTATCAGAAATACTTGTTAGCCTATCTACAGTCAGTATAATTTAAGTAGGGATGAGAGGCAGAAAAACAAGCACACACTTTTACTGTGTGCATCCTGAACATTTCTTGTATTTGCAAATACAGTAGGCAAGATTCTGTGGCATCTTAAAAGCACATGAAATCAATCTTGAAAAATCAGAATGATTCTCAGGAGAAAAAAAAAAGTTAAGTCACTACACAGCACATTGAAACAGGATAACCTTTGTGGTACTGTAGCTCTAGCATGATGCCACCAAAACTCTTGTTCTGTACCCTTCACCTACCAAAGTCTTCGAAATACTTGAGACAAATTCCACAAGAGGCTTGTGATGTCCTGCTTCCAGCTGCTACCAATTCATCTTGAAAACTAAATTAATTCTCCAAGGAGCTCTACACTTCCACACACATTCCCACTTGCATACCCTTTGCAGCACTCATGGGGATATGTGGTATCTAGCAGAACTCCCATCTTCTTTATTTTTCCCTGTTTAATAAAATACTTGTGACACTACCATGACAAATCCTCTGTCAGGAAGGAAGTTTTTTTACAGCAATGGCATGCTCTTGAAAGTCACAAGATTTCATGCCACCATCCATTTACACATTAGCTTAGGCAACCAGGAACAATGTCAGAACGGGATGGGGGGGCTTGCTGATTTCTGAAAAAAACAAGTTTTGAAGCTATGTGTGAGGCCACACCTTGCCAACACAAAACAGAGGGCTACACAAACACATGTGGAGCTACCAGAAGCAGCATAGTGCTCTAAGCTCATTTCAGCAGTATTTCGAGTATTTTGGCAGTGTAACACACTGCAACACATCACGCAGATGACTTCATTGTTAGCCATTCACAACTGAAACAGGTGACAATGTCCAGATTGTCTAACATATTCCAACAAATTAGTCCATCAGAAAAACCTCAAGCAAAGCACTCTTCAAGAATGAAACCTCTTTCATGATATTTCTCATGGAAAAATGCTGCTTGCTGGGGCTGGCAACTCAAGAAAAAAAAACAAAAAAACAAAAACAACAAAACCAAACAAACAAAACAAAAAAATCCCAAACCTCACACGCACTGCCACCTGCATGACAGCAAAGCAACCCTCTACTGAATAAACAATTAGAGACTCGCCAGTGACACCACTGTATCTGCATCTGTCCTAACTCTTGTCCACATTAAGAGTTTTCTTTCCCTCTATCCCCAGCCCAACCAAGTCAAAAGCAAAACTGGACAACTGTGGTGGTGCAGGCACCCCCAGGCTACATTGGGATGTCAGGACCAGACAATATTTTGTTCTTCTGCAGTGAGTTGGGACAATCTGGTACTTTCTTATTCTGGCCACAGTACAGTGAGTTAGGACGATCGGGCATTCCCTAATCATACCTGAAACTCCTGCCGCCTGGATCACAGCCCACCTTGGAGGGTGCCAGAACTACCTGACAAGAACTATGGCCAGAATGGAAATACATTGACCAAAGTCAATCATCTCACAGTCCTATACATAGTGGTCCTAAGCAAGACCCTTTCAGCTCTCCGGAATCACAGCAGGCTGTGACCCAGTATCTCCCCCTAAGCTGGAACATCTCTCAGCATAGATTTCACAAGGATTTTAAGTAGTAGATATTGTGAGGATTTCAAAGAGTAGATTTCTGAAGAATTTCCAAGATTGTCTGCTGACACATGCCGATAAAGAAGGGGTCAAAGATCATCTGCTGACAAATGTTGACAAAGGAGAACAGCAAGTAATTTGCTAGAATTTGATTTTGTGAGGTTTTTAAAAATCATTTGGTATCAAGTTTACTATAATTGGCCGAGAGAAAAATCTTGATTATAGGTTAACCTCTGTACGTGTGTGTGTGATTTGAGAAACTCTGTAGTGCTGACAGCAAACTTTATTAAATCACTCTGACAATTGGCTGCTGATTAAGTATTGTTAAAAATCATGTAACTTAATCTTGTTAGTTACTGTAATAGTGTTAATAAATCTTAAACTGTTGCTACCTCAAAGTCATATAGGATCCAAAAATCAGTCATTCCCTGACAAACTGGCATACTTATTTAATGGGAGATTTTCCTTACCTTTTGCATCCCTTCTATTAGGCATAAACCATTGCCCAAGTCTGAGACTAAGTTTGGATCCAGCTGCACCTAGACTCCTTTCTGAGATGGAGTTTAGAAAGCAAGAGGGTCCATTCTGAACCTCGTGACTCGACGGGGGAGTCCTCCCTTACCTTTTCCATCTCTGGTCTCTATGTAAATCATTCTAAAACAATCCTAACTCAATTTCCCAATGTATGTTTCTTCAATGCAGTAAGTAACAGAGTCAACCTTGCCATCAAACTTTTATGTTAAGTCACACTTTTTACAAATTCACATTAAAATTACCTTTTGCTAATACCTTTGACGGTGATTAAGTGATCTAAGCTACTCCATCCACGATGACGGGGTGAAAAGTTCTAAGACAGCTTTGTTTTACTTGTCTGCTGTTGTTCAACAAGGCTTATGGACCTGCTTGAGCTCAACAATCCCATGTAATCTCCAGAAAACTGCTACTGTTTCACGTGGGGTCAGGAATTCCCCCAAGGAAAGCTTGCACAACTGAATCCCTAAGCAGCCCTGGCTCCTGGGCACCTCGCAACCTAGCTATTCTTCTACGCATTACTTCCCCGTACAAGATGCAATATTAAAAAGTCATCTGCTTATTAACACTTATCTTAATGTTGCCAAGTTTAAACATTTGACTTAGTTTTTAGTAAACAAAAGAATCTCTTTTCACCTACAGCAATCGAACGTATCCCATACTACAGATGTTTTAATACTTTTCCCTGCATGAGCGACAGAAACAGAACTTACTTGGATTCTCCTCATGGCTCATTGTTTTCTAGTCCATTTCATGAGCTGTTAAATTCAGCATAATACAGCAATACTTCTTAAGCAAAAATGTTCAAAAAGTTTTAGGTTATACTTGAAAAAAGTCACAAGACATTTGCTGTCATTCTCCGAGATGCACAACTACTATCCCTTCCCTGCCTTACCACAATGCCTGCCACAGACCCAGGAACCTTCCCGTTCCCAAAAGCAGCATTGCTGCACACAAGAGACACAGCACATAACCATCCTTATTAACACAGCCATGCCTGCATACACAGGCAGGCTTTTTCAGATCTGTTGTTGCAGAGAAGTTGCACCAGATGGCAGCTTTCCCCTACACAAGTCCATCTTTCTCTACAACTGCATTTGCATACTGCTCTCCCTACACCTCCCCATATGCCTCCCCATGCAAGGGAAGCATATACTAAGTAGTGCCATGCTGCTTTAACAAAAGATTTTGAAGACAGACACTGCAGCTGCACAGCCGAAGTGGTTTCTAACTATTACAGAGCAGAAAACTTTTAGCTACCATGTTCCGATTTCCTTATATTTCTTTATAAAAATCAAGGGTGTCAAAAAGTCTAGGTTTAACACAAATACATCAGTTGTGGCAAAGGCAGCAAAGCCTCTGACCTTACCTAGCAAAGGAGAGACGTTTCCATGCTGTGCTCATGCTATCCAGCTACGCTTGTAAAACTAAAATACTCTGTCTATAGCTGTTAAAGTAGAGCTCTTGAGAAAAAACATAATTCCAACCTACCACACTTCTGCATAACTGAATCCTCTCTTGAGCCAAGTCATACTCTGTCCAAACCTTCTGCAATTTTTCCAAGGAACATGGAACAGCGAGACATCCTTCTGTGACCACTTTTATAGCTTCTGAGAGCTGCTCCCCAAAACAACTGTTCTTATTTGTGTGCCTAAGTTGTGAGGAGGAAACAACATTTTACCAGGATTTTTCTTTTCCAGTAACTCAAGCAGTTTAAAAATCAAAGCTATTCAGACCCCTTGAACATACAAATTTTGAGATAGCACCTGCCTAATAACCTAAGTCCTTTCAAAAGGTAGCAGCAGCAATTTGTCTCATTCAGCTGTTACAACTTTTTGAGACAGGAGGAAGGACCAAGAATACATTCATTATACCCCAGTATTAACGAGGCTGTACACGGAAATTCTCTCCTGCTCTTAATTTCTCTTTTGTCCTGTTTCCCCCCTTGGTTTTTGGGGTTGTTTTTTTTGTTTGGTTTTTTTTTCTCCACTCATCTTCCACGAACACATACACCAATATACACATTCCTTCTTAAAGGAGCTCATGGTCATTCCTATTTCAAGTCTTCTTCCCACTGCAGTTTTGTCCCTTCCTTTAAAACCAGAGGGGTAATTTGGGCTACCATAAGAGATATACCTCTCACAGCAATACAGATACCTAAGGAACTCTGACTACCCAGTTACTTTTAACAACTAGCTGCATTTACTAATTAGCATCTTCCTTGAAGACGGAATTGAAAGGTCTTCTTGCGACAGCTATGGTAAAGGAGCAGAAGTGAATTGAAGTCATCTGATAAACATTGAGAAGCATACAACAGAAATTCCAGTGTGAGCTTCCAAAAAGCTCAGGTTTCACCCTTGCTTTTGGGCAATACTCCCCTCTGTACAAAACACCACATTTTCCTTAGAAAATTAACAAAACAAAACTTTTGGGGAAAAGGCATGCAAGACTTCAAGAGATAAGCAGGGCAATGATAAATAGTACTATTTTAGAAAAAAAAAAGTACATACCTAACTTCTTTCAACGCCTTCACCTTAGCAGCCAAACTTCTCATTTTCATTCCAATGTAAGTACGTAGGGTTTCCTCAAAACTTTCAGCAGTTTTCCTGGCTGCTTCCTTCTCTCTCTGAATTATTTATCGTTTTTGGAGCAGTGTTTCAACAAACAGAGATAAAGATAGAACAGTCAGCCAGAGTTACTAACATCCGGAGCACAATTTAGACTTTTGAAAATTAGAGATAAACACACACATATGCATGTACACACACAGAGCTGGCCCTCTTGAAAACACTAACAAAATGCCTAGAAAGACATACAAACCACTGAGAACAATTTTATTTTCTTTAATAGCCTCTTAAAGGTAAATGGTTCATTTGCTTCCTCTCATTTCAGTAGTGATGTGTTCAGGTGTATTTCTTCAATTACTCCCTATTTGCTAGCAAATCTTCAGACAATATGGAATTTTTTCTTCCCTTGCTAAAGAACTCCTACCCATTAGTTCACAGAAATCAAGTTCAGGACCTCACTAAACTCCTTACTCCCACTACTATAACACCTCAAAGTGGTGCAGCGAAACAAGAACTCTTGCTGTATGTACAACCATCCTGACCTTCCTACAAGGAATATTCTTAAGACAAAATAAGGAATATTCTTGACCCAAAAAAAGCCCACACACCACATCAGGCTATATCCCTCAAGAGGCAACCTAAATTTAAAAGCTCTTGTTCTCATACCACAGAGATGCTTTTATAAACTCCACCTTAGGTAATGAAACACAGTCTTTAAACATTGTTAGCCTTTCAGACTCATGACATATTATATTAAAAAAAACAAAAACACCAACAAACAAACAAACAAAAAACATAGAAGGATTTAAATAGTTTTGTATTTGCAGACAAGCATCCAAAGTCTCATGACTGCAGGGTGGTTTGGTTTTTTTTAAGTGCCTCTTAAAGCCACCACCACACATCACCCTTCTAAACCAAATCATTGCCTACCATAGCGTTTTTAGCAGGGAGCAAGTATTTTCTTACTTAAAAAAAAAAATCCACAACCTTTTCTTTTAAAGCAGTTTACTTGCATTCAAAACAGAATAGTAATTAAAACTTGTAGAAATCAGTTTAAAAAAAATCTTCAGACTATATTTAAGAAATGCTTCTAGGAATTCCTTGCATTCAAGTATTTTTTCTTAGCTGCAGATGTATTCTGTTGCTTGTTAATTTAGTTTGCATAGAAATGCACAAACATCATATCTTCAGCGGACAGAGAATCTGTGCAGTGACAGGTTAGTATACGTAGAAACACAGGTGTTCTAGGTAGAGGTAACCAAGTACCAAAGCTGGTTATGAGTAGTTTTATTCTGCAAGAGAGAAAAAGGAAACAGCTGTTTCCAAGTTCAGGCTTGTGAGTGTCAAAGGGATATACACAACAGCAGATTTTCCTTTTGTATCTGTAGAGATAAGTTTGTCCAACATTTTTCCGAGTTCATGCAAACATAACAACCTTTCACACAATCTCTTCTTACTACTGCTGTTTATCACACTTAAAAACATTCACACCATTTTTAAGTCTATCGGTAACTATTACTAGGTACTGTGCTTCTCCGATAGTACTAGGAACTTCCCCTGTAAAGAAACACAGGCACTTTTTCTATTAAGCAGCAATTAAGGAAGTAATTTTTATCCAGTTCTAAAATTCCACAGCTGCTATGATTCTGTGATGCTTAGGAATTTTCTGCCCAATGCAAAAAAAGCTTTTTCCCTCTGAGTGAAAAAAGGCAAAGATTACATTCTTATACACAAAGCATGTTCTTAATCACAAAGTGCAAAACTCCACGTTCAAACTCAACACCTACAACCAAACCAGCAGTTGCATCAAGCACGGCGGCAAGCCAGTATGTACACCCGGGGAGCTAGGGTTCAACCTGGACTGCAAACATGTGCTAGCACACATTGACAGCATCTCCCTCCATCAGGGCAAGAGAAGTCTTCACACAACCAGGCAAATCCTTCTGTATTCCAAGCAACAGCGCACAGCTGAACTGCAGCACGATGAAACCGTTAAGACAGAGCATTGTCAGAAACACTCGCAACAAGGAGAGAAGCATCCTCTTTGCATTTCCACATACCTGAAGTTCACATTTCAGCTGTTGAACCTTCAGTTCTAGTTCCTTCTGCCTCTGCAAGAGATTTACATTCTCCCTTCTGAGAACTTCTTTCTCTTCAGACAGCTTCTGATCTGGTCTTACATCTGCCAAGCTGGTGTCTGACATTGAGGTAGAAGCTGGCATTTTTTCCCTTCTCAAAATGAATTAAGAGGAATTAATGTAAAAAACAAAAAAACAACAACAAAAAACAAACAAACAAAAATCCAAAAGCAACAAACAAGAAAACACACACTCACAACATGCATTCTTTCATGCTATTGTAATTTCAGTAATGACTACAGAACACCATATCAAAAAGACTATAGAAGCACCTACAGAATCATGCTTTACTTCTTCAGAATTTGTATCGCTCTCCACACCAGTCTTTACAAGACTGTTACACAACACTACGGAAAAAAAATACATCATTTGAAGACAACCCTTTATATGTTTTCATAGTCACTTACTCAAAAGTCTTGCCCATCAAAAAACATCTTACGATACCACACTGCAGACCCAGAAAAGTCAAGATCAGTTGTAATTCATCTTCTACCTACTAAAGCCAAAGCGCTGTAATGTTAGTGTTTTGGATCTACACTGTAAAAGTTATTTTTATAACCAAAAATAGTGATGCGAAGTTATCTGTCTTGGAGTACTGTGACAGTACTGTACATTACCAAAGCTCCACTAGACCCTACATCAACCTCATCCTCAGCTGCATGGCTTTGATTACAGCCTAGCTTCTTTCTTTCTCAATTTCCTTTGCAGGCATACCACCCAAAAATGCCTGCAACATGCAAAAAGTTAAGGGACACCAGAACATACAGAAATAGAACAGTGAATCTGCCAGCTGCTCAGGCCAGTCAGGATAGCGTTGTACACAAAAGTATCTCAATGCTGCACACCACCACAAAAAAAAAAAAAAAAAAAAAAGCTGTGTTTGTTTCTCCGGGGAATACTGTGTCCTATTCTCTGGTGGTGCAAACCCACCAGCACTAAATAAAGAGACTCTGTTTGGAAACCTGCAATGAAGGAGAGACCCTAGGTGGAATGCTGTAATTATGAGTGGTATGTACTTGTTTAAGTTTCATAAATCAGTTGCTTTCCTGGGGATTTAATTGCACGCTGCAGCTAGCAGCTGCTGTTGTGGTTAATGGGGAGCTCCACCACAGAACACTTTGAAGGTCGTCCAGCATGGGCTTGGATGCTTTGGCCCACTTGGCTTTGAGGGGAGCATGCTGGTGAAAAAGGGTAGGGTTTTGCATGTGTGGCAGGCATTTTTTTTAAGGAAAATACCACAAGACTTCAATCAAAACTTTGGTAATTGAAACACAAGGGAGCTTGTCAGTTGGGGCACACATCGGTGTGTGGTAGCTGGCCCACGTTGCTCCGAGACGAGCTGGCGTTTGTGGGTGACCCATGGACTGAATTTAGATAGTCCGGTTTCAAATTGGCAAGCACAGAAAGAGCCCCAGCTGCAACTAGCGTGGGTGCAGGCTGGCTCCTCTCATGACCCTTGCCTGCGTGGGAGCAGTATCTGCCTGGTTTCTGTCGGGCTTTTTCGCCATAAAAACGGTTTTTCTCCTACCTAGCATCCGTGTTACCTGTTGAACTTGTGGGTGTTCCTGCTCTGCTGCGCATCAGGTTCTCACCTCAGGTCTTTGTATGGCATTGAGTTAGGTGTTGGGGGGCGCCACAAACCGTGCTGCGTGGGACTTCTGAAAGCCTGGCTTTCAGGTCAATCAGATTCACCCGTTCCAAATACGTTATAGCGAATGATAAAAATACATGAGGAGCAGCGGTGGTTCTCGTAATTGGTGCTGAACTCTTCCCACGTGCTCGCCGGCATCGGTCGGTGGCTTTCCTGTTGTATTTAAAATGCTCGACTAGATTGCGCCAGGAACTTTTATTGGGGCCAGTGTGCTATTCTTACCCTACGGTTTGGTTTTAATTGATTGCGTTCTTCTGTGGTTCAAAAACTCGAGTATTAAAAACATTCTGACCTTACTGAATTCTCAAGGTGAATCTATTACAAGACTTGAGACCCCATTAAGATGCCAGTGTAAACGATCAAAGTGATACTTAAGTACATCTCTTTGCTCAGAAATACAAAGTTTTTCAGGCCGTAGCTTAACTGAAAAATCTCTTCAGTCTTGATGTTTCGGGTGTTTTTTTGTCACTGGAAATGCTGGCAGCTTCTCGGTGTTGTCTGTTTGCCAACAGTCGTGTGTGTTGGTGCTGCGTTCTGGCAGGTTCCTGATGGGTCTGACTTGGTTTTTCCTTCCGAAGCAGTGCTGCCTGGTTTTGTGGGTCCTGCCCGAAGAATGCAGTCTGCCTCGCCCCCTCCCCTCTTCTTAGTAGCAATGCGAGTCAAGCGCAACTATTGAAGAGAAAGTAGGCTCTTGGCAGTATGTGACGGCAAGTGCTTTTCAAAACCCAGGTGTACGTTTGGCAGTGGGAAGTAGCAGTGCTAGAAGCTTACTTTCTCTGCCAAGGCCAGCTGTGAAGCTTGCCCTAAGCAGTTACATGACTGGCCTGATTCTTCAGTAGGATGGCAAAACTGTGGTGCTTGTGCTATGTTTTCTGGAGTCCTTGGACAAGCAATGGGAGCAATGGGGGACAGTGATCTCTACCTGCGGAGCAGGGGAGATGCGAGTGTAGCCATCGGAGCCAGGGATGCCTGCGGGGCCAGCGTTGCCTCCTAAAGTTGCACTTGGGCTTGGTAAGTGTTGGGTATATAAAACGCTGGGTTCAGGTTACAGCTGCGAATGAACCTCTCTGATCTTGTCGTGTCCTTTTTTAGCAGTGTTAGTGAGTGCTTGAATCTGATTTGTAATCTCTTCAAAGGTCTGCTTCCAGAATGGAAATGTCATTGTATTCCCCAAGCCGTAAGCAGCTCTCTTGAGTTGGTCTTCTCTTGAGTGGGCGCTGGCTGTGGTGGTCTTCCATTCACAAAGATGCACTTAAGTGCTAATCTAAAACCCAATGACTCTCGTGAGCTCAGACCGAAGAGATTGCAAAATTTGATGGGGAAACGCACCTTTTTGTTGGAGCAGTAATGCTATATATAGATACAAACTTTTCATGGGCAGCATGAGACCAAATCAGGACTTGGCAAGCTCCAGTGAGAGAGGTCTAAGAGCACACCATCACTGTAAGTGGCGCCTGGATGGGGATCCTTGGTACCACCAGCCTGCGTGACATCTCCACCTGGGGGGTGGCTTTATCCCAGACCCCTCATCTGCTTTATTCCAGCGCTTTGCAGTGTATATCCCTTCTCCAAAGTTTGATAGGGAAGAAAGAAGTATCAAGCAGCACAGTGACATTCCCCTCCCTCCCCTCCTTCCCCCGTGCAGTAATAGAAATACGAGTCTGAGTCTGCAGCATCAAAAGAGAGATCAGAGTAATCGGATCAAGCATGAGAAACTGCTTGTTGCCGCTTTTCTGTTTTTAAATGAGGCTGCCTGGCAGCTTCCCTTGCAGAACACTTTTAAATATTAGTGATGTTAAGCGTTGGAGCTGGGGTGACAGCAAAGCAGGGCTCTGCTAAAATTGGGCTAGAAAGAAAACTTTCTGTGGACAGCCTGAGCGCTATGCCTAGCCACTGGGCTGACACACTAACATCAATACCCTCCCAGCCCTTAGTTTGTGTCCGAGAAGGGGAATGTTCATCCCCAACTCTGAGTGCAGAGGGAGCGCTCTCCCTTTGTGCATTTTATCACAGCAAGGCTTCTCTGAGATGTGGTCTGTGACGCTGATGCACCTGTGACCTTGAAAAGGCACGGTGGCTTTCTTGAAAGCCATTCCCCACCCCGCAACCCTGGTGTGGCAAGGGATAACGTTGGGGCAACAGCTGCCCTTAGGCCCTCGAAAGGTGTTGAAATTGTACGGATGGATCAGACCCAGGGGAAAAGCTGCTGGCTCCACCTTATGGCTCACCTGCAAAGACTTCTCTTTACGTGGGCTTGTGTCTGCGCTGGCTGGAGGCACGTGGACATCCACCCCAGTCCTTAATGTTTGCAGTGCTCCATAGCATCAGAACCATCACTTACCTGTACAGTTGCGAAGCTGCAATGCCTTTGGTTACACAGTTGTGTTGGCTCAGGCATTTTGTGTGGATTAGCTCAATTGATTGAGGTTTGGAGAAGAACGGCAAGTATTGTCATCTTTGCTTTCCTAAAGCAGAGAGTGATGCTGAACTTCTTGCCGGATGCTGTGGATAAGATGGCTTGCCTTCAGGAGTACTGCTCTAAAAGGTGCTAATCGGGTCTTTGACAACACTGATTCAGGTAAGGGGTTTTGTTACACCACAGATAATCCATTGGTGCGGTGACATTGAGGTTGGACAAACCCAAGTGGCTTAAGCATACAGGACAAGCACAGAAACCCTGTATTGCTCCATGGAGTTAGGTTACAAGGTCGGCTGATTCTGACTGGTTTCGTTGCAAGGAAAACCTGAAATAGTCACGTTTAGAGAACTGTTGCTGTAGCTTGGTTTGTTTTGGATTTGCATTTGAAGCTATTTTGCTTGAAAACATGATTTGGGCTGTTTGTTTGTGCTCCATTACTTGCCTCTTTGATATCTTTATTCACAGCAGCGAATGTGGATGTAGGTTATAATATTAGAAGACTTCAGTAGGAGCAGAGAAGCCCTTAAGAGTTGCCTCCCCCCTGCTTTCCCCAGTCTGTATAAAATTAGATGCTCTTTTTAGCTGACTTGAGGATAGGCGCTGCGTGAGCTCTTTTTAACAAGAAAGTGTGCCGTGTTGTTTTAGGTGTCAGCAGCTCTTTAAAAGCATTCATGCCTAGTTCAGTTTTCCTGCCTTACTCAGGGGAAGGCTTCTAGATAACTTGGTGGTGTTGCTTGGTGCTGAGATCCCGAGCGATGCCGGTTTTTGTTATCGTTTCCCGATGACAGCCTGACTGGGCTTCGTGGCGTTGGGCAGAAAGCTGGTTGACAAACGTCAAAGTCGTGAATGCTTGTCATCAAGTGAGCATCAGCTTTGTCGGACAGGGCTTGTTGGAGGATGGTTTGCATTTTTTAGGACTGTTCAGAGCAAGCCTGCTTTTTCAGGATGGGTGCAGCAGGGAGGAAACAAAGTGAACCCCCGCCACTGCTCACCGTGTGAAGCGCTTTCATGGTGCTGGGGAGAATCTCAGCTGGCTTGACAGCAACTCCAGTTCTCTAGGCACATTAATTTTTTTGCCACCCTTGTGTTTTACCATGCTGTGCAGAGTCTGGAGGAACTACACGCCGTTCCTTAGCACATACTGGCTGACGGGGGCTCCAATTAAGTTGATGTGCAGGAGCGTTTTGATTTGCGGTTGAGCAGTGGGTGTAGTTCGGCCGTAATAAGGCGCCCTGCTGAGCCAGCCGCTATTTCCTTAGCTCTGCTGTGAGCTTCTCCTGGACGCAGGTAGTGGAGCAGAGGAGGATGCGTGTCCTCGATGCCGGCTGGTGGATGAGGGGGAGGCGGAGATCCCTGCTTGGAGCAGGTGGTTTGTCAGGCAGCGTGCCATCCCTGTCCCTTGTAGATGCTTACAGCAGCTTGTGGTAGGGCTGAGGTGGGACCCCTTGAACTTGCTCTGGCTACTTGTCCGTAGTTGCCATTGGAGTGTGAATGCACGGAGAGATTCTTCTGGGTGAGTGAAACCTGAACGTAACTTCTCCTTTGTCACTTACCTTTTCACTTCTTGCCTTCGTTTCCTGACAGTTTACCGACTGCTGAGAATGAAGGCTTGTGCTGTGTCATTAAGAGAGCCTATCTACAGGGTCACAATACGTGCCCGCTGTTTTCTGCCCTGCTGCAGTTAAGGACGGTTTTTCCTCCTCCTTGCTCAGCTTCTGGTCTGCAAGTGACTCCAAAAGAGACATTACTCATTACCCTTGTAGGCAGAACTACTGAAAGTGACTCCCACGCTGAGGTTTTTGAGCTCTGTCCACATTAACAGCTTCTCATTCGATTTGAAGGTCTTACACTCTTAATCGTTCCATATAATCTTTAACAGAACGTACACATTTAATCAACTCTCCCTGAATCCATAACTGCCAGATATTGCTTCTTCAGCATGTGAAGCGCAGTTGCGTCTTTTCTCGGTAAGAGCAAAGATTAAAGCAGGATAGATGGGAGATTAACACTGTTCCCTTTGGACATCTTCAGGGAAAGGGGGAGAAACTTGTAGACAAGAAATAAAGAAAATACTTGGAGGCAAATCACTTATTGCTGTATAAGAATATATAGAGCCTTGTAAACAGAGGGTTTATAGCAAAACCACTGATGGTAGCCTTTAAATCGCTCTGGGAGAATTTCAGATGCACGATTATACGATGACTATCTCCTCCAGGCTCTCTTTGGTAAATTGGATCTCAAATTTTCATGTACGTTAACACAATGTGACGTACGTGGAATGCAACTCTGGAAGATGCGTGTCATATGCTAGATAAAGCTGTCCTTTTTGGGGGTACTTTTTCAATTTTCTGTTGAGGTTGAATAGGTCTATACATCTCATTCCTCTTTAAGATGGGGAAGGTTGTCTTTAGTGAGAGCTCCCCTTAAATATGATTTTGATGTTTGCTATAGAATGACTTCTTTTTAATGTCTTACAAGAATAAATATCTTGCAGACTACCCGTTGTGTTCACAGTCTACCATTTCTTCCTCTCCTTCCCAACCATGCGCCGCGGGGGGGGGGGGGGGGGGGGGGGGGGGGGGGGGGGGGGGGGGGGGGGGGGGGGGGGGGGGGG
>JAVJGG010000073.1:9682246-9692899 GCA_035590195.1 Aviceda cuculoides
TTCTTCCTTTCTGTTCTGTTAAACTGTTCTTATCTCAACCCATGAGTTTTACCTTTTTCCTTCCGATTCTCTCCCCCTTCCCACTGGGTGGGGGGAAGTGAGTGAGCGGCTGCGTGGTGCTTAGCTGCTGGCTGGGGTTAAACCACAACAGTGAGAAACCTCATCTCTGAAATACACACATACATTTCTGGAACTGCATTCCCTAATGGGTATAGCCATGGGGATAAATACGAAAGTAGAATAAATTTCTGATATTAAGCTTGTAATAACGTCTCTGAAGACTGAAATAAAAATATTTTTTCTATATTCTTATTTACCTTTTTTTTACCCATGTTATTTACATTTGGTTTTTTTCTTGTAATTCTATTGTGAAATCCCCATTTACTTAGGAGACCAAGTAGAGAATCTGTAGAAATAATTGCTTATTAGGACCAGAAGAGGGAGCTCCAATTAATATTTTTATTTATTAAGTTAAAGCAGTATGTAACAATGTAGAATTTAAAGGTAAAGGTTATTTTAAAATATTAATTAACAGTTTGATATATTACGCCTTTAAATTAAAGTAACAGATTAACCCCTCTGATTGGCATCTTTAGTAATGGCAGCATAGGTCAAAGTTAAGGTAAATGGCCTTTTTTAATCTTTGAATTTGGGCAACTGAGCCTTCCACTCCCTTCTCACTTGGATTCCAGCCATCTCCATCAGTCACTGCACGACCTGCATGCACTCCCAAGAACTCTCCTTCCACATCTAATATCTGCACAAAAAAAGCAAGTTGCCCTGCACCAAATGCCTTCAACCTCACCTCTTCTCCTCTGCCGATCAGGCACATAGAGGCATTCTCTCTGATGGGAATCAGAGCTTTGTAAGCTTCTGACAACTCTTGCTATAACGTCTCAGTACACACATACCACCTCAAAAGTCTTCAATCCGAGACATCTTCAAGTATTTTTAAGCACAAACTGACTTACACCTCTCTGTTGTCAAAGGAGACTAAAAAAGTTAGCTCAGGCTCTGCTTTTGCCCCCTGAGCTGCAGCCTCTGCCAGTTATTCTGTACCAAGTTCCTGCTGTGCTGCTTCACAGATTTAAACCACCACACAAAGTTACCGAATTTTAAATTTTCCTGTCCCCTACCTTTAACACAACATATGCTGCCACAGCTGTGAATATGGGCAAAGAATACAAAAGCACATATCCCTTCTTGAGGGAGTCAGTGTTGGATTAGACATGATGAAAGAGTATCTGTTGGATAAATAAATTTATAATAAAACCACACAATTATTTGTTTACATGCAATAAATAGCA
This sequence comes from Aviceda cuculoides, assembly GCA_035590195.1. Lineage (NCBI taxonomy): Eukaryota > Metazoa > Chordata > Aves > Accipitriformes > Accipitridae > Aviceda > Aviceda cuculoides. The sequence continues at coordinate 9,683,554 of JAVJGG010000073.1, forward strand.
TATCCATTTCCACTTAATATTTTCAGAAGTTTAGTGTAATAGAATCATTGTTATGGACAGTATCAGACAGAGAAATCTGGGATAAAGTATACAAGCAGGATCCCTTCAAGTAGGTAGTAAGGATGTGTGGAAATCAGTTTACATGCATACAGAACTTCACATATAAAAAAATATTTATACGTTGGCAAGAACAGAGCCTAGAGATGCGTGAGAGAAGAGTATGTTTGAATTTTATGTGACGGTGATGAAACTAACAGAAAGGAAAAAAAAAAGATTTGAAGGAAAGATTAAAATGTCAATATTAACAAAACAAATCCCACCAAGTAAAAATCCATGAACAAGATGAGTCCTAAGGACTCTACAAGTAAAGAAGGTGCGTCATAGAAGTATAAGACATGTATTTTCTTTGCCCTACTACAATGTAATATTTAAATACATTGTTATTCTCTCAGATCTTAAATAACAGTTCTGTAAATCTCTAAATATGATTTTCTATTCTCAAAGGAATATCTATGTAACAATTATGAAGATTACAAATGCATTGATTAAAGTATCAATTTTTGTTACAACAAGATAATTAAAAATTAATTTCAGCAGTATAACAAAACAGCAGAATAAAGAAATGAAGAAATGCAAGCGTGCAGGTAGGCACAGTGAAAAATACTCTTCAATACAACGATTAACACTGTGCCATATAATAAGTATTTATTAATCTCCTGGCTTCTTTGATGGCAGTGAACTTTTTTCTTTCCATTTAGCAGCCTTCTCCTTTTTCAGCTGTAACAAAGACAGACACCAACAGTGGTTCAAGAATTAATTTGCAAGCTGGCTAGCAGTGCAGTATTAAATCTCTACATCCACTCACAAATTTACCAGAGTGACAGATGCGGTGGAGCAAGCTACAGATCATTATTAGCCCAACCTAGTATCGCTTACTTTTGCATCACAGGACAAAGGAGCATTTCCATAGCTCTGCAGCTCCTCCCCTAGTCAAACCAGCGCTGCCTTTATCTCTGATAATGGCAGTCTAGGTATTTATGTATGCCTCAAGTCCAGAGTGCCTCACAAATGTTCATGGGTTTGTCTTTATGTCAATGAAAGGTAAAGAAGTTTTATTACAGACGAGTAACATGCACAGTTAGACTAACCAACATGCACAAAATCACACAGGAAGTTTATTGCTGAGGTAGATGCTAAACCTCCATCTCACTATCTCCTCACTGACCCACAAGGTCACATCTTCCTCTTGTAAGAGCTTTTTACACAGTAGGCTCTTACAGCATGGTATGATTTACCAACACACATACATTTAACTCTGCCATTTTGTAGTAAGACTATTAATCCAAACAAATGTATCTGTTGTTTCTAGACGCAACGCTGGTTCTCAAGTATTGTTACATTAGTGAATGAAATTCTATTTAGAGCAATTACATAAAAGGGATGCATGGACTTTTGCATCTCATGTAACATAAGATAATCATGTTGCTATCAAAAATCCAAGGAAAAATAAAATAATATTTTTCACATGCCTTTTTTCCTCATAAAATAGTGTCACAAGGAAGCAAGGCCCCAGTCCTGATTTGGATGTCTACAAATGAACTCACTGCTAAGCAATCCTGTTGTTGGTCTACACAGAAACTAATTTTAAAATATTCTTCCCTATTTGGAGGCTTGAGGTTTGTATCTGAAATTCCTACTATCTTTTGCAAAGAAAATAAAATCTTGGGGGGGGGGGGGGGGGACAAGAAACACAGCAATTTGGATTTGATAGTAACATATTTTCTCCTATAAACTGATACTGTATTTATAACATCTTACCATATTTTGTGATAATTTCCAAAATAAAGAAAATTATTTAAAATTTCACAAAGCTAGAACAACTTTCTCATTAACAAACACCTTGTTGCAAGCAGCAAGTGTAAAAGCAGTTAAGATTTTAAAAGTTAATTATGCAACATTGCCTTACAAAAGAATTCATGAACAGCCAAAACATACTCCCAGCTAAGATGGTGGAGCTAAGGAGCTAATGTGGGGAAATAATCAGTATTTAAGCATCTACGTAACATACACTGCAGGGCATTTAAGTTTAAGATAGTCAGTAGGGTGGAGGAGGCACTTCTAAGGGAGTGATTCAGGTCATATAAGAAAGACACAACAGATTTAGCCCAACTACCCAGACATTCGTAAGGAAAAGAACATCATAAAGTTTTATAAATGAGGTAGCAAACACATTCCTAAATGTCACAGGAAACTTTCTGTAAGTCTGCTTTGTTGTGTCTTTTTGTCACATAGTAAAATATTTTGTTGTTCTGTAATGGAGAGTTACCTCAATAAAAATCTGTCCAGTTAAGGCAAATACCATCATGACTGACCTCTGAAATCCTGCAATAGCTCATAATTGTATTTAAAACTTTAAGAAGCTAGTGTTTTCTCAGGAAGAGAACAAATTATGTACTGCATTTATATGCCACTTAAATCACACATTTATCTTTTTTAGACATCCTCTTGTGAAAATATATTTGAATTAAGCAATAAATGTAGTAACTTGCCCGTTCTTGGTAACATTTTTCGAAGTAAGCCATGTCATCACCTTCTGAATGCTTTCCATGAGAAACTTGCCTTGTGGCACTAGAACCAGCTGGAAAAAAAAAAACAAACAACAAACAAAGCCCAAAACTTCTTTCATTAATGATACTTGCTATTCCATTAGTTATGTTTTACATTTGGCAAAACACATTCAAAATGAGAACTCACCTTTATAGGCAAGTAACAAACCCCAGCAACCAGAAGCAAAGAGTAACCCCTTTAGTCTAGGCTAGCAGCTATTATAGTCTTGGAGGAGTTCGACAGTTATATTAACTGCTAAATTCTTACACTAAATAAGGGACGTAAAATAAGCATAACTGATTCCATGCAGAAAAGACTTTCTGGCAGAAGGCAGTTTCACAGGATTGTGCTGAATACATATGATCCATTCAGATATGATGAGCTTCTAGTAGGAATTAAAAATTAGAAAAAACAATCCAATGAATAAGTGACACCATTAATAGGGAAGATATGAAATGCTAGAAAAAATCATTAAAGTTAAAAAGCACATCATGAGCAAAATTAACAAAACAGTTACTCTAAGCACTTCAAGTACATGAATGGTGTAGTAACTTTTCATATAACAAGGCTTCAATACTCATATAAATTTTTAACTTTGATTTTAGCCCTAAGCATCCTTCAACTCATCTATAAAACCGATTAATTTTATATTAAATACTTCTTGAAAAACAGTATTATCCTACCTGCTATCTGTGAGATGGTTTGAGCAGAACCAGAAGGTCCCTCAAATGCTTTTAGAAATGGATGATCCATGCTGGTAACAAGGGATTCTACAAGTTCAGCAGGAGGAGTCCCTATTATAAAATAAGTTGAATTAAAACAAAAATGAACTTCAGGAGATATATTAAGAACATACAAGATGGGGTCAAAACAAGGCTACAGATTCTTATCTACTATATTCAGTGCAGATGCCATAAACTCAAGTTAACAAAAGCATTACAGATGGCTTCAAAAGAAATGAAAAGCTTCGTTTCTTTAATTACTACGGCTATGCTATAGTTTCTAAACTTCAGACAAATCTAGGAAACCAGAACAGAATTTAAAAAAGAAATAATGACTACATGGCAATTAATAAATAAAACAGTATTTCAGGACAAAATGTGTCCATTACTAAATGACACAAAATCACAGAGCAACAGAGGTATTAAGGCCAACTAACATGCCTGTCAAAAATAAAGTTCTACAAATTATTCTTGCGTTTTTTTATGCTGAACAGCTATTAACCTTTGAGTTCGGAAAAAAAAAATGCTGTAACTGTATAACCAAGAAATACCTGGGCGGTATTGGGCTAAAGGATTAACATAAATATAACATGGAATTATTAAGAGAAAAACAGAAGTTACAGAGTCCTTTCTAAAAGATATGCTCCACTTCAGCCAGAAGCTACTGGGCTGAACACTGTAATTGTTGATAAAGAAGTTTTTTATCAGTTCACTACAGAGAGTTGGACAAGACGGTCATAGTGGTCTCTTCACACCTAAGGACTGCTGGAAAAAAAAAAATCTGTCTTAAGTCTTACTCCTATTGATCCACTTCACCTTCGAACTTTGAAAATCTATGTTGAATTACTACTTTTCAAAACTATTTAGTTGGAGAATTAAAAGTTTCATCTCGGGTCAGCTGCACATACCTATTCCACTGTCATCGAGTCTCATGTAGCCTTCTGCTAGCGAACTAAAACCAGTCAGTCCTCCCATAGCAGCATAAGGAACATCCTGCCCCACAGGCTTTCCTTGGGCTAAGCGCTCTTGTTTAGTTTCCACAACTGTTTCATGAGCATATGTTGGCTGACCACATGCACAGGTAAAGCAGCTATGAAAGCCGAAACACTTGGAACCTAATTAACAAATAAATAAGTGTAATGAGCAAAATGATAATGGAATTTATACCTTACTTCAAACAAAATGGTGTTTTCCTAAACTGATCTCATCAAAAACTAGAGTTCCTTCACTACAAAAGAATCCAGCTATGCTTTCTATTTGGAAACACGTACGTGATTTTGGGCAAAGCAATCAGCTATCTTTGCTGAAACCCTTTACAGCCTCTTTTCATCATGATACGAAAATGCTGTATAAAACAGGAGAAAGGATGAAGGTGGTGATTAGATCATACGGGTCATCCAGTCTCAGGGTCTCATTCAGTCAAGTTTTGAGTACCTTCGAGGATGGAGATTCCACCTCTCAGAGCAGCCCAGACTAATGCTGGTCTTCTCCTGGAGCAGACATCTCTTTCCTAATATCTAACTGGATTTCCTATGTTGCAACTTGTGTCCATTTCCAATGCTAACACCCTTCTCTATCCCTCCCCTGACAAAAAATAAAAAAGAAAAAATTCTGTCAGTGGGTAAAGAAGACAACCTGCCAGAATTTTGGCAGTATTATCTCCAAAAGTGCACAGCATGTGCCAATGTTGCATGGCCAGAAAACTTAGAATCTCAATTTATGACACAAATCACAATTTAAATATCTCTTAAAACTAGCAAAATTATCTGGGTAGTAAACACAGGCTGTGGCAACAGCAAAATAGGTTCTACGTAAGAGTACCATTAGACTGTCTTTCAGGGGTTTTTTAAGCTTACATAGCCACATGATGTAACTGAAATAGTTATACAAATGACATGTGACATTCAGAAACACAGATTGAAGTGAAGTGATATATCTGCCTAAGCTACAGCTAAGACTGTCATCAAAGCCCTGCTGCAGCAATGATGTGAAGAAGAAATTGAGGAACTGATTTTGCAAATGTTTCTTTATACAAATTACCCTGCTTCCAACTCGCATTAGAGTTCATTTTGCAGGGCACCAAGAAAGAATGTTGTTAAGTCTTGTGTAATATGTAGAAGGATCACAATCTTGGAAATGTTAAAGGCTTTTTCATATCATTTCGGGCACTCCTCAATAACAGAGCTCTTATTCTGGATACAGAATAAAGTATATAAAATATATAAAGTGCAACAGCAATATTTTTTCAATTATAAAGACAGTACATCTCCAATTTATCTATCACATTAGATTTATACAGCACCGGGCTAGACTAATACCAGTACATTAAAACAACAAAGTCCAAAATAGAAAAAAGTCTTGGCACTTCTCTGTGTAATCTCTGGAGCCCTCAGAAGTGTTAGGTATTTTTGAGAAACACTAGGTAAAGTGCTTAAGGTAAATGATTATTAAAAACACTGTGCCCTAAGGATTCAGTCTGAATCATCCAATCGCACATTTAAGACTTTCAAATTACTTAGAGCAAATTCTTGAAAGACGGTCATATAACTATTTTATATTTTATTCTGTGGGATATGATTCTCATCCAGCAAAAGCTGTTTATGATTTTTCCTGTATAAATTACACAGACTTCATGAAAGAAATTTACTGACAGTACGGAACTCTAATAAAAAAAGCTTGAGCTTACATAATTTAGGTTTCAAACTAAAACATCTTTATGCATTATTTAGTTTTTATGTTAATAATTACTGCTGTTTCATTACAATAACCTCAAACAACTGAAGCAAAAAGCTTCCTCTTAAAAGCTTCCTCTTAATGCCTTCTCAAACCTTTTGCTTGAAACTCCATTCCCATTTGCATTTCTGGACCCACGATCTGTATGCTCAGGAACTGCTTTGTTAGAGTGCTAACTATTCGGGAACAGAGCAGTACTTCCTATTGAGTTGAGAAAAGATATAAAAATACATTAACATTATATTCAACCAGGCAATAGAGGAACAGAGATCAACACTTCCCTATCTCAAGCTACCAAGTTCAAGTAGAAAAGTCACGTGCATGCAGCAGTGGAAATGACAAACTGCAAATGGGGTACTTTCATACTGCCTAACTTTAGGTAGCTGTCTCCATATGCACCTAACCTAATCATTCAGAAACTTACTCTCCTTCACAAAACTTGGGGAACCTAAGGTTGTTGTTCTAAACCCTCCTGTGCAAAAGACGATGTCTTCCTTCCCATTTCCCATCCTTCTGCAAGGACCAAAATACGCATCAGTGACAAGTGCAGCACGTACCTAATACTCTGGGCAGAATATGGATCCCTAACGTGCTGTTCCTGTTAAGTTTCCTAGCAAAGAATGCTGCAAGACCATCAGCAACTTACAAGAGTTACATGAAAATCCAGGTGCTGCACTGTGCTGATCAGCGAAGTGTTTGCATCTACAACGGATGGGCTGTGTGCCATTTAGAGGGACATAGTGATAGGACTGGCACTGACAACGGCTCACTCTACAAGGCACACAAATAGGACGGTCTTTGGGAATCACTTCATAGTCCGTTTTATGTTGCTTATACCTAAAACAGGCAAAAATAATAATTTTTATAACTTCATGAGTATTATCAGAAAACTAACTGAAAGGCTTATAATTTATCTTACAAGTTCTGTTTTGAAATATCTTTAATTATATTAATTACTGTTAATTGTTAATTTTCAATTAAATGCATATCAGGTGCTTTTACATCCATTCATTACGTAAATATCACAGACCCTTATGTTTCATTTTGACAGCACTACCAGAATCAAACTGATCTACAATAACTCATGCCTTAAAGCTGGATTTACTGAAGACTACAAAATCATTTTGGTCTCAAAAAAATGTATTGAGATTTAGATTTAAGAACAGTTCTTATGATTTAAAACCTAATTTTCTCAACCCGTAGACCTTAAATTAACTTGTCTATACTGTACTGTAATGCATCTGAAAATATTTTACGTTTTCCTCATTTTAAAAAATACAACAGTGCAAAAAAAGAAAAGATACCTACCGGTGAGTACAAAAGCACAGCGTCTCTGGTCCCACAAGCTTACAGTCCATGCCAGTTGGTGATCTCCAGCTCACATACAACCTGTTCTGTAACCGAATTGGTAATACTTTTCTTTTGTACTCCTCGTATTCCTCAGGGGTAAAGAGCTTTCCTCCATCATCATCACCTACAATTCTGTAAGCATGTAAAAAAAAAAAAAAAAAAGAAAATGGAAGACAATAAAAGTAGGTTTCTCGAGATATTTTTTCAAGTAATATATACCAACACTTTTGCTGTACATGCAAAATCTTATCTTTCATAACACTGTTCTAGTGATACACAATTAGCAGAATTATAGCTGATCTTTAGAGAAATTTTGTGAATAATGCTCTTTTAAAAAATTTGCTCTGACGGACTGAAAACCAGCATTGTAACAGAGAAGGAAAAAGTAAAGCCAGCTACCAAGCCCCTTTTCATACGGCAGAAAAAGCAATGGGCATCAAGGGTTGTGTAACCAGCCGGCTCTGCCTCAGGCCTCTTGAATATCCTCTGGCAAGTCACTTCACCCACCTACACCTAACCTTACTGCAGCCTTGTATCAGGTTATCAAACCTTAGTCTAGTCTGAGGAAGATTATTCAACTGCAAGCAGGTAACCACACTGCCATCAAAGTAACAAACAACACATCCAAGCAGTCTTCTACTTTGCAAGAAGTCCATGCTAGTTTCTGCACATAAAGTTGATCACAGCTGTATCCCACGCCACGGACAGGCCCATTTGTTTGAGCTACCACTACGTTCAAATTCAAGGTCACTGAAGAGCGGGAACTCTGGAGCAGCATCCAGATTCTATGATTATAGAGACAACTGAAGACAGTAAGTAAAATCCGTAGAATACAATTTAGACTTAATTGCAGCACTTAACTATGCTGAAGGTTAGTTTATTAATGTCTGTAAATATTTCAGTTATTGTTACTGTTGTTAATAACAGTACTCTTCAGTTATTGTTTAGGGTGTGCTAAAACATACTGAATGAGAGATTCTTTGTCAAATATCCTGTCAATTTGTACATTGCCGGTAATGTACAGCACCAGAATAATGTCAACATATCACTGTCATTTGCATGTCAATCCAGCTGACACCCACTGAATCAGTGCATAACTACCTATGTAAGAAAGACCACCACGCCTACATCTGGTGTTGTTACTCAAGCTTTTCCTAGGCTAAATTAAGACCACATTTCAGCATTAACGACGCAGTTCGTGTTTACTTTCGCTCAAGATCCACTCTTCAAGAGGAGCAATGACGAGATTAGCAAAGACACGTAGGAGTACGAGGGCAGGCAGTCATATGCTGCAGAAGTTCATCCACGGTGCCTCCCCGAAGAGCGGTGCCGTCGGCAAACGACCCTCTCACACCACCCGGGCAGGCTGGCGGGCAGGCTGGCCGTCAGAAAGTGGCGCGTTACTTCCCTTGCGGGCAGCCAGCGCGGGCAACGTGCCTTCACACCGGCGAGGCGTTGCGGGCTCCCGCCGCTGAGGCCTGCCTCTTCACCGCAGCCGCTCCGGGGCAGGGCGCCGCTCTCGGGCACCTTCGCGGAGTCGGTCAGGGCACGTCCCATGTCGCCGATAAATGGCGGGGGAAGGGTTAGGAGGGGACGCGGTGTCACAACGAAGCCGCCGAAGGGGCGGCCTCGGGACGGCGGGACCGCCCGGGCCGCGAGGATCTATCTCCTCGGGGGAAACCCCGGGCCGCGGGCCAGGCCGCAGGGGAGGGAAAACCGCTGCCGCCGGCCTCCCGCCCCAGAGACTTCCCCCCCCGCCTCCCTTCTCCCCGCCCCAGCGACAGCGGGCGAGGCCCGGCCCGGCCCGGCCCTCCCCTCACCGCCGGTACTCCGCGTACTCCTCCAGGGCGGCCGCCTCCACCTGCCGCCGCTCCAGGCCCGGCCCCGCCGCCGTTGAGCCGCCGTTGGAGCGCTGGGCGCGGAGAGGGGCGGGC
>JAVJGG010000073.1:9698371-9712659 GCA_035590195.1 Aviceda cuculoides
TCTCCCCTGTCCAGCTGAGGAGGGGGGAGTGATAGAACAGCTTTGGTGGGCACCTGGCATCCAGCCAGGGTCAACCCTCCCACAGGAAAGCAACAAAAAGAACAAGAGAATCAAGAAAATCTTCCCTAAGAAAGATGTTTGCCTGCTGGTTATTTTGGTTGTGGAACTTGAGACCTGTATTGAGACCTGTGGTGCTTCTATCTGTTTAGACAGCAATCAATATACTCTTTTCTTTCCATTTTTCTTCATTACAACTTTTGTTTGGGAGTGGATCTTGAACATTTTTGCTACCTACATTAAACAATCATTCACAGGCACAGAAATACTACCAATTACCAAGTAAAATCAGCTGGTAAACACTCATGAGGCAAATTACAGCTGGGAAAATTCCAGTCTCAGAAATTACCAAAAGAGCAAAACCAAAACAATAACCACCACTACCCAAATCAGGAGTTCTTCATATAAGGGAAGTTTTATGTCCTTCTGCCCTCCAAAGAAAAAGAAAAGGAAAATGAACCCAAACCCAATCCAGCCTAAGAACCAGCCAACTTTAAGGAGATTCTGTATTTCGCAAAACTTGAAGCAGGTCACTTTGGGGGGATTTGTGATGTCATCCGAAATGGGAAATACATAGCTGCATCATAAAAACTGTAGCACAGCAGAAACACTATTTAAATATTCCTTTTAAAAAAGATTTTTAAAATGTTTGGCAACACAACCAAATGCTGTGATACTATCTAACATTTTGGACCTGGGGTGAGTTGCAGGCTTTCTCTTGCTTCTTTTTCACAAGTCCTTGGGTTCTTTACAGAACCTCCTGCCATTGCAGGGCTGCCAGACCTCTCAAAATATCCTATAAAGGAAGCTGCATAATAGAACATGCAGATGTTTTCCTGCTGCTGTTGTGGATGGAAAAGGCAGTTAAGACCCTCCTCTTATCCCTTCTTTACCCTCTTTTCCTTAGCCCACACGCTTGAAGTTCAGTTTTGACACTCTTAAAAGTGCTGTCATCTCAGCAAAAAGGATGAAGTGCAGCTTCCATCGTCTGCACTGCTGGAGCACAGAAATCATGGAAGTAGTACTGTGCTAGACAGCTGGTGAAGGGAGAACACAGGTCAGAGGCACAGCATGGCGATACAGCAGAGAACAAGACCAGCCACGAGAAAAGGGGCACGACATATCACAGACACTGATGTATTGCTGTATCAGCCCCTAATAATGCTTGTTTAATGTAAAATTAGATATAGGATGCTACTAGACTATTTTTAACTTGCTTCTTCATAAACAGTTGTTTCAACTATATTCATGAATGGAACATTTCTGCCATAAGATTTAGGTAGTTCACAGCTTTCCCTATATATCTGTCAAGTAAAAGATAATTCCAATGAGCCATTGTACTGCTGAAACCGGAGAGAAAGCAACTATTTGCTAATGGAACCATGCATTACTATGAGGAGTAAGTAACTGCATGTAAGTTAGCGTATCAGTCTCCAAAATTCCTGCATAAAAAGGAAAGTTTCAGGGCATTAGAATTTCAGGAGCAAAAGAACTCAGTGATTGAGCAGGAAGAATACCAGATAGACTACTGCAAAACTTTGGAGACATACAATTTTCCAATCCAGAAACACCTACAGCACATGTAGCAAGAATGACGAAACTGTTAAAAAAAAAAAAAACAACCAACAACAAACCAGGAGTCTTTACAAGTACAACTGAAAATTTATTTTTCTCTTTCTGCATTGAAGTGAGTACATGTTTACACATAATGTGACAGAAAAAAAAAATCATCTGGATACTGACTAAGGTTGTAAGCATATTTTTCCTTTGTAACACCCCAGAATATCAGCAGGGAAATAGAAGAAAAGAAAAAACACGTAACTTTGGATGGTATATCATCCAGCACCTATGGTTTTACTGGTGTTTTTTTTTTCCTTAATATAGGATTAGACCACCCCCACCCTCCTTAAAAACCCACTCACAGCACACTTTTGGCAATAGTCCCTCAAGATACCATCCCACCCCACCCCCCTCCCCCAAACATTCAGTATGTTTTAAAAAACAGGCTCAGTGGCACTTTCTATTTAATATGACTTCAGTAACATTTTGAAATATAGTGCATCCACACTGCAATTCACTTTGCTGTAAGGCTAACTTAGACATAAGGCAAACACTACCTTAGCTCTCAAATATTCCATGATAAGACACTCCTAGTACATATATCTCTGTTAAATGCAGAGATGCCTTGTTTCCCCTTCATTGCTTTTCCTCCTGATCAAAAAAGCAATTCAGGGAGATAGTGTGCTATACTCATCACAAATTGCAAGGTACTAAAAAGTTAAAAAGAAACAGCAATGAATAAAAATAAACAGTATTCACATATTCCAAACTTAATTCCATCACTTAAATAATTTCATCTGCAATTACAAAATACATACACTTAAATATCTTTGTAAGAAATAATCATCTAAGATATCACAGATTATGATTTGCTTGTGATAATCTAACTGCCCTAACTCTGGCATAAAGATATACCTGGACAGTGTTGCTACCTAGGATGTTTTCCTATTATAATTAATTTTCTTAAATATACAGTAAATTCTCCCTAGCTATTCTGACAGATAGTGCAAATAAAGACATTCTTTGGGTCAAAATTTTTAAATATTACCGCCAATGCTATCCTCAATTTAACATTGTTTTAGTAAATGAGTAACATTGTTTTAGTAAATGAGTAACAAAATATTCTAAGTATACACATTTTCTAACATCTGTTTAACAATGTGTTTTCCTCAGTTACCTTGGCTTAACGCAGATCACAAAATATGAATAAGCTACAATACTGCTCACCTATCCAAAAGATATGTTATATTTATACTTAAATAAATATATTTAGAAACCTACCTGTAAGTTCCACATTGCTTTCCATTTGTTGTTATTATCCAATGGCATACTACATCAAATCATGATAACAAAATAACTTTAAAGACAACAAAGCTCACTTCAGAAGTACTGCTCAAAGGCAATGAAATAATGTTTTGAGAACCTATGCACATAAGTTAGGCCTACGTAGATCCAGCACACTGTATAATAGAATAGTTTACGCTTCTTTTAGGAGTCAACTACTGCTTTGCCCTAGCCAGAGATAAAAAGCTTATCTTAAATATTACCTATCATATATGTAGCAACACAAAGTGGCCCTGTTTGCTATCTAATGTTACTCGCCGGTTTTACACGTTTATTTGAAGTTACTGGCACCTGATTGCTAGTTCCATTCGTGCTATTTGTTGCTGAGCCATTCACAACGATGTAATCAACTTTGTTTTCCAATTTCACAAGGCGTTGTAAGATGTCATCCAGAAGAACAGCAATTGTTCTCTTAAGATCAGCTGAAGATAAAGGAAAAAACAAATTAGATCCTATTACTTACTACTTGTGGAAAGGAACTACTATTTCAACATGTTCACGTCTTAAGATTTGCCATCATTCCTACTATACTTTTTGGGAAAGTGCAGATTAGTATACAAGTACAGAATTAAATAGCTTCTTGATTAATACCATTTCTTTGTTATTTTAGGCAAGGAAGATACCACCATAATAGTGAACTGTGAATGAAGCCAATTAAATACTCGAGTGTAAGAATGAAACCACTAGTTGGAGCATTAGACTAGTGACTGTTCAGTATATTCAGGCAGTATTTCAAATTTCATCCAGACAGCAGCACTAGAAAATACCCAGCTATAACACCTTTTAGTCTCAGACAGCAACAGAATATATTTAAATACTTTCCAACATAAAAAAGGTAGTTCTTAATAGCTTTCTCTAAATAACAGATCTATCAAACAGAAAAACTGGTATAAGAAAGTATCTTATCACTTCTTACACAGGCTATAAAACAGGAAAAAAATTTCCATATATTTAGGCCTACATTGATTGAAAAACAAGAGAAAGGACAGAAAAAAATTTCCCATATTCTGGAACACAAAAACAGTTAACAGACCTTTCAACAAAAGCTAATTATACTGTTGTCAATGTTCATATCACTATGTTGTCTCAGATTTGGAAAAAATGAACAAACATACCAGGTTTTACAAGGCATTAAGATCCCCACAATACACACCGATGCAGACACACACAAGACTCTCCCTGCTCCCCCTGCCCCCAATCAGTTCTTAACTAACCAGAAAAACTGGGAAGGAAAACACAGGTATGAAAGCAAAAAAAGAGGAGTAACCCAGATAAAATTAAAACACTAGTAGTAAATTTAAAAAAATTTAAAAATCTCAGGTCAGTCCCTCTGTCTAAAATTAACTAATTCTTGTTTAGTAATGTCATCTTTGGGAAAAAAAAGAAAAAAAAAATTGCTTTACAATTCAAGCCAGAGCAGGGTCTGCTGTCAATGACGTGATGTGGGTCATAGCATCATTCTGTGCTCAACAGTCAGAAGGAAGGAATTGTCTACTCAAGTTCTAAGTCTGATGATCAGCATGTATGTCAAAAGTTGACTTAATTTTTTTATTAAGCTTCAGACAAAACCTCAGAAGGCAAATCTCATTTGGAAATACACTGTAAGACTTATATAGCAGTAGAAAGCTGCAGTACACAAGGGTTTTTCAAAACAAGTTACACAGAAAAGTAATTACACAGTAAAGGCAGGAAATCCTTGAAGAGAAAAAAAAAGAGGGAGGGGGAGAAAAGGGGGAATAAAAGAAAAAGTAGTCTTTTACTGTGGTAAAAAAGTTAACTTAATGAATGAAAGAATTAAAGGCCAAGACTTTTTGATACTGTCCTTCTCCTCTTGGGTTGCTTCCTGCTCATCTTGTTATCACAGACTTGCCTCCCTGTTCCCTGAGCAGCAGCAAAAAGAGTTCAGACACATTTTTGCTGTTTGTGCTTTTACCAGAATGTTTATAAAGAGCATCCTACAACAGGTAGAGCCCACCCTTTTAAGGATTCCTTAAGAAGGCAATCAAAGTACATTAACAAAAAAAAAATATATATGTGAAAATTTATAAGTATTTCTTTTTAAGCCTTGTACTACTCTTACTTTCTCAGATACATTTTTTCCTTTATGTCAGATCACAGGTAGTTTCTTCAAACCTAATCCCTAAGGGATTAACTAGAGCTCATTGCAGCCTTCCCTCAATAGAAGTTACAAGGGACCAAAGAGTTAAAATTAAGACATTTTTATAGCTTTGCTAAAAAGATCTCAAAACTATAGTCTCAAAACTATCTTTTCTGTATTTCAGAAGACAGGTACCTATTACCAGTGAATACTGGAAACATATTCATCAAGTTAACAGGTAAATCATACAGAGAGAGATGATGCAGCAAATATCAAAGCTCTAGAGACAAGTGACCTTGTCTCTAATGGCTACTTCTAAAGCAAGGGCAGATTCTGCTAAATTCGTAATTGCCTTGCAGCCTCAAGACTGCAAACTCAACTAGTATGTTGCTTTCCACTGCTTTTTTACTACTTAAAGAAAATTAAAGAAATACAAGCAGAAAGTTAGCAATGAGACACAACAAGATGTAACGTTAAAGTGACTTAATCTAAAACTGTGTCCCCATATCAAGCACATGCTTACTCTTCAATAGCTTAAGATTCAGAAAAAGCATGTTACTGTTAATCCTGTAAATAACAGTAGTCATATACCTGGAGATACCTAAAAATGCCTGGAAAATAAAAATCTCATGTCTTAAGCTTGATTTTGCACCCACATCTTAATCTTCAACTTCAGTTAATAAACTATAATCAAATCAGTTAATACAGAGAGTTTTTTCTCTTAAAGAGTAGTAATATTACTTTAAAAAAGAAAAAAAAGTATAACTTTACAGTTTTCAGGGGGAAAAAAAAATTTAATAACTAGGATGGTTTTTTTCTTCTTACCATATCCTGCCACAGAGGCTCCAGCACCACCATTCATTAAATTTTTATTTTCTTCTGCCAGTGCTTTGACATATCTTTTACTTAGATCTAGTATCTGTCCACGCAACTCAGCACTGCTTTGGCGTCTTGGATACTGGAAAGTGTAGCGTAGCAACATCAAACCCCAAATGATTCCAAAAACTAGTAAAAACATACTCAGTTTCTGGGACATATTTTTTCTTGAAAATGTTAGAAACATTCTTGATGAAGGACACAGGTGTGTCTTAACTTCAAGACAAGTAATTGAACTCGGCTTTGTCAAATTATATTACATATTAAACAAAAAACAAGATTTCTATGAAGTGAAAAATCTTCTGGCTGGATCATCTTGAATACATCTTCTCATGTTTTAGTTGGTCTTGATTCCTAAAATTTGTAAAATATCACTTGGTTATTCAAAACTGGTACAGCTGTTGAGATCAAGGACAAATACCAGTTTCCAAATGCAGTATTATTGCATGATCTAGCAAACAGTGGTGGATTTGTATCTGCTTAGAGGTGCAGTCATCTTTCTATCTCACCTGTTGTTTATAAGGTTTCCTCTTCTTATTTTTATTCTCCAAACATCAAAACTTCTACGCGTCTACAAATCACCTTAAGTATTTTAAATACTGGAATTTGAACTATTAAACCAAAATGCATTTCAAACAAAATGATGTATCTAGAAGAGACTTGTTAAACACTTATATACAACATTTTCATGAGTTATACACATACATCTACACACAAGAAAAAGATCTTGTGAAATTATTTCCCTGATTCCGAATCCTCACTTGGATGCATACGGCAAGTATAAACAGATAAAATGCAGAACAGAGTTCAAAGTTGTGCATCATTCTCTTCTGGTTTTGTACAGCTTTTTTTTTTTTTTGCTGTCTTGCTAATAAATAAATAAAACCAAAATGAACTGGCACATTGCACCCACTTTTAGCATTTTACTACCACTTTAAAAAAGTCTTACCATATCAGCCAATTCTGATCCCTCAACAGATTAAGGCTTCAGGCTTTCCTACCTACAAATGGTAGGAAAGCTTCAACAGTTAAACAACAAATATCCAGACAGCTTGAAGCAATGTGAGCCAGACATCTTCAGGGAGCTCTGTATTGGGAGGGGGAAAAAAAATTAAAACAAAACAAAGTGCAGGATTAAAGAGACATTCATTTTCACATGGAGTGGTTGAAGTTGAGGACTTCAAGCCACATGCTTTTAAAACAGAAATACATTTTTAAACTCAACTTAAAGCAATCGTTAGGGAAGAACATAGAACCCATTTCCATTTTATTATAAATGCATACATTAGAATGCTCAATAACTGATTTCAACATATTTAAAAAAAAAACAAACTTGATAAGACTCTCACCGAAATGTGTCCCTCTTCTTGTGTTATAACAAGTGACAGATGTTCCAGATTCATCATATGTATATATACATTTACATATTTATCAGCCTTATTCATTTGTCCCCCTCAAACAAACCCCATCTTTTCAGTCTCTTTACGCATGTATACGTCGTATTTCTCATTTTTCAGCCACCTCTGAAATGTCTCCAATTATTCAATACTTTTTTGAGAGGGAGTTTCTATTATTTAACATAGTCTGGATAAAGCTACTCATTTTACGTAATAGTTAGGTTTTCCCTGTTACTCCCTGTTCTTGCCACATACTACCTGACAGGAGCGCTTCTCAGACTGAAGCTACACATTTAACAGAGTTCCCCACCAGACTTTCTATACTGGTACTTAGATCTCTGTTTTTATCAGAATATTGAGACCAAATTTCTTATCCTGCTAAGCACTCATCTAAACTTAACTCCGCCTCCACGGTATTTTTCATTGCCTCTGCTGGCTAGTTCAACTGGCCTTATGCCGACACACCAGCTCTGCTGCAAACACAAGTGTCACTGCCAGCAGGGTGCCGAGTTGTGCTTGTCACTTACCCTTCACCTTCACTCTTCGGATAATCCTCTCAATAAGCAAGCCAACATGACTGATTCAAGTGGCAAATTTTTGAAGTGCTCCAAAATCAACATGCATATCTGAATTATTCTAAAAATGATTAGTCCAAGGCAGGGGCAATATTAGGACTTGGACACCAAAGTTGCTGTAAAGTAACAAGTTATCATGTGTAAAATGCCCTACAGGGACTGCCACTACATAAAAATCTTACTTTTACTGTTGGGTGTGCTAATGTAAGTGGCAATCACAAGTGGATGAGGAATAGCTTACTTTACCTTACCTGCGGGACATGACCATGCACATGAACAGATAGCTAACATGCAATAATTTGAAATCCCACTGTAAATTCAGTGCAATGTACTTTGCTCAAAAAATGTGCTTACCTCCCAAAAAAACTGTTTTTAAGACACAATTTTGTCTTAAGTACATAAAGTAAGAGAGAAAACAATAAAAACTTATATTCTACAGTATCAGCACAAGTATTTGGAATTGTGTGGTTAAAGATTTCCTGAAACAGATCCTCCCTAAACATGAGCTAGCCAAAATTTCTTTTCCCTCTTTGCCAAATCCATGGTCTGCACTCAGACTTTAAAGCGTAAGCTGCACCTACATCATTATGCATCTACATAATCCCTGAATAGTATCAAATATGATGGAAAACATTTACATATGAGGTCCAGGAGTAGGGTATTCACATGATGGCTCCGAAAACCCAACAGTACCTCTCAAGGAGAGACCACAAGTTTCAACCTCCATTCCCAAAAGTCTATGTTTTATATTATTTAAAAAAAATTGTCTGAAAATAACAAATAGCTCTTGCAGAATTTAAATTAAGTTCCACTTTCTATAGATCTCCAGCCAGATCTCATCCTGAAGCATTTAGACAATATCACTACAGAGCTTTGAAGTGGAAATAACTCTGCCATCACACTGTAAATAAGACCACAAGCCTGGATAAGAGTCCTAGCCAAGAGTAACAGATTGAATAAACTCCCGCCAAGGAGCAGTAGGACTTGCAGACTGGGTCTTTGCCGTGTATATTTGATTCGTAGTGCACATGCTGACTCCTGAAACTAACGGAAATCAAGGACTTAACCTGCTGGGCAAATGGCATAACACCCAAATGCTGACACTGGTCAGAGGAGCTGGGAGTAAGTGTACCAAAACGAAGGAAACTGTTTGTACTTGTCACTTTTCCTATGCATTTTTAGAGGCCATTCCCCCTTAACGAATTCCAGTGTAATTTCAAAGTTCTGGAGATTTGGTCTCCTCTTTCTTCCTGCAGCATGCACTTCTAGTGACCCATAACACACTCCCTGCAAGACCCTTCCAAGATTACACAGTGTGGAGTAACACCACCACCACCACCACCAAAAAAGCAAGCTTATACTTGTGTGATTTGCAAGTAGGAAAAAAAAAATAAAAAAAAAAAGGTATCAGAGCAGCACGTGTACATACTAGGAAGAAAATAGCACAATAAGTAAGATGGACGGATTGGAATTTTCTTTTACCTCTTCCTGCCCTGAAGGGTCAGCACTACTCTACATGAACATTATAGTTTAAACAAAAGTTGTCCTCAGAATGGACCTTTGTTTTCAGTAATTCAGAGGTAATATCCCGTGAGGTAACAGCATACGTGTAAGAAGGAACACTCTGTGATCTTTCTTCTCCCTCATTCTCTCAGCTGCTCCGTGCCCACCACTCCCTGAGCAGGGGGAAAAAGGAAGCTGAAACTTCCTTCTTCACACTGACTTAGCCTAGGTAGGAACCCAGGCTTGCCACTCTCCCAGCCACAGCTGAAGGGCTTTTGTGGCAAAGGAGGTCAAAGCCCTGCAGAGCAACAGGAAAACAGGGCACATCGGAGCTACACCTTGTTGGAATTCCTACCATTCCTAACCTGAGACAAAAGAAAGATGACCGTGAAGATGAAGGAGTGCAGCCAGGACAAAAGTTTAAGATCTGAGGAGCGAAAGGAAAAAACCAAACAAAAAAATCAAACCAAAACCACCAAATAAAATAAAACACACACAGCCCCCACCCCTCCCCGCCCCCAATGAAACAACCCCTGACCTGACTGTGCAGGTAAAATGGCAATCCAAGACTCCATGAAGAAGACAGTATCTTCCAGATGATCCTTTCAATAGGCAGCCTGAAGTGACTGATTCAAGTGGCAATTTTTCAAAGTTCTTTAAAATCAACATGCATATCTAAATTATTCTGAAAATGACAAGCCCAAGCCAGGGGCAACATTAGAACTTGGAACTACAAGCAATTCCTGAACAGAGGATCTGAGACTAGGTTTGCCTTCCGCAGACATAGGGAGTTTGGTTTTCTTCCCTGTTGCCACTGCTGGTTGTCTAGGAAATGTACTGCCAAAGCTTTCCAATGTGGATTTAACATTGTCCAGCGACAGCACAACAAACACTGACATACATCTGGCAATGAAAGCAATGAACTAAGGCACTCATCCTCTCCAAAATAAAATCATGTCTCTATCCTCTGAGCTGTGGTCCAACATCAGTCATGTATAAATTATATTACTGAGCGCATGAAATGAAACAAAGGGCCAAAAAAAAGGAACAGAAAATCCATTGTATGTTCTGTAATAAAGCAAAGTTCTATTATTTCTGATGCTACTTACCTAAACAGTAGCATCAGACTTCAGTTTGAATACTGACCCTTCTCCATGGAAACCAGCCCATACTTAGAAAACATCATACTTGACTTTTGTTGCAAAGTCTTCCTCACATTCTGCTTTACTTATTCCCAGGAAAACCCAGAGATTATACTCATGTACAACACAAAAAATGCAACGGTTTGTAAGGCAAAGGAATGCCTCATACATACTCTGAGACAATCTCAGGGTACCATGAAAACAAGTCATACCCAAATCCTTAAAAGGTTACAACGCACTTTACAGCACTGTCAGTTCTGCTAGTCAGTCAGCTCATGAAAGACCGGTACATATTCGCCATCATTTTTCTAGTCTGTCCGAGAGATCCCAGCCTTCCACTAGAAGTGGTTACCAGCATCACCAGGGTAAATGAAAAACTGTGCTGCAGAGATGGTGTGTACCATCTAGTTTTGAAAAATGTACAGGACAGATGAAGATGATTATTTATAAGAGAAAAAGAAAGCTTTGGGCCTGTCAGGTATTTCTGGTAGTTATTAGTAAGCAGCTTTACCAAAAAAATAACAGAACAGAGTCAGCAAGAGGTGAAGAACAGAGAAAACTGAAGCCTGAGAATACCATTCTGTTCAAGGATCAGAAAGACTTTAAGGATAAAGCCAAGAAAAATGCACTGAAAATAGTACTGTTAACATACAGTCCAACAAAGTTACCTCTTTGGTTATGTATTTTGAAAGACAGAATGCCTAATACTAAGGCAGTAGTTCCTCAGTGATACCCTTGAGACCTATATAGGTCTCTAATGAATATATTAAGAAAGTAGCCTTGATAAATGGGAACTTTACTGAATCTATTACTTACTACCATAATACTTATCTGTTCCTCACTGCCAAAATATGATCAAGAACAATGTAACACAGTGAATTCAAAAGCAAGCCTGGCTTTGTGACCAATTATTATTATTAATTGTACAAACACAAGAAGTTATTTATCAAGACAGAGATTAAAAAAAAAAGCCAGATATAGTCATAGGAGATTGCACCTAACTACAGACAGAGGACAGGGAAAAAAAAAAAATCTTGTAACAGAACAGACAGCAGACATAAATTAGGACAGTACAAGTAAAAGCTGACATTAATAACTACTATAAAATAATTGTACAGTACAAAATTAGAATGTATTACAATCTCAGTGGGAGCATAATGAGTTTATGAAATTATTAAGGACTTAGAATTAACATACTAAAATTATGTCTATACAAGAAATTTCTATTAAATTCATGGCAGCAAACATACCTCAGTACAGTGAGGGTACTATATTAATAAGCAATAAGCTGTGAACAGGCATAATGATACCTCACTGCAATAGCCACGGAACGTTTCAGGAAGACAAAATTCACAGGGCATTACAGAATACCAGGAAATGTCTCCACAGTTCTGTCAGCTCTATCCCATTAGTTTTCTTTTTTGCATCTATTTAGAGTGTGCTCCCCCCAGCCCATTTACCTCTGTGATCTCCAGAATCTTTTGTTTTCTGATTTTCCAACAGAAAACTTCGAGCATCACAGTCACTCAGCTGACAGACGTCGTGCTGACCATTCTGAGAGCAGACAGGCTAGTTCTATGTTATTTGGAAACCTATCAGCACAGTTGCTGTGCAGCAATGAAAATGGGAAGTCTAAAGAATGACTGACACACACAAAAAAAGCACAGAACATACATTCACTGACCAATTCATCTCTGAAGACAGGACAATGAAATGAGTACCTAAAAGCCCAGGAGTTGTGCGCTAAGACTTTCTGGAACACCAAAAATGATGTCTGCATTCTGGTAATCTGGAGTCTCAGATGGCTATCAGTTTGGCAATAGGAGAAAAATCTGCATAAGGTGCAGCTAACAAACAGGTACCCACAAAAGTTAAGTATATCCCGTTACACAGGACCATGATTCCTGGCAATACACAGAAACTTCAGTTCTCCAATCCTACACAAAACACAAACTCCCTCTAACAAATTATCTTACCCACATCATTCATATTTAAAACTCATGCCCAAGGAAGAATCACATTCCTTACATTTTTAAGAGCACACGAGTTCTTGAAAAAATGCCAATAAAACCATCTTTCTGTACTGGCACATCCGTACTGGTGACTTTTGCAGACTAACACTGCCCTTTGGTTCCCAGGTCCATTCAGGCAGCTGCATAGCACCATAAAATAGCAGAATATTCTACTTGGAAGCAAACAATTAACAGCAATGTGTGTCCTCAGACAAGTGAAACCATATTTGAGCTGTCTTTTGATGAGATCAACTCTCAGCATGTTAAGTATTCCTATTATTGCTGCTGTAAAATTTGGTCAACAGAAAAATATCACCAGCAGAAAGGGAAAAGGATACCCTACCGACAAAACCTCAGCAATGCCCGACACAACAGAGCCCATCAAAATGCTGTACCTGTGTGCAGAGACTTGAGGGTCTTTCGAGACTGCATCATAGGTAAGTTGATAGAAGAGAGAATTTATATTAACACTTGCTAGTCTCAAGTGAAAAGAACAGCACTATACAACACATTGCCATCTTACAAATAGGTAAGAAGGCATACTTCTGGGGAAAAAAAAAAAAAAATCAGTATGACAGCTGCTGGACTCCAGGTTTTAGCCGTTCTATACCACTTTTGGAATGCACTGCCAAAGGAGTCCGCCTAGTGCTTGGTGTCTTTTCCAGGACATCTATCTTTATACCTTCTCCCACAGCATATGTTCCTTCATTCCCTGCCTCTGCATGCCCTAGACTTGCAGTTACCAAGGAATGCTGGGAAGGAAAAAAAAAAAATTATCCCTTTGCCTTATTGCTACCCATCTTTCAGGGAATACCTTTAATAGATATTCCATGTGACATCACAGAAAGACAAGAGGTTTAAGGGAATAGCAAAAATGGGTAACTACCAAGAATACGTATTCTTCTACAGTGCTGCAACAAAGAAAGAAGAAAATCTTGTGTGCTCCCACCACTCTTTGTCTCTCACTGCAGCCAAAGGACATCTGGGCCAACAAAAGTCACAGCTCACCAAGCAGATATTGTCACTGCTGACAAATTGCTGAGACTACCTCAAACATATCTTAAACCAGGAACAGTTTTACCTCTTAGAGGCCTCCAAGAACAGCACACAACCAATTTGTTTTGTAGCTGGACTTTTGAGTTGAAAGCAAAAACATACCACTTTAAACTTGAAAACCCACACATAAATTTACAGTGGCTCTGGTATAAAATTATCTCAGTGCCCAAACACTAGATTACCTTTTGTATTTCAATATTTTAGAAATAATGGTGACTTGTTTCTATTTTGAATGCATGCAGTCCTATTTGCATTGTTTTTATTTTACACCTCCTGCCTACAATTGTTTTTATTTTGCATTATGTCTAAGGAGTCTACTTAAGTACTTTTTGGTACCTTAAAGTACTTTTGGGTACCTTAAAGTATCCTGGCTTTTTTTTTTTTTTTTTTCCTTTGAGTACTCCCTCCCCCTTTTATTTTGCCTACTACTGTCAGTGAATGCTTTTAAAACAGCCATTTAAAAACAGAAATTCTTTGTTCCTTGCCTGTGGGCAGTCAGCCAAGATTCAAGATTTTGAGAGGGGAAATGACTTGGCAAGGGTTGTGAAGAAAATTAAAGAAAGCGCATATCAATGGGGACAGTATATTATACTTGCTGAAGTCCCCCTCCTCCCACTGGGTCCATCTGGGCCTCAAAAACATTTCTTCGTCTCTGTATCAGCTTCTGG
>JAVJGG010000073.1:9720092-9740983 GCA_035590195.1 Aviceda cuculoides
CGCGTCCCCAGCCCAGCGATGACGTCCGCTTCGCTCACACCGAACTCTCGCCCACCGGGGGCGGGGCTGCGCATGCGCGGGGGGCCCCCGCGAAGCTTGTCGCAGCCGCGCTCGCTGTCCCGCCGGCGGTGCTTCCTTTGTGACAGGCGGGCCGAGGCGGGCTCCGCCCCCCGCGCGGTGTCGGGCGCAGACGGAGCGGAGGCGCCATTTTGCGCTGCAGCGGGAGACGGTTTGGGAGGCACTGGCGGGAGGGAGGTGGCAACGGTGCCGGTAGCGGTAATAATAACGGCAACAATAATAGCAGTAGCGGTCGTGGGCATAGTTGCTGCTCGGGACTAGCGTCCCCGTTCGCCCAGCCCCGTGGCCAGGACTCTGCCGACATGAGCGACGTGGAGGAGAACAACTTCGAGGGGAGGGTGAGTGGCCGTCCCTACCCGGGCCGTGCTGAGAGGGGGCGACCTGACCCGGGGAGGGTGGGTGGGGGTGCTTGTCTTCCTCCGTCCCGGTAGGGGTGGGGGCAGCGCAGCTTGTCTCTAAAATGGCTTCTTCAGGCGCCCGAGTCTTGGCTGGGCCGTGGGCGACGCGCGTCCCTCTCCTCTCCCCGTCTCCTTCTTTTTTTTTTTCCTTCTTTTTTTTTGCCCACCCGGCGCTGAGGAGCTGGCCCTGCGCGGGGCTGAGCTCCGCTGCCTTAACCCTCACACGCTTCCTCCTCCCATCGCGTCTCTCCGTCCCCATCCCCCTGCGTCGGGATGCGGGCCCTGAGCGCTGGTGCTGTGGGTTCGCCTTCACCCTGCTAGCGCAGGTTTTTTCTTTGTAAGAACAGGGCTTAGAGCGCTGCTGTAGCCCGGTGTTTCTCCCCGCTTCTCTCTTTTATTTTCTTTCCTTCCCGTGATCTGGAGCCGCTCTGTTGTCTGCCGGGCCTAGGCGTCGGGGTCGTTGCCTTTCCCTTCCCCACTCTGCCTGCGGGCAGTGCCGGTCTCCCGGTCGTGGCTGGGAGAGCGCGGTCCCGCGCGGTGTGGCCGAGGCCTCCGCCCGCGTGAAAGAGGAGGGTCTGGGTCCTTTTGTGAGAGGTGCGCTGCCTCTTCCTGGCTGCTGGCCCGCGAACAGGATCTTCTTCGGGCCAGGTTTCCTGAAGCCATCGGGGAGGTATGGCCTTCGTTCTTAAACCGTTGAAACTCATTCACGTAGCTGAAGACTTTCTCTCAACAAGCTGCTGTGGCTTTGTAACCTTGTTAGGCCTGTTTCTTCTCTCTTCCCTCCGATTGCTGTGGTTTTTCATGCGCACGTATGACTGGTCCCTTCCATTTTCTTTTTTTTTTTTTTTTTTCCTTAATGATAATCAAGGCAAGCAGGAATTGGAAGACGTTTGAAACAGGAATGAAATATGTGCTTTGTCCTCACTCCATCACTTTTTTTAATTTTGCAGAGATTTTGTTGTTGTTGTTCACTCTTTTAAGAGATTCTTTAGAGGAACACCTGAGCATCCTTTTGGTGACTTTCTCTGATGAATCAGTGACAGCAGCTTTGCAGTTGTATAGGATTACTGCCTGGGGAAACAAGCAGTGAAATTTTGTAAGAGCAGTGTCACATTGTAATAATTACTTTTACATTAATATTGGTACCCTTCTGTAGTGTGAGTAAAAAAAAAAAGTTCCCTAGGCTAAGAGTGCTGTACCTGGCTGTGCAGTGACTGCTGCTGCTGCTTCCTCAGGTGAAGTGAACAAAATCTGTTCTTGTGTTGATTGCTTGGACAAAGATGGCTATATAGCTAAGCTCTTTTCAGCTAAGTAAACTGATCTCTGAAGGGAAAGCCAACTAAGTCTGAGAAAGTTGAGCAACAAGCATACTTAGTTGTTAATTTTTTTAATTCTTTACTTCAATCTCCCATTTTACAGTAAGATTTCTATTTTTAAAAATTATTTTCTTGGCTGTGTTCTCACTGCGGTTTATTGTCGGGAAATATTTATGTTAGGTTCATCCACAGAACATTTGTATTAGTTTCCTTGATGGATCTATTGTTCATGTTACAAAGCTTATATAGCTGTGTGGTTCCAGGATTTCTGCATGCTGCCTTCTGCCAAATGTAGAAGTCAAATAATGTTTTGAGATTATGTGAAGTCTGAAAAGTCCTATGTAGCAGTTCCTGTGACTGCTACTTCTTAGCTGGCTTGTTCTTCTTTTTTTGTGGTGGTGGAAAATTTACCTGTTGGAAAGAGTAGCTGACCATGTCGAGTCTTCATTTGGAAGGTTTCTATTCTCTCCCTAACACTGGAATTTCTCAATCAATCTGGCATGTGGCAGTGTCTTGTCTACTGGTATTTTTTTATAACTGAACATAATGGCAGGTACTTGATTCATTTATAGTTTGGGGGGGGTTGTGCTACTAATAAACATTTGTAAGCAGTTCTTTTTTGCTTCAGTAATACTTTTTTTTTGTTGGTGGTGCAACTAAAATACTTGAAATAAGAAATTATATTTCAGGCTGTAACATGGTATATTTTATTTTCACTGAAAGTACTCACATGCATAAAAGTAAGCATGTGTAACTTTGGGGCTTTAGTGTTTAGTCTGTTACTTCCAACTGGATAGAAGTCTATTATGCACTGAATGTCCTGGTGCTTCATTTTGCTATATGCAGGCACGTGGAACTGAGAGAATATGGCATGAGTTTTCAATGGGAGAAAGAACTGCATAAACTGGAAGAAAGTTTGTAAAGAACCTGCTTTCCTGGAAGTTGCCACAAATAAGAATTCTGACTACCCTTTCAGTTTTCTCCCTGCCCCCCTCCTCCCCTTCAGTTTAAATACTAAATAGTGTGATGCGCTTTTAAAAAACTAAATGCCAAAGGAGTAGGGGAGTTTAAGTTTAGTTCAAGTCCTTTTATATTCTATCCATGTAGATGTATATTGTCCCAAAAGCACTTCAGTGAAAGTTCTTGAAAGTAGTGGTGAAGTCTGATACTAAGATGAAGGTGCTTATTGATACGTATGAAGTTTTGTCTTTAAGAGATTAATTAGTGTTTTCTTGTTTTGCTTCTTACTTTGTGAAGAAAAAATGTTCATATATAAATAATGATAATTCGGTTAAATTTTTTTATTTTCCCACAATATGATCAGGCATTTTACCTTTTTTTTTTTTAAGCTTATTTTTCGCAGCATTAAGATACTGTCCATGTATATGCTTTGCCTCTAATTTATTATTTTAAAATCATAATTAATCTGAACAGGAAATTTAGAATAGTCATGGAAATAACTTTCCAATGAGTTTAAATAGTGCAAATTATGCAAAATATTGCATTTCTAAAGTGTTGGGTAAAATCATTGTAGACACTCTAGTGTTTTTTTTATAATTCCCGAGCTCATTCATTTCTTTATTGGCTTTTTTTTTTAAGCAAATGTTAATCAAATATGCTTAGACTAATTAACATCTGCTCTTGTTTCTGTGTCATTTTGTTTCAACTTAAGCAAGTTCTGTATTAAGAATGTGGCTGCTTGAACAGAAGAAATCCCCCCTCAAGCAAGCATGGTGATTTAATGGAAAGAAATTGACAGAAGAATTAGAAATACAGTGTATGTGCTAGAGCTAAGTTTATGGACATTAAGAAGAAAAAAAGATTTTAAGTTGTGCTTCTTACCCAGTGACTTGACTTTTGGAAAAGTCATAGGATTTTATCACCGTTTAATGTTCTTTGTGAGCAGATTAGACAAATGACGTTTTCTTATCTTTTATTGCTGTCACATGGTAGGCAACTCTTAGTTACTTTCGTATTCGTTGTTATTTCTAATAACACATTGTTCATTTGGTGTGCATTCTGTGATGCAACTTTATTAAAATGTTTCCCAGAGCAGTAAACAAGCTAGAGTCTGAAAAACCTGCACTTCAGAGGCTCCACTTGAAACTTTGATTAATTACTTTTTTGAGCTTCTAATAATGTTTGATTTCTGTAATCTTAAAAGTTTAGTAGTTTTTTACGAATATTAATGTGCTGTTTGTCTAAATAGATAAAACTTTTTATCAGAACAAAGATAGAACTCCGTTTTAGAACTCCACATGGGTTGTCTTCCTTCATTCTAATGAGATGCCTCTTCCTGCTCTGTGCAGAGTCTCAGTGATCTCAGTCTAATAAAGCACTTAGAAGAAATATATGACTTTGCATGTGAGCCATCTTGTTGAAGGAAGTATGTGTAGTTCATATGTATGCAAGCAGGCTTTGGATTAGCTTAACTGTGAATGTGTCTTGTATTTGCTTCATGAAGCTTGTATGCAAAATACTTAATTTTATATGTGTTCTAATGTTAGTTACCGAAATCTGATCAACTTTGAGATAATTCCTTTAGCCAAAAAAAAAAAAAGAGGGGGAAGTCTGTTTAGCTATTCTATTCAACCTCTCCTGTAGAGGCAATCTGACACCTCTGTGGAAAGGAAGGCTTTCCATACCTTTTGAAATACAGGCATGACGATCTGCTTATGCTGAGGGGTTCTGCATTTGCTTGGAGAGTGCGGTGATCACCCTGTGGTTTCTAATGACCAATGTGGGAAAGAAGACTTTTTCTGGAAGTAAATTTTTTTCTTTAATCAAGCTTAATAAATTCTAGATTGTTCTGGACCATGTCAGCTTGGAAGACTGGTCTTTTTGAAAACAAATTCTGTTGCCTATCTTCCATATGTGATGGAGAAGCAACTGCAGAACCATCCCTGAAGAGGCATATTTTCAAGCCTCAGTGAGAAGATTAACTTGTAATTTCAAAAAGTTTATTGCTGAAGCTTCCTCTTCCATTTTTTTCTACTTTTTTTTTCTTTTAATCGGAGCAGTATCACTGAGAAATGCATAAACTTTGCTGATATTCCTAGCTTTTAAAATACATGTCTTCAAGATTGTGCAACTTGAGTTGCTTTTTATACATAAGCTTATGTATACTATTGAAGCATTTATAGAACAGCTAATTAAGGGATCCATTTTATTTTTGGTATAGAGGGACAGAACATAGTATGAAGCAAAAATTATTTACCTTTTCTTGTGAGTTTCAGGGAAAGTTGGTAAATTTCTGTAAAATAGTGGTTAAAATGTAATCTTCTTTCTCATAAATGAGATGTCACTAAATTGACAGTTTTAACTAATGAATGTAGGCTGCTGCTAAATTTCTGTTTCTTTTTTGACTGCTTATATTTTTCTGTCACCTTTATGAAGTTGGACTTCATTTATTTTTTTAGTTTAGGCAGGAGTTTTTAATAGGATTTTTGTAAAGTCTGAACTATCATTTTGCTGGCTTAATGGTATTGCTATACTAGCTGTCCTGTCCTTTTTTCACACCATGTGTGTTTCTTAACAAGGTCAAATGAATTTCTGTGTGATTTAATGATTTTTTTCTTCCTGTTTCACTTCCCGCGTTTTGCTGCAGAAGGCCTAGCTTAAGCTTATTCAGTTCTTTTTATTTAGTGTCTCACTTTAAATTTTGATAGCCTTTCTATAATACTCTGAAATAAGTGTGAGGTGAGGGTAAGGCATGACAGAAGTTCAGGACGGAAGAGTGGCGTAAAAAAAAGAACAGTTTTGTCTTTTTTCTTTTTCTCTCCCCCCCTGCCCCTCATGTTCTTTACCATACCCTATTTTTGATAGGTAGAAGACTGAAAGAATGCTTAAGGACTTTTGCAATTCTACTTTGCATAGAAGTGTTTCGAATGCTTTTAAAATAGTAATTAATTATATTGGAAAGTAGCATTTCTTTTGAAGGATGTGAGGAAGATAAACAGTATCTGTAACTGGCATCAATTCTGTGGATTAAACAGTTGTACCAGTATGGATGAAGTGCATTGACATGACTGAGGTCTTGCTCAGCTGGATCATCTGAAGTTGTTGATAGTTGTTCAATGGCTGGGTCTAGGTGATCATGAGGTATTGGGGGGCAGGGGGGGAGGGGAGAGATCCTTTCCATACCACTTTGTTCCCTGTTGTTCTTTAAATGCTTTTAGCTGTGCATCTTCTTATCCAAAGAAGCAGTAACTGAAGCTGCAGTCTCTAGATTTTTTATTTACCTACAATAATTTCTTTGGCTGCAAGTTCCACTTCTTGGTGAATCATTAATCCCGTTTCCTGGTATGTACTTGAGGAAGCCACCACATCTTATTCTGAGGAAGCACGCTGTTACGATTGAGATTTTTTTAAATTATTATTTTAGGGGGGTTTTTTGGTTTTGTTTTTGTTGGGGTTGGGTTTTTTTTGGTGTGTGTGGGGGGGTTTTAGTTGTGTTTTTTTTTTCTTTGGTTGTGTGGGGTTTTGGGGGTGTTTTTTTGTTTGTGTTTTTTATTTGTTTTTTTAATATATTTTTTCCCTGGGAAAAGTGTTATTGACAGATGTAGGATTTGTTTGGAAAGGGAAGCCTACTCTGAAGGATTGGCTGATTAGCTGACTGTCTTTAACTACGGGCTGTAGTGACAGCAAATCTAGATAGTTTGACATGGTCACAGTGAGTATCTGCCTATAAGTTTGCAAGGGTGAAAGTAGTGACTGTACAGTTGCATAATAAAGCCAAAGGCATTAAAATACGTGCTGTTTTGTGAGATGGTTGTGGGATGAGAAGCTGAGTTTAAGAAATGCAGTCTTATCTGTGGCCCTGAAATAACTGAGGATCTTTAGAACAGAAAGATAAGAAAATATTGAGGATCCAGAGATAAATTTTAGTCTTTTCTCTCTTAAGCAGTATTTAAATTAATTTCCGTGATAACGATGGAGCTAAGATCAGAATGCACAGATTGCTTAAAAACTAGTATAGATAGAATTGAGAGATTTTAATGCTTCGGATAACAGAGGTGTCTATTTTCTCTTTTTAAAGATGACTTAGTAAGAAAGAATGTTAACTATTTAATTTTCTCATTCATACTGCAGAATAAATATAAATTGTTTATGCAGAACAATTGGGTTGGTCTGTGATACAGACCAAGATACAGCTTGCTAATTATTTCCTTATAGTAGGAAGTAGAGGAGGAAAATTCTTTAAAATCTCCCTTTGTGACTCCTTGAAGCTCTGAATCTCTTAATCCCTGCCTGTAGTTTTGCTGATATAAATCTTACTAGGTATTTTTTCAGTGTCATCCTTCAGTCCTTAAACTCTTCCGGATTATTGTGAATTCCCTTAGTCTCTCCTTTTGAAGCACTGTAGGAGATATAACTAGGTGATCTATGTTGCATCAGAAGATGAGATGTAATTGCCTGCCAATGACAGACACAATATGCAACTGCTAACAGGTAATCTCTCTTTAGCTGCAGTATACACCTACAGTTGCTGTGTGTGAGGAAGTTTGAATTGTGTAAGAACTTACGCTGTCACCTCTGTCACTCCAATTTTGAAGTTGTATGTTTGTGAATGCAAGCCCCTAAAGGGCTTAAACAGATAGTTCCAAAAGGACTTGACCTACATGAAATGTAACATTTGCTTTTTGGCAACTTAATACAGTTCATCCTCATAAATGATACTATTTAGAAACTCTATGGGCGGTGTCATAAGATGCTTCAGTTGACTAGATAAGGACACTAAGCTAACTTTTACATTGTATGGGAGTGATTGGGTCCTTGGTGGTTTTGGCACCTCCCAACACCTCTAGATTGTGCAGTATCTGGGTTTTGGTTTTTTGTTTTGTTCAAGTTTCCAAAGTTCTTGTTGTTTAAGAATTGATCTTTCAAATGTAAAAAGTATGGACAACACAGTACCCTCATGAAGGAGTGACTGAGGAGAGTGAATTCTTTGTCTTTTTATTGAAGGATGTTTTCTAAATCTGAATGATGTTGCGTTAAATGTTTTTCTATATTCCTGATCAGTTTTACAAGGGAGGGAAGTGGAAATAATTCCCAGCAAAATTGGTAGTTGTTGTAGGGGATGGAGTGTAAAGGGAAGAACTAAGGAGACAGTCAAACAAGAGTACAAAAACAGGCGAGGTGATGAAAAAGCATGTTAGTGGTTCTAAAAGGAAATGTATGTTTTATAGTGAATGATGGATTTCAAATGTAAAAATAAAAACACCAAATAAAATTTGGTAATATTTAAGTGCACATACATCCTTTAATTTCAGTGAAAGTCATGTAGCTAGATCAGCAGATAGCCAGCTTAGTAAGGGTAACCTGTAATGCAGACCTGATTATATGGTGCATGTTATAGCCAAGCTTTGAATTTGGCCTTCATTGATAAGTTTGGCAGGCCTATCGTCCTAATAAGTGATATTCTTCATGCATCCCTTGTCCTTTTTATCAGTGTAAAGGGGAAAGGTAGTGTAGCTGTAATACTTGTTAGTAAGGAGTCTCTCAGGTTCCGGTTCTGGTGGATTTATTGTCTTGAAATGTGAGGACAGAATCCTTTGAGAAGAACTTCATCCCCAAAGTACTGAAGAGTTTAACTGTAGAAGAAAATGCAAATCTGGACATAGGCAGAGTAAGAAATAAATCAAGAAAAACATTGTGAGGACAGGGAGGAGGAGAAATGATGCAAATAAACATGAAATGTAGCACCTTGCTATACATTTTTTTAATTAAGAATTTTGCACGTTTTTTGCAAAGTTACAGATGTATATAGCTTACTATTCTGTAGAGCTTTTTATAGCTGAGCTCCCTAGAAATGCTGTACACTTATAAAAAGTGAGGAAATCCTTATCTGCTCTTTGTTTGCTTGTTTTCCTAGTTTTTCTCTTGTGTGCATTACCATGCAAGAAAAGAACCCTTCTGTCTTTACTTTTAATGGATTGCTTTGAACTGTACTATTATACATCTTGTTTATAAGTTGTTTGGTTTAAGTTGTATGCAAGGAAAACAGGATAACAACGAGGAAGAAAAAGTAGGAAGAAAAATAATTTGTGTTGCATATATCTATGTGCATGTGTTATGTGAGTAAGTATGTGCACAGATAGGTTTTGACTGGAAATCTTTGGCCATTCTGTTGAACTGAGAGTGTCTTAGTAATAATGTGTAGGAGTAGAATTTGTGATGTTCGATACTGAGATAGTTATTATTTTAGGGGGGAAATCACTGATATCAGTACTTTAATATATTTGTGCTAATTAGTTTTTAGCATATCTTTGTATCTTACCAAAAAAATCTGAAAGGGGAGGAGGGTAGCTTTGAAAATACAGTAGAACACTGAGAAGTCAGTAAGCTCATTGTTAGAACGTAGACACTTATGCAGTTTTAAAGATATTTTTTTTAAAATTGTTTTATAAAATAGTTTCTTGCACTTTACCTGCTGGCTTTTCAATTTGGTAGATAACATCTGAACTCCAGCAGAGTTTTATAATCCCCACGTGCTTAAATATACTAAATGTTCTTTTTCCATTAAGGTTAATGTTCGTGAAGAAATTGAAGAGTTTTTTCCAAGAATGTGGAAGATAAATCAAGATAAAAGAAGGCTAATGAAAAGTATTAAAGATCAGAAAATTAAAATTGAATGGGGGAAAAAATTGAACAGAAGATTGGTCAGATAGAAGCACTTGAATATTTTTTTAAGGCTATAAGGAATTGTTTGAATTGGGGAAGAATACACGAAGTATGAAAAATGAAAAACTCAATGAAGAATGAAGAAAAGTAGAAAGCAAGAGTGAAGTAGAATTAAAAGAATCTGGAAGAATGAATGGGTCCTAGGTTAAGTAAATGTATGGTTTATGTTCCAGTGTCTGTATGATCAAGTTGTAGATGAATTTGCATGATTACTTAGTTAATAGAGAATTGGTGATCTGGTTCAAGCAGGGACCTGTTTGAGGAAAGCATACAATATTAACAGTGGGTTAGCAAAATGAAATTTGTTTTGGAGGGTATTGCCTAACCATTTGTTTTTCAGGAGCAATCAATGTAATAGAATTACTGTACTTTAAATGTTAGGAGTTAGGCATTTATACAACCAATACCATTTTTAATACTGTCTTTTTTGTTAGGAGTCTCGCTCCCAGTCAAAATCTCCAGCTGGGAGTCCTGCTCGTGTAAAATCGGAGAGCAGGTCAGGATCTCGCAGTCCATCGAGGGCTTCCAAACATTCTGAATCGCACTCCAGGTCAAGGTCAAAATCAAGGTATGTCCAGGAAGTTGTTCATGTTAATTCAGTGTTACTGCTTATGCCTGTTCTTTTGGTACATTGATGACATTCTCCCCTTGTTGTAAAAATTATAAACCCTCTGGGGTGTATTAACAGGGCTATTTTAATTTCCATGTTAGTGGTTATATAGGTGGACAAAGTTGGGGAAAGATTCCATAAGTAATAAAGCATGGATATGAATAGAGAAAGTAATATAAGTAGAAGAACTAATGTAGAAATCACAACTAAAATTTGTAGGTTTATCTCTTCCAGAAGAGAGAGATGTTCCTTCGTTGGAGGCTTTAAAAACAAAATCTAGGTTTTAAAAATAAAATCGAAAACTACAGCTTAAATTGGGCATGGGTAGCTTCTAAATTCATGGGAGCTTTAAGATTTAAATTCATTTTTCAATGCTGCACATTTCTTCTCTGTCCTTTTCTACCCCAAGCATGTGTGTGCAGAGGCAATGTTTTATAGTGCTCTGTTCTGAGAGAACTTGCTCAGAACAGAGGAGGAATGTCTATGTTTTTTTTCCTCTAAAGATGTCATAAATATTACCTGGCTTATACTACCTGTCTTCTCTCTTCCCTTCTACCGTTATACTGGTGAAAATGGGGAGTGCTACTGAATCCTGCTTTCATCAATGGAGAGAGAAACCAGAAAACAGCATTTGTAGCTCTGGAGGGGGCAGAAGAATTGCATAGTATTATGTTGTTCCTCCTCCCCAGTTCTTGGGAGAGATC
The DNA here is from genome assembly GCA_035590195.1 of Aviceda cuculoides. NCBI lineage: Eukaryota > Metazoa > Chordata > Aves > Accipitriformes > Accipitridae > Aviceda > Aviceda cuculoides. Next base: position 9,730,882 of record JAVJGG010000073.1, read on the forward strand.
AGTAGTCCATCTTCGCTATTATACGATTTATACCAGGGCAGCCAAAAAAGAGTTACTGTGCTCTGAATTCCCAAAGTTCAGCCTAATGTTTTAGCTTCTCTTCTTGCAATGTTTAGCCAGGTAACTACCTACCTGTTGTTAGGATATAATGCCCATATGAAATCATGCAGTTTTGATGGGATGATGCCTGTTTAAAACTGTGCTTATCATTGGCCAGATGACTGCAAAGAAACGCTTGAGGAGTTAAGCAGGTGGTTTTTCTGTCTTGAATAATTTTCAAGCCTAGATGAACTTCATTTGTAGGTAACTGCAGTGCTGCAAGATCTTTCCATTTTTCAGCCGAGACAGTATTTTACAGTGTGGCATATCTGGTTTCTGTATCATCATGCAAGTGTTAGTTACATGTGCGGCCAAGCTGATAAAAGTTAAAACTTTGAACATCCTGAAAACTGTCGTGTATATAATTCTCATTGTATGCCAGAAGCACTCTTACAGAGTTAAAAATGAGGGTACCAAGCAGGTTATTAGAGATCCACACAATCTTTAGATGTGCAGAATAGAAGAAACTTAACTATTTTAATTGTAGAGAGCCTCTAAAAAAGATTTTTCTCTAGGAAATGTGAGGCTTACAATTCAGTATATTATGTGCATATGACCTAACTAAAAGCTTTCTCTTTGTTGAAGATCCAGGTCCAGAAGACATTCGCACAGACGTTACACTCGTTCCAGATCCCATTCCCATTCTCATTCTCATAGGAGACGTTCTCGAAGCAGATCGTACACACCAGAATACCGTCGTCGAAGGAGCCGTAGTCATTCTCCAATGTCCAACAGGAGAAGGCACACTGGCAGCAGAGTATGTCATCAAGGCTGAGTATCAACAGAGCAATTGCTGCTTACATCAGTGTAGTCCAGGTTACCTGCAGGCTGAATTTGACCTGATACCTTGTCACTGGAGGATATGGGAATTTGAGGGAGTGTAGGGGGAGGTGTGGGGAAGCAACCTCTGTCCTTAACAGTTGGGCACTTATTTCTTGGGCTTGCAACTGGCAGGAAAGTTGTAGAAATTCATTGAAAACTGTACCATTGCAAGTCAGTGTGTGCAGATAGGGTGACATCTGCTTCCGTCTGCTGTAGAAGTTGAACCCTTCTGATTTTTCTTTTTGTTACAGTTCCAAGTATATGTACCCCTTGCAAAAACGACTTTTTCTGTGCATGCTTGCAGCCCAACAGTATTGATAAGATTGAGTAGAGGAGCCAAAGAAGAAAATTCTCAAGTGTTTGTTTGCTTACAACATACAGCATAGTATGTTGAAGGTTGCTTGTGATTTTATACCTCTGAGTAATTAATTTGGTTTAACTTGAAGAAATAAACCCATGTGCTGCTAGCTAATGTGTAAATCTTAATAGACTAGCAAATTTACAGTTATGAAAAGGATCACTAAGCCTCTTGAAATGCAAATGAGAAGTATCTCTGTATGGACAGGAGGAAGTATAGATACACCAACCAAGATCGGAGATATCTTTTTCTCATTCTGAGAGATTTCTCCCAATTGCTGCCTTCATAATCTGTTTCAGTGCCTTAGCTTCTGATTCCACATCACTTCAGGCTGATCTAAATGAGTGCTGTTACACACAGGTCTGCCTCTTCCTTGGTGAGGGCAGTGGTACTTCTCTTCTCCTTTTAATTCTGATCTGGTTTAGTTTCTCCAAATTTTTTACTAATCCTGTCAAAAAGAGTATAGTTTTTTTGCAGGCTTACCTTGGTGAAGCAGCTCACCAGGACTAGATAATACCGATGTGAGGGAGGAGACAGGAGTATGTGGAAAAGGGCAAGACTACAGCAGTACTAACGTACAGTGGCTTAAGCTGTTGTGAAGCAGCATTCATAGTTACACTTTTTTTGGATTGTTGCCGGTGTGTAATCATGATGTAGTAAATATGAATCTAATGTCTTGAAAAATTGGCAGGAATAACTGAACTTCAAAAGGGTTAGCCAATTTTCTGGTGAGAGATTAATGAATCCACTTCACTACTTTAGGAAATACTAGAATATTTTGCTCTGTGAAGAAGTCTTTTTGCCTTGGAAATGACGGTGGAACACGAAACTTGTTTTCACAGTGAATTTCACATTAATTCTGAGGAGTAGTTCTAGCAGTGTCAAAAGAAAACTCAAATCAACTAGATTTGAATCCCTTCAGTAGCAAGGTCCCAAAGACACCAGGAAAATCGGTAGCAATTTTGCCACTTCTGATCTTGTAGAGAGAGCTTGCATAGTGTATTGATGGGAGGCAGTACAAACACCTAATATAAAAACTGGCTTTTAGTCCTCCACAGTCAGTTTAGCCCTTCCAGTAGTGATGTAACTGTCACTTGTCACTTAGGGTGTGCAGACTGATTCTCGGTACTTTCCTTGCCTCAGAAAACTTAATAGGGTTTAAGTGTAAGGGGGATGTAAAAAAAGGACAGCACTGATATGTACTGTGTGGAGGGACTTGTCCAAATAATGGTTTGAAAGAGATTTCATTAGACTCACAAGAGCTTTGGTAACGTAAGGCATATAGCTGTTAATGCCACTGAATTATGAGAGAGGTTGAAATACAGAGTAAGAAAGAAATGTAAACCCATATAATTAAAACTTTCAAATGATAAACTGCCAGGTTTTGTTGTGCTCTTCAACTATATAATAAGGAATTGTAGAAGATTCATGTCTTGAAACAAAAGTTTGTACTTTGACAAATGGAAAGAAACTTCAAATATATGAGTAGTTTGGGCATCTTATTTTCACAATGGATTCCTGAACAAAAGCTCTGAAAAGAAAATGACAGATCTAAACCTGTTCATTCTTTGAATGGGGCTGAAAAGCAAGCTCTGAGCCATAAATTACTGTGTATCAGTGGCTTTGAAAATGTGAAACTGAAATACAAATTTCAACTGTGTCAACTTCCAGTTATTAATTTAGCAGAAACATTCAATCCCTATGCCTTTTGCTGCCATTTTAAATTGCTGCATCTAGTATAACAGGTGCCAGAAGCTGAGAAAATGTTAATTTTGATCAAAATAATTCTTACAGTGGAACTGGCATTAGATGGATGCGCCGGCACGTAGAGAAACTTTGAACTTAATAGAGAAATTGTACCTTGTACAATTCTACAATTTCATATTTTACTTCCTTTAGTTGAAGTGAAATGTGTTAAGTAGATCTGTATCCCACATCATCATGTTAAAGAATCAAGAGTCTTGCTCTATAAAATTGTGCATGCTTTTGGATTACAGTTTCACAGAACTGGCCTTCAACACTTTTTACTATCTAGGTGAATGAAGCAGGTGATTTTCATCCAGTTTACAAGTGGAAAGAGATAAAACTTCCAAATGTAAATATTTACTTTCAATATAGTTGGACAGGAAATGTTGAGAGGGGAGAAAGTCTTGGTAAAAGCTAAATTATAGTTCAACTGTCTGTTCTTAGGAGCCTAAATGCATTTAGTGTGTGCGACTGGAGGTAGCGTGCACTCCTTAATACTAGGGGTGGCCGTGCAGAAAGGCTGAAGTGGGGAGTTCAGGCTGGATGACCTTTTCTTAGCACAGACTTGTATGTTATGTCTGCAGCTTGTTGATGATTTGAGTGTGAAATACTGATAAAATAGGTTCCTGTTATTCTGTAGCTTTTCTCTAATCAGAATGCTTAATTTTTATCAACTTGAGTTTTTCACCAACATGAGTTAATCTTTGTCGGTTTTCTGAAATAAAAATCATGAAAGTAGTTGCTTTTTGAAAATACTTTACACTTGGAACGATAACTGTTGAAGTGTGAAGCTTTGTAATAAACTATGTTTAGTTTTCTTCAGATTAAAATTTTTTAATAATTGAGAAATTTTGATATGAGAATGTATAACTTGTTTTTTTTAAAGCTTAATTGGAGTTGAACGTTTGTCTTACCAGGCTAATCCAGATCCTAATACATGTCTTGGAGTGTTTGGTCTCAGTTTGTATACTACTGAGAGAGATTTGCGTGAAGTCTTCTCCCGTTATGGACCTTTGACTGGTGTCAATGTGGTTTATGATCAACGAACTGGACGATCAAGAGGATTTGCTTTTGTTTATTTTGAGAGAATTGATGACTCTAAAGAGGTAAATTCATACTTTACTACTTCTAACAGGTGTGCTCTTTTCGCATTGTTTTCATGAATATCTCTGTTAAACAAAACAAAACACATTTTTGAGTGTGTTTTCACTAGCAGGTTCTTGCAGTGAGATTAATTAAAAATATGTTGTTCAAATAACATGGCACTTTTAAACAGATGAAGCATTTTAGTTCTATGTTCAGATGCTTGGGCAGATTTTGAGCATGAACCGTCTATACTGAATCAGTAATGAGCCTTGTGCTTTGATTTGAAGTCTGTTTCTTCAAAATGAAGGTAAATCTTTAGACAGACATAGGCTCCTAGTATTTTTTAAATGTTTTGAAAGTTAACTTTTCAAAGGAGTTTTCTCTATCAAAATTCTGAAGATTTTCTTTCCATTTTCTTCTCTAAAAGCATGTCATCATGCATTTGAAAAATAATGGGGTTTATCTTAATTTGTGCCTTGGTCAGTGATGTTGCTAGTTGTACAGATAGCTGTTTACAACTGGGCTGAGTTGTTAGTATAATTGATCTGTAAGGAAAGAATCAAACAATATGAACAGTAGCCTGTGTTATGGTTCACCACAGTAAGCAGTACTTTTTTTTTTTTTACCTGCGTATAAGGATACTGTAAGCTTTACATTTACTGAAATTTGTAGATGAAATTGTTGTTAAAGACACATACTTTTCAATTTTTATTTTTTTTTCTTGAAGCCTTCACTGTGGGATTGTCTCTTTCTTTTGGGCAAACCGAGTCACAGACTTCAAGCATCTTCTTGTTTATGGATTAATAGTCTTGGGCAGATGTTTCAGATTTCCTGTTTGATTCTGTTTACATTTGATAAGTATATTCATAATGCTTGGATATGACTCTTCTTACTTAACATTGAAGGGAGGGAGGGTGACAGCTGTGGAACCTACTATCAGTAGCTGAAAAAATGAAAACTCTGGTGCTAGTTGATGATACTTCAATGAAGAAAAAACTTTCATGGATGACTTGTTGAACTAGACTCAGTTCTGATCTTTGATTTCTGGTATGATCCAACAGAGAATCAGTTTGTGAGAAGAGTAGGGTTTATAGATGTATATATGTGTGGTCGTTGCAGGTTATATGGGTAAGTAAAAGGATAAAACTTTCTTTAGTGTCCCTTCTGTATCTTCCCACTACCACTTGGAGAGGTTGAGAGAGGCGTTAATGGGATGGATAGCTGTATATCCATCTTTAGTGGCCTACCTTCTAACTTTTAGCCTTGTATTTCTTTGCACTCTGAGTTCAGTGGGATTTTGAAAATGTGACTGTTTTGTAGCACACTTAACATCCAAAATATTTGCATGGTATTTCTTGTCATATTCATGTGCCAGTCTTACGAAGCTGTAAAGCAGACATGTCTGTAGAAGAAGGGTTTTCTCCTAGTTGCCGTGGGCAGTGGCCATGCATGACACCACACATTTCTTAAAATGTTCCATGTAAATAGCATGAAGTAATTTGTTTAGTATAAAGCTGGCTTGGCAGATAATACAAAACTGGAATGCAAAGGGAAAAAAAAAAAAAGAGATATTACTTGCAGTCAGAAATACAGAAATAAAGATGAGCACCTTGATCAGGAACTGAAATAATTGGGAATGTAATTAAACTTTTTTTTTTTTTTCCTCCCCAATGGGCTAGTGTGGGTAGAGGGGGAAAGGGTACAAAACCTCCCAACACTTGGAACTTGCATAACTGAAATACTTTGGAAAAAAGGACATAAGAAAAACTGGTTTGTTTTTTTTACTTATTTCATGGGACTTGTAGACAGATTTGAAGATGGCAATAAGTGGCAGCTAGTGTAGAAAAGGAGGATGTAGCTATAGGCATGAAACTGCGACAGGCCCTGTAGAAGAACATGGAAGTACATGAAGTAATTCTCTGTGTGGAAGATAGGTCAAATCTGAAAAATTGAGCATGCATAAAAGCAATGACACTCGAATTACTTTTGTTCTGAGTAAACACCTTTCCTCTTAAACAAACAAAAAAACCCAAACAAAACAAAACAAACCCCACCCCAGACAAAACCTCAAAACCCTCAACACCCTAAGCATCCATATAAAGAGAATATAAAACTCTAGATGAGATACTGAACTAAATTCCAGCCTTTTTAAAGCAGTCATAGATGGATCAAATGTGTAGAACTCTACAGAAAAATGAGGATTTCCCATCATCTTCACTATTGTCCTTTCAAGAGAGGTAACACAGAGAAGCCTATCAGATGACATGTTGTCAAACACTGTTAATATTAAATTTGACACCAAATGAATGATGAGTAGTTATATTTAAACTTTAATAACTTCATTTAAGATAGGTCAATATCAGTATTGTATGGATTCTGTTGCAGCTGAAATACCTCAGGATCTTTGTCATCACTGGGTAGAGATGCAATGTTTTTAGTTCCATATGGCGGTAGAGACATTTTGAATTGTCAACTAGCTTGATGTTGCGGAAATCCATAGACAATGTAAAATAGCATTTCTTAAAGGTGATACTTTGCAGTGTCCTAAAAATATCAAAGGGGCAGTAGTAAAGTTTATTTTCACTTAAGCTGTTTTAGACTTTCAGAACTTCACATTATGACAGCATAGCAGCCTTGTCTTTAGCTGTTTATGATCCTCTTGGTTATAAAGCGGAGCAGAGGTTTAGCTTTTTTAACTACTAGGTAGAGCAGCTGTCAGAGCATCACAGTAGCTTCAGTCATTCCACCTTAACAGGACTGGGAAAGAAATGATGGATGCATGTATCCATTCTAAAGGCGATTTCTTGTGGAATCTCTTCTACTCTGTTTGAAATGAAACTTTATGGTCTGACAGAAGGTTCCTTTTCCATCAAATGTCTTTATTGCAGTGGTCTAGTGTTTGCAAGATGGCACTTGACTAAACATTCTGACCCATATTGAAGATGCTTGTGGACACTGGCTTGAGTTCAAAGTGTGATAACAGACAATAAATGTTGAGGATTGGTGGTGGTTTGTCTAGAGAACCTGAAGTTTCGCTGTGCTAATGTTCAGTGTTCTTGTTCAAAGCCTATTTGAAAAGCTTATGTTATTATCTACCATTTTCTAGAAGAAAGGGTATTCTCTCTTAGGACTTAGAGGTGTAATGGTGTTCATTTTTTGTGAAGTTATGTTGCTGTTCTTAAAAACAAACAAACAAAAACAAAAAAAACCCCAAACTTTTCTAAGTAATATTTGGTGTTGCTTTTTTGCCTTGTGCATTGTAGTGCCTTGTCTTATGTTGGCCACCCTTCTGCTAATTCTTCAGAACTGCGTATGCAGTGATATGCAAAGGGCAAGACCTATAAACATCTGTTGAAGACCTGTTTCTCAAGATTGGCATTCTTTCTTATATAGTTCTTGGTACTGGCAATGCTGGCACTGAGCTAGTGTTGTAATATTGCAGTTCTGCAATATTTTTGCTAAATTATAGAGGATATTCACCTGCCCATCACATTAGGATTTTCTTCCTGTGTTTAGGGGAACACAAACTTTTATGTACTAGGATGAGGAGGGGAAAAAAAAAAAGTTGGGGGGGATTGATTATCTCAGGGTTAACAATAAATTGAGAGGATTATGAGTAAAAAGTGCTGGCTGCTCTAGGGAGATGATTCTTACTACAGTTACCAGGGATTTCATATGCCACTATCCAGCTTTTCAGTAACTCAGAATATGAAGTATTATTTGTTTGTTAAACTGAGGCTACTGTGAAGGTACTCTGTGTCTGTAGCAAGAACTGATCTGAGAAGCATTAGCTACAGCAGCTGTTGGCAAGGTGCAATTTTCTGTTTTCTAATGCTAGTTATATGCTCTTTACAGTTTTGACCATCTTTCAGAACCATTTTCTGAAGTAGTGTTCATTAGCAGTCAAGATAAACTTTATACAGACAAACCGAACTATTAACATAATTCAGTTGCCAAAGACCGGAATAATAACAGGGTTTATAATTTTAATTTGCAAGACATTTAATCTGTGGTACAAGCAGGCCAGCTTAGAAGCATCATTATTGACCAAAACTTATCACATAGCTTGTTAAAGAAATGCTTTAAGTATTGTTTGTGGTATCAAAAGGGACCCTTAATGTACCAGAAAAGAACACAAGAAGGTCTCAGATGTTTGGAATTACAAGTTACAGACTTCTGGAGTCTCTGAAATACCATGAAATTGCTAATACTTGCAGAAATGTATCCAGTTACTCATTCTGGTTCTCTAAAATCCTGTATTTCTTGACTCTGAAACCCTTTAAAGTATGCTTTAAAGAGAATACATTTAATCAATAGATGTTTAAGCTCAGAAAATTATATTTTAAAAATTATCATTGCCAATAATTCTAATATTTTAAAAAACAAAACCTTGAACTAGAGAATATAAATTGACTCTTGTTCAAAGCTGAAATGGACACTTGAATTCAATTTGGCAGACTGCAGTAAGTGTAAAAAGCTGGGTTTCTTAATTTCTTTTTTTCATCCCATCAGATTTTTAATTTTTTTTCAGAATGTCCTTTCAGACGTCCTCATTTAAATCCAGACCCAAACTAGTGATATTGGTATACTGGGGGGAGAAAAGCTAATCTATTATGTCTGTTCATCCCATGCTGTACCTGTGATACAGTGGAGATTGTTTTTATTGGTGGTATTAAATACAATTTGGGAAGCACTTCAGGTAAAAAAAAAATGAACAAACTGTCATGGTTTAACCCCAGCCAGCAACTGAGCATCATGCAGCTGCTCACTCACTTCCCCCTGATCCAGCGGGATGGGGGAAAGAATTGAAAGGAAAAAGGTAAAACTCATGGGTTGAGATAAGAACAGTTTAATAGAACAGAAAGGAAGAAACTAATAATGCTAATAATAACAATAATAAAATGACAGTAGTAATAAAGAATTGGAACATACAAAACAAGTGATGCACAATCCAATTGCTCACCACTTGCTGACCGATGCCCAGTTAGTTCCTGAGCAGTGGTTTCCCCCCACAGCCCCACTCCCTCCAGTTTATATACTGGACATGACATCCCATGGTATGGAATACCCCTTTGGCCAGTTTGGGTTAGCTGTCCTGGCTGTGTCGCCTCCCAACGCCTTGTGCCCCTCCAGCCTTCTTGCTGGCTGGGCATGAGAAGCTGAAAAGTACTTGACTTCAGACTAAACACTACTTAGCAACAACTGGAAACATCATGGTGTTATCAACATTCTCCTCATACTGAACCCGAAACATAATGTTATACCACCTACTAGAAAGAAAATTAACTCTATCCCAGCCAAAACCAGGACACAAACAACCCACCACAAAAGAGAGTATCTTGTATAGTTATTTTTAAATTGTGAAAATACATTTTCAAAATAAGTCCCAACATAAATTGTTTATGTTTGACTATTGAAGTGTGTTGAGTCTGTATGTCACTAGCTTTGTAGTGATGTGAGATTGTGGAAGTAATTCAAAGCAGTTAGATGCAGTTGAAATGAAGACTTGATGATCTTTTGTACAATGCAAATGGTATCTTGAACTCCATAGTAGAAATGTAAAGTAACTGTGACATCAAGTCTGCCAAGTCAAGTTTTCTCCCTCCCTTCTACCTGCTTCTTCCCCTTCCCCCAGTGACCAAAGTGCAGGTTGCAGAAATTTCCCATGTTATTGCCTTGTCCACGCTACTCTTTGTGGCATTATCCAGATCTAAAGATTATTTAATTTCTTTCAGTGAATTCTTGATTGCTTAACTAATACCAGTCATCTGTGTAAGTTTGTGCATATAATTAAAAGTTCAGTGTTTCAAAACTTGTTTTACTCTACCTAAATGCTAATACATGTACAAGACAGCTGTTGTGGTTTAACCACGGCTAACAGCTAAGCATCAAGCAGCCACTCACTCCACCCCCTCCCCCAGTGGGATGGGGGAGAAAATCGGGAAAAGAAGTAAAACTCATGGGTTGAGATAAGAATGGTTTAATAGAACA
>JAVJGG010000073.1:9743403-9756525 GCA_035590195.1 Aviceda cuculoides
TAAAAAGGTTAGTGATAATTCAGTTGCTTCCAGTTTGGGGATATCACAGTTAAATCATGTGGGTGTCAGATTTTTGTTTCCTCTATAACTTGCATGTTAATTCAATAAGGTTCTTGTTAGACAGCTGCAGAAAGTTACATTTCTGAATAGTTGTTTGTTTCATTATTTAAAAGGGGCGGGGGGGAAGCTCTGCTTAGAGGCACCTTCATTTTTTTGAAGTTGTGTATTGTTCTTCACAGTTAAGTAATAGCAAAGTGATTACTCCAGATTGTAACAGTGTCACTTCTCCACACATGAAAAATGAAAATAATGTGTGTGCTGTGCTTAGTGTCACGAACTAAGTGGTGTGCACTAGTATTTCAGAGATCCTAGAAGACTTGATGAAAGGATAAAAAAAAAAAAAAAAAGCTTTGTAAATTTTAATAGCTTTTAAGTTCAGCATTAACTGTTTGTTAAATTCTTAAGGTTCTGGGTTTGTTTTTGTTTGGTTGGTTTTTTTAAGTTACTGTTGCATGAGTTAATTCTCAAAAGTACACTGTGCTCCTTTGAAAAACTATTTTCATGATTCCGAGTTTGTGAAAGGCCATTGTATTGATTCTCAAAGACTAGAGAAGCAGGGGCTAGAACACCCGGTGAGTGTGTGCTCGGGCTGCGGGTGGGTCTGAAGGCACAGGCTTCTCAAGCGCAGACCCTTATGTGTATCGCTTTAGTGAGCTGCTATTGTGAGAGTGAGTGGGGAGGAAGGTTGTAATTAGGTATCCATGTAGGCTGAACCCGCCATTTTACTAAGCTCTGCTGGAGTAGGTCCTTGTAAGGGAGATGGCAGGAGGCTGGGAGAGCATGAAATGGCAGCCGACTAGCAGTAATCCGGCCATATGCACCCTACAGGAAGCCACTGTTTTGCACAGCTTTTGAATCCGCCCGTCCCCTCTGGGTCACAGTCGGCGGTAGGAAAGATGCAGTTTTCAGAAAAAGCTGGTTTGTCTTTCAGTTTACCTTTCTGATGGGTAGGAGACAAAGTCTAGGGAAAGTGTTAGTGGTTAGCACCGTGCTGTCTTAAGAAGGAATTGCATGTCACGTTACTCTGGCACCCCAGCGCAGTCCTGTAACACTGCCGGCAAACAGGCCAGGGGACAGAGATGAGCCATTCGCCACAGTGGGGCACTAGTAACCAGCCTAAATAAAACAAGTTCAGGGTTTGTTTTTATCATGGAAAATAATGTGTTTTGTACATAACCATCTGAAGTTACCAGTAGGCTGCAGGTTTCACGTCCCTGTTCCTTGTCTCTCCTGCAGGCAATGGAGCATGCAAATGGTATGGAGCTGGATGGCAGGAGGATTCGGGTGGATTATTCAATCACCAAGAGAGCACATACACCCACCCCAGGCATCTACATGGGCAGGCCAACGCAGTAAGGTTTCATTCATTTCCTGTAATGGGACTCAAATGGTTTTAAACTGGATGTTTGGAGTCTGGTTGAAGAAATAGAGCGACAGATACGTTTTTGAAATTTTAGAGTTATGCCAATTGTATTTTATCACAAAGTTATTAATATAAAGAATGTGTTACTGTGGTTCCCATATACTATTAAATCCTACTGTAGTGTATTGTATCTTCATTTATTTATTAAAAAATACCAAAGGAGTTATTTTTAAAAAACATATACCCAGCATGGTTGGTTAATGTACGCTTAGCTGACTGAAGTACTAAGTTGCTCATTTACCTTTGATTTTGATGGGAATTAGGTTCAAATCCCTGGTGGATTTTCTGTGGTTTTTTGAAGGTGTTTTTCTTTAAATGTTACATTGTTAGATTTTTTTTTTTTCATGGCGTAGTCTTTTAAGTGTCTGATTTACAAGAACACTTTAAAAAAGCTTTTAAATAATTAAATCAAGATAAAGAGTAGATATCTGAAGTAGTTTTTTTTGCTTTTTCCCTAATAGCAGTGGAGGAGGCGGTGGCGGTGGAGCAGGTCGTCGCCGTGACTCGTATTATGATAGGGGGTATGACAGAGGATATGACAGATATGAAGAATATGACTACAGATACAGGTACCTAATTTTTATTTTATTTCTGTAGGAACAGTGGGCTTACTGGAAAAACTGAAAACTTAGGTGGCAAAAAATGTTACTCAGTTTGCCACAAGATTCTGCATACATGCTTGCTATGTGTTAAACCCTCATTACATTAGGTTTTGTGGGATAAAAGTAGTTTTAATCTTCAGTGTTAATGTAATTCGGTTATACAGTAAACAGTTGGTCAAGGGGTTAATGTTGCTACCTGAAGGAGGTAGAGTATGTGCCCTATGAATCTAGTGGACAGATAGAAAAGGAACTCATTTTTCCATGCTGTATATAGAACCAAGGACAGCTGATACACAGTGCTGATTAAAAAGGGGTTATTTGTAGATGGGATTTTTAATGCTTGACATTTCATAACCATCTCACTGTTTTGAAAGTTATCTAGTTTCAGAGAATGTTGTTCAACAAGAATTATAGGCATCTGGAAAAGCACTTCATGTGTTTGCAAAGCTAGTGAGAGCTTATTAAATTCTTTGTCTGGGAATCTTTTGCAGTTTTAAACACATTAAATAGAGAAATATAAAAGCATTTGTTAAAACTGTAAGCCACAGCCAAATAAAGCTGAAATCATTCATGCAGGCCAAGTCTTTCAGTCCTAAGGAAATAGTTGTGTTCTGTAGAAGTGATGTGAATAAGGCTTCTTTCATAATGGATGTTGTTGGGTTTCTTTTTTAATTTCCTTTAAAGGAGACGATCACCATCGCCTTATTATAGTAGATACCGATCACGATCAAGATCCCGTTCCTATAGTCCAAGTAAGTAAATACAAGTGAATAAATAGAATCTGGCTGACTTAAACCATGTTGTTCCTAGTATTAATCGATCAATAGAAATTCTGAATGTGAAAGCAAAAAAGCTGGGCACGTTAAAGCTGAGATGATGTGTGTATAATTAGTTTATAGTAATTGTGTTTGTCTTTTTTTTTTTTCTTTCCCCCAGGGCGCTACTGAAGATCAGCAGAGTTACAGTTGATTGAGGACATGATTTTTAAATACAAAGTTCAGATCTTAGCTTCCCTACTGCTCTCCCTCCCACCCTCTCTTCCTTGTCCTCCATCCAGCTCTTTTACAAATCTTTGGTTCATTTAGAATATACATATTTTCAATTGAAGTATTCCTGTTTTCCATCCCTCCTTATTGTAATACTCTTAAATATTGTAATTGTTGTAGTTTTTGTGTAGTAAAAACATCTTAAGCAGAATGAAATAGAGAACCCAAAGTGGTGATACATTTTGGAAGTCATTCCTATTTTGTTTTTTAAACAATTGGACTCCTGACTAATCAGAAGAGAGCATTGTTATTTTTAAAGCTTGCATGTCATATGTCGTATACACATTCAAGATACTTTGATATAAACCTGCATTTCCAAGTAACTTGTTAATCTTTCTGTTAAAATGTTTACCTATTACTTTGATAAACAAGTAATGACTTTGAGCCTTTTCTGTAATGACAAATTTACTTAGATAGTCATGAACCAGAGGATGGGTTTTTTTTTTTTTTGTTTTTGTTTTTGTCAGGTAGTTGCTTTGAGTGTAGACTATTTGAGCTAGAGCAAGATTTGGTTTTTGACTGGGAAAATAGGTCCTTGTACACTCAGTTAAGGCTGTGTTTTATAGATAAAGTTTCTGGATTGCTACACAGTGGATAACATTTGAAGTTAAAATTGTAAAAATCCTGGGGGTTTTATTGTACTTGTTTCAATTTTTCCCCTTAATCAGTGCAGGAGAAAAAATATTTATTGAACATAGCAATTAGTTATATAATTTGCTGTTCATTTAAAAAAAAAAAAAAAACAAACAAACACACACACAAAAGACCCCACCAACTTTTTGGTATTGCAGTAATGATTAAGCAAGTTTTGTTTCCAGTCCTTTTTGGAGTTTTGAAGGTATGGATGGAAAAACCTACAACTACATGTAAACCTTTTTTTCCCCTCAATAAAAGTTGATTCCACTGAGATGTTGTTTCTTGTCTTTTGTTCTGCATTTTGTGTCACCTTGGAATATAGGTTAAACAAGACTTGGTATTGCTGTATGTATAATAAAGTCAGCATTGATCTGTCTTCTCAGGAGCTTTGTCTTCCCTCAGAATCAGCGTGTGGTTATGTGGGATGGCTGAGCAGAGTGGGTAATCCAGCTTTCTCCTGTGCCATCTTTGGCACTTGCTGGAGTCACGGTGAGGTGGTTTAAGGAGAGAAACACTATTGACTTTGTTGAGATTTCTGGCAAGTTTTGCCCTCTGAAATAACTCGCCATGTGGCTGGTTGAATGTTGATGTTGGCACAGCAAAAGGAATAGGACTACAAAGGCCTCACAGCAAAAATCATTTCATCCTGATTGTCAGAGAATGCCAGCAAAAGAGTTTGTCATAATTTTAAGAGGGTAAGCATGTGAAATGTAATTTTGTTAACTATTTCTGAATGTCAGTGCCAGGAACTATTAACAAGTAATTAAAAGAAATGCTAACACACCCCCAGCTATTTTAAAAGCTTGATAAAATATACCAGGAGAAATTGGTGACAAGTTCTAACTTACTGGTTATTGCTCAATACTTTTTATCCATTATGTTTTATCCATAAATTGCAGTTGAAAACTCTTCATAAAATGAAAGCAAAGGGTCTGAAATACTGAAGTTAAATAACCTTCCAACTCTGATGATTTTACTGGTATTTATTGGTCATCCAGACAAATTAGGAAATGTTAAGAAAATAGTTCTGTGTAAACCAAAGTGTCAAAGTCTCAACATGGAGAACTGTTGGTATTTTTAATTTTGTTTTTGTTCTTTCAAAACTAAGGAGAGTAGCATGCAGAAGTAGTGAGGCAGCTGGATGCAAAAGCATGGGAAATAGCTGCAGGGCTGGTTGGGGGAGGCATTCAGGCTCAGGGAATTATAATAATAGGAAACGAGAGAGGTGGCTACTTCTTGCCAGGTTATGGCATTTGTGGCCTGGAATTGTCAAGGGTTGAGAAGTTGTATTAGTCAGATAGGGAGCAGTTCAACAAAACTGTTGCCTGGAAGCTAAAGCCAGAAAGGAGCATCTCAGTCTTCTGCTTGGAGACTGTTTCTTCTGACAGACCTAACAGTCCTATTTGTCACGAGTCCATATGAAGTTGTAAGTGGCAACAGCGTTGTATTATGTGGTGCATTTTGCACTTCATGTTGACTGATGTGGTACAGTCCATATGAAGAACAGGTAAAAGTGGTAGTTCTTACCGTATTGGACATAACTTGTATGTGTATGTAATGTATGAATAATTGTTAGACTTAAATGACCATTTCTAAAACTATCAATCCTGAAATGGGAAGGATAATTTGTAGCTGTTCCCTCATTTGTGTATTTTTATTATTTTAACTGAGATCAGTTGGGCAGAGATCTGTGTTAGAAGTTTTCTGTAACTTCTGTGGTTTGCGTTCTCCCCCAGTATGGGAGCCTTGTCTCTGCTTTGTTGTGAATGGATTTAGGAACACCGTTTATATAAGCTGCTGATTCTGTTTATGAAATAAAATAGCCTGGGTAACTCTTACATTGTGTCTCTAAACACAGCTAAGTTAAACAGATACATACTTTCTCTAGCCATTTTTATATTTTCTTTAGTTCTAGATAAGGAATTACAAGCCTAGTCAGAACTCTGATCATATACTGAAGCTTTGCAACAAAGTAAAAATAAGTCAACCTAAGTAACAACACTTAGTGTTACTTCATGCTAGTATACAATAAGCTGAAGTTCACAACTGAATTGCAGGGAATAAGCTGACAGTTTGTCTGGGTCTTTGTATAGCCTCAATTCTAGGCTTAGGATGTGCAAGATAATACTTCCTCTTAAACATACTGTGTTCTGAATTGCTTCAAAGAAGTGGCCACAAGAACTTCACAACAGCTGCTACACAGGCGAGCCCGAGACTGTGTGTAATGGAAAATTTGCACCTGATGACAATTGGAGTCATACTGGTTTACATGTTGGGTCAAAATAACTTTGGAGTGTGCGTGTGCATGTATAAAACGATGTGCATAAGGTGACGTTTATTAAGGTTATCATTTTGTCATTTGTCCTGTGTAACTGTACTTCAAACCTGTAATGACATTAAACCTTCAGTCTTGCAGTACTTACCGAAGCATTTGACTGTGGTGCTGCATGATGTAAAAGAGGAAAAGCACCTTTTGTTGCATGGCTTCACAGAGGAAGAAGAGTTAGGGATACTGACGCCACCGCTGCCCCTTACTATCAGCCTACTTACTCTGTTTAGCTGCTGCGGTCCTCTGGAACGAGTGTGAATTCTCTGGACCAGTAGGAGGAAAACAATCTGGGATAAACATTTTCTATGTCTTCCTACAAAAGCAACTTCTTTTGGTTGGGCAAATGATGTGAAGAAAAATTTCTCATGCACACAGTGCCCATGTTTTTTGTAAAGGACAACACAAAATACAGACTCAAGCTACACCATCTGCAGTACCTGTAGACATAATTTCTTGCATTGCTTACATTTTACTTCTGCAGAAAGTATTTCGGGTAGGAATTCCTCTGTCTATGGATGGGTAAGGACTGCTACGTTCAGCAGAGGAATGTTTTTCTGTATCATACAGAGCTGTAAATAGAACACTTAGGTCAAGTTTAGGTAAAAAGCAAAGTTTCCCTTAAATGGGTCAATAGTATGTCCAGACAGCACAAAAAAACACGATCACCACACTTCCTCAGTTTGGGTTAAACTTGTTATTAAACTGGAACAAATAAGCCTTAGTACTTTCCCTTCTACTACTTTAGATATACAAGGTGAAACATTGATTTAAAAAACTGGCAGATAACTAGTGTCCTAGCAAAGGCTATGAGCCACTTCAGCATGTCTGTTGTTGAATGTCATGAGGAAGTGAGAGACCACCTTACACGGAATGACTTCTTAACCCCTGTGGTAGCAACTGAGGGCTACGTCTTTGGTATTTAATAGCAGATAGCTTTCACAATCAGATTAACAATCAAATTTATTTGGCAAAACATTGAAGATTATCTTTGTTAACTAAGATCTGCAAGCCTTTCTTTAAATCAGTTCTTGACAAAAAAGCTACAGTGGAAATAAGTTTCCCACTGTGAAAAGGGCTAATGGTGCTTCCTGTGTAAGATTAATTTTTAAGCTTTAAAAGTAGTTATTTCTGTGTTGTTGTTGTTGTGTTCCCCCCCCGCCCCTTTTTTTTTTTCCTTTTGTTTTTGGTGGAGCTTTCCAACTGTGAAGGTGTCTGATACGTTAGAAATCAAGAATGGAGAGCTGTGGTCACTATATTGATATAACTGTTCCACCAGCCCAATCTGCGATTCCACCCTCATCCTCCTCCCAGTACTGCATTAGGACCAGGATGCATATTCCCTGCACAGCATCTCAAATTCAGTGATTTAGGATCTGCCAAAACTTGCAGGCTGAATTTTCTCATGCCAACCCAGTCCCATAATACATGGAATATAGCGTCAGCAGTAAGTAGCACAGGCACAAGATAACCCTCCAAGATGCTTCAGTATCTTTGTTTTTCAATGTTTACCCCAAAGGTAAGTGCTGGCAGAAAACTCCTTGAGTTGCATACAGATGTATGACTGGAGCTTGCATAGGTGTTTATATTTGCTTTAAATGGAAGAAGAAAAAAACAACCGAACAAACAAAAAAAACCCACAAATTCTTTGGGGTAGAGCAGTGGATCAGTGCTGTGTAGAGACTGAACATGCAAGTCTCTAGATGGAGGAACCATGGACTGTTTGGACCCCTCTTTTTCACTACTCCATTTTTGCTTCTCTTCTGGGTGTGATGGTAACTAGCCAATCTTCTACTGATTTGGTTTGTGGATCCAAGGTTATGAGAGATGCTTATTTACAGTACTTCAATAATCGTAAGCTGGCCCTCTCTGTCTCATGGTAGAAACCTTGTAAACTCATGGAGATAAAGAGAACCTAAAGGATGGTTAAAGGTAATGGATATTTATGTGATGTTAGGCATTAATAATTTGCAGTGGCTCTGTTATCTTTCGTAAGCTCTGTGGAAGCAGACACCCAACTTGCAGCAGTGCAGGAAAGAACCACTGAATGTTGGTTACTAAATCACTGTTGATGTTACGTGATTCCACTGCGATGGCAACACAGCTCTTTACAAAAACTGTGTAGTATCTAATCTCACAACAAACACACAAAATGCCTTCATCAGGGGAACATTCAACTGGTTGATGGCTCTCATGTGCGCTGCTGGGACATTTTGGTATGATCTGGACTGTGGCAGGATGGCAACAGAAGGGAGGGCTTTGTCAGTAGCTGCTGTCTCCTGCTTGTCAACTTCCACAGTCTAACGTGCTTTCCTAATGCTCCTATTTCCCTTCTGCTCTTTGCTCTAGATGTCAGTTTTTCCCTTTCTCCAGGCTACTGGATTCAGTGTGGGATTGAGCAGAGAGGAGCAACTTCTGGGGAACAAAAAGGTGATCTGTTTCACACTGAAAAATCGCAGATGCCAAATCCCATAGTTACTTTACAGCTGAATTTCTCTTGGGGGTGAGGATCCTCTTCCATAAAGAGCTGACAATTTAGATTTCTAGGTTGTGGCTTTAACAGGGTTGTGTAGTAAATCCTTAGAAGCTGATCTCTTAAAAAAAATGAAAAAAACCTCTAACAACAAAGAAACCAACCCCCCCCAAACCCCAAGATTTTAACAGTGCATCAAATACAACTTCAATATGACTGAATTATTTGTATAGTTCCACAGGGCATGAACACCTCTAACAGTTTTTCTTCCTTCAGAGCAATTAATTCAGTATAGAGGAAGGTTAATTACAAGTAGTCGAGCTTCCCATTAGCAGAACACTGACTTCCCCAGCTGCTGCCCCTAGCCAGGTACGGGGGTTGCTGCTCAGCACCCCTTGTTCCCACGGGCTTTCTTCTTCCCTCTCTGCATCCTGTGCTGCACAGGATAGTGCACTGAATGCTCTGCTCTCCTTGGCCAGAAGAGAGGAAAAAAAGCAGAGAGAACAGGTCCTAAGCTGCATTTCACGTTCCAAAAGCACTCCTCGTGTATCAGTGGACATCCGAACAGCGAAGGTGCCAGCCTTGTCTCGGCGGACCATCTCCAAAGGAACATCTAGCAGGCCTGCTGTCTCTTTAGAGCAGGTAAGGAAGAGTTACTTGCCAAGCTGAAGACTAACTTCTTGCTTGTGTCAAGGTGTCCTTCATAAGTTTACTGCAAACATAAATAATAATTACAAGTGGCTGATGCCAAATCTGCTTGAGCAGCGATGGCACCACGAGTAACTGTGGCTGGTGCTGCATGGCTGGGGTGGCCCTGGTCCTCCCCCTGGTGCAGCTGGCTCTCCCGGGGAGTGTTTGATACCATCACGTTAGCTGCTAGCGCTCGAGGGAAGAGGTAGCAAGAGCAAAGCCTCACTAAAAACCAAAAATCTAGTGCTGGGCTCACACTCGCAGTGGAACATGAAGTGTAGGGATTTTTTCTTGTTTTAAGATAAAACATCCTTTTAAAGCCTAGATTTCCAGACAGTCATATATACAGTGTGTTTAATTTCCATCTACTAGAGGCTAAAAAGGAACCCAGACAGCAACCCATCTGAGGATTTCATAGAAAAGAGACAAGAACAAGAGGTCTTCAAAATATAAAAAGACAAAATCTTATGGAAGTTAACAATTGGACTAGATATTGATGTAGCTACGAAAATTCCCTGGAAAGTGAAGTTCACGCTGGGGTAGAGTCACCCGATATGGTGGAAATGTAGGAGGTTCGGTTCCTACCTCAGCCTGCCTGGGTAACCTTGGACAGAATATTCAATCTCAGTTTTCCATGTATGAAGATGAGGTTAATAAATGCTCTTCTTCCATCATTTTTTTGTTGTTGTTTGATCTGTTCCAGCTTTGGAAGACAGTGGGCGATTTGCAAGAAGATCTGTGAAAGATGATTAAACAACTTTACATAAATCTATAAATAAGTTTATAAAGTCTATACCAGTACTGACAGATGCAAAACATGTATGAGTGGCCCCATGTGCACAGCGATATCCTTAAGGACTGGTCCGTCTGGTCCCAAGCAGATGTTGCAGGAGAGGATGTTGCGTCTTCAGAGATTCCAGTTCTGGAACTAAAACACCAAGAGGTTTCTTCTTCACATGGACGCAGATGATGGAGGACCAGACAACTTGCTCCAGTCTGGGGAAGGGGCTGAGCCCCATTTCTCAGCCCATGCTTGTCCCACCCCACACCTGATGTCCCCACCCCCATGCTGGTGGGGAGGGCCCCTCCTTGCTGAGCACCTGTGCAGTGCCTGCAAGCTGCACGTGGCAGAGCAGTTGGAAACGCATGCTCCAACGCCAACACTTTTTAAAAATATTACAGAATCCATGTTCTAATATTCCCTTAAACTCACAGGTTTGATCGTACCACACGGTTTAGCTCTCCAAAGCCAGAGAAACCCGGGATCTTTGCTACAGCAGTCAGGGTCACTCAAGACAGTGGTTATCCCTGGGTTAAGCAAAAAGCAGCTGTTCAGCCCAGGCCAGAGGCTGATCGGACAGTCTAACCCACCAGCCTTCCACTGGTAGCACCCAAGTGGGCTTAGGCTCGCTCTCCCCCCCCGCCACCCCCCAGCACAGCTGCCTGCTGCCAAGCAGGGGTCCCTGGGCTGCAGCCGTGCCCCCCCCTCCCAAGCTGGGGGGCTGCTGCTGCTGCTGGGGGCAAGGTCTGGGGGCTCCTCTCCCCCCACACCCCAAGCCAGGGGTAAGACAAAACGGTCTCCCATTTCTCTGCTCCCTCAGCCACAACGAGGGCTCGACCATTTCTAAGCTTGAAGCACTCGTGCAGCTGAGCGATGCCGGCTGGGAGCAGCCCGGGGACCCCCACCCACTCCCCACCCCTGCTCACAGGGGAAGGGGGAGTGAGAGCTACAGCCCTGGGCCCACCAGGGACTCAGCAGCTCCTTCCCCTGCTCTGGGGCAGTTCCCAAACCCACCGCCCTGGCTGGCCATGCTGCGAACCCAGCTGCTCCAGTGGCTGCCTGGGCAGGTAGCACTGGGAGTAACTGGTGTCATGTTTGAGTTGTGGGTAGGGGAGGTGTTTAGAAAGCCTGAATTGTGGCCATCGTATTTTGTTGTCTGAGTCCTGTGGGAAGAAGTTGCTACTTGTGCTCCTGACTTTTATTTCTTTTTAAATGGCCGGAGGAGTCTGGAGCTGAATTAATAAAAAACCTAATTTGTTCTTTGTGAGGGTCCCCGGTGCCCACCTCTGACAGAGGGGCACAGAGGAAGAGCCACCTCAGCATCTGTGTCTGCTTCTGCCTCCTACCAGCCAGCCCCTTCCCTCTGTGCTTAACTCCTGCCTTTGCATACACCACCTACCCATGCCTTCCAGTCTGCTACCTTCTTCTTTTCAGCTTGAGAAAGATATTTCTGTATTGCACCCGTGAGGAAGAGTCAGCGGAGCCTTCATCGGAGGCACAGCCGTGCTGCAGCACAGCCCTGGCTCCAGGCCAGCCTGCGTAGCAGCCAGCCGGCACGGAGGGTGAGCTTGGGGGGCTTGGACCCCCCAGCTGGGCACTCCCCAGGCTTTGCCACCAGCCCCTCTGGGCTGTGTCCAGGTAAAACACCAAGCGATGGTTTGGTGTCTACTACGTGTACCTCCAGAAGAGCAAAGGGGTGAATGCGGTGTCACTGGCTCTCTGTGCCCGCGTGCATCTCAGCGGTCTCCAAAAGCAGAAAACTGGACGTTTTCGCTCGGAGCCCGGTGCAGTGGCACAGGCAGGTCAAAGCCCGTTCAGCGAGGACACGTGAAATCCTAAGCCCTGGCTGGGGAAGAGAGGAGAACAGTGAAACCAGGAGGCTGATACCCAACTCAGATGTATCAAAACTTCAAACTGGGAAAACTTTGGGTGAGATCATTCTACTTGAGTTCCCAAACTGCAATAAAGATACAACTTCTCCAGACAATAGTGAATTTCCAGCTGCTCACAGAGAGGAATTCTTCATCACCTGTTGGAACAGCACAACAAGGGATGCAAGTGCTAGCAACTGCCTGCTTCTTCATCTTTTTCTTTGTGACTGTTGCAAGTCGTCTTTGACTAAGAATACCATTCATTTAATTAACTAATGGAGGCAGGTATCTGGGAAATTGCTAGACCTATGAAGGATGTGCCTGTTTTTGAAAGGAACTCCCAACAGCAGGCAGATCCTTGCTTAATTTTTTCCTCCTTTATCTTCTTCAAAATGTTTTTCCACTGTGGGCATTGTACAGTTCTCTCTTGTTATGGTCCTTGCCGTGGCCACAAGTGTCCCACTTTCTGGGGTATTGTACACTGTGTAGGAAACGGGAAAGTGGGCATGGCATCTCTAATGCACAGAAGGAGTAAGCAAGCAAAAATAATGAGAATTAAGTAGATAATAGGGCTGGAGTATCCAGGGTGGGGGAAGCGTGGAAGAACCAGCTAAATGAAGACTTAGCTAAAGTCTGCTGCAAAATGGGCATGTCAATACTTACCTAAAAGCAAAAACTTTTTTGCTAACTGTGGACCTATCCCTCTGCAAGGGATCCTGAGCCCAAACCCCATGGAGGAATGAGCATAAGAGCTCGTGGTTTTGTGCTAATGTCATGGTTTAACCCCAGTCAGCAACTAGGCACCACGTAGCCACTTGCTTACTGCCCCCCCCCCGCAGCAGGATGGGGTGAGAATCAGGGGGGGGAAGTAAAACTTGTGGGTTGAGATAAAGACAGTTTAATAGGACAGAAAGGAAGAAACTAATAATGCTAATAATAACAATAATAAAATGGCAATAATAATAATAAAAGAATTGGAATGTACAAAATAAGTGATGCACAATGCAATTGCTCACCACTTGCTGATCAATGCCCAGTTAGTTCCTGAGCAGCAGTCCCTCCCAGCCCCACTCCCCCCAGTTTATATACTGGACATGACATCACATGGTCTGGAATACCCCTTTAGCCAGTTGGGGTCAGCTGCCCTGGCTGTGTCCCCTCCCACCTTCTTGTGCCCCTCCAGCCTTCTTGCTGGCTGGGCATGAGAAGCTGAA
>JAVJGG010000073.1:9776481-9787711 GCA_035590195.1 Aviceda cuculoides
CCAGTTGCCCAGTGAGAAGCAATTTGAAAAATGCTTGGGTTTGTGTTTCTCTTCCCTGTAGATAAATGGACCGCTTTCTTAAACCCACAGGCGTGCGCTCTGTGCTGTGCTAGAGGTTTTCTAGAATCACCCCATGTATTTCTAACGTAGTGTCTTGGCTGGGCGACAGTGGTAGTATTTAATTTATCAAAAAAAAAAAAAATCCTTTTTGTGGGAGAAGCAAGTTATTACAGTCTGACGGTAAATGATTGTGAAGATTTTAAAATTTAAAGTTCCATGAGAAGAGTTAAAATCTGGGTGTTAGCAGGAAACGAAATGTGGTGTTGTGGACTGTATAACGGGCAAGCACTTGAGCTTTGCTCCAGCGACAAAAAGCATCTTGTAAATATACTGGTATACATAAATATTTTTTTGATCCTGCCATGTTGGAGTCTGCAGCATTTTATAGGCACGTAGTAGAAGTCTCATCCGTATTTGAGAGGATTTTTCATCACTATTTCGAGCTGGTCTATAGAAGCTGCAGGAGAATGGCTCTTTCCCAATAAGGGCAGGGTTTATGCATCCTTAATTTCTAAATGTATGTTGAGTTTTTGCAAGGCAGTAATTTTGTTGGGCCTCACGTAAAGAAGCAATACTTGCAGTAAAGCAAGGTAGTATTTTTATACTGCCTATAGCCATTCAGCCTGCTTCTTTCACAAATATTTAGATTATAGAAAACCTGGCGTGCACTAGAGAGTAAAGCAAAATAGATCAAACTTTCCACGTGCTTGTTCCTGTACTCCATTATTCAATCTGGGAAGTATGTCTGTGTAACTTTGTTAAAAGGGTCATCTTCTATTTCAGGGTTATTTTTAAAAGTACAATCTTTTAAAAATAATTAATCTGAAAAAGTGAATTAGCTGTCTTGATGGGCTTTTTGTCTCGGTATTTTGAGAATTAGAAGTTTAATCACTATTTAGTGTTAGAGGAAAGCTTTGCTTGAGAAAGTATGGAGGATTTTTGCTCTAGTTAAGCAAGGGGGAACCCCTCTCTGGACCTGTTCATAGCATGTTAATCTTTTTAGTTATATTTATTTGATACTTTTCACTGGAAATTAATATGCTGTGTGGGCTCATTCTCATTTAATATGCAAGGTATATGGCTTTGATTTACAGTAGCTTATATTTCAGATCTTTTATATATAAAAATACTGTTGTAGATGGAATAAATTTTTAGATTTAAGAAGAAAATTCCATGGGACATATAAGCATTGATAATTTCCTACTAGTGTCTTTAACAAAAAAATTTATTATCATGCTTATTAATCTTAAGCTTGCACAAGTAGTAGTATTCTATTTATGCTCCTGAAAACAATTTCATTTCACGCATATAAAGGTAAATTTAAAATCAGTGGTGCCCCCCCCTTTTTTTTCTAAATCATTGTTTAATGTGTTTAAAAGTATTTTCCTGTTCTTTCAGCTGTCAGCTGAAATGGTGTAAAAGTCCATTCTTCATATTGGGTAGCATGTCTTCCTATTTGCCTGTGAATTAGCAATTATCAGAAACGTGCATCTGCCTGTAACTTGTTGAAAAGAATTCTGCCCTGAACTTGAAGCACTTTTCTAGGCATGTGTTGCCTACATGTAGGCATACTGAAAAAAATTGCAAATGTAATTGTATCAGCATAGCCGTATTGCTTCTCCCAAAGCCCTTATTTGTGCAAACACTGTTTCATTGTGCAGTATCATGTTGGAATGTATTAGATATAGTTCAGATTTATACTGCTCTTTAACAGAAAATTAAATTGCATTTCTAATAAGTGCACTTCCTTCCCCTTTGTTTCCACTCCCCCCCTCCCAAAATCAAATATAGAAAGCCACTTAAAATTCATTCAGTGGCCTCCATATGTAAAAGTGACTCTCTTGTTCCTTTTATAGATGTCTACTACTTTTTTGGGGGGGGGGGGGCGGCGGGGGGGGTGTCAAAAAGTTTGAGATTTTTTTCCATGTCTCTGTAAACATTTTTTACTGGGCTTATATTTAGAGTTGTTACCTATGTGTAAAAACACAGTTTTCAAATGTTGAGTATTGTGGTGCAGCTGGTTACTAAGGTGCTTTCAAAGTAACTTATTTGAAGTCTTTGTATCTTTTTACACAAGGGAAAGGTGTGGATGCAGCCGGGGTGGGGGTGGGTGTTGCTCACCAGGCCCACCCAGTGTGTTTGCAGGCTGCGAGGCCGGGGAGCGCTTTCCAGACAGTCCTGTGCACTCCAGTGGGTGAGATACAGTTAGAGAAGTGACGCCATTAAAAAAAAAAAAAGTGGATGTGTCAAGTCTGTCTTTCGGCATGAGTGTAGGATTAATGGTTTGGTCAAATGATTACTTCATAAGAGCAAAAGTTGTTTTGTAGAGCATTGAAATGATTCAATACATTGTATTGACCTTTGCTGTTGTGAGGCTGCTTCATGGAGAGTCCTAGCTCCCCTCCTTGCGACCTCCCTAAATATGATTTTTTTTTTTTTCCTTAGCGGAGTGTGTATATTATCACTCGCAAAGGTAGCTTGTGGGTATCTTTCTTGCGAGGCGGCTGAGGTGCATGGGAGGAAAGGGTAAGGGTTTGGTAATCCATACCCTCGTCACATAAAGGAAGGTCAAGAGGTGGTGTCAGCTAGGGTTGCCATAAAGTTGAGCTGAATCCAGAAGACGATGGAGTGTGCCTGGCTTGCTATTCAGGGTGAAATTCTTGGGCCCAGTAGTCACTGCATTCCAGCCCTTGCTGGATCTTCAGATTTGAAGTGGGCACACCCAGGTTTGCAAAACTACCTCCCTACCTGCTGTGGAAGGAGGGAGAGAGCCCGGTGTAGGCCTTTCTCCCTCCCCTCCCCCCTGGAAGCATTTAAAAACGGACAAGAGGATGCACCGCCGTTGAAAGAAGGGGCCTGGTCAAGGTTTCCTTGATGGAGAATTATTTTGGGGGAGGTGCAAAGCATTTAATAAGCTCGGAGTAGATTCCTGACTTACTATTGAAACCTCAAGGGAATGCCAAAGGAATGCAGCATTTCTGCATTCAGACCCCTCAGTGTGGAGGAAGGCTATTGCAATATTCAGAGCTTTAGGTCACTTTATGCAAAAGTTGGAGAAGGCATTGTAATAATTCTGACTGCTAGTCACACTCTGCAAGGGAAGGCAGGGCACCGTTAGTCACGATTGCTACTCAGGTGGGTTTTCTTCTCGCGAGGCAGCGATGGGGGAGGAGGGTGGTGGCAGCCCACAGCCTACGTGCGCCCGTGGCCATGAAACTTGTGGCGTGAGGCTCTGGGTCCCACCTTGCCGCAGTCCAAGAGCAGCTGGTATCTCACAAGGCAATGTACGCTGCAATCTGATTATTCAAATGGCCCTCATGTCACTTGTGCCTGAGGAGGGGGAGGGCGGGCGGGCACTAAATCTGGGCACCTGGGGATGTGCCTGGCACAGCCGCCCTGGCTGCCCTGGCCAGGTGGGCTTCCCACCCTGACCTGGTCCACCATGCCTGCTCCTGGGGCCTTCAGGTGCCTAAAATGCTCACAACACCTCAGTTCTGGTAACGATGAGGTAGTTTTCCAATTAGAAGGTTAATTAATTTATCCCCCCACCCCACCCCTCAAGGGCTCTTTGTTGAGAAAATAAATTCACTGTGTCTCTTCTGGGGGGTTAGTTTGGGAGGAGAACAGAAGAGGGTAGCAAAAGTGCATCTTGTAGGTAGGTAATGCTGCTTCTTAATGAGCTGTGCGACAGGGAGCACTGTGACCTGTCAGCTGCGCTTCACCTGTGATGCTGAAGTGTCTGAAGGCTGGTTTGAGGGAAACAGGCCCCAAATCCCTTATGCAGCTATCTCCGCTCCAGGGGCCAGCGTTATGCTGTTGGGTGGGCATCAGACTGTGTTGCTAATTTTCGGTATAATGAGGGTTTGTATCTTGAGTCCACAAGGAGGTGGGAAATGGCTTTGCAAGGCTGAAGTACGTATGGTGGCTACAACGGTCACAGCTATTAAAAAAAATAAATTAGTGGCATTGATTTTTAGTTTTGCTTCTGTAAATATCAAGCAAGGAGAAACATGCTGAATGTAAGAAGACATGATAGAAAATATGTAATTTTTTAGCTGTATTAGTGCCCTTTTCTGTGGAAAGAGGCGGAGGACAGTGCCTGGGTCCAAACTAGAATGTTTTTGAGAGTGAAAGGCCAAAACTTTGCATAGTGATTTTGGGGGTTTTATTCTCTGTTTCCACATTAATTTTTGGAGATGTTAACAGGAAATTAATTTTTTCTTTCTTTTTTTTTTTTATCTTTGAAAGCTTACAATTAGAGTGGAAACAAACCTGGATGGTTGTGGTGATTGTTACATAAACAATGAGTCGTTATGGCAAGAGCAGATAATTCTTCACTAACCATGTTAACTGTTACGTTGTTGGAAGTTTAATTTTTGTAACTCCTTATACTGTTTGATCATTAATAAAAAAAAAAAATTCCCCTTTTCTTGCAGTTTTAAAAAATAAGCTGGAGTACATGAAGCACAGCTCTAAACATGTGTCTTGAAAGGTTGGTCCTGCTCTCTTTTTGCTACCTTCCCGTTACGGGAGGTACCCTGAGAACATACTTGTAGTGGACCTTAAATTGTGCGTAGATACAATAGATTTTGAAGGGGTGGAATAAAAAATAATATTTTGGAAGTGTAATTCAAGGGTAGTAAAATATAATCAGGAAATGTTTAAAATTTTTTTATTTCTCCCTTTTTTTCCCCTCAAGCATGGGGTAATAACATTTTCCACATTTTTGAGACCTTGAAGGTGGTATTTTTGTAAAATGGGTCTGTGTTCATTTCAGTTGCTCTTTTAAGTACAGAGCATAGGACTCTACTGTGCTGGAGTTCTTTTATGGCTTCTGGCTAGCTACTGGGTGGACTTCAAATGCTTAGTTTTGACCTGAAAAATTCTTAAATGGCCTAGGATTTATCTACCTACCAGAAAATGTGAAGCTTCCCACAATGGCTATGAGAGAGGGACCCAGGTGTAATTAAAATACACCTAATACTTAACCATGGGCAGGGCTAGCCCTTCAGGAAACCTCACAAAAAAGTTTCTTCATTCCTTAAACCTGGTTGTCTCCTTAATGTCATCTCAGCTTTTAGGATTTTATCCTCTTGGGATTTTGGTAACAAACACATAGTGCCATGGAGCACAATTAAAGACCCTTTGCTGGTGATTTCATCCTTATGTGAGCCCAGTGAGATGGGCACAGGGCAATATTGATGTGGGATTTTTTTTACTTGTAATCTAAAAGTCAAATTTGTTCTTGGAATTTGATTACTCAGAATCAGTAAATAGATGGAGAATGGGTGCAAAAATTAAATGCTGTACAATTTAAGTAAGGAGGAGAACTTTTCATGTTTTGTAAAGGGAGAAGGACAGGTGGAAAAGTTTGAATAGGATTGATGCACTTAGCAATATTGAGGTGCTTTATGTAGTTCCAGAGCTCTTCAATACTATTGTCTTTTAATGTGTGTTCTTTCATTTTGTTTTCGTATGCAAAATATTTATCTACATGTCAGTCCATGCTTTATCTCGAATGATGCAGAGTACAAAATTATATGTTGAGTTATATGCTAATTACTGTTGAAAGATAAGATAAAACCATAACTTTTCCTTATTTCACCTAGAAATGTGACATTGTAGCCAGAAATACTTGTGCATTATTTTACAGTTTTAGTCTGAGGCTTCCATCCTTTTTTTTTTTTTTTTTCCCCCCTCCTCCTGGGCATGTCGAGTGTATGCACTTGTATGTCTTTCCATCCTGCATCTTTGCTGTATGACTCTTACATTTGCTGTCCAAATAAAATATTGTTGAATGTACCATCCAAAAACTCCCCAGGTGTCTGGGGTGTGCTGGGGTGATCAGTAAGCCCAGTGGTTACTGGTGCTACGCAGCCTCTCTGAGCATGTTTATCCATGTGGGTACTTCACCGGCTGTTGTTTCTTCTCATCACCTGGAATAAGTAATTTGGCTTTGAAATATTTCTGCATGGGAGCAAGAGCTCCTGTGCATTTGGGTGTGTTTCAGGTAATTAACAAAAAATTATATTATTGTATTCTTTCCTGGTTTTGCTTCTTTCCAGGTCTGCAATATTGGTTTGTGAGTGTGTATTGAAAGATGCATACCTTTAACCAAGAAGAAAATCCTTATGTTTGTAGTTGTATACTTAGCAAATAAAGTGTGTTGCTAGGGTCAATATCAGGGTAAATGTTAAAATACTGTATGAGTAATGGTAGTGAAAGAGTGGAGCGAAAAAAGGTGGTCTTTTCAATTTTTTTTTTTTCCTGCAAGTGCATTGAAATTTTGAAATGGAAAATTATATTAAATTATAATACTGATTGTTATTTTGGTGAAGCGTGTTATCAGGGCAGTTGGCACAAGAGAAACCTGTAGAATAAAAGCTGTCTCCTGTGCAATGTAACCTTAGCAGCAGTGTGCCTCCCCTATCGCTTGCCTCTTCACGGTGCAGTGGAATCAGCATCAACTAAAACTGTCCTTTTGCAAATCTGGATGGGTGGAAGACTGTCTCTAACAGGTAAAATGAGGCATTCTGGATAAGAGTACAGATAACAATGAGTCAAAGAGGGATCTCAATCTTCTTGGGTGCGGGGCTAAGTATTGGAACGAAACTATCTTGAAATGAAAAGTCTTCAGCTGGGAAGGGCCTTACTCCATTTTAATTTTTTTGGTATCTTGATCATTTTGTGACTGTAGTCTGGTAAGAAGTAATGCGGAAAAGTGTTTCAAAGAGAATGTGTATGTGTCTCTGTGTGTATATATATGTATATACACACACATGCATTTTAGAAGATTATATTACTGTAAAATAATTTGCAGTTTAAGAAGATACCAGCTAAAAATATCTGGAGAATTTATAAAAATAGTAAGGTTGGGGTATTTTTGCTAGTACTAGTACACTTGAACACAACTGGAACTGAATGCTCACTTTTGAAAGATTAACTTTCATGCTCAACTGAACTTTAGGAATGCTATTTTAAAATATGTAGTCTACACCATGTGTCTAATACATTTTTCTTCTTTGTAGAAATAGCAGAGCTTTATTGTTTTGGTAAATTGATTTTATTTTAAAAAGTTAAATGTATGGGTCCCGTAGGTTTTCCTTCAAAAATGGAGCTCCCTTCACCTTAATGGAGCCCTAAATATTGTAGTGCAGAAATCACAATTCCAGACAGAAGGAACTCTAGTCTGTGTGGACAAATTTTTTTTTTTTTTTTTGGGGGGGGGAATCTGAAGTTATTTGGGTTCATAATTACTTATTTTCCTGAAACTTCATGTTAAACAGCAGTTAGGGATGAAGTAAAAATTTTGTTGTGTTTGGATTTGGAATTATCTGTTAAATATCTAGCAAGCATGGATCAAGGTGGGACTCTAACTTTCTAGGAATAAGCAGGGCAGGAGGGCTAGCTGTGAGAAGGAGATGTGGGGAAAAACCTTGAGTGAGTCGTACTGTGCAGTTGCTTCACACAGCTTTCACCCTGGGGCCCGATCCTGTGTGCTCTCTGCCCCTTCTGCCTCGCCCCCGGAGGAAGTCCTCGGCACGCTGCGGGGGGGCTCTTGGGAAACCGAGTTTGCAAAACTGCTCTAGCTTTGACAGGGAAAACGCATATATCATCTAGCAAAGGCAAAAGATACAAGGGTTGGTTTTTTAAAAACAGTAGTGTTAAAAACAGTTACGGAACAGATCATCTAGAAACTTATTTTCAGTAATAGAGTGAATTATTTGGTTTATACATGTAGGGGAGATTCTCTATGTAATGGTGGCTTCCTGGTTATCATGGAAGAATAGTTCAATTTTTCTTCCTACATCTAGAGTAAAAAATTCAGAACCATGTCTCTTTAAGGCAGTACTTGAAAAACATAATCTGTAGGATGTTTGAGGAATTTAGGTAGTAGTTTAATCCAAGATGACAGACTACACTTAATGTAAACCTTGTATTGTCTTTTTCCTGATGTGAATTAAAATTCTGATAAACATGCTTTAAATGATTTTCCAGTGAAGGTTTTGTGGCAACCCTAAGCAGGTAATGGTTTAAAAAAAAAAATAAAAATAGTCTGTGTCTTGGAATATTGTTACAAATTTTGAAATAAGTTTTCAGGTGAGTTTACTAATTGTATACAAGCTTGTACATGTTCCCCTTGCCATCAAGGCACTGGTCTGTTACAGATGTGTACTGCTGTGCTGTACAGAGCACATGGGTCTTTCCTACCAAGGGAACTGGATCCCTGAATGAGCCACATCTGTCTTTGTGGAAAACCAGCTCCCTGGTGTGCGGAGGGAGCTATTCACCAGGGTCAAGTGAGAGGGATTCAATGCCAAGTGTCTTCTAGTAGTACTGATCACAGTGGGTGCTGATCAACAACAAGAGTTCCTATACGGTGAGCTTTGTGTTAATAGAAGTTTGATTATTTAAGCAAGTTCCAGGTGGTGGTGGGCAGCAATGTAACTTGGTGACAGAGAGCTAAAAACTGCTGTCGCTAACCAGGAGGTGCTCCTTTTAACCCTAACAGAAGTGCTGGAATATCTCAATACTTGTTTGTTCCCCAACTGTATGAACTTTGCACCTGTACAGAAATTTTGAATGCAGGATACTTTTAAGAAATGTGCAACTTTCAAGGACGATAAGCATTTAAAACTGTCTACAAATTCAGATTCTCTTTAAATTTCAGATACGTACTAAGAGATGGTAAGCATGTAGTTTAACATGGTCTGTAGATTTTACTAACACTTAATGAAGGAACTGGAGGATCCTAGGGTACAGCCACAGGTATTTAAGTTGTCTCTAATAACATGTACAAAATACATGAGAAATGGACAGCTCTTAAAGTCAGAGCAGAGATTTTTTTAAAAAAATACTGTGTATTCATCATTAAATTTCTTATCAGAATTTAATGCTGGTGCTTGGTAGCAGTGGTGTAAAATTGTTTTTACACTGCTAATACTTCTTCATTTGAAGATGCACCAGAGTGCTTTTTCTATTAAACTATTTTATCTTAAAAACACCCCCCAAAAAAAAGAAAAAGAAAAAAACCAAAGAAAAAACAAACAAATCTAAAACCAAAACACAACACCCAAACACTCCACACTAAGTTCTGTTAGTCAAAAGGTATGTGACCCTTCATTTATTTATGAAATACTGAGTTTGTTTCTCAGTGATGGTCTAAGTCCTAATAGCAAATGGTGAGGTCCTGTTCTACTTGGTAACTTGGTTTGAGTTGCTGCTTGTTTTGTTTGCATTAACAATGTGTTTGCTTAGACTGAGTAATATATGTCTATTTAGAAGTTTTTTCTTTTTTTTTTTTTCTGTCGTACAGTTGAGAGGGAATTTTTATAACTAATGTGATTTCTACCCCTTCCTCTACCCTGGCTCCTCTCTTAAACAAGAAGTGACTGTTGGCATGTAAATATATCCCAAATTCTGCGTTTAACACAGAACTGTGATCTTTTACATAAAGTTGTGGAGTACACACCCTTTGTACAACTGGGCTTGATGACAGTTGTTCAATTAAACTCAGATCATGAGCAAAATTATCTTTTCAGGTATGTAGTGTGTGCTTAAGCCATATAAAGTCGAAGCTACCCATCACTCCTTGAGAGTAATCTTGGGAAAAGATTTATCACTAATTTGTAGAACCATTCAAGCTTTTAGATTGAGTTACAAGATTACTTTACCTTTGTGTTTGACTAGCTTCAGTAAAATCACAAAATTACATTCACATGCTGTGGCTGACTTTTGCCTGCCTCAGTGGCAAATAATAAGCTTATGTACATTGCTTTTCTTCCTGGCCCTTTCGCTCACGTCACCTGATCCGCACAGTTCACTTACTGTGACTCTTACTGGTTTTGCATACATTGGATTAAGTTCAGTATCTTAACATGAAAATGCTACTTCTGAATGCATGAACGATAGTACAGATCCAGCATCACACATGTGGTTACGTCAGCCTCCTGCTGTATAGCAGTGCTGTGTTTTGTACTGCAGCTCTTCAAAATGGCTTTTCAAATGAAAGTTCAAGCTATCTTAACTTTTTAGCTATGAAGTGTTGGTGGAAATCTCACGTGGTTTTGTATTCCAGAAAGCCGCTCTTTGACAAAGTCCTGACTTGTGTTACTGGGTGTATCGCTTTGGGTGGTACTCTTTTTAAAAGAGGGGAAAAAAAGGCTAGGCATGGAAAAATCTGTCCAAAACTTAGTCATGTTTCACCACGACGAAGCTCTGCGAGTTCCCGAGGAAGAAATGGCATTTGAGCAGTGATAGTTTTCTGCAGATGGCTGCGGTGTGTGCCCTACTGGAGGAGACTTGGGCTAGATGAGGAGAGCTTTGCCTGGCTTGGGGGGGGCTGAGCAGGTGCCCTGACCTGTTCCTTTTCCCTCTCACATCCTGCTCTCTGAACCTTCCTTGCACTCTGTGGATAAACGTGCGTGTGGTTACAAACTATTAAAGCACGTCTTTGAGGTTTGGGGAAGGAGAGGGAGGGAGCAATTGCTTTGTTTTGAGGCTTTTGGTAGCTCCAGTTCTGGTTGTTACTGGTAGGCGTCTCTCGTTGTGTAGTCCAGTACTAGGCAGGAAGCTGGTGCCAGCATGGTTTGAAACGAGCTGAATTTTTGGGCGGTGGTGATGGGGGAGATGGGTGAAGAAGACACATAAACAGCAGTGTTAGCAGAAAATGATCAGTAACCCTTAAAGAAGGATGATTTTTTTTCTGTGGTTGAATAGTTATCTTATAACATCATAGTCTTCCTTATGCTGATTTTTTTCTTTGTAATTCAGTGTTTTTAGCTTTCTCTTGCTATTTATTTCTTTAAATTGTTCTTCTTAAATTCTCAATTGTTGGGCGTATCTGTATGCAGATGAAACGGTTGAATTTCAAAGCTTTGCAAGGTGTATTTAAACTATGCTAAGCTATGCTCTCGGGTAAAAGCAACTTGATCTGCTAGTGGGGGCAGGTACCACCTAATTTAGGTATCTCTGTTAACAAATCAGTACCGTATGATTGTAAAAAGAAGATAGCAATTACTGCCTTGGTGTGATAATAGGTTTGCACATCTGTATACAAACTAAATTTGATGTAATTAACTGCTAAATAATTTATTAAACTTGGTCAAAATTATCATCATCATTCATATGAACTTTGTTCCTAATCTCGGTTTGAATATCTAGCAAAATA
>JAVJGG010000073.1:9787811-9798461 GCA_035590195.1 Aviceda cuculoides
TACGGACAAAGTTATGAACTAGATAATAAAATTATACTTACGTAAATTATACTTATGAATTAACCGGTTAGCTGTAACGTGATATAGGCCTTTTCTCTGCTCTGAAACTAAGCAGTCTAAATTCACAATTTTGCCCAGTTTAATGCAAAACAAACTGAAATAGTGTAAATGTTAAATGCTACCCTATGTAAAGAGTACGGTTTTCAGTGCAGAAACGTAAACTCTATTTTTTTTGTTCTCTGATCATAACAGTGTATTGAAATCTACAGTGAAAAAGTCAGCGCTCACTGTGATCTTCATGCTCAAAACATGCATTATATTCTATGTTTTTCTGTGAAAAAAAAAAATGAAAAATAATGGAGTTATTTAAAAGGTGATAGCGGTTATCCTATAATTGCTTTATATGCCACTTCTTAGTCATGGCAGGTTTTTTTATAGTATTGTGAAAGCACAGGGAAATTATTAAATATTAACTGTAAAGGTTACTAAAGAAAATACACTTACACCTCTTATATACAAGTGATTTTTCAGCATAACTTGCCTTTGAAAGAAATTATAAAATTGAAATGTTGCATAATTTAAAATTTGTGAACAATTGAATTTTAGTTGTTGGCTTTTCCAGTTGAACAGAACGAAATGATACTCTAGGGCTTTCATCAAGGCCTGGTATGAAAGCTCAGGGATCGCTTTCATATATTATACTATGTAAGCTTGTGTGCACTAATCAAAGCCGCTATGACAAAAGCACAGAGGATTGTTTTGGTAATTCTTAAAAATAAAGTTTATGAAAGTTATAATTAACTATATTTCTATTAAGTAAATATAAAAAAATTATGAAAGACTCTTTACACAAGCTGTAATGCTTTAACTATGCCAGTACAAAATATTTACTGTGAATGTGGATTTACTAGTGTAGATGTACTTACCCTGACCAAAATTATTGCCCTATAAGAAAAAGCAGAAAATAAGCTTTGTAGACAACAGAAAACTTTGCATGGTGGTTATTACTTTACAAATTTAACTTCTTAAAACATGTTAATAAAACAGTTAATTTTTTTCCAGTAACCTGTTTTTAGATCAAAACTTAATGTAGAAAATATTGTGTATGTGTCCAAAGTGTGTATTATTTAGCTCTACATCCTAACTGAAAGATGGTGCATTCTACGCTTCAGAGGTATAAAAGTTTTTGAGAGGAGAGTACACAGTTGTTCTAAATAACATGTAACTTTTTACTGTAGGTACAGCTAGGAAATGATTTTATTTGGTGCTGTTCTGTCCACACAATTTTTGTGTAATTGAATAGGATTTCATTTTGGGGGAAGAACTCTTCATAGAAAATTACTTAAAAGAAATGACAATAATGTCTGGAAACCAGAAGCCTAATTTGTTTTTCTTTGCAAGCAATTTAAGTATAGAAAAAGCAATGTGGTGGTTTTGTGTTTTTTTTTGTTGTTGTGGGGGGTTTTTTTTTGGGTGTTTTTTTTTGTTGTTGTTGTTTTGTGTCCTTGTTTTTTTTTAAATTCTGCATCTGGTGACATTCAGCAGAAAAATGACAAAGCCAAATAGCGAGGTGGTCACTTTCTATGACTTTTGGGTTTTGACAGGGCAAGAGAAGGGAAGGAAAACTATTTGATGGTGATAGTGCAAAACCCACACGTTCTAGCACTCCTCCAGTAGAGGTGTTATATCTCATCTCGTTTAGGTCACTTAATCAGTTTAAGGCTACGTGGAATTGCCATTAGTAAGGGCCAGCACTTGAGTGCTATTTCTTCTTGTTAGTATTCAATTAGCTCAACAAAGTGTACTAGTAAAATA
This sequence comes from Aviceda cuculoides, assembly GCA_035590195.1. Lineage (NCBI taxonomy): Eukaryota > Metazoa > Chordata > Aves > Accipitriformes > Accipitridae > Aviceda > Aviceda cuculoides. Next base: position 9,789,627 of record JAVJGG010000073.1, read on the forward strand.
ATTACTGGAGCATCAAAGTGAGAACTGGTATCTGTGCAATGTCTTAGTTGTCGGGTGCATCAGTTTATACTTTAAAAGTTTCTGTTTTTTAAAAACCTTGTGTGAATAAGGTTTATTGAACTGAATCCTTTGAGATGGAAGAACTTGTTTATTTCAAAGCAAAAGTAATAGGAAATGTATGGTAAATTTGACTTTTCTTCTGTTGTAAAACTGGTGAAGTATTCTACTTAATCTATTCCTGTTAGTGTGGTCTAGAAGATTTAAAAGCAGCTATTTGTCTTGCCAGTGCTTTTTGAACTTTGCTTGGTTTGTGTTGAGATTGAAGGGTGTAAAGTAGTAATGAGGATTTTATTTATTTATTTATTTAATTAAAAACCCCAAAACTTTAGCCACATGAGCAAGCTAACTGCAGGCCTTTGTTAGGCTTTGCATCATCAGATGATGAGCATAGTGTATCTCTTATGCTCAATTTTCATGTCAGTATAAAGCTGTCCTCTTGCAAAGTTAAGTAATATATGTATTTATGAAAAAAGTAATAAAAATGGAAGTTTTGGCCAGGATGGATGCAGAGTGGAAGCCATGCATGAGTGTGCATGTACACATACACACACACGTACTACATTCTTTAAGAGTGGATTTAAACACGAAAGAGCCTGAAACATGTGGCTGTATACTTGATAATGTTGACTTACTCTGTGCTCTTGCTAACTCTGCTTTTAGTTTATTTTGTTCTTTTAAGCACTAGGACTCTATTAATGTTTTTAGAAATTATTATATAGATAGTTGCCTTAATGAAGTAGTTTGCCCTTGTTAATATCCTTTCATATCATAAAAGTAACTTGAAAATGCTAGCGAGCCTGCCTGTTAGCTGAAGTTTACATGTACACTTAAAATCAGACTAAACAGATTTTTCATTTATTCTAGTTACAGCATACAAGCTTTTTGAAGTTAGATGGTGCTTTCAGCAGCATGAGTGTTTCAGTGTGTTTTCATTTCCCAGACCGCACAGGAATCTTCATTTACTGAGATAATTTTAGGAATTGGACAATTAATTTGTGTCATTTTTTTGTAAAGCAGCCTGAGAGAGGCAGCAGACAGGCTTTTCTTTAAAAAGCCTGTGTGGGGTGAAACAACAGGGGAGAAGTATGTGCTAGATTGTGTCCCTGAACTACCCTAACACCTCACTCTGTTTAAGCTCCAAAGTAGCTTGCTCTCAACCTGAAAGGTTTAAATCGGATGTTTAATAGCAAAAAAGTAGCAAGTGGAGGTTCCCTGCTCTCTGACCCTATGTAGCAGAGGACTCACGGTTATGTGCTCTAAGCCTATAGGCAGAGCAACTCTTGCTATTTTGCTTCAAGTCTTATTTTGTTTCCCTTCCACCCCCCAAACCAGAGCTGAACATGACTGGTTAATCTGGAGCATACTGTGAATTTAAAGTGAGTACAAACAAACTTAAGTTTCACTCGACCCTCACCTGAAAGAGATCAAAATGGGTTAGACTCCCTGTCTGTAGCTGTGGCATAAGGAATCCCAAAAGCGTTTCCCATGTTCTCTGCAAACACAGGCTCATGGTTGAGCAAGTTGGTCTCAGCAGCATGGTGGCGGCTACTGAGTTTGTCTAGGAATGTTTTATTTAGATATTTCAATCTGAGAAGGGCAAATCACTGAGCTGTTGTTAGGATAATATCTAATCTGGTGCTGTACCTCCTGTGTAAAAAAAAAAAAAAAAAAAAAAAAAAAAAAAAAAGCCAAAATTTTTACGTTGTACGTGATATCTGTGTCACTTATTTCCATGAGGTTTCTATCTGATGTGCAAACTTTTGTGCAGTAAGTGATGATAGTAGGGAATACATGCAAAATAAAAGCACTGTGAGGGTATACCCAGCAGCTGCTTCGTGGAACAAAGTGTCTTGTTGGCCTTTTTCCTTATTCATGTCTTGGTACACTTTTTTGCTTCAGAAATGACACTGATGTGTCCTACGCCATTCTTTTCTTTTCCTTGGGCTCTTTGAAAGGAGCTGAATTCCCTGAAAATTTAAAAAAAAAAAAAAAAAAAAGTCTTTTTCATTTCCCTGTCTAGACCTCTCCAGCCCCTCACTTGGCCATGTATTGCAGGGATGTCATATGCAAGTTTCAGTCTGGAGCTGCTGTTTACAGCTGATGTAAAACCTCAGTTAGTCCATAATGGAAATACTGACTGCTTCAACTAGCAGCCCCCATCGGAGCTGGAGAGAAGAAGCCTTTAGCTATTTTGGCGGCTGAAGGAAAGGAGGGATGGGGAGGAGAAGTATAAAAGATGAGCATTGTGTCCCATCATTAGGGGATTACTCGTTCATACTGGTTAGGAGTTTAAATAGACAATTTTTTTGCATGTTTAAAAGCACTTTTGCATTTAAAGATGTTATTTTCAGTCTTCTATATACTGCCTAAGTGTTTTTGCTGTTATCCATAGCCCAGTTAATTGCAAGTTAGTGGTGAGGTGGGAGAATAAATGGCAAGTGACCATGGCTCTAAAATGTTTTGTCAACAAAATCAGCTCAGTAGTACAATTGTTTAAGGAATACAGACCTCTGCTCTGAGGAGGAAGGAAAGAGGAACTGTGGCATTTAGGAAAAAAAAAAAAAGCAACCCCCCCAAAACAAGGGGGGAAGAAACAATCAATACCTCCCCCCCCAACCCCCAAACTAACCCAGATAAACACACACCCCCCACCCTGTTTCAGTCTCTTCAGAGAATTTTGGCGTGGAGGAAGAGAAAAGGCCTCAGATGTCAGAAGCCACAAAGGTAGATGAAAGCCCATTTTCCTAAAGGATACTGGAACTGCTCATTAAATCTAAAGCAATGCTTAATTCTTTAATAAAAAAAAAAATCTTAACAGCCTTCTAATTAACAACACCTGGAAAATGAAAGTTTTGTAAAATGAGAAATTCAACATTAATATGGTAATGGCAGAATCTTTAGAATTTTCTTTTTAAAACGTCTTTATGGACCACTCAAGGGAATTTACAAATAATGAATATAAGCTTTTAGTCTAATTAGTGATGTGAAGAACTGTCGAACTGAAATCCTGAAGCAAATGGTAATAGGTGAAAGCCTACTATCTGGCTAATCTACATAAACATAAGAACTACAGTCAGGCTTAAATTGGTTGATTTACCTGTTTTCTATGATGTAACGTGGATGTGCCAATATAAATCTTCTGGTTGTGCTTCTTGAGCTACCATCTCCTGCCCGCAAATATCCAGTCTTTCAGAGTATTTGAATTTATCCTGCAAGGAGAGCGCAGCCCTGTGCCGGGTCGTTTGGCTGGCGGCTTTAGGGAGCGGAGCTGCACGGTGTGCTGGCCCCACGGACAGCTTTGATTGTTCGTCCTGGTGGAAAGTAGTAAGCAAATCCGATGTTTCACAGGCACTGGCAGGAAATTTGATCATCAGCAGAGAGGGATCGGTGAGGTAATCCAAGAGCCAGATTTTCGTCTTGAATGCTGGATAATACACCTCTCCAGAGCGGCTACTTTGGTGGGTTGCACGTGCAAGACGAAAGGGGAAGAGTGTAGTTAGGAGTCAACTGTTATGTCTTGCATGAACTTTGAGAAAAAAAATTTCTGATCTAAATTTTATGGAAAATCATTTTTCTGACTGGTAGTATAGAGTGCTTTTAAAACCTGGTCTGGCATTAAATAAGGAGGCAACACAAAGAGAAGTACTGCTACAGTTTGCCTATGGCTTAGCCAAGCTTTGTCTGCTTGAATTCCTGAATTCGGTCTGAAATTGGAGCAATAACACTTCCTCTTCAAGTATTCTGCTGTCCAGATCAGTGTGTAAAAAGTGGTGAAGTTTGTTAACAAGTCAGTATTTGAAACCATTCTCCTTTCTTTCTTCTGTAGGTAAGGCATCAGGATGAACTTTCTGGTTTACAAGCTAATGGCTTGATTTGGTAAAATACAGTAACTGTGTCATCAGTTTGCCTTGTAACATACACTAGAAATTAATTACCTTTTAATAGAAGTGATATAAAAAATGCTGTTTGTCACTTCACTGAACCTGAGTGGGTTTTTAACAGAAATTCAGTATACCTACTTTCTAGGTAGGGAGTGTGACCCTTTGCTTTTGTATTTATCAGAACTACTTGTGAGGAATAACCAAATGGAGATATAAAATTGTGCAAGTATATACATATATAATTTTCTTTATATATAAAAAGATGGTTTAGAATGTATGTTCAATAAGCTTTATTTGGATGGACTTGTTATTTGTTAGGTGCTTTCAGGAATCAAATGTGAACAACTTAAAAAGACTGAAAAGTTTGCTTAAACCCAGAGTTTCAGCATGAAGTCAGGAGGCAGAGACTGTGGCACCACTTAGAGGACAAGCTACTCCAGTGGCTTAATCTGTATCATTACCTACATTTACCATGAAGATATAGGAGATACAATGAAGATGAGGAGAACCCCTCTCCCTCACTTTGTAACTAAAAAACTGCTTCTGCTTTTTTCCCCAGCCACACTAATACGAATTAGAGTTAAGGATTTTTTATTTTGTTCTGTAAACCTGCTCTTCCCCCCCGCTCCCCACTAGAAGAGCATTAAAAACACTGATTCACTGTGTTGTGATAAAGCATCAGCTACTTGAAGCAACCTGAGGGGGAGAAACTAATAAACTCTGTGTGTGGGGGTAGCTTTTTGTGTTGGGTTTTTCTTGCCTGTTTTTATTTTGCTGGCAGCAGAGTAAACAATAAGACAACTCTTCCCCTATAAATTCAGTTGATTACAGCAGTTTTCCATTTGGCTATAGGAGTTGCTAACTTTGTTTCTATGGCTGTTCATGTCAGGACTTTTTATACATAAGTTGTTTCTTGCTGTATGGCATTAGTCCATAGCAGGTTTTTTTGTTATTGTTGTGTGGTGGTTTGTTTGTTTTAAATATTTTGTCTCTGGATGTGTATGTTAAGTTTGTGTTGTCAGTGAAGTCAGCTTGAGAAATTATGGGTTTTGTCTTTAGGCAGCTCTTAGGAGCTCACGGAGAAAAAGGGTTGTTTCGGTGAGTGGATTTGCAGGGGCGTCACACGTAGCTGTCGGGGCCAGGGGACCACGAAGTCGGAGGCAGCACCAGGGTGTAACGGCGCTCGGTGCTGGTGTGTATCGGCGTACTCTGCATCTGTGCCGTTAGCGCGAGATGCCAAGACTTTTTCCGGGTAACCAGTATAGAAGTGCCTGGCTAGAGTGGACAAAATGAACAAGCACTTGCTCTTTGCATGTTCCTAAGAGTGGAAAAGGTAGACCATTTACTTTCTATCCCATAGGTATTGAGTTCAAACAAGTGAATGGACTAACATTGTTGATGTTCACTTGATCACCTTTCAAATGTTTAACTTTTTTTTCCACAGACTTTTGTTTAAAAGGAGTAGGTTTGTGCTGTGTGGGTTTAAGGCATTAACATTGTGTATAGTTCGTATGGCTGCTGAAATAAGAGACTATTACATGGCATTATTGTTGAGAAATGGGAATTAAGGAGCAGGAGGCAGCGGGTCTCTGGGGGAGGGGGGATGGTGAGAAGGGTCTGTTAAGAGTGTGGGTACAGCGATAGTGTGGAAGTGCAGTTGCTTTGATACTTGTGTGTATGCTCCCCTCCGAAACAGTCAAATTTTGACACACCTATGAGATACAAAAAAATTGGGACTGTGAGCAAAGGCATGATACTTCATTGTTCTTTGCTTTATAATTGTATGCCTTCTGTTTCATAAAATTGTTGTCCCTTAAGGGGAAGTGCGAGTCTTATGCGATTTGCTTTTGCTAAATGTCACATAAAGCACACAGTGAGATTGTATTGGTGAGTGAAAATGTATAGTGAGATTTTATTTAACGCAGGGATGCAAAAGTGGACAATTCTTGAGCCCTTTTTAACCCAAGAGGATTTTGATAGGTTGAAGAAAAAAAACCTCGTGTATATAGGGAGGGCAGAGAGAGAAGGAAAGAGTACACATTAAAGAAAGAGAATGCTGAAACTGTAGGTTTTCTTCTTCCCTCCTCCCACCACCTTTTCCCTAAGACATGTTTAGTATTGTTTCATACGTGTGGAAGGCTCTCATGGGTTGGCAGCACATGTGTTCTCTGTATTTATGTATGAGAGATTACACTTTCAGAGATCACCAAGATGGCTTTTAGCAAAATATCCGTCTTTATGGTACTTCACCATTTCTGTCTCTGCAGAGGAATGTAGCACAAATATGCTACCTTCCTCGTGAAGGGGCACAATGATGTCTCTTTGTTTTACCTGCTTTCAGTGTAGCAGAGATATTCATGTCCCCCAAACACAAGGCTCCGTGTCTCAACATCCCCAGAATAAATGTGTTGATGCATGGCCACCAGCAGTGGCTTGAAGTAACTGAATCCAGTCACCTGCATAATACCTGAAAAGAAGAATTAGTATGTGTGCAGTTCCTCTTAAGAAAAGTAAATTATTGCCAAATAATTGCTTATGGACGTGTTTCTTCTTACCCAATAAAAGGTAAATATTTGAAAAAGAGAAACTAATGGGAATACCTGTTCACATGCTGTGAACTATAGGTAGCTTTCAAAAACCTTCATATGACACGGAGCACAAACATAATTTTCCCAGACTTTTTTTCAGTTGACATCTATTTGCAATGCCTATTCAGAATGGGAGAAATTAAGAAATCTGCTTAAACTGGGAAAAGTGTGTACACAATGCTTACATTAGTCACATTGATGAGATATGCTGGCAATGCTTTACTGAGGATTTAATAAGACTAGGTGAGCTATATATTAAATGAAACTATTGTAATAAAATATCTTCATGGAATTTGAAAGGACTATTTCTTGTCTTACACACCTGGTATGACTGCAAGTAGTTGTAAAGTAAAAAAGCTTGAGATTATTTAAAAAAAAAATAAAACCTTCTGTAGGTTTATGCTGCCTGGGATGTGAAAACTATAGGAGCTTTGCTTAAACTGTACTTTGCTGAAGAAAATAGGGTTATGAGGAAGATAGAAAGCACCCCAAAAGAGCTGATGTTGTCTGAGATAGGAGAGTATTTCCAGGAAGATTCTCCCATATTTTTGTCTTTCCCCATTTATTGTGTAGTTTGTCCCTGTGCAAAAGCATGCTTTCTGAAGTCAGAATCCATCCTCATGGAAGCTGTCGCCACTCTGCTAAATTCAGTCAGACCGAGCTTTTTTTCCTTACTCTTTGCTGTACATTTGCATTTGGTTTGGGATTTTTTCTTGAGGAAGTTGAGAGCTGATTCTCTGCGGATTCACACGCTTGCAGCAGAGGCGACTGCAAACCACTAATGCCATCCTGCAGCGAGGAGCTGTACGGGGCTGCCAAAGTGGGGGAGACGCGATCCTCCGAGCAGGAGCTGCGCAGGTTATCGCAGCACGTGGGGGGTTCGGCCCCTGCCTGCTCGCTGCGAGGCCAGTGCTCGTCTGGTCCTGGGAACACAGAGACACGTCTGTCATTTCTATCTGTTCTTTCTATGTCGGGAGAAGGGCAGAGGGGGAAATAGGATACAAGCTTTGTGTATTTTTAGGTAATTTTAAGAAATATATTTAGATTTTTTTTTTATAGGAGCTTGATAGTAACTGAAATCTAGACGTCTCAAAGGTGTTCATGATCTTTTATCTTACACCAGTTCTGTGTGATTCATCTCTTGGCCATGCAAAGCTTTTTTTTTTTTTTTTTTTTTTCCCCTATTGCTAATTGTGATACAGCAATAATGTAAAAAAAAAAAAATTAAATTTTCACATGCATCAGTAAAGACCAGACTTCAAACTAGTGCATTGGGTGACAAGTTAAAATTACTTACAGTGCAGCCAAGCAACTGATGAATGTGTAAATAGTTTTAAATTAAATGATTCATGTAGCTATTCTTGTATTTTTGAAGTGACCTTTCAGCTTTGTACAATAGGTGTCTCACTATTGCCACAAATTGAGGTGCACAGCAGGACTGTACCCGTTTTGTACTTGGCTTGCTGTTTCCTTTGGCTCTTTATGAATGTGGTAGAGGAACTGGTTGTTTTAAGGTGGCATTTCTTCCTTGCTGCTCTCCTTTCCTCCTCCTCCTCCTTCCTTTCAGGATGTTCAAGTTATTTCTGTATTACAAACGTTGGCTGGCAAAAGTTTTAAATCGCAAGAAACTTTTCAGTTCCTCGAAGTCATCTGGGAAGAAAAAAAAGCCTCCAAACCTTGTGTTATGTCCTTTGTTGAGTAAACATAGAGATTGCCTTTTATTTGGTCCATCTTTCAAGTGTTGGGCAGTAAAGGAGAAGATACGTAGGTTTTGCTTCTGAAATGAAATGTGAGGTGGTAGTTGTGTGTGTGAAACTTGTATACGTGCTTCTGGAAAGGACTTTTTCTGCCTCTCCTTCTCACCAGTGGATATACAGTGCTCAGCGTGAGCATTTATCTAGCTTGGTGTGGAGCTGGGGTGAGACCTGTGGTTGGTGTGCTGGCTGAGCTGTTGCATCCTTCTGGGAATGACACTCCTTGCTACAAAACTCTCATGAATTTTAATTGGAATCTACAAGTGTGAGAGACTAGTGGCATGACACAGTTTGAAGCACATTGAACAGTGTATTGGCTGCCAATTTTGTGGTTTAGGATTTTTCTGCATTAAAATCTCTCAGTATTTTTAATATTGAATGAAGATCCCCTTTTATGTTCTACTTTAGGACCCAGCTTTCAAGTTTTAGGTTGCTGTGTGAGATTATTTTGATATTTTGGAGCAGTAGATCATTACTTTAGGGTGATTGTTTCGTAGCAGTATTGCTAGCTGAGATTCCAGTTTAAGACTTCAAGGAAATCGCCCCCCCCCA
>JAVJGG010000073.1:9798471-9869333 GCA_035590195.1 Aviceda cuculoides
GAAGCAGCTACTGACTCTTTGCTTTATTGGAGATGAAAGCTTAAACAGAGTTGTGTGTGGTTTGGGTTTTCATTCTCCCTTCTTTGCCTATTTATATGATCAAATGCTGAAATCAGCTCTTACTTGCTTGAGAGGGAGTGAAACCAGCTGAGAAATGCTGCACAACCGAGACCCGATCATCTTTTCTGGAAGAAGCGCGCTTCTTGCTTGATCTCGTGGTTGCCGTAGCGTTGGGTTGTGACACCTCCATGTGAGGAGAAGTTTGGGCAAGGTGGCTTTGTGCCGTAAGCCCCGTCTGCGCCCCGAACAAAGCCTGCTGAGAAGAGCATTTCAAGATGTAAAACATGCACTGCGGGCCTGTGTGGGTGGGTGGTGGTGGTGGTGCTAGGGAAAGGACTGCATTTTCAAAGGATCTGTGGGGGAAAATGAAAGCTTTCGATTTTATTACTAGACAGGAACATCTCTAAAACTTGTTTTGTTGCAAGATTTTACTGGCTTGTGTAAGTTTAACAAACTTCTGTTATAAAAAGTCCTTAAAATGTGAAGCGTTTTCCTGTGAGAGGTCAGTATTGAGCAATTAAAACACTAAGTGGAACTGAGTGTTTGAAGACAAGACACTTATTTTAGCTGCTTTGGTGAACCAAAATGTAGTTGAGACCTTCTAAGATAGACGGTTCTGTGTTGTCCCCTCTCCCTTCCCCAGATCTTCCCTGCCTAGCCAGACTGACCCCACCAGCATGCCCTACCTGAGCCCAGCTGAAACTGTTAATCTACACATTCTTGTAAATCCCAAGGGTTTTGTGGCATCTCTGGCATTTATTTGTTCTCTCACTTTGGGGGAAGGGAGGAGACAAAGGACTTGGCTGTGAAGGCAGCCAGCACACTGCTAGGCTTTGCAGTAGCACTTCAAAGTGAATGTTTTGTTTACAAGATAAGTGAAAACTGATGTAAATTTGGGGTGAAAATACAATGAATTTACTGATTCTTACCACACTCTCCTGATCAGGGATGGAGAATGTCAGCCATAGAAATGTTAGAAAATAGTCCATCATTAGGCTAATGAAAAACTTAATATCAAAGCAAATGTATTCATTTAAATTTATATTCTCTTTCTTGAAGGGGTGTAGAATACTGAAGTACCCTCTGGGTCAATTAAAAAAAAAAGAAAAAGAAAAAGAAAAAAAACTCTTAAAGTGTGTAGAGGGGAACCCAGTACAAATACATGGGATTATCACACCCATTTATAATGGAGAGAGTTAAATACTGAAGGCCTTAAAGCTGAAATAGAAATAATCTTCAAGAAAAGCAGATACTTTATGAAATGTAACAGCTGTCAAATGTGTAACAAGTATTTCTGTAACAGCTCTTTGGACTTGAAATGGTTTTGACCTGACGTTCCCCCCCCCAGCGATCTGTTGAGTTTTTTGAGTTGTGTATTTAGTTTTGCCCCTCTTAGTACGACAGATGCTTAAATGTACGACACTGCTATGTATAGTCTATCTTACAATAATGTTTTCTTTCTGTTTTTTTTGTTTGTTTTTTATTTTTTTTTTTACAAACTATTTTATTTAATTTATCTGCAGGAGTCGGAAGCTTCAGATCAGAAATATCCCGCCTCACTTGCAGTGGGAGGTAGGAAGTTACTTTAAAAATTATCTGTGCTTAAAACTGTGTTTCTGTTTCTCTCTTTATCCACAAGACTTTTCCCCTTCCCCCACCTTTCATTTGCTTTGCACACACCACCCATTCTGTTCTGGGGAAAAATCCTTTGGAAGAGGGAACAATAGAGCCTTCTAAGCAATTCAGATAACTGCCTTCATTTCTGCTCTCCGAGTTAACCATAAAAAATGTTGAAATGGATTCTTTGGTGAATACTGACTTCCTGATGCAGTCACTCTCTTTGACTGAAAGCTCGTCCGTTTTGGACCTTGCTGGTGTCTGGTGTATGAGTTCAGTAAACTTAATACAAGTTCATATTTAAATACTTAGCCAGAAACTTCACAAAAGCAGAAATTTAATGCTGATCCTTTTAGATTTTTGTTTGTTTGTTTGGGTTTTTTTGTTTGTTTTTGTTTTTCCTTGCTCCTCTATAGTGGTGACATTATAGCAAATTGTTTGCTCATGCTATTACGGTTATTGGCTCTCACCAATATATTGTATACTTGCTATTTACACTCCACAAATAGTGTTATAATTTTTGCAGTAGATGGGCTACTGTGAGAACGGATCTGTTTTCATTATTGTTTTTCTACCTCGTATGTGTTTAAAATGTTGTTTTCACATTTTACTAGTGGTAAGTCATCCTTTTGCCTGAGGGAGATTAGAGGGTGGAGGGTTTGAGGATAAAGCTCCAGTAGCGTTGTTCTCTGAGCAGGTTTAGTCTGACTTCTTCATCTGATTTTTCCATCTGCAGCTACTTCTTTGTTTGCACTGCCCGATTGCTTCCTAGCTTTGGAGCAAAATGGAGGCGTTGCTCTGTCCAACCTAGGCTGTCAACCACAGGTTTTCTGTAAGATATCAGCACACACCACCTCTCATTGCTTCAGTCTGTCCTTCTGGTGTGTGCTGTCCATATAAACATTTCCTCCGCACTTCCCAAACCTTGTGCTCCCCTCAGTTGAATTGTATCCACCCAATAACGTTTTATTTCAGATCCATAACTGCTTTTTTCTCAAACTTTTGGGAAGAATAATAATAGAAACTGTTGAGGGTGACTGGTTTGAGGATTAACTTATTTTTCAGTACAAACTTCCTCTGAGGATTTTGTGTAGGAATAGTGAGTACAGAAAGATTAATGTTCTTGTGAAATTTTTTTCCTAGTGTAACCATTATTATGAAGGTTACCGTGTCATTCTTTGCAAAAGTATTTTCTTAAGCTCTGTTGAAATAATTGCCTTGTTCTAATTTTGTTCTTTATAGAATACAAGCATTTTACATGGGAAGCCTATGGGTATGCCCCCAGCAGTCAGTGTGCATGCCTCTAGTTTGGTGCTTCATAGCTGTCCTTGCAGCCAGTGTGTTACACAGCGGTACTTGTAAGTCCTGGGCTGTGTGGGATTGGGACCCATCGAGTGTCTCTGCACACCCAACAAAGATGGTCCTTGGCTTATAACAAATCGCCCACAAAACCTCTTATAATAAGTAAGGCATCCATAATGTTCTCAAATGCAGCTTGTTGGGCTTGGAGAAATCAGGTGTGGAAGAGCGGCAAGGATGCTGGTCCCACAGGGGAATGTAGCTGAAGTGTTTGTAGTGCGAAGTGTAACAGAGTTTGGTAGTAGCTCCCACTCCTGAGCACCCCAGAGAATAGTATTGTCTGGTTTTCAAAACCAGAAAAACGTTCAGGAAATAACTTGAAGCTTAATCTGAACTGAGAAAGTTTTGCAATACATCAGCTGAGGAAGGTGCCCCATTGTCAATATAGGTGCTTTGGTCTCCAGGCAGATGTGAGCTGGCTCCTAAGATTTATGAAATGCCAGAGTAAATGAGTTTCCTGTGAAAACCTTGAAACTGTTTCACTGGTGTGTCTTCTTACCTTTCTAAGAGGCATGTGTGCTTATTTAGTAAAATCTAGTGCCTTTATACCATGGAAGAGAGAAAACATTGAACTTTAGTGTTAAGGAAACCTTGACTTCCCCTTGGAAGAAAGTGGGTATCCTGAAGATTCATGTGAGGTAGGACACTTGACCCATAGTTATTTCATACAGATTGGGAAATAAACAGTGGGTGTAAATGGCCACAGAGTAACAAGCATTTATTAATAAGATTTTCATAAACCAAGTATGCAAATTCAGGTTAACTATTTGCTTTTCTGGCTGCCTTTTTGGAGAAAAATATTGCAACTAGTTTTCTTCTTCACATGGGTTTATGTTACTGAACAAAATACTGACTCTTGTAACCAGCCATAGCAATTGGACTCGTAGTTGTTTCCTCTAGGTAATGTAAGAGTTCACTGTGTACTTATCAGACCATCATGGTATAAGTAAAAAAGGTAAGATAAACTTTTTAGACCATATTCAGGGCTAAGTAGTAAGAAAGGTGGATTATGACCTGCTATAATCTGCTGAGTTACTACATTGAAACAAAACCACAAGGTTGCTATCCTGAAGAGCTTGCTCTTAAAGCGCAGCTGTAAAAGATAAAATTCTAATGTATTCCGAGGCATTCAAGGTTAAGTTTGTACAAAACTTGCCTGGTAATTAATTTGAACTTCACAAGAAGATTTTTGGCAAGGTTCTGCAGGTTTCTGTACCTGTGGGTTGGGTACTCCTTGCCCAGCTAGGAGAAACTGGAGGTGGAGAGAAGGCAGCATCTCTGTCTGAACTAAAAAAATTTAGGACTTGCCTCAGACTGAAATTGGAGTCTGGACTGGTATGGGCTTATCCAGGATCATGTTCTCTACTCATCCAGGAGGTCATCTGTGTTTTTCCCCCTTCCCTCACTGGGCTGTCTGGGTTTGACGACTCTGGATCAGCGCCCATGTTCCATAAAATCATCATCACTTCTGGGATACATCATCTTCCTTTTTTTTCTGCTTGCATATAAATTGCATATAGAGGTTATTGTATCAATTAGGAATTTGAAGGACATATGCATGATCAGATTTTATTTTTTAAATAAATCATTTTTACTTGTAACAAAGTCTTTTTTGGTGAAGCAAACACTCAAAAATTAGTGCACCTTTTTTAGTGATAGTAGGTGGGTATAATTCCCCCATCTCCCACCAAACACAAAGTCTAGATTGATGCTAAGAATTGTGACAAGTGAAGGATTTGGCACACCATCTTTTCCCATTCTCCACACATACCGGTCTCATCTCTCTCATTGAAAACAAGCACCCTTGCTCTATGGTCCTTGCAGAAAAGTAAATAGATCTCTCTTACTCTTTCCTGAACCACAGTCTGTAACATACTGTTTTGACTCCTAATTTGTAACTTCAAGTGTTCTCTCACTTAGCTTGTGAGTGTTCAGCACTGGAGGTGTATTTGCAAGACAAAATGATATGCCTTCTAGAAGAAGGTCTAGGTGTGGTGATTTAAAACTGAAGCACCTAGAGGTTGTTTCTGTTTCAACATGATGGGGATCCAAGTAGTTATTTTGAGAAGGAATTGTTACGTGAAGTGTCACTTTTTTTTTTCTTTCTTTCTTTCTTTTAAAACATTTTAAAACTAGCTTCCTCAGTGTAGAAGATGCTTCAGGAGATTTTCTTTCCAAATGTTTTTTCCATGTTTAGTGAATAAAGCACTAGAGAACAGACTTTCAGGACACAGATGGTGCCAGAAACAGCACTTGCTGGCTCAGCAGGAAGGTAGCTGTTGAAGAGTTCCCACTTATCTTCTGTGGGCTTATTTCCTTAGTGGTTTGTATGGAGCAGATAAACAGATAAACAGATACAGTGTTGATGAACTTTGTAACAAAAAAGGTAGACTAAAATCCCAGCCTGTGGAGTGTGAACCTGTTGAGTAAGCAGGGAAGCAAGAAAAACATTGCGAATGTGTATTCCTAGATTTGTTGTGAGACTTGCAGGTTGCTTTCGTGGACAGAAATGTGTGGGAAGGGAGGTCTGATTTAGCTCTTCCAAAGGCAAAAGCATGTTACTAAACAGGGTTTGCTTTTCCTCACTTTTTGGCAGACGTGAAAAATGAAGTCTCATAGTTATGCTGAGACCTCTGCTGTTTTAGATTCTCCAAGCAGAAGTAGTAAGGGAAAAGGAATTCTGGATCAGAGTTGCAATGTGAGTGCAGGTTCCGCATTGAGATTTCTGTCAATGCAAAAGAGGTTCGAGCCATCTCCACCCATCTGCATATTTTATAAGACAACTTTCAGTTTCTTTAAAAGAATTGAGACTGATTCTGATTGTGAGTAAATGTTAGTAAATCTTCTTACAGTGCACATAACTGTTTGTCCTGAGGATCTGTAGTAGCTTGTGTTGCTTCTTTGATTAAAATAGTTAAGCTGTGTGGGGTGGGTTGGCTGTTGGTTGGTTGTTTTTCTTAATCTAGAGATGCAGTGTAAAAACTAATCTTGCTGAATGATACCTGCTTATGATGCAGTGTATTCTAGAATACCAAGGATATGAAGAGGACAGGTGAGGAACTTGTGGATTTTAAGAAAGGAGAAGAAAAACGTGAAACCATTGCAATTAAGAATAAATTAGGATTATATAAAGCAGATATTTCTCATAAAGCAAGATGTAAAGGGGAGATGTAGGAATGAGCTGAGCTACAATGAAAAGAATTCTAGAAGAAAGATGAATCAACAGTAAAGAGGTTTAAAATGTATTGAAATATGATCTTTCACCTCAAGCCTCCTCCAAGAATCCTAACTTAATGTAGTGCTATAAAAATAACATATAGCTATAAAAATGCTAGCAGAATGCTAAGCATGCACAAATTGTCTGCTGCTGCCTGCTAGGTGTGGGAATATCTGGTAGGGATCTCTTGTTTTCTGTTTCCTTCTCAGTGTGCTACATCAGGCACTAAGCTGTACTTTTTGCCAATTACTACTAGTCCTACTCAGCAGGAGAATGGAGAACATGTTCATCTGTTCTCTGCAGCAGTCTTTTACATATTTGAAGACCTATGCTGTTTAGGAAGGGTTAGGGAGAGAGTTTAAGTTCTTTCAATCTCTTCTCAGGACTCTTAAGAACAATCAATTGCCTAGAAATAAGTCTTTTACCTCGTAATGTCCCATGAAGCTTCTCCAGAGTAGTTTCTGTAGTTTAAGATCACTTCGAGCTCTTATCTTGTCCTCTGGCATGTTTGCACGCTATTTCAGCCTTGTGCCATCTTCAAATTGAATAAACATAAACCTGGTACAATGCTAGATGTGGTGGTCCCTGCAAACCCTAGGAAACAGAGCTCTTCATTTTGACAGTATTACCTGGCACTGACCACAAGGTCAACTTCTCACCTGCTGTTGTAGCGTTGGCTGTGTTTACCTTACGAATCTGCTGCAGGGGGCAGCATCAAAAGCCTTCTGAAGAAAGATTGCCCTCTCCATAGACTGTTAATTCTGTTATAATGAGAAACTGGAGAGATTTATCAAATTTATCAAGAATTATGCACATCAGAGAAAGGTTGAATGTTGATCACCTGCTTATTTTGATTCTGGAACTACAGGATAGAGCAGCCCCTGAGGCAATGCAGAGCCCTTGGGCAGCACTGCCTCCTCCTGGTCTTGGATCCATACCCAGGGGAGCAGTGTGGGGGGGCTGCTTTTGCTCCTTTCCTGCCAAAGGGGGCAGAGAGGATGGCCTTCTTTACTTTCTGCTATCTGACCTGGGCCCCATACTCTGAATTAACTATTTTGCCTGACCTGCACATATGTAGCTGGGCTTAGCAGAAGGTGAGGCAATCTGATACAGGAAAGTGACCGTGTCTGTGGCAGACCACCCAATTTTGCACTTGAGACAACATACTGGCTTATGTTGGGATTTTAATTGCCTGGCTTAATTATAGGAGGTGGTATTTACAGGTATATGTGAGGTAATAAACACCTTTTGCAGGTGTTTAAAATATAGGGTGTGGGAGTGAAGGTCCTTGGATAAACATGCAATAAGCATATTTCTCACTTGGAATGATTTATTCATATGAGTGTGTTGGCTACAGCGGTGCTGATGATTGTCTTATACTTGTTATAAACAAGGGGAAAAAATCTAACGTGGGAAGTAATTTTCTTTGAGACTTGGACTACAGGATTTCTTACTTAAATCAGGATTGTATTAAAAGTAGTTGATAGTGATGTTTTTATCAAATGTCTGCCCCCATTTAAGAGTTAATATACCAGGTGCCCCACTGAAGATATTTGCTGTGATTTTTATTATAGTTGTAGGCTTAGAAATGTAGCATTGCATTAGTTAACACAATATTTTTCTTTACAAAACTTGTACTGCAGTAGCTTAAGTAAGGAATAGAGATGTTAGAGGGGAGGTCAGGGCTCTGTTGTGCTAAGCACCTAGAAGATACGGAAGGTGGTCTTCCAACCACAAGAACTAGACATAATGTTAGTACTCTGTGTCAAAGAAATGAGCAGACTCACCAGGTCAGAGCTGGCTTGACTGACTGCAGTTTAGAGGTGTGAAACTTGCTTCTCTTCCTCCAGGTGGCCAAGGTGATAAGTTGAAAGAATAGGAAGTGGAAGATTTTGGGCTCCTGCTGCAGGGAACGTGGTGTTGGGCGGTTGTTCAGGGAGCCACTTTGACTTGTATGGCAGAGGCAGGAAGGTTGGCTGAACAACTTTTGAAGAAGATGCTGAAATGCCACAGCCTTTTGACCAGAATATTAAGCAAGCTGGAACAACTGCTGGTTTCTCTCAATGTGCTGAGTAGTAAGCTGCAGTGACTTCAGGGCATGGTTTGCAAGCTGTTGGTTAACCCTGCTGTGGAGGGGGCAGGACAAGGAGTGGAGGGAAGCATCCACTTGGACCTGAGACTTTTAATCTGTTGTCTCATCTGAGTTTCACAGATTTGTGACTCAGTGAGTTGTCTAGCTCTCCTTGTTGGAGTATGAACTGCTTTTAGGTGCAATGGGCTCTAATGTCAAAGCACAGAAAACCAGTGAATTTTAAGTGTTAATTGTGGCCATCTCAACTAAGACATACAGAATGTTTATGTCTTTGGAGACTGCATTTATAGGTCTATATCTTACTTTCCTTCCAACATTCAGTGGGAGAAATAGTTAAGTGAATGGGTTTTTTTGGTTTTGTTTTTTTTTTTTTTTTAAGTGATACAGTGTGACTATTTAATCAGTGCAACTGATTCGCACTTTTTACCCCCATCCAAATTTGTTCCATTGTCCTGTGACTCTGATGGGAAAAATTCTGTTTTCATGACTAGTTTTTGATCTTCGAGGATAAAGGAAAGCACAACCTGCAATCCCTTAACTTTTTCAGAAATGTTCCAATACTTAAAACAGCTGTTAGTGTGCAAGAATTTTGGCATTGTCACCATGGGGTTGCTTGGCACTGTTAGAACAGTGTGTTGCTCACAAGGCTAGAATAATATGGTTACTTGTTTACCCTGTCACTAACAGTGACTCCAAAGCTTGAGAAAATCTTAAGACACACAAGGCTTGCTTGATTCAAAACACTTTTTGGGAAACCAGCCACCAAATCTTACTTTTTATTTCCAGTTCTAGAAAGGTGTCTGTGAAGACCTTTGTTCAAGGGCTCAGTTGCCAAAGTCTTGCACCCCTTAGCTATAATTTTTACTTAAGGAGTCACTTTAATCATGGCGCAACCTCTTCATCCAATGTTGTGACATGTCCTTTCATAGAATTACAAAACCATTCAGGTTGGAAGGGATCTCAGGTGGTCTGCAGTCCAACTTGTTCTCAAACCAAGGTCTGTACTGAATTCAAACCATGCTGCTTAGGGTCTTGCCCAGTCTTGGAAACCTCTAGGAATGCAGTTTGTGCAACCTCTCTGGGTGACCAGGTCTAAGGATTAATTATTCTATTAGTGAGAATTGTTTTCCTTATACTGGGTGAGGACATCTGTTGTGTCAATTTAAGCCTGTTGTCTCTTGTCCTCCCACCCTGCACCTCTGGGAAGAGCCTGGCTCTATGTTCTCAATGACCTCTGGGGCAGGCTGCTGCTATGCTCCCCTCAAAGCTGTCTTTTCTTGGGCTCAACAAGCCCAATTCCCTCAGCCTCCCCTCACTGGAGAGGTACTCCAGCCCCTAACCATCCTGGTGGCTGGCCCTTCACTGAACTCATTCCAAGTATTCTGTCTTTCTTGTACTGGAGGTCCCAAAACTGGATGCAGTATCTACATGTGATTGATTATTCCATTTTACTCAACATTCATCAACTTTCCTCCATCCATTGCCTGTGCTCCTGTTAATACAGACCAGGCTGTTGTTGACCTTCTTTGCTGCCAGGACACAGACCTGGCTCATGTTCAGCATGTTGTCCACCAACACCCTGCATGGTCTTCTCAGCAGACCTGTGCTCCAACCAGGCAGTCCTTAGCCTGTACTAATGTGCAGGGGATTATTCCTTCCCCAGTGGAGGACTTTGCATTCATCCTTGTTAAATTTCATCAGGTTGCTCTTGGCCCGTTCCTCTACCCTGCCTAGGTCTCTCTGGCTGGCAGACCTGCCCTCTGGCATGTTGATTGTTCCCCTTGTTTTGGTCTCTTCCTCAAATTTGAGGAGGGGGTGCTGCACCACTTCCTCCAGGTCATCGGCAAAGATGTTAAGCAGGACAGGCCCTGGGACAAACCACTTCTTACTGTCCTCTAGGTAGAGTGTGCCCAGGTGGAGTACTGTCCTCTGAGGCCAACTGTTATTCATTATAGTATTATTACTGGAAATTAAGCTGGATGTGGAATCTCTGCAAGTCTGTGACCTGCATGCACAGGAGGGGAAACATGTCTGGGAATGGTATTGCATCTCTGCAGATAGAACTTAGGCTGCATGCCATTGCTGGCTAGATTTCCTTAAACACAATGATAAATTAACCGATTGTTCAAACCACCCTTAAGTAAGACAGCCCAGAAGTGAAATAAGCAGCATCAACACACTGCTGCTTTCTTAATTTCACATGTAATCTCATGATCTTGATTCTCACGGGTACCCTAATAGCATAAAATACAAACTTCAAAGGGACTAATGGTGAAAATTGTAGCTTCTGAAAACTTTTCATTTTGAATGCAACCTCAGTTTAGCAAGTTGTAATGGAAGTCCCAAAGTGTGTTTTTTGACCTATGAAAAAATATACATTTTTAATCAGAAAAATACACTCTT
Organism: Aviceda cuculoides; assembly: GCA_035590195.1. Taxonomy (NCBI): domain Eukaryota; kingdom Metazoa; phylum Chordata; class Aves; order Accipitriformes; family Accipitridae; genus Aviceda; species Aviceda cuculoides. The sequence goes on from JAVJGG010000073.1 coordinate 9,809,220, forward strand.
ATCCCTGTCAAAGCTACTGATGTAGTTTTTCTGTCTTTTGTATGTAAACTTAGTCTTTCCTAATTAATTATTCATGTTGCTTGATATCTTAAATCTTGATCGCTTTAGTTTTTCTCTGCGAAATGAGGAACCAGTAGTTCTTACTGGTGTTGGGTCTTCTGTGGAAGAAGCTGGGAGTGTGCAGCCCAAAAATTCCCAATGAAATCAGATGTCAGTATGTTATTTGTTGGCTTATTTGAATGTCCTGGTTTCAGCTGGGATAGAGTTAATTGTCTTCTAGTAGCTGGTATAGTTCAGTGAAGCTGCTAGTAAAGCTACATGCTTTTATAAATGAAGATGCCCTTCAAGTATTGTAAAATTAACGTGATTAAGAAACTAGTTACTTCTGTCCTGCTCTTGGAGAAGTTCTGAACTAATTTCAGTTACCTGCCTTGAAAGAAGATGTCATTAGCAGGGATTGTCTCTTCAGACTTGCCAGTCGTATAATTTGAAAAGAATTGAAAGAAATGCATAAATGAGTTCTTCCTTAGGCAATAACAGAAGAAATGTTATGAGCTCTTGTTCGTGGTAGCCAAAGGAATAGAAAAATGTTAACTTTAAGTGGCCTCGATAGTTTTGTGTTTGTTTTTTTTTTTTTTAATCCATTTGCTCAGTTTGTACATAAAGAACATAAAAGTAGCAACACTGGGTCAGAAGAAAGGTTTATGTATATTCCTGTATCCCATCTTTGCTATGCCTTGGGAGGGGTATAAGAACAAGGGCAAGGATATAGTAATAGCTCACCAGAGCAGTCTCCTGGCTTCCAGCATTTTACAGACCTGTAACCTACTGACCCAGAAATGATGCTGCTCTATTTGAGAAATTCATCTAGAGTTTCTGTGAACATGTTCTTGAACCAATGCAAATTCCAAGCATCCACAATATACTGCAGTGAAGAGTTGCATGGTTTTAGGGTATGTTGCAGGAAGAACCATCTAATCTCACACACTTTGAACTTCCACCTGCCTCCCAGCTCCTGTATTGGAGGTAACAGTGAATAGTAGTAGCTCTGTGACCTTTTTCTCCCTCTCTGTTTAAAATATTAAGGACCCTTATTCCTCAGCCATTTATTTTCCAGGCTGAAGGGCAATAGCCTGCTTAGTTGTTTTTGTGTGGAAGGTGTTCTGCATCCTTTGATTATCTTTGTCCCATTCTTGGAAATTCTACTAAGTGATTTGGAGTTGAGGGACTGAATCTCCACGCAGTTATATCGTTCATTTTAGGTTATTTCATTTTATGAAGGTAGTTGCTGTCAGAGACCTCTGTGTATGTCTTGGTTGTGTGTTTTGTTTTGTTTTGTTTTTTTAAGAAAAAAGGTTGCAGTGAAACCAGTGGAAAGCTAATCAGTGTAATGGGGTTTGCTGCTTATGTCTCAAGAGATCAGTAGACTTCTTTTTTTACGACAGCCATGGGAAAAATTGACATTATCAGTAGTGCAGATCCTCCCCTGGTCTTGTTGCTAGTTGCCAGGAAATGTTACATTTGAATCATATGTGTGCCACATGTTGACCTAACTTTATGCAACTGGCTCTTGTGTGGAGGTAGGGAAACAAAATGTGCTTATTTCCAAGAGGCTGGCTAGTTCCAGCCCAGCTGATTCTATAAAGCAAAGATAATCAGCACCTCTCTCCTTACACTTGTGCTTAGGCATGTGGGATTTTTTTGTCTTGTTCACTAGGCAAGAAGAAAGTGGCTCTTAGACTACCTCTCTGATGAGTAAGTCTGCTGAGACTGTTGCAAACGCTGTGGTGCTGCTGCTGCTACTACTACAAGCCTTCTACTTCATTGCTACTTGTACAAGCACACCGCTTCATTGCCTTCATGTTCCCCTTCCACAGCGACTGTTTTGGTTGCAGTCTTGAACTCGGCCACTCAAGAATGAGGTCCTATCCATGCCTCTTCTTGCAGCTCCTACTTGCTTTCACCTAGTGCTACAGAAAAATCTTGAGTTAATTCTTGGGCGTGTGGGGAAAAGGAACAACAGGAGCTCAGCTGCAGAATTTCCTGCAGAAAGAGGGAGACCCATAACTGAGGCAAGCAGAGAAGCTGTTGTACTAAGCAAGGGGAAATGCTACAGGCTTATGGGAAGGCAGGAGATGCCAACAAAATCTGCACCTGCATACTGCCATTTCATCCAGCAGCTAGCGCTCGCCCCAAGAGCCTGGATGTGGTAGTGGGTCAGGTACTGGCTGCTGGGTTAAGGCCTTGGAAAGCAGGAGTGATGACATGAAGAATAGGTAGGAGATCTTTAAGATGTAGGTGAACACCAACTGAGCCAAAAGCTGCTGAGCAGGGGGAAGGGAGATGAAGTTGTGTTAATGTATTTCCTTTTTTTAAAGTTTTTGTGTTATTCTAAAGCTTGAAGCTCCCTCTGATCTTATGTCCCAAATTGGTAGCCAAGTACATGTGGGCAGGGAAGGAAGGGGATGTAACTTTAAATAGCTCCCTTATTTTCAGATGCTTTGGGTGTTGTGGCAATCAAAAGGGGAGATGTGACTAAAAGCCATCAAAACCTCTTCCAAGCACATGCCTTTTAGTGGAGCAAATGAGCAGAATTTTTAGAATATAATGCAAAGAGGAACTGTAGCCCACCATTAACTGGGGGCGGGAAGGAAGATGTATTAAAACTGTCCTTGCAAACAGCTGCCTTGTTGTAAAGCCTAATAGGGGATTGAATGCATGTGTAAGAAACGAATTCAAATCAACATTTCTTGGGACACCTTTTATTGGGTGCTGGGGTTTTTTTGTTGGTCTTAATAATGGAGTCAGGCTGTTATTGTGTGAGTAGTAGATAGCTACTCATGCAACACTTTCACTTATTTGCTCACATAGTTCCCTTGCTGAACTCATAGTTAACCAGTGTGAGCAGAAACCAGGAGGCCAACCTCAACCATGTACTCTGAAGTGGAGGGTTATAATGATGTGTCAGTGGCTTCTAGGTAGGTGTTCCTCAGCCCTTTGTTGCATTGGGTGTATAATTAAATCTGTAGCCTTCATCTGACTGCATATAGCAGCTGTCACCCTTTTGGATGTGGTCCGAGTTACAAATCTGCTGTTGATGTTAGTGTGCGCTAGTGTACTCATGTAGTTTCAGCAGGCTTTTGGTCTGGGAAACTTTCACAGGCTACCTTCTCAGCACTCCTTTCCTTTTCTTGGCATGTTGTTTTCTGGTTTTCTCCATCCAAATGTGTAGAAATCTACAGGAGCCATTCACGTGAGCTTATACTGAAGTGATGTCTATTACATCCCAACTACAGGACTACTACTTTTTTTTTTTTTCTTTTTGAGTATGTGACTTCTGTGGACCTGTAGCATTCCTGCAGGTAGTGAGGCATTGCCCATTATCCCCAACTTTGATTTGTGGGTATTGGTTGTTGCACCCCAAATGGTTGCTGGTTTAGGTTACTGTTGCAAGCTGGGATGACTTAAGTACTTGAGTGACTGCATCTTTATAGGAAACTTTCTTGTTGCCCCTTTGTATCAGCCTCTTGACAACATTCAGTAATTACTGTGCCTTGTCATCCATCAGTAGGTTTGGGTTTTGTACTCAGGAGGCATCTGTTCCTGGTGACATTTATGTTTTCTAAACATGTAGTAGAAGAAACAGTGCAGTGGAGGGCGTACTGAAGACTTGAAGCCGCTTTGTGTCTGGGACTGCAGTGAGAGTGTGCAGAGGGAATTCATTCTAGATTAGTGATTGGGACTCTTCTGACTGCCATCTCCAATGACTTGTGATGGACTACGAACACCTTTAGGAATATATGCAGATGGCTGTATAGCAGATATGAACTTCTCTTAGTTATGCTGCATATACCTACTACAACCAGCCCTCAGATCTCTGAGGTCCACAGCTCACTGGCTGTGAAATTCACTGTAGGATCTAGGAGGAGGGTGGAAGAACTACAAAAGGTATCAGAGATCCTGAACTTTTGCCAGCTCAGGAGTTGACAGGAAGGAAAAAAAAAAAAATCTGGTGTTGCTGCAAGGTGTTAGAGATAAGTGCCCATGACTTCCACCACTTTGCTACCTGACTTAACTTCTGGTCTAAGCCAATGTCCAGTGGTGCCTTTGGATGCTGTAGAAATGCACGTGTTGGTGATTTTTTTGTGTGGCTGTATGTTATGAGAGTAACTTCTGTCTTCAGGAAACAGATAGGAGAATTCTCAAAGTGGTGTCCTTACCCGACTGATGAAATATGTTAACCTGCTTCAACATGGAAGTGTGGTTTTATTTACAAAATAGATATAAGGTATAATGCTTTGTTTCAGCTTGTCAAACTGTGGTCTTGCAGCTTCCTGAGGTTGTGTGAGGCATTGCTGTGCTTGCAACTGCCCTTTGTGCCTTGCTGTTTAAAGTCTGCAGGCAATCCTCTACTCCATCTGTTTGGGAAGTTGCTGTCTGTTGCAAAAGCAAAGACAGGAGCAACTTCTTTTCTTCTTACAGTAGGAATACTTGATTTTCTGAGATCATGTATACCTGCATGTCAACAATTCCCATTAATTTGGCAGAACCAACCTGTTTAGTGGCCACGCTTCTGTTTGATTGTTCATGTTTCGATTGTGGAACTGCCGTTAATTTCTCCACCATTCAGACAGTGCATTAATACAGCCTCACAGAGCCAAGCAACAGGTCATCGAGACTGGAATGCGTTAGGGATGTTAGTATCCTCCAGTATCCTTGGACTGCATTGACTGCTCTGCATTGCTCGAATCCTTCTGCATGGTATTAGCTTCTGAGCTTTGTGGGATTAAAAGCATTGCCCTACTACCTGTAGCTGGTTAGATGTCTCTCTTCTGCTTGACAAAGAAGGTATAATGCTGTCTCTTGCATTTTCTTTGCAGCGAGGCCAGCTGTTTTAGTAGTTGATGGGGGCTTCACAAATGCAGAAGAGACCACCTGGCTTTGAGATTAGGGAGGGAGCTCGTCAGGTCTGTCTGGCCATGTGTACTTTCCTGTGCTGGGGTAGTGGTGAACTTGAAAATCTACTGCTGATGATGCAAAGCTGGTGGGAGCTGACCCCAGTTTTCTGCAAGGCAGGAGGTATTGTCCTGGGCTGAGGAGCAACAGTGTTCTGGTGGCAGAGCACAGAAGTTCCTGGGGTGGCCTCCTGTCAGAGATTGCTGTTGCTGCTCCTGAAAGCAATTCCTTGCAGTGCCCTGTGCCAGGAAGGGTCACCATGTGCATTACCCTATTGGTGTGGTCACAGACATGCACTGCTGCAGCATGTGCATATCTCAAAGTATTTTTAAGTATTTATATATTAACATATAAGTGAAAAAAAACCACAGAGCTTCTGACTTTCAGCAGAGTTTGCCCCTTTCAGAGAAGCAGGTGGTACAAGATGTGTGAAATGGTGGAGTGGAAGTAAAGTTATATACTGGTTTTTGTACTGATGCAATCAAAAAACCCTGTGTTTGGGGAGCGAGCAGATTGTAGGCGGCATGGTAGTGGAGTGACAATCTTTGAGATGCAGTGGCATTTGACACTTTTGCTCTTTGGATTTCTTGGTTTAGTGGAAGTAAATGCAACCAGAAGTGATCAACAGCTTGTCCAGCAGCACTCTGACTACTTCCTAGTGTGTATGTGATAGAAAATATGGTCTCTCCAGCCTTCTTATGTCTAACTAAATTCAGGTGGTTGGGTTTGGGACAGAGGAAATTTCCATTTTGCAAGTAATAGAAAAAGTTGCCTTCAGTCTCAATGGGAAATTTTCAATGAGTAATGATAGAGCTAGTGCGTAAAATGTAAGAGTGGGCACTGCTGACTTTTCTGCCAGAGAATTGCGTGTATATGGGGGGAAACCCCTTAAAAAACTGTACTGACTTCTGCAGCATGCTGGCTTGGTTCGCTGTTGCTCCTTTGGGTCATGGCAAATGTGCTTTAGCTGTAAAACTGAAGAGTTTGAAGTTTTTGGAAGTGTTGAAAAAGAAATACTTCTCGAGAGTATTTATCCTTTGTGATCTAGTCCTTTGCGATATAGTTGGAGCAAATAAAGGTACCAACTTAGTTTCTCATGAGTTTTCTCTCTTTCAGGCAATGGTAAGTTTATAATCAAGTGAGGGATCATTTTAATAATAGGTTTCAGGACAGTGATACCATCATGTTCAAATTGTGACTAACAAGTTAATTATAGATACTGTATATTAGTTCCGCATTTCTTTTTGACATCTTAAATTTGGCAAAAGAAAAATGTAGATTATAAAAAGATTGAAAATTAAAGTATCTAGTTGAGTTCCAACATCTCATACATAGTTACTTAAACTTTAAAACATGCTTTTAAATAGATCTTCCCAGACTGTTAGTCTGATGCCAGATGAACAGTTCAGGGGTACTTCTGTAAATCAGTAAAAGAAAATTTTATCACGAAATGAATCCCACATTTTGTGTGCAAAGAAGAAAAATTAAAAAACAACCCCCCCCCCCAACCAACCAAGAAACCCCCCTTACTCTGCTTGTCTTTAAACCTGCTAATAAGCATTTTCATAACATTATCTGAAACAAGTGTGCTTCTCCATGAATTATTCTCTTATTTGAGGCCCCTACCTTCCTCCCTGAACAGTATTTGCTATTTACTGGTTGTTTCTGTCTGAGCTGAGCAAAAAGCAAGACAAATAATAAGCTTCCACTAGCTTACCTGTTTTCTAAACTTTTCTGATGTTGATGTTAGTAGGAAAACAAGTGTAGGTAGTGCACCCAGTCCCGTTGCACACTGGAGTTTGTTTTTTTCAGCAGGCAATTTGGACTATGGCTTCTAGGCTTTCAAACTGACTCAAACTATTGGGTGAGGCTTCATACTTGAAGGCTTACTGCCCCAAAATAAAACTCCTAGCCTATGAGTCAAGGTCCTGTCCTTTTTGGCAGGTAAGAGTGCTCTGTAATTCCCATTTTTCTTTCGTTTCAAATCCCTGTTGGAGGAAGCTGCTTTCTTCTTCCCCCTCCCTCTATTCTCCAATCATAGCAGCTACATGGTAACATCCTTATGCTGGATTCCCTGGATGCTAGAGAGCCTCTTGGGATTTGTAGGGGACACAGATTTCCTGGGGGTCTTGCTTCCTTCAAAGACCAGGGCAGGGGTGGGGGCAGAGGGCATCTCTTATCCTCATCCTCTTTGCTGGGGACTGTTGTCCAGTCACATTGGTATGGGGAAGATGTTTTATGAGCTTGAACTAAAGAGCTTTGGATCTGTGTGTGTGGATTTTTCGGTTTTTGAGATATCCTGATGACAAAGGTGTAGTGCTTTCCAAATAATCTGATAGCAGAAAGCTGGAGGATACAGAATCAGTTACCGTACCAGCAGTGCTTGAAGGTGCATATAGCAAAGGGGTGGGAAATCTTAAACCTATTCTTTTTTAGGAGTATGAGGAGATAGTAGCTGGAACTATATAATTGTGTCTTTTCCCCACAAAAATGGGTAGTTTTTCAGATCTCTTTGTTCTCTCTTGTTCTATTAAGAACATGACTTTAAAAACTTATAGAAACACCATAGTTTGTAGGCACAAGAAATACTTGGGTACAATGTTGCAAACATTACTTTAGACTTAGACTATTAATTCACTAGCAACTTTGTGGATGTTTTCTGTGAATTCAGTCTAAAACTCCTGCTTCTATTTAATTCTAAGGAAAACTGGAATTAAGTTTCTAAATGCAAAAAAAATATTTTCTGTAGAACTGGAACTGCAGTTAGTTTTATGTTGTGCTGGTCAAAGGAGTTAGGCTTAATACAAAGTCTCTATATTCTGTGCTAACCCACAATAGGAATCTTTGTACTTTTGATAAATGGCAGCATGTATATCAGATGCATACAAGATCCTAAATTATGACTTGTATGTTGTGGCTGTCTTGTGAATAAAGCTATAACATATATAATACTCAGCCTCCATCAACTGTTTGTGGTGCATTAAGAATGCAAAAATCTACAAAATTGATTATACAGGAGGGAAGTGACCGTAAGTAAGCTTACAGCTCCTAATTCCCTATCCATTACCATCAAGTCATACTGTCCTATGGTTTTAGAAGAATTCGTGGGAGGTGGGAATTAAAATAAAAATTATCAGCACTACAAATTCTTCCTGCAGAACTGATTGTGAGTTATATTGCTCTGCAAACTGCTTTTGGAATCAAATTCTAGAGGGAATTCTTGCAGATTACCTGTCTTCAGAAAAAGCATGAGCAATGCTTTCCTTGTTTATGCTTTTCAAGGTCTACCTTACCTTGTTATCTTGCTCATAAAACTTTTTCTCACACCACTGCATGCATTGCTGCTTAACTACCCAGGAGCTGGTTGTAACTAATTTCTAGTGATAAGTGTTATGTGATGATTGTGGGTTTTTTCTTGCTAAGGTATGGTGATCACCTGAACAGAGGTAACTATTGTGCTAATGTGTATTAACATCTCCTTTATTTTTGCTAGCAATTTAATTCATCTCATAGCTGCCTCTTGCATGCTTTTGTGGCTGTGGCATATCTGACAGCATATCTTGCAGAAGTGTTGCCTTTCATTTCCTTCTGAGAGCGATCCAGATGTAGCAATGCAGTCTAAGGAAATCCTGCCCTTGACTCCAGCTGCAGCTATAAGGGCATCATTAACATGGTCTTCTTCCCTCCCCTCTGCTGCCCCGTGCTATTAGAGCTGTTGTTTCCTCTGTTGTGTATCTGTTAAGCAGCCCACCCCACCACAGCTTACCAGTGAGAAGAGCTTTACTCCTGGGATCAAGAAGACAAAAAAATGGAGAGGAACTGTGGGAAACTGAAACACATAGCTTCCTCCTTTCTGTTTTCTTGGGGTATAGGATATACACAGTAACTTTGGAGTACACATGAATGTTAGTTTGTTTCTTGCTCCTAATGGTTACTTCATCAAAATGATCCCCGAGTACTGTGTGTACATGCACTGTCACCAAAATACACGACCCACAGAGCCAGCATTCTGTAGGCTGCAGATACTCTGGTGCATACAGCTTGCATTGAAGTGGTGTGATCCACATTAAGTCTGTTTTGGGATCATCAAAAAGTCATTTGAATGAGCAGGGCATTTGCAAGCAGGTGATGAGATATTTCAGTGATTTCTAGCGGTATCTGGGGTTGTGCGTGGATGCAAGACTCTCCATAAGTAAAGGTACTTGTCATTGTGGCTTTCTAGTTTGGTTTAGGCGAGAAATACAATTTTTTAATATTCCTGAAATGTGTTGTGCATTTGAAGATTCTTGGCAGTGTCCCCTGTTGCTGACAAAGAGTCCACTTCATGTTTTGGAACTCTCTGTAGCTCCTACGATACTCAAGGGATAGCTGTGCTCCTTGCGTTGTAACCTGTGATACTTCATTACGAAGGTTGCCCATGTCATCCTCCCCTGCTTTCTCTGGGCTATGCTGTAGTTGTTGGGGCTTGCCAGGGTGTAGAGATGTGGTTTCCATCTTGCAGGAGTCCTCTGGGTGGGTCTTGAGGTGTGCAACCCTCCCCGACACGGGCAGGCTCCCTGGGTTCGGCTGAGATGTTCCTAGAGTGCGAACACTGTATTTTGTGTGATCTGGATTGGGAGACTGCCCATTTGGCTACACCCCTTCCTCCCTCCCTTAGCGACAGCCCAAAATAAACATTGCGCAAATCTTGTGTCCCTCAAACAAGCAATCAGTGAAAATTGCTGTGCTTCTACTAAGATTAAGACTAATCAAAGTGGGCAGCGATCGTAGGAGTCGGTCTTTGCTTGGAGTTTGTTCTAATGAAGTCTTTGCTGCCTCACGAAGGCACAGAAATAATATGAAAGGACACAACCTACAAAAACTTTACCACTAATTGCTTTTTATGTTCTTCTGCTACACCATGATCTCTCTTGGTCTCATTTATTTTGGTGGAAAGCCCTTCTGGTAAAGAAGAAAATTTTGTGTAGGCTAAACAGGAGACATTAAGTTTTTGCTGTGAGGTGAAACAAAACCTTTATGGTATATGTACTTGAAAACTGTCATTAGTGAGCAAATCTTTAAAAAAGAAAAAAAGTATTTAAATCAGTGCATTCCTGTGTGGCTCTAGTTTAAGGGGGAAAAATAGTTTGTTTTGGAAATGTATACAGTTTCATTTTATGAAGTCTAGTTTACTGTGTGAATAATTCCTTGTAAATATAGCTAGTGATTTAAGAGATGACTCATTAATGGTTTAAAAGCAGTATAGTAAAAATGAAACTTGGTTGTGTGTGAGAGAGCTATTTTTGTGTGGTGGGTGTTGTTTTTTTTTTTTAAAGTTATTTTGGGAGTTACTTTCAGTGGAATCCTTCTAACTGTTCTCTATGGTGTAACCATGATTGCCTGCCTCACTGGTTTTCTCTTTTTTGTCTTTGCCTTTAATGCAGTAGCAGCAAACTGGGAAATGTTGGTGTCAGCAAAGTAAAGTATGGGCAAATGTACAGCTTGAAGGCTAGAATGAAGCCAGTCTTAAAACTACTGTAACTTTTGTTATTTGTTGCAGTACTAGATCATATCCTGTTACTGTATTGAAGTCATGATTAAAAGGCAGTATAATTCTAACCTCTTGTATGTCATCTCAGTGAGTGAGGTTGTTGGGTTGCCTGACTTAAAGCATATAGTTTTCCTTCCCTTTATGTTTAAGTGTTCCTTGGCTGACCAATTCCACTATATGTACAGAAAGTCTTCTCCTTGAATATTGACAGTATTCTTAACAAGAAGAAAAATTCCATCTGTCATTAAGCTTGAGATGAGTTAAAGCTGTGGATGTGTTCTTATATTTGCTGTAATACCAGTTCTTCAGAGTGAGGTTGCTTTTTATGATTAGTTATATAAATCACTCTCTTATTTTGCACTTTGCTGAGAGTATTAGACTTAAAAACAGTATGCGTATCTTCTAAAATTTTTATCACAATAGGAACTAAGTTATAGTGATTAAAAAAAAAAAAAATCAATGTCTTTGAATTTCAGAGAAGTGTCACTACCTGTCCATTCTTCTACAAAGGCTTGTCTTTGTATGGACTTGCAGGAAAAAAAATTAATGGAGGCTGGGTTCTGCACTCAAGCGATGAGTCTCTTAGGAATATTGTTGCCTTCACACTTTCCAATTAGCAGAACTTAATTCTAAAGATAGGCATTTAGGCTGGGCTTAAAGTAACGGGAACTCCAAATTCAGTGACTCGTGGGAGGTTCTAAAGCAGTCTGCTTTTCTCAGCCTTGCCTCTTCATGTGTGTATAATCAGGTCTTGAAATCCATAGTGCTTTTCCATTATCTAAAAAATGTAAATGGTTCTGGGTGAAACTTCTGTCGGACCCTCTGCTCATCTGAAAAAACCCCCACAGTTTCAGAACAGTTCCAATGAAGATTTAGAGTATGAACTGAAGTTTTAAAATAAAACACTTGCCTTGCATAACACTAATATTTTACTGCTGTTAGATTAGAAATGCTGAGCCATGATTTATAAGCAAGCTATTGACTTGTCAGATACTCGGTCTGTTTGACACAGTTTTAACAGATGCCACTGAAAAGTGGGTGTGTTTTGTATTAAGACAGGTGGTCCTTTGAAATCAATATTTCATTTCTTTTTCTAGGCAAATTAATTCAGAATTTGCTTTGTGGATTACTTAATAGTTTGAGGCAAAGCAGAAAAATAACAACCGTGACCATAACCTTGATTCTTTCAACTTTGGGTGACTATATACCTATTTCCCCCACTTTTTTTTTTTTTTTTACTTTCCTGCTGCTTTTCCCCTTTGCTGCAGCTTCTCTTCCCTGAATCTTACCTATTCTCCTTCCCAGCAGAGTGTAGCACTGACCAGCTTGCCTCCGATGTGCAAACCCCACTCTCAAGGGGGTCCCAGAGGGCCAGAGCTGGCAGGCTTAGCTGCTGGCAGAGTGTAATGGTGAGGTTGGAACTGAGGGTTAAAGGTGGGCTGGGGTGAGACTTTTTTTGTGCTTTGCATGATTGGGAGAGGTGGGAGGAGAAGGGCAAAGGTAGCCACACGGAATACTTGAGATCAAGGCTTTTAGGTCAACATGCAGCAATGCAATTAGTAGCTGCTTAGACTTGGAGGGCAGATTATCTATGTCCCTCACCCCTGGGTTGTGCGTTGTAGCTGGGTGTTTTTTCAGCAGTAGGACATCCAAAAGCTGAAGAGTTGGACTCTCCAAACTGCAGCTGTGTGGATGCTCACAGAGCAGCCATGCTGGACTACTTTGTTGAAATGTCGCCTACAGTTTGTACAGATCACCTGAGCAATGGCACAGGAATATGATTACGTTTAGGTATCTTGGGAGAGAAGCTGTAGTATGGGGATTAGGCCTATATCCCATTTTATTTAAACAGGCACAGAAAGATCTTGTAACTTGGAACTGGTTTTTGTTTTATTCTGTTTTCCTTTATTCTTTTAGCAGCATGTCCTGTGTAATGTGTTCTCTACAAGCAAGTGTTGAGACTGAGGTGGTGTTAGGCAAACATCTGTTCCTATGGAAAATTAATGGGTTTTATGTTGCTCAGCAGCTTATTTACTAATGCAACCAAGAAGGAGATTCAAATATCTCCCCACTCTTCCTGCCACCAACCCAGCCCTATTTGTGCTTGTTTGCTCGCTTTGCTGGCAACAGTAATTTTACACAGTGGTTCCTGTGCTGTCCCTATTTACTGTCCCAAGAACAGCACAGTATGCAGTTAAGTCACAGCAGACAAGGCCATATGAAGCTGTTAAAGCAACAGTGTCAAAGGTAACCCTTTAGAGCCACGTCTGTCCACATACTGTGCTGTCCACTCCTGCCCTCCAACCTGTTTGCTGGTTGACCTTGTCTTCTTTCCTGATCTTTGTATGTATAGCACTGGATTTAGCAGTCACAGGTACCTGCTGTTGGAGTATCTATAGTCTGGGGACTGTGCTGGTCAGCACACAACACTTAAATGATTCATTATCTACTAGAGTTTAAAAAGAAAAAAAAAAAAAAGTAAAGATAGAAAGTCCTGCGTAAAGTTTCCTAAAACAAAACTTCAGGTAATATCTCAAACTAATGAAAACAGTTGATGAAGTCCATGTAGTTGTGAAGATTTTCTACACAAGTAAAAAACTGAAGTAAACTGACAAGTTAGGTTGGTTGGGATTTTTGGGTTTTTTTCCCCCTTTTTTTTCCCCCCTTCAAAAGTCTGTCTTCTGACTTCAGTCCTCGTAACAGCTGAACAACTTCTTCCATTAGGTCTCTGGAGAACATGTGGCGCAGCTGATCTTGATAACTGCTAACTTGATCTTTGTGTTCAGAATGAGCAGAGTATGCCATAGACAATTATTACCTGCTCTGGTATTTCTGTTCCTTGCAAACACATTGAGGATGCTGCAAACCGTATAGTTATTAAATTGTAAGGTTTATTGGTGGAACAAATGCTGACATAACTTTAAATAACAAACCAGCTTTGGGGTACAGAAACCCTTTAGTACCCTTAGGTGGAATGCTGCTTTTCTACTTTGTACCTTTGTTCTATCAAAATCTTATTTTGTATTTATTGTTGTGTTTATTGCCTCGTTTCAGGTGGTTTAGTGCTTCATAGTTGTTCTGTTCATTTATATATGGCATATCCTTTTGCTAGCTTTCTTATTCAACAAGAGAGCTTTTGGTTATCTGACCTTGCCTCTGGCCAAAACATTTGTTTAACTGCTTGTAGATGGTCTAAGAACAGCTCTTCTGGCACCCATGTGCTGCTAGAATGGAGGAAGAATCCATTTATATTCAGTTTTCCATACTTTCATAGTAGCCTTGTGTATCTTGTATAGTTAGTCCTTGTTGACTTTCTCACTGCATAGTTTATTAGCTAAGTGTAAGGGTACTCAGTCTGCCAATGACGCACAGTAAGGAATTTGCTTGAAACTATTCAAATTATATTTCAAATAAAGGACATGTGCTAGTGAAAATGCAGCAAACTTGCCTGGGAGAGTAATTATAGATGGTTGCTGGTATATAAATATTACTTGAAGCTAGGTTAAGCGTTATATGTATTGGTAAAACTTTTGTCATTTGATAACTAATTCTATTAACAAATGAGAGCTACCAGATAATGCATGACTACAGTATTACTCACTGTGGTCTGGTTTTGGAAGTATTGAATAATATTAGAAATGGTGGCCAAAATGATAAGACTTCTCTATTCCTTTAGATGAGTTTGCACAGACTTTCATCCACAGATGAAAGTTTTTTTTCTGGGTTTTTTGAACAGCTGATTCTAGAGGTACTGAAAAGTTTGGCAAAATAGTCATATGTGGAACCTAAAATAGAAAACAAGTGGGGAATGCAAGGCTTTTTACAATGGTTCACTATTAATTTTTTAAATTTTTGTGCACCCTTTATCATTCTTGCCTAAAATATTTACTTTTCACTTGAAATAAATTAATTTAGTCCATTTGCTTTCAGTTTGTACTGCCCCACCCCTCTTACGCTGCCTCAGGATTTTCTGAGTCCTATGCAGCCGTTTCCTTCCGATACCCTCGGAGTAGCATCGAGCTCTGGGGCTGCATCGGGAGTAGTGATGCCGCCCGGGTGAGTCACCTGGTAAAACCAAAACAGTCCCATGTGATTATTCTCACATGAGATTCAGACTCGTCTATCTGCAAATAAGCATGTGCTTGTCTACCTTGTTTTTCCTGTAAACGGCTGAAGCAGTGAAAGTGCTTTCTAGGCATGTGCCCTTGACACACAATGCTAAAAATAGGGCAGTTTGATATTGCTACAAACTCAAATGCTTCCTAGTTGTCTAAGATGACATTCCCCTATTTAAGCAATCATTTGAATGGGCACGTGTTTTCATGAAAGTGAGTAAATACTCTAAAGTACTTGGAGATGTCATGGTTTGTGGTTTTTGGGTTCTTTTTGGTGTGTTTTGGTTTTTGTTTTTTTTTTTTTTTAATTTCAACTCTTAATATGTAGAGGTCCTGAATTTTTCTTCAGTATACGAACAAAGTTAGGTGACATATCTGTTTGTAACGTTCTCAGTAACTTTTTATAATCTCACTGAGAGAGAGCAGAGGTGGGTTTCAGTCTTTTAAGGCATCTGTGCTCTTTCTTTATTACATTGGTGCTTTTCTGAGCATTTTTAAGCCCTGTTACTCTGCTCGTGATGTCACATTGTTGTCTTTCATGCTGGGTATTGTCACTGCTACTGAAACTCCTTTCAGATGCAGTTGGGACCTTGTTAGAAGAACAATCAGTTATATTAGCCAAAGCTTGCCTATTTTTATGACTGTGCTTTTGTCACACCTCTCTTCCAAAAGAGCTGAACTAGTTAAGCCCATGAAAGCATTTCATGCTGTTTTTTACCACTGTGACACAGCATGCGTCACCTGAAGGTTGCCATACCTCCCTCAGATGCGTTCCTCAGAACTTCTGCTTCGGACCCATGGGGTTTGCTGTGTTACCGAATGGTGTTTCCCCTGGTCGTGCAGAAAGCAATCCCTCCCTCAAAGCACAGCCCAGGACTGGTTTGAGTCCAAATCCTGTGTTAGAGCCTGAACCACAGAGGTGCTCAGAGTGGGAAGGGGGATGTTGGAAGCTGGGTGTGTGAGGCCTGGGGGAGGGGAAGAGAGATTTAACTAACTATAAGCTTTATGTAGCTTCCTTCCTTCCTTCCTTCCTTGCTTCCGTTGTCCCCCACTTTACCTTTACAGTAAGAGCATACAATGGCCTGCGTGGCTTTTAAGAAACTTATCGCTGCTGCCCAGAAGGAGTAGGCTTTTTTGGCCCAAGTCATCCCCGTGGTGCCCCGACGGTGTGGGCAGGCTCTAGGCAGGGGGGAGCATGGGGGCTGTGGCCCAGCCTGCTGCTGCTGCCCTCGGGGGAGGCCACTGTGCAAGGAGCTGGGCGAGGGCTTGGCCTTCACCTCCCAGCCTGGGGGGAGAGGAAACGCTGTGGTCTGGGAGCCATGAAACCTTGAAAGCAGCGGGGATGTGGTGTGTGGGGAGGTGGGCAGGCTGAGCAGCAGCATCCGTGGGCCAGGGCCAGGCTGTGAAAGCACAAGGAGACGAGAGCAACTGCTGGTTTTGGCAGGGCAGGGCTTCATTTTGCTATGTCGGTGCCATTGTTGCTGATGAGAGCAGCGGTGGGAATCTATCTCATGGCCTCCTCACATCACACTGCTGTTCACCCTGCGGTTCCCTTGGTGCAGTTGTAGCCTGTTTACTTCTCAGCAGATCTACTGCCTAGGTGGAGAAATTCCCCTTTCTCTCCATTCCCTTGTATACATCCACAGACTCAAGACTTCCCTCAGGCTTCTCATTTGTAGCTGGTACGACCGCAAGTCTTTCAGTCATTTCTTGCGGGCCTTGGAGGGCTCTCACTCCTGTGCTGCAGATGCCCTCAAAGCAGTCTGTGTGCTTCTTCCAGTGGTGGCACATGGTGATGGGCAACCAGGGCTGTGGGGAAAGACCCGATAGGAATAGCTGGGGAGAGGGAAGAGCCATTGCTGGGAAATGGCATTTGCAGAGAGTCTTGTCTCTGCAAATGTAATCTGGTTTATTCCAAACCAATTACCCTTGCAAACAAAACAGCTCCAGTGCTTGGACTGTATCCTGCCTTATACCAACTGTTAGTGTTGCACAGGATTCCTTGACACTTATATCCATCAAACTCTTGAGAGAATATCACTTTAAGATAGTCCAAGATCCTTGAAAATGAATGTTTAGTCTCTGTACTTCATCATTCTCTATTGCTTTAGAACCGGAACTGAGGAGTTTGCAAGCTGTGCTTAGTTTCCTTCCCAGCTTGAGCCACTATAAAGTACAAGTTACAGAGCATTAAAAGACAGAGACCAGGCTGTAAAGCAGTCCAAATTAAGCAGTGCATTTCTAAATCATGAACAATTCTGAAAATCCTGTTGTACAAGAGAAACGTGTGTCCGTGTTTTGGCATTTTTTAATCAGATGCAGAAATGGCGTATGGCTGGGACAAAGAAAAGAGGAAGAACGTGACTCATGATGCACGATAATATATGTTTTGCTGCACTCTTTCACTCTTTCTCATAAGCAACAATCTAAAAGGAGAAGATACACAGCTTTTTTTTTTTTTTTTTTTTTTAAAGAAGAAAATAAAAATTCATGGATGAAAGGGTTTCCTTTGTTGAGACCCAACAGGTTGACACCCTTGCTGGAGTGTCTGCACAGCTGCTTTGTAAGCCATGGCAGGGCTCATTTGGTGAGACTTAGGGCCAGCTGCCCCTCTAGCTGCTCGCCCCTAGGTCACCATCTGCCATGGCTCTTGGCATCATGGGTTTGGCTGGAGCTGTGGTGTGGAGCCATGGTGCAGGAGAGCGCGGGCTGCTGCTGATGGAGCTGCAGGCGCAGGTCTGGCTCCTGCCTCTGACTTTCTTCCCTCCTCTCTCCTGGTTGCAAGGCAGCCTCTCCCTTCTTGTTGCTTATGTGCCTGCTGGCTGCTTTGGTCCAAGGTGCATGGGCAAATGAAACTGTGCCTGCCACTACCAGGAGATTCTGTGTGGGAAGCCTTGAGGTCTGTTTTCACATTCGTGTGCTGTAAGCGCAGCCTCCTCGGCATGGACAAACGTTGTAGAGCATGAGCTCATTTTCATGACGCTTCACACAGCTGCATGAGGCTCAACTGCTGTATCTTGTAGCCAGCTTTGCGGTCTTTCTAGCTTTTCTGGGGAAGTTATTGTTGTAAACAGGCATGTGCTTCACATATATGGTTTTGTGCTAGTGTTTCTAATGAGGGAAGAACATTAGACGCTACACCAGTAATGTGCGTTGCAGTCGTTATACAGATGGCCATACCCTCACGTGGTCTGTTTCATACCAGATTTAAAACTGTGTGTTCATTATTAGATTTGGAGCTGTGCACGAGTGGTGTTCATGTAGTTGCCTACGTATTTAAAGGTTACACAGATACAATTCTTCTTGGTAGTGCCTAGTAGAGAGCAGCTTGCTTTATCTGGCAGCTGACACTTGGGGAAAAAAAAGAATCCCAAAATACTTGTTGGTGGGCTTTGGTTCTCTAAAGCCAAATAAGTAGGATTGTATCCATTTTTAGAATCTGGAATATTTGCTGGTTTTGTCAAGAAGGGCAAGAGGGGTGCTGAGCTCTTTTGCTGACTTGTTCTGGATTAAGAAATTTAACTTCCAACATCCAAGTTGGAAAACTATACTTTTTTTTTTTTTTTTTTAAATCTGATAGTTTGGTGGTTTGTAACCACTGTTACAGCAAAACTTATACTTGCATGGGATAGTTTAGAAATATACACAATGGAGCATTTATTCAGTTTTTATTATTATTGGCCAGTGTGAAGAGGTGATTGCATTTTAGATGAGAAAACATAATATTTCATCCTCTCCATGCATAATTTACCAGTTGGAATTTTGTAATTATGGTTCTAGTTAAGCTTGCATTTGGTAACTCCAGAACTTGAACCATTTGTCTTCTTTCTAATGGTTAGAAAATGAGTGTTTAATTGTATGGTTTGTAGTGACCTATGTCTGCTCTTTCCTCATGGTGTTACAAATGAAGGACAAACATACAGATAGTTTCCTGCCTGGTGTGCTCGTAGTGCTTCTTGGGGGTGATGGGCTGATGACGTATGCTTATGTATTGCAGTTTAAGCTTTTTGTAGCTTTAAAACTGGAATTGCATGTTTTTCCCAAACTTTTCTAAGCAAATTTAGTAAGAACTTTATTTTTCAAAGCTGACTACAGTTAAGCATAAGGGATTTTATAGTCTCTGCTAGCATATCTCAGTGCATCTCTGTTACAAACTCAGGTTGTTTTCTGTTGCATTCATGGCATTGCTACAAGTGATAAGGTGTTCTCATGTTGTCACTTGCTGTTGCTCTGAGTGGTAAGCTTTTTATGGTAAATTCCCATTGCCATATTTATAGACTTTAAAAAAAAAAAAAAATGGCAAAAATTTAATTTAAATGCAGCAACAAAAAAAGCTAATGCCCAAACCCCTAATCCAAACCTTCACTATCCTTTACTATTTACAGCTGTAATAAATGCCATGTAACCTTAGGATTCACCAGATCTAGAGTTTTGTTTTCCCTTTTTTCTTCAAACCGCTGCATACCTACTTGATACTTTTTCTACAACGCTTTTCATCTCCATTTAAGAGCGTAATAGAAAGGAGATTTTGAAAAACTAAAGGGGAAGAAAATGTCTAACCTCTTGTAACATTGCTTTTTTTGCTTACATATTTTATATTTTAACTGCAAGTGTGTTTACACAGCTGTCTTTGTTCATGTATGTGTTGCTCCCCCAGTATGTGAACTGTGTAATAGATGGATGATAATGTTTTGTGCCTATGCACTCACATAGAGATTTATATTAACAAATCGTGTTTTGCTTTACGTCCCAGTTTCTGTCTTTTAATGCTGCTTAACTTGCACTTTACAGTTGGCTCAAACTGGGAATGAAACTAAGGAGCTTGCAAACACCTTAGTACTGTTTCTGAAGCAATAGAGAATGAAGTGCAGAGTCTAAACATTCACTTTCTGAAGTATCTTGGATGATTTTAAAGTGAAATTTATTCAAGGATTTGATGGATATAGGCTTACTGTAAACCAGTTACTGATATATCAAATTATATTTGTAGAGGCAAGAGTTTTAGCAGATGATATTTTCCCAGTGCTGAGTGGAACAGCTGTAGGTATTTCCCTTTGCTTCACACTGCTACCTCCTTTGATATGAACATCCTCCTCTCAGCTAGTCCTGTCATGTTAGTCTAGTTAGCAAGTATCTCTGGAGCTCGGAGTTTGCTCTTTGTGTGTGTCCTGGTTTCAGCTGAGATAGTTAATTGTCTTTCTAATAGCTAGTATAGTGCTATGTTTTTGGGTTCAGTATGAGAAGACTGTTGGTAACACACTGATGTTTTCAGTTGTTGCTAAGTAGTGTTTAGTTTAAGTCAAGGATTTTTCAACTTCTCATGCCCAGCCAGCAGGAATGCTGGAGGGGCACGAGAGGCTGGGAGGGGACACAGCCAAAGGGCAGCTGACCCAAACTGGCCAAAGGGGTATTCCTTACCATGTGATGTCATGTCCAGTATATAAACTGGGGGGAGTTGGCCAGGGTGGGCATCACTGCTTGGGTACTAACTGGGCATCAGTCGGCAGGTGGTGAGCAATTGCATTGTGCATCACTTGTTTTATATATTCCAATCCTATTATTATTATTATTATTGTAATTTTATTGTTGTTGTTATTTTCTTTCTTTCTGTCCTATTAAACTGTCTTTATCTCAATCCATGAGTTTTACCCCCCTGATTCTCTCCCCCATCCCACTGGAGAGGGGGGAGTGAGTGAGCAGCTGTGTGGTGCTTAGTTGCTGGATGGGGTTAAACTAAGACAGTGTGCCATTGTAAGAAGTATATGAACCACTTTGAGGGCATCTCCAGCAAGAGAAGTAAAACCCAGCTAAAACATGACCTCCAAGGAAGACCTGAGGTCATTAACTCTTCCCACTGTCTTCTGTGAAGATGAGAGTCTTGAAGTGTATAAAATGTTTTTAATATCTGTTGTAGACAAATGCAATGGTAGACGTCTTTATAAAATCTGCAGTGATATAGGAAGGGTATCTCTAGTGGTAAGTGTCTAAAAGTTATCCATACTTAAAAAGTCTCCAGGGGTACAGATTCAATCAAATGTTGGCTTGAAATTACTGAAGTGTAACTGATTGTACCTTGTGCTGGGTAAAATTACTTGTTTAGATCTTGAATAGCTCTGGTGGTGGTGATCATACAGCTGTTCATTTTCAGAATTTGGGGAGGACATACCAAAAGTCAAAACCAACTTCAGTCAGGGATCTAATTTATCAGATCAATCTTGGTTCTGAAACCAGGTAGCTGTGGCTGTCACAGGACAAGTTCTAGACCTGTTCTTTTAGCTGCAGTCTTACTGTGGTGTAAACACTGGTGGTTGGACTGACTGGACTCCAGCAGATACAGAAGGTCATTAAAAGTGCTTGAAGTCAATGCTCTTTGCATGCAACTTTCAGTGTGTCTGTATTGATATTGTCCTCTTTGAAGTAGTGGGGGTGGGGGAAAGACTGCACGTGTCTCAATATTAGGATAAGGGAACACACAGGGTGTGTACATGTACAAAGTACAGGGTTCAGGTGTTGGAGTACAGGGTTTCGGTGTCTCATGGTAAAATGCACATGAAGCCTGCCAGTGCATGGGGCTACTGTACATCTGTTTCAAAATTAGTAATTCTTGCTGTTCCTATCATGTTGTAAAACTTTTCCTGGTAGACCTACTCTCAGCTGCTGATGTGAGTTCTAGTCACTCTTTTTTTCTGCTTTGGCTGAGGAGTGTTTAATTTTGAATATCTTTAGGAGGCCAGTTTGAGCTGTATTTATCAAATAGTTTAAGCCTATGACAAGATGCTGAAGTCAGTAAACAATATTCTATATGTCCTACCAGATTTTGAGATGTCACTTTTTAAATGAACCAATCATGAGTGAATTGAACATTATTCATTGTACGCTAAAGCTACACAGAGTTGAGATGAGTGTGCTGTGCACACATCCCAAAACCTATATTTTTTATGCCTGAAGCAGCTTCTCATATCAGCTGTTTCTTCCATGCTCTGAGTCCTGCTATTCTGCAAGTGGGTGGGATATGAATGAATATGTATATGTTGTGTGTGTGTATATATGCATACATACACAGAAATATACATAAAAGAAATATATTTAAAAAAGCAAAAAGTAGTAGTCAGCTGCACATATTCAAGCACAAGCAGCTGTAATCCACATCTGTAGCAGTGGCAGTGAAGACCTATGTAGGAGTGTGGAGAGAAATGGGAGGCTGGACCACCTTTGTGAATAAATCTGTTAAATCATTCTGGGGATGGATTTGCTAAGACTTGTGTCTATCAACTGCAGAAACCAGCTTGAATGTTTTTTTATGAGGTTTCTAGGAGAATGTACTAACATTGTTAATATGACAACTATATTTGTACTTGTGAAGTATTTCTGTTTTCATTTTCACATGGTATAACTGGAGGTGAGCAAAGCACTATCGTCATGTTCTTCTTGTTAAAGCCTGCTTTTAGCATTTCTCTTGTGATGAAAATCCAGCTGAAGGCATTGGTACCTGCACCTTAACAAGAAGCAGATAAGAGGAAGTGGTAATGCTTATTTGTTGGTTTCTTTAAAATTAAGGACTGATTATTTATGTAACATGTAGTCACAGATGTAGTCAAAGTGCACGTAAATCAGGGTTCTTTTTTCCAGAATTTGGGCAGAGATCTCAAGCTATTGTTTCTTGATTTTTCTTTTTCTTTTTTTTTTTTGTCTGAAGATATAAAAATACCACAAGCACTGAAGATTTTAATGATAGTTTTAGTGCAGTCAAAACAGTGAGGTACATAATCTCATACAGGCATCATCGTTCAGAGACTCAAGTTCTCTATCAGTGGCACGTGAGCACTTCTTCACTGGCTAGATATTAAAAAAAAATCACCCCTGATTTACTGAGCTAACTTTGCTTTTTTACTTAAAAAAAAGGGGGAGGATGGAGAGGAGAGTGATTTCTGCTTGTTATTCCTTGGTTATCTCATATTAGATCCCTGCAAGTACTATCCCCTTTTCTTGTAAATGTACTGAGGAAAAAGCTTGTGTCCTTAAGTTTTAGGCAAGACTCACAGAAGGAAAACAAACAAACAAGAAAACATAAACAAAAAACCTCACTGCAGTGAGTATTGAGATGAGTTCAAGGGAATGATTGCCAGAGTGGAGCAGTTGGTCCATCAATCACCAGAAGGCTGGTCTCTTTCTCATCTAGAACTAGGTTGCTGCCATTTTTCTGTGTGTCCATCCCTGTGATGACTCTTCTGAAAGGGGAAAGAAAAAAATCCCCAGACAAACGGAAAGTGAAATCTACTTGTCTCTGAGCACACAGAAATGAACATGAAATGAACCCTTTTATAAGTTTAACCTCAGAAGACTCCAATTGACTGAAATTGGATATCAAAGACTGTGCGTCCAAATGGCTGCCAGAAAAAGGAAGGGTCCAAGCTAATTTTCAGAAGTTAAGTTTTTCTGTGGTAATGCCTGGTGTGCACTTCTGGAGCAGTGTGATAGCACTGCTGATCCAGGTTAAGGGAGGCCCTGCGTTGTATTGGTGGGAGACAATACAAGGAATGAAGCTGGTATGTCTCCTTGTCACCATCTATTCATATTTTCAGAGCGTTAACCCTGGGGTGATTCCTTTATCATATTGGAAAGCGTGAGAGCCTTTATTAAACATAAAGAGGACACACCCTGTGCATGTTGTAGTATGTAGAGGCAAATTGTGTCTGCCGTAATTGTGCTTTTGTTCCTGAACACCCCCCCTCCCCGAACCTGGGCTGGAGGGTGACAAAAGGAATGTCTGGGCTGTTTTTTCCCCCTCCTTCTTCTAGGAAAAGCTAATATAATCATCAAAATATATTTAACTGTCTGCCTCTTTCTTGTGAAAGCTCACTGTTGCAGATAAGGTTACATGCAGAAGTCTTCCCGCATGCCAGTTGGGAGTAACAGCAGATAACTTGGAGCCCACAGCTAAGATGAGCATGTTGGAGTGTCTGTTTACAAATCAAATATCAGCCTGGCATGGCCTGCCCTGGCAGCAGAGCTGTGCGCGCACTAAAATTAAAGAGGAGGCTGGAAAGGGAGACATTCCTCATGTTCTGGGCTGGTCTCATTGGTTCAACAGCATGTACCACTACTGCTGCTGGCATGGTAGCCAGCACAACTACAGTAGCACATTGTGCGCTAGTGGGTAAGAGCTCAACAATAAGGGACTGGAAAAGATTGCTTTCCATAAAGAGGTTTTTAGAAGGCTGAATATTACCAAAATAATTTCACAAAGCTATATAATCTGAAAAGCAACTGAAGTGACTGCCCTTGATCTGCTGCCAGACCTCATAGGGGTATTGCTTTCCACAGGCTGCTGCAGCACACTCGGCCATGTTACCCCATCCCATAATTTTTTTTTTTTCCCCCCCTCTACCATAGCTGAGCTTACTATTTATGCTAGTTTGAAAGTTAAGCATGCTCTTGGGTAAGCAGAGGGAAAAGTGATTTTACTGTTGCTATGTGTAAGAATGGCCAAATGCTTGCATGTATTTTTGGGGTGGTACAGAGTGTTTAGATTTTACATTCTAGCAAAGGGTGTTCAGTTTTCTAACCCAGCCTCCAGAGCTGGCAGCAGCTCTTCTGGTGGTGTTGTCCCTGCTGTCAGGGATGTTGTGATGTCCTAGAGGGGACAATATGGCAGCCTCTTGATCTAAACCTCTCAAATCCATTTAAAGTCAAAGACCTTAAAAAATGTTGGTAAAAGGTCTCCAAAGCAGTGAGACTCTTTTCTCTTTTAAAGTAAAAAAAAAAAAAAAAAAAAGGGCATCTGGAAATGGGATGTCCTTGGCTTCTCCTCCTGCCTTGCAGTTAGGAGCAGTAAGTTTGCAGAAAGGTGCTGTTTGTAGTCCTTCCAGGAGCTGTGCTGGCACAAATGCCTGTTCTGCATGTTCATTGTCCATATTTTATTTAGAGTTACTGACACATTCTTGTTGCTTATTGGGAAGTTTGCTTCTAGCTTCATGGGGGGAGAGGGTGTTCTGGGTATTCATGTTCGTTTTCTTGGCATTTTAAATATTTCTTGTCTCCTCTGGGATGCTGTGCTGTATGTGTCTTGTAGTCATTATTTATAATTTAAGAACCTGTCTTTATAGTAGAACATGTGCAACGGGCCCATCTTTATTCAGTCGATTCTTGTCTGAAGAGCATCTTGGACAATCCCTGTGCTGAGCACAGCTCTGCCACACTTTGTTAGGGGGTCTTGTCGGTCATGCTTCTGATCCCCCACCCACCCCCTCCTTTCAAGTATCTGGGTGATTAAAATCATGTCATTGGTCTTTTGTCTCATGCTTTCCAGTTTCAATGCTGCTTGTATGTGGCTGTTTCTGTATGCTGAGCTGTTTCCATCTCCCTGAAACAAAGCACTGGTGTGTGTATGTGACGGTATGCGGTTATACAAGAGTGTATTAGTTGATTTCTGAGGCTTCTGCTACTGCTTGTCTCCATGTCTCTCTTACTTATGTTCATCCTATGTTCCCTTATACCCGGAAGCTGCTCTTGTGTGGCCACTGACCTGGGATCCTGATCTTCCTATCTGGTTCCTTCCTCGAACTCATTGTGATGCAGTTTGTCCCTAAACTCTGTCCAGATTTTGGGAGAGCTTTCTTTCATAATGCCCCTCGTATTTTAGAAGCATCTCCAGTACTTATTACTCCCACAGTAGCTGGTCACTTCCTTTACGTCCTTTCCTGCACACGTAGATCCATTTCCCTGTGAAACCTCTCCTGGATGCTCCTGCCTTGCTCTTCATCTCCATTCCCAGAAGCCCAGGCAGCAGCTGGGCCACCGGTCCTTGGGTCGCTGCTGTGACCTTTCTGGTCTCCCAGCCAGGCTACACTTCCTTCAGCACTCAGGCTGCCTGTTCTTCATTTCTGTGGCTAGGCAGTAAGGAAAGCCTGCTCCACACTTTTGGAGCAGGCCAGGCTGGCTGAGGACAATCTTGAATTTCAACCAAAAGGTCAGGTGGATGTTCCCGGCCCCCCCCCCCCCCCTTCCCCCTGTAGCTGTTGCACCCACTGCCTACACCTTGCAAGCCCTTTGAGGCAAGGGCCACCCTGTCTTGATTCTGCTTTCATTATGCACAGCTGCTGTTTAATGCAAGAGGTGTGTGACGCTAATGGTTTGAAATAAAATTTTTCCACTGCTCTAGCAGTCCTCTACCACCACTCTCTGCGTCTTCTTGCTATGCTCAGCTCTGAATAGCACATGTTTCATTCTCATCCAGATGCCAGGAGCAGGCATTTAGGAGCTGTGGCTCCCTAAATATTCAGCAGGCGAATAACCAAGATTTCTTAGTTCCTCTTACACCGCCTCCTCTTTCTTCTCATGTCAATAGCAAAGCACTGAAGTACTCTTTCCCTCTGTGCCTAAAAATCTAGTTCCCCTTCTGTTGGGCTGAGCATTTCGCTATGAATCAGTGAAAAATCAGAATGAAGTGTACATTCATACAGGCGTATACAGGGGATTTACACTCCCACTTCCCTTATTTTAAACAGTGCTGGCTTTTTAAATGTCAAAAAATTTAAATTTTAGGCTTTTTAAGGAGAACAAGTTGTTTTGACAAGAGGAGGTAGTTTATTGTATAGTAAATGTGAAACTGGTAAATAGTATACAATTTCTCAGTGCCCTGCAGTATTGTTCACTTTTACTCTTAATTTATTACTACTCTGGATGCTTTTGATTTATGTTCAGGGGACTATTGCTGTAGTGAGTTAAAGTACTTTTAGTGGAGGATAGCTTGTGGAGCTACCTACAGGGCAGTGGTGAAACAGGACTGGAGCCACTTACCTGATGCAGTGCCTGTTTCAGAGCATAAGAAAGAAGTTGCATTGAAATTGAGCGTCCAGGTTTCTGGAAAATAACAGGTTTGGGTTTTTTGGTGTGTGTGGTTTTTAAGTCTAGCACCTGATGTTACCAAACTTCTCAGGTGCTTGCACAATGGTGACTTTTGCAAAGGACAGCTCTAATGGTTTTTTAGCTGTGAAAGCCTGATGTCTTGGGCAGAGCTGATTATTTAGTTGAATTGAAAACTTGGCTATAAAATATAAGGCAGAGACTTAGGACTAAACTTTCCTGTGGGGCTATTGGAGCCAGTAAGAATAGAGAAGACCTCTGCAGCATTTTATTTGATTTGTGCTTTTTGCAAGTAGGCCTGAGGAATAGCAGGTGATTTAACTATGTTCCAGGCAAGATCTTTGAATAAAAGAACAACAACCCCAAAACATATATCTTCCGTGTTAGTTGCTAGTCCCTTTTTTCTCCATGAATTCCAGTGATTGTGAGGAATAACGGTATTTCAGTTTTCAGGTCTGTGCAATTGTAGAGTATTGACTACTGCATAGCAAGTGGAACAGTGTAAGCTTGCCTCCTTCATGATTGCATCTCTTCATTTTCCCTTTGTAAGAAGGGAAAACCTATTCTAATGTTATTAATAATGAGGCTGTACAATAAACTTCCAGGGTGAGAGAGTTTGCTGGTGACTGAATACATCCTGCAAGGCTGTGAACGGAAAACTTCCACCTCTTTGTAGAAGGCTCTGAATGCAAATAGATGGAAGCAAAGATCGCTCTTGAACCACATTAGGTGTAGTTAACTCATTTAACTATGGCTCTTCTCCTTGAATTGTTTCAGTCATCTTACTTGTCAT
This sequence comes from Aviceda cuculoides, assembly GCA_035590195.1. Lineage (NCBI taxonomy): Eukaryota > Metazoa > Chordata > Aves > Accipitriformes > Accipitridae > Aviceda > Aviceda cuculoides. Next base: position 9,836,479 of record JAVJGG010000073.1, read on the forward strand.
TTGATTGCTCCTTCAAAATTGACACTTAAAAGTAATTTATAGTTTGCAAGCTGTCAGCTAGCACTCAGCATTCACACTCTGAATTGTTTTGTTTGGGTATATATAGGTCAAATGGTATTAGCATAATGCATCTATTGCAATCTTAATTTCTAGCTTAGATAATTGCATTCAAAAGTTTGTGGTTTTTTGTAAACATCCTCTTAAACCTTACCTTTCAGGTTAATGTGTGAGTTGGTCATAATGCTGGGATACTTTAAGCTAGACTTGGAAATCTCATAGATCTTGGTAAATGTGTATTTAACAGAATTTTCAATAATATCTTTTTAACTTTTAGGGTTTTTTAATAGCCTGGTTTTGAGTGTTTTAAATATGCATATATTTATTTTTATGACTATCTGAATGATTAGGTAGCTGCTAGATAATGTGTTTTATCGCAAATTTTCTACACTCAAAAATCCTGTGATTCCCCTTTGCTTCAAGGTTCACGTTTCTACATCTTGAAGGCTTTGCACTTAATTGTTGTCGTTTGCAAAGCTCTTGTCTCTGTGTTAGCACTGTAGAGGCCTTTACTGTAGATTTTATTTCAACCTGATTCTGCAGCTCGAAGTAATTCAAATACTTGAAGGTGGTGTTCTTGCTCTGCCAAGATCTCTCCTCCTTTCTGTAAAGTGTATATAACTTGTATTTTTGTCTGACCCTGGGCTTGAATTTTTGTGTTCTGCTCCAACCTCCTCTACTTCTTTCAGTGCCCAGTCCCTGCAGCAGGGACTAGATAAGGTTGTCCCCTTTCCTCCCCTCTCCCTCAAAATAGCCATACAAAACAGGAGAGGTGGGTTAAGAAAAACTTGTCTTCTCCAGCTGTTGGGATGACTTTAGCAATTTCAGGTGTAGCTGTTACAACTACTCAAGTGACTGAGCTGCCCCATGTGTTATGAGACTGCTGCCAATGATCTGCATTCAGGTACCGGAGTTTGCCATGCCAGTATAATAACTCGGGAGGTGAGGTAGGTGATGTGCACTGACAGCTCAAGGGGAAGTTTTGTATAAGAATATCCAGCAACCCATGTGTCTGCAATCCTCTGTAAATGCAGATAACGATTCCCTCCCTTCAGTAGTCTCTTGTGTTTCAGAGACTCCTTGTTTAGAGGCTGAACCTACTCTTAAATGTCTGGTCCACAGCAGTGCTGTCCCTTAGTAGGACAGCTGGGAAGCCAAAGGCATGGCATACATCCTATAGATGACCAATTTAAAAAGGGGGAAGAGGAACCCTGTAAATATAACTTGAGTAAAATGCTTCAGTCTTTTTATAGCTTTTTGTGGTTATAAAGAGATCTAAGATATTCATGAAGTGGTTGTTAAGGACTTATCTTTTTCCCGAAAGCTTGTCATCTTGAGTTTTGTGCACAATAGAGGGAATGTCTCGGATGTGATCTCCATCTGAGTTCTAATATACTTCATTTTTATCTGTGCTAATCTGTGAACTAAATCCATTTGACAGAATTTTCCTCTATGATTCCTTCTATAATTTTTAGATAGTTATAAGAGGTCCTAGAGGAAATGCTTAATGTTAGAATATGGGACAACCTTCCCAGGAAAGATTTCCCTGGTATCAAAGCACTGACTTGGCTCTGTTTCCACAATGTGCCAGCATACCTGTACCAGAAAGACTTTTTTTTTTTTGGTGTAAGTGTGGCCTCTTCATGAAACTATCCTTGTGCTCTTGTCGAGGGATTTCTTGGAACTTGTTAATTGTTGATTGGTTCCAGAAGATGAGTTAAAAATTGATTTTAGGTCTGACAGATTTCTATTGTAGTTGCAGGTTTCTAACTTTACAGAAGGCTTTTTTTTTTTTTAAATGAACGAACTATTATTACGCTGAAACTAAAAATATCACACTAGCATCCACCTTGTAGAGCAGTAATGAAGTGGCATCAAGACTTTTTAATAGCTACAGAAAATAGCTTTCAAAAGTGCCTTTTTCACACACACATGTGAACACAGAAAAGAGTAAAGCGTATAGCAGAAGTACAATTCTCCCTCATAAATCTTCCAGTTAAAAAGAATGCATTTTCCTTAATGACATAGAGTTAGCAAAACTGGGAGGACTGCAAGGTTGAGGGGGGAAAGGAAAAACATAACTATTTCCTTTCTGTTTTTCATGGCACTGAGCAGGACACTGCAACTTGCACTGTGGGGCTAAGCAGCAGTCTTCCTAACAGAGACCACTGATGGATGCCTCTGTGGGAAGGTGTTGAAACTGTCATTTAAAGCACTAGTTGTATTTCTATATAGTACTGTGAGTAAAACAGAAAATTCACCCTTTATCCCTGTTTTTCAAACATTCTTTTAAAATTTACTGGCTCCCTTGCTTTTTGTGTAGTCTATCATTTAATCAAAGTTGGGCAATGGATGCTCACTGGATAGTAATGCTTTTATAGCTTTTGGGGTTTTTTTGTTTGGTTTTTGTTTTTTTTTTTTTTTTTTTGCTTCCCATTGGCAAACTACAAATGAGATTGTAGAAGTAGTGGAGAGTGTTTCCACTTAAACCGGCCGCCTCGATGTGAGAGGAGGCAGATGAACATGAGCTAGTGTTGCTGCTGCTTCCCACTACGTTTCACAACACCCATCTGCCAGCCCGGCATGTGATCCTCCCCTCACGCTGAGCTGCAGAAATGTCCTGGTAGCCCGTCAGCCTGGGGAGGAGGGGGCCCCAGCAGTGCCCATGAGGAGGTCCTGGGAACAGGGATTAGCTGTGTAAAACAGTAGTTGCTGCCTTTAAGGACCAATCTGCATGACGGTGCTTTCCAATTTTCTGGAAATCAGGATGGGTACTGACTCAGGAGTGTTTGCATTAGTGCAAACCTGGTTCATAAACTCTGACATTATCTGAAAGAGCTCTTGAAGTTACACCTTTAGTGTGAGGAGAGGGGATACTAATAAAGTATCGTAGCAGATATTGTGTGCTGCTTAATTGTATTCAGATAATGTTGCATAAATACTTATTTCTCTGTTTTCAAACTTGTTTTCATTTAATTTAGATGAAGGGTGAATAGCAGCTGCCAATTTGGCCATCTCTACATGATTCGTTATTTCATAATACCTATATCATATTCCCTCTCTCTCTTTTCCAAACTGAATTATCCTGCTCCCTTTAATCTCTTTGTGAAGGAGGCCACCCATGCATCTAATATTTTTTTTTTGCCTTTCTCTAAACATTTCTCAAGTAGTCTTTATTTATTTATTTATTTTTAACCTTGGAGTTCATTAATGCCATTTGTCAGCCTTAATATTATGATTTTTTTAATTTTTTTTTTTTTTTTTTAAATCCCATACCTCCTTAGTGTAATGCACACTGATCTTTCCTCTCTATTGCCCATTCAGACTATTTCCAGCTTAGGGTATAACATGGGAACATGAAAGCACACAAGATCTTTTTGCCTGCTGCATTCAGTACCTGGGCTAACTTTGAAGCACAAAAATTTCTTTTGCAATTTCTTCTATTTTCAGAGCTTCATTAGAATACTTTCTCTGTGAATGTTTCCATTGTACGAATTTTTACATTAAAAAAAGGAGGGAGAGTGATGCTGATTTTCATCTATAATGGTTTACCACATTGCTTACACTTGTTGTATTCCTCTTAATTGTTTCTTTAGAAGCTAACCTTCTTCCACCTGTAAATTATGCTGTAAATTATACTTTGTGATTTTTTGACTCTACAGGACCTGCCTTAAATCTGCTAAGTGTTGTTCTTGAATACTAGTGTGGTTTTAAAGCATATAGTCCTCTCTTTCTGTTATCTTTTTATTTTATATACATAGGGGGGTGTGGGGGTGTGTATACACACACACACAAATTCAAATGGTCCGGCAGTACTATCTTGAAATACTTATAAACACATGTGGTATGTGGAGTTGGTTACAATAGTTGTAGTCATGGTTGCATGTGACGCTCTAGCTGAGACCTATTTTCAATTGCTTTATATCTTTTGCTTAATTTGAAACACCGAAGTTGGAATAGGTCCACAACATCCCTTACCTCCTTATTTTTTAGTTGAGCATTTCAGATGTGCCATAACGAGAGCGAGGTAAATGGGGACCTCGTGTTTGTTCTTAGCGCTGTAGGGACGTTGGCTCGGGCTGGAGAATGGCTCTGCTGTCAACTAAGTCCAGTGTGCAGCGAAGATGACTTGTCTGTAAGAGTCGTGCCCCAGTTACTCACCACACACTTTCTTAATTTTGCAGCAAGTTGAGGACTTTCAGGAAGACAAACCCCTTTGGTTAGGGGAATCAAATGCTGCCATGGCAAATAGAAATCTGCATCTTCTAGTCTTTGGTGCTGGGCAAACTATTTAAGCAATAGTTGCCATTAGTTGCTAACAGTGTGCCTAGTCTTCAGTTTGTCTCATGTGACAAGCCTCAGGTCTCTCTTGCAGAAGTGCCGTGTTCTCCTTGCTACTGAAAGTGGCTTTGAAGCTGTGCTTTGAACACACAGACGTGCTGAGCACTGTGGAAAATCAAGCCCTCGGTGTCCAAATTGGTCGCTCAATTAGTAGTTCCTTTTGACAATTTTGGCTTTGTTCTCTGTGGTTCAGCTTTACATTCTTAAAACCCTGGTAATGCCACCTAAACAGAATTGTATTATAGGGTAAACTTATTAATAGTTTTGAACATTTGGATATAACTGTAAGTTCCCAGGAGAAGAATTCACTCCAGGGTTTGTATGGGATGTGGTAAATAAGCCAGAGTTATTGTTTTCAGGCGCTGCCTTTCTGGTGTGTGCAAACAATGACTTCAGCAGCTTCCAGACTTATTTTTCTGATTCTTCCAGACTATGGTCATGGTTTCATGAGACAGTAAACTGGGTATTAGAGGGCCTACAAGATGAAAAACACCATCACCACATGCTGCAATGCATTGAGCCATTGCAAACTGGTGTTGCCTATTCAAATGCCTTCATAAGGTTTTGGAGAAATAATTTTGTGCCGGCAGACTGTGTTCTGGTTTGGGTACTCCATGTCTATGCTGCTCTGCCTTTACAAGGGACCTACATGCTCTGACCTTCTTTTGGTGAAAATGGGTGAAATTGCTGTTGTTGCGCTCTGGCTGGTGGGCCGGGAGGTGTGCCCAGAGACCTGGTGTCAAGCTCACTGGTCTGCCATGGCCTCCACGCAGGTGATGCAACATTATCCAATTACACCTTTAAATAAATGGCTGTTTCTTCAGGGATTTATTAGGGGCTTCTTCATATTTAATTTTCTCCGTAAAGCGTGCTAGCCCCCTGTTGGGGATGTGGCTTTTACCAACAAAAAGACTATGCCTAACTGAAGGCACTTCGAAAAGCCTTTTTAATGTTGTATGTTGTCAGCAGTTGATGGGGCTGGGAGAGTGATGGTGGTTCTGCTGAGGTCTTGTTTCAACAAACTAAAAAATATGCCAGCTCTGCTTGCGCAGTGCTGCATTAATATAATTAATTTAAAATCACTTTTTTTTTTTGTGGACTTAAATATACTGACAGAGCACTTGAAGTGTGTAGATGGCATTAGTGGTTTAGCCAGGCTCGATATCTGGAGTGATATCGGCATTGCTCTGCACCCCCACCCCCTCCTTTCCTTACCTGGCTCTTTTGTTTTCTTTCACCCCACCTCTCCTCTTTTAAATCAAAGAGGAGCTTGCACTAACTTCTTCTCTTTCCTCATATTGTTGCCTGACTCTTTTTTCCCCCTTCTTTTTGTTAAATCACCCAGAAAACTGAAAGTCTTTGCAGCCAAAAATTTCCACGTGGTCTTTTACTGAATGACCCTAATCCTCCTGTCTCTTTTTCTGCCTCCACTATTTGTGATTTCAGTGGTGGTGTCTAATTTTAACTCCCAATCAACATGCCAGGAGTCATGGAGTTCTAATGGATTTACTCTATGTGAGTGGAGAAAACAACTGCAGGTTCTACAGCACCACCCCAAAGTTCCCATTGGTGTGTGTGTGTGCGAGAGAGAAACAGTAAGGATAACTGTGCTCATGGACCAGATGTCTTGAGACTAATTTGCTTATGGTGTAGGGCAGAAATCCTACAGCACTGTTAAGAAGAGGTGTATGAAATAGTCTGTTCTGAAAAGTGCAGAAAACAGCTGCTCTGGTTTGTTCAAAGGTGCTACTTATAAACCTGTGAAATCTGCATGAGAACCAGGATATTTTAACGTGTGCTTCTAGCGCTCTGCTCTACTGAAGAGTAACGTTTCCTTGTTTCTTTTTTCCTTGTAAAGCAGCCTTGATTTGTGGGGCTTGGTGTAGGGTAATGCTGTTTATAATGAAGTCAGAATTCGCTTTTAGAGCCTGATGAATGAAAGTCCACAGTATAAGACTGCAGCTTTTTGTGAGAGAGACATCTGTGCTATAACAAGAGCAGGAGACCCAATTTAGACAACTGCTAGAAGGAGAGCTCAAGAAAAGGAAAGACTTTTTTTCTAGCTTAGATTAAATATTTGTACAAATAAACTTTTCTTTTCAGCTGCTCATCAGAATTGCTGCTGCACCACCAACTTGGCTTTGAATTTTGTTCTGATTGCCCAACAAGGCTGTACATGAAGAGTGTTACGGAAGAGCAGCTTAAACAAAACATGTTTGTTTTGCAGCAGAACTAGAGGCTTTGGGCTAGAGAGAAAAAAATTTGGGGAGAGGGAAAAGACAGTGCAAAGAGGAATACGAACAAATGAAGGATGTGAATAGAAACTGGCTGTTATAGTAAATACATGTGAAGTGAGAAACATGCAGGAGTTGAGTTCTGTGTTTTGAAAGTGAGTTACAATGGAGGATCTGGCTTTGAACATGGTCACGATGACTTCTCCCAACTGGATCAGCTGGTTCACTTAAAAGTGTTCTTACCCATGAAGCTTGCACCTCACTCACACATGCATATACCCCAACTGCTGCTGAAACTTTTTTACTAGTGCTTTTTAAATACAATCTGGTAAAAGGCTACCTCTGTGGTATTGATCCCACTTGAAACCTTGCTTCATGAGAGTGATGGTGATAAAAATCCAAGTGTCTACTGAGGACAGTGCTGCAGAGAGCAAGTGTCTTTGACCCAAGAGGATTGTTTCTCATTTTGGTTAAAGAAAGCTCCAATCCTTCGAGGAAACTTCTCATAAATCTGTTCAGTAAAGCAACTATTTTAAGAACATGGGAATTCCAATCACTTGGATTAAAGCCCAGATGGACACCATCTCCGACTGAAATGGCTCTGAAGAGGATTAAGGAGCAGCATAAGTGGAGAATTCCTGGTGAAGAGGGGGGGAATGCTGAATGTGCCATCCTGAGCTATTCCTCAGCATTAACAGCAAAGGAGCCTTTTGGTTCTTGGGCTTCTTGGAGCAGGCGCAAGGCTAGTGTGTTGAGAGGTTTTTCATGGCTGATCAGAAACGTGCTGAAAAGTAGTTTTTAGAGAGAATGTAGCATCTTTAAAAAGTTGTGTGGATTCATGTTTAAAGTATTTCTTTTCTTGGTGAAGCTGGCGACTTTAATATGTGGGTCTTAATACAAAGGTATGCTTAGTCAAGAACATAAATTTAATATGGAAATAGCTTACAAAATATTAATTATTATCCAGCAATGTCTTGTGGTACCTCTGGCATTCTAGCTTTGCTCTTTTCCTGTATGATTAAGGATGAAAATGAAATTCTGTGATTTTGAAATAATGCAGCTTTAGGGCGGAGTGGGCATGATCTGGTGGTCTGCACAGTTTAAATGTAATAAAAATTTGTCTTAACTGAAGATGTTGGCTCATATCGTAGTACGGTCTGCTGTGTGTGGGTGTTGATATACTGTAGGGACAAAGGAATTGGTTTATCAGACTAATGAACTCTTCAGTATCCTATTTCGAGTAAACATCTCAGAATGGATCTCTAAGCCAGGGACTTGCTTTGCTTTTCTTGTTTTAAAACCCTGACTCCACCTGCGATTCTGTTCACCAGCTGATTTCAGTGGAGGCACAATTACCACTTAAGCTTTCTATGGAAGAAGGCTTTCCTCTAATCACTTGTGGTGACTCTTCTGGCTTGTGTGGAAGTATGGCCACAGACCTGCAAGACCTTGCAACTCTCCCACTCACCTGTGCCAACATTTCAATTGCCTTAAAAGGATCTTCCAGAGACATTTAATTTATTTTAATCCCCTGGAGTGTCTCTGCTTCAGTAATATTTAGTGAATTTCAGAGCAAACTTTTCCTTAGGTAGTCAGATCTGTCAGATCTGAGGAGTGGCAGAAAAATTATTTTTTAGGGGGTAGAAAAGGCAAACTCTCAGACTAGGCTAATCTCTACTAGTAGGAGGAGAGGACAATTAACAACTTGTCTATGAAAACAAAACAGTTGCCAGGAAAATTTACTAGACCCTATACAAAAAGGATGGGGAAATTCTGCAGTTAGTAGTAGCAATGCACTGCTCAAACTTGGTGAGCAGTGCATTGCCTTTTAAATACCTGGTTTGAAATATTACCTTTGAAATGTCTGTGTGCAATTTCAATTTTAGTAGGTGGTAAAGATTGGAAATTATACTGATGTAAGTTGTCATTAAGTTTGGGCAGATAAACTGCGATTTATCTTAATGTCTTCTAGATTGTAGTAAAAGTATACGGTACACTAATAAATTATGGTTTCAAATTCTTAATCTCATGAGGTTGTAGAGTCTGAATTTTACATTTTTAGGGACTGGGGTTTTGTGCACGCTCCGTTGCTGGTTGTAGCAAGTGGAAGCGTAAAGGGTACTGCAATGAGAAGCTGCACAGATGTGTTTTTATGCCTACTGCTTTCCTTCTGTCCTTGCTTCCTTGTTTCCTTCCTTTCCCAAAAGGGTTTCCTCCCTTTCATACTGATATTTTGCCTTAAGAGACTAACTGAAGAGAAGAATGGCACTTCAGTCACAGAAGAGATTGCAAGTTTACTTTTTCACTTCTTGGTGTAAATGCCGAACTTTTTGAGCATCATTTTAATTCTTGAGTCAAAAACATTAGGATGCAGTAAACCACGATTATGTACTTCTGTGCTAGTTACTGCCACAATTACTGTTTTCTGGAACGTTATTTCTTACCAGGAAGAAAATAAAGTATATACCGTGTGAATTTTAGAAGTGATACAACTGTGCGTATTTTATTGGTTTTTCTAGAATATTTTGACACCTTGATTTTCCTAAAAGTGTCATTCATTCTTGCCCCTTCTTCATCCTCTATTTGACTAGAATAAAACAAATTTATGCCAGGTAAAACTACTTTATTTGGATTTCATTTGTCCATTGTCATATGTTTTTTACCTGTTCCTCCCTAGCTTTCTACCAAATGACAAATTAATTATGACTTTCAAATAATTGTGAAGATAGTGTTGCAAGTCATTACTCTGGAATGGATCTTTCAGAAAACTGTCAAAGTAATTGCAGAACAGCTCTTGATGTGTTGGTTATTCTGGTTAACTTGTCTATGCAGGCAAGCCCCTACTAAGTAAGAGAATAACATTTTTATGTACGACCGAAGTGTGTTGGGAGGAAAAAAAAGGCCCCAAAGAGTGGCAAAGATACATATATATTTGCTTGGGATACATGGAAAGGTTTTATTCCAGATTTGCTTTTCTTGAATTCGTCTTGCCTCTGTTTTAGCCCACTCTGAGAACAGGTGACTTAGATTTATTTTCAAAGTTTGGGACTTACAGTATAGTGTGACTTCTTGGAGTTATGTTCTGTGTTTTCACATTCATGAGGTTTTAAACAGAGATTTTCTGATGTGAGAAAGAAAACACACAATGTATGCTTGTTTTTCCCAAAATAGTTAACATTCTTTCTTTATTGGAGTGGATGTCTTGAATGCTGTATGTTCTGATAAAATTATTACAAACTTTAGTGGTTTATAGGTGCTTTTTTTTGTTTGTTTGTTAATCTGTTTTGAAATTGAAATCTGTCATTTCTTTTCTCTCGATAGGTGCTGGATAGTTTGTTAGCTCAGTATGGAACAGTGGAGAACTGTGAGCAAGGTATGGCTTTACTCTCAAATGACTTTGAAATTTGTAGTGGGAAGGGAGTGCACACTGTACTTAACATCTTGTCACTGTATTTTATTCTCTAGTGAACACTGACACGGAGACTGCAGTTGTAAATGTAACATATGGCAATAAGGACCAGGCTAGACAGTAAGTATCTTATTTACTTGTTACTGTAATCTAACTTGCATTTCGGAATTCATGTTGTTGCAATTTTGTATGTAACTTTGCTTCTGATTTAATTTATCAATAAAATTATCATGTAAGTATTAACTTTTAAGAAAGACTCTTGGTCTTCCCATCACCTAGTCTTGTGTGCTTTACCTTAATTTGGTATTTTTTGTTATCAACTTTTCCTGCTCTTTGATTAAAAATAAACTAATAATTTTGAAAATTGAAATTCAGGGTAAAAATTTTTGACTGGAAAGGGCAGAAAGTGATTTGCCAATGACAGAGGATGGGAGTTACTGCCTAGTGATTTTAGCCATGTTTTAAAAAAGCTTTGTGATGCCCTTTTAGTGTTGGTTGTTCTGTGTCTGTCTTCTGGTTAGCAGCTGCACTCTTCTATTTGTTTCTGTTGTTTGCTATGACTTTCCCCTAAGAAATTATTAATTTTTTTTTAATTAGAAAAATGAATACTGCTTCCAAACACACAAAAAGTTGTAATCCAAATATGTAAAATAATTTATTTGGGTTTTTTGAACTTTAAGTCTCATATTTTATGCTTGCTTATGTCTTCAGCAATTGATAACTTTTAATCTAGATACTAAAATTTAAAAATACAATGCTTTACTTAATCAATGGTTGTATATCTTCTTCCTTTAAACATCCATATTACATATTATGCTATAGGTTTAATTTTGCTTTTCCACCACAGGTAGAGGAAAGACTTGTGCGTTCCCTGATTTTTTTAATCTGGTGGCATAAATGTATTTTTGCCTGTTTTCTAGCTGTAGCAGGTTAAACAAACCCAAAGGCATGGAGTAGCCTACAATGATCTTTTTATTTTAACTTTGAAATTTCTGCCACCTTGTGGCTAACTAAAATCAGCAGTTAAGATGCAGAGTATGCTTATGGTATGCATTAATTCAAAATTACAAATGAAATAATATTTGTACATATAATTAAGTAATTATGACTTCTGTGTAACTTGAATGCAACATATGTATTTAATCTTTCAAAGTGTTAGATTACTTGTTAGTGTATTCTAAACAAATGTGATGGAAAACTTGTGTCAGTGGTGTCTCCTTTGTACAGTAGAGCTGAAGGGAACAATGTTTTCCTTGAATTAACTATTTAACTTTTCTCAAAACCTGAATTGTTCAACAAGTTCTTCTTCAGATTCATCTGTTGTTTTTAATTCTGTTGCGCAATAGTTAAGAAAAATGTTGAATTTCTAGTCCTGAAGCAAGCTATGGTGCAATGTTCAAAATTAATGTTACATGTGCCAGTTCCTTCTTTGAAAATATAAGAAGGAAGTACCTAAAATACCATGGGAAGAAGCACGATGCATATTTTTGAGCTGTCAACTGTGATGTGGGTTCCTGGACTTGAGCACTCCCTTCTGAAGTTAAAAACAACAGCATACATTTTCTCCCCCCTCAAACTGTACTTGTTAAATTTTAAGGTCAATCCTGAGGAAATGCTGAGATAAGCCAAGACTGTGAAGAAGCGTCCGAGATAAAATATTGTTTTGTATGAGAAATCACATGACAATAACTGAAAACTTCTTGAGTTTGAAGCAGGTGAATTAGCATCCAGCATCAATGTTGGAGGAGGACCTGAAGCTATACAGGTTGAATGATGACATAGAGTTTGGTTGCCTTGAACAGGTAGGGCAAGTGGAGGAGCCTTGATTTGTTTTTGTGAATGGTTTGATATGGACACATGGTTTTTCTAAGGGGATGAATCCATTTTCTGTACAGAAAACCTTAGTTCAGATTGGCTGGGTTCAGGATGCAACCTTGCAACCATTTAGAAACCGTGAAGAGAAGAAGGGGCCGGATAGAGGTTTTCCAAAAAACTGTGAGGAATTGCAGTGAAGAATCACTACAGGACCTGTGCATGTGTGACTTTTCCACAGTGACTGTAGCGGTGTTTCAGTTGAATAGTTTTCCCAGACATGACCTAGCTTTGCTTCTTGGAACTGGCTGTGGTGGACAGCAATGGCTGTGGAGGGGGAGTGGTATACAAGTGCTGATAGCTGATAAAAGGCAGTGTTGGTCAGCCTATGCAGTACAAGGAGTAACAGGACCTGACTTTATCAAAAACTGTTTAGAGTCGTTGAGAATCAGCAGCTGATAACAGGAACTGTATTTTGAAATTTAGCTGTTTAGCGTAAATGATGCTCTTAGCCATGAGTTCTGGAGCACTGTGACATGGAGTTTTCCATGATGCTGCATACAGTGGTTCCCCAGTTCTAATTGTGCTTTTTCTGTACTTTTTGCAACACACGTACTAACCTTGCAGTTAGTAGTGGTGACTGACAAAACATGTAAAGTTGGCTACTTCCCTGCTACATAGACTGTACAGCATTGCTGTGCTTGTTGGTGTGTGTACTGGCAATGCTGTGCAGTGAAGGTGCTGTAACACAATCTGGAGATATTTTTGATAAGCAGTTCTAAACAAGTGTGGTGTGCATTGGTTGGGGGATGTTACTCTTGAACAAAACTTTTGGTTCCACCCAGCTGGGAAACTGTTTCTTCTGTCTTGCAAGTCTAATTATTGTGGCAGAGGGTTCTTTTCTCTAGGCTGATACTGTAGTTGCAGTATATTCAATACAGGGCTGCATCTAAAATTAACTTGGAAACTGAAATCGGTGAAGAATGCTGCAGTCCTTTTGAGAAACAAGTCTAGGGCAGAGCATACAGCACCCAAAATCTGAGAGGTGCACAGTTATCGACTTCTAGCTGGAATGGAGGTCTGTGGCTTTGACCTGTCATAGTGATGGCTTTCTTTCCTAGCTCAACAGGCATGATGCTGTCTTGGCAGAAAAAGCAGGATGTTGCCTTGTCTTTACATGGCCAGAGCAGGGGAACTAGTGTGGTAGATCAAGTACTTGTGGGAAGCCTGACAAGTTTGTGGAGAGGTGTACAGCAAGCACAGAGCCATGGATGAGCCTGGGAAAACCACCTTTTGCTCTCTGGGACTGTGGGCAGGGAGGAGAAGGCTGGGACTGCCAGGGCATCTCTGTGACCCCATCCCTCCCCTCCTCTCCTGCAAGCGCTTGGGAGGAGGAGGGAGTTGTTCCAACTTAGAAACTGCCCCTGCCACCATCCTTCCCAGAAACTGGAGAGGGCCTTATAAAGCATGTGTGCACTGCTGTGGCAATGCAATTGCTGAACATCGTGGTGGGTTATGGAGTATTTGGAAGAGAGTAGTTCAGAGAATGAGTGGCAGAGCCTGGAGCCCACAGGTCAGTTTAAACAACCCAACCAGCTGTGTGCAGGTACCGAGGCACCTTGGGACCTGCTTGCCAAAGGGCACTCCTCTTATCCCAATATCAATCCCTGACTGCAACCAGCAGGACATGCTGACCGTGTCCTTGTGATATGCTGCTATCTAAATTACAGCTGTTTATCTTCAAAAGTTACACCACCTCCTCTTTCCCTCCCCAAAATGTTCCAGTGTGTAGGCGTCTAGTGCATGCTACAGGATTTAGCTCTACCCAGGATTTTGGAAGGGAAATTTTGTGCAAAGTTGGCCTCACGTATATGGAGTGGCTGTATACTGTTTTAGTATGGGGCTAAGTGTTTATTCTTTTATCTTATTTTTTTAGCTCAGGAATGAGGTATGTGTGTTGGTTGCATCTCATAACTGACGACGTATTTTAAATGCGGACTGCAACGTGAAGAGCTCAGGATCTATGTCTTTGCAGATATAAGTAGGTATATTACTTTGAGTGTTAAGACACTAGCGATCACCTTTTAATTAGAATACTTGCAGAAAGAAACATTTTTTTTTTCCCCTTTCAATAAAGCACAAAGCTGTGTGTGTCTGCACACAACACGTATCCCTGATGAATGAATAAGAGTTCACATAACTAATACTTTTACATGCCATCATGGGTCAGGGCTAGTGTTGCCATAGGAACGATAATACTGAACAGTCAGTGGTGTATTCTTATAAGCTTAGATTTATTTTTTTGCTTTGTTTTTATTTTCAGAAATACTAATGAAAACTATATTTTTAATGCAAAAAACCATCATTATGCCAAAGAAAAATTACCACGTATATCTGCCTTCTCAGTATGCAAATGTATCTGTTCAAGGAGGAAAAAAGAAAGGTGGTGTATGTACAAGCTGCATGTGGGAGTGAAATATGTTCTCCATCTAGTGCTTAGTGTCATCACGCTATCAATGGGTGAATGATTTCCAGCATAAGACTTGCTGGTTTTGGTGTATTCATTTATCTGGAATGTTTAACCTCTACTAGCATCAGAAGGGAGAAGACTGGGCAAACATCCTCTCACAGAGAGCTCTCGAGAGGACAGTGGTGAGATCTCATTTTGATGGGAAAAACTCAGGTGACTAATTTACAAAATAAACACATATTTGTTTAAAGGCTTCATTTTTATGTAGGGATCCTTTTACTTCTGGGCAGGTATCACGTGAACATAGGCCAGGCTGCTATACATCTTAGAGCATAGGCAGTAGCTGCTGCAGTCTCTTAATGAATTTGTTTTTGGAAAAAAATTCTGAACTACACTATGAGATTCCTGTGTACCAGCTCTTGCTGGTATATGGAACAGAAACATTTTCCATTTCCACTAAATATTAATTTTTAAAGAAGATTTGTGGGAGGAGGACACCTCTTAGTGAGGAAGCTCACTGAATTTTTCTCCATCTTTGTCTTCTTTAAGTGACATTAGCCCTTGCATAAAAGACGGTTTGTGGGTTATTTCTGCAGGTACCAGTAGTGCCCTCTGACAGATGTAACCTGCACAGCCTTTATTAACTTGTGGTCCTGGAAGGAGACTCCCAGCCCTGTTTGGGAAGGCAGAGGTCTTTGCAGGAAGGCAGAGTGTGGTTGTGGTTTGGCCTTGAGTTTCCGAGGTGCTCAGTCAATGCGCGTATGTGCTTTACAAAAGGAGCTGGAGTTACCATGTGTGTGGTGGACTCCAGCAATGATGATAGCCTTGACCAAAACAGGTGCCACTAGTGCTAGGAAGAACCAGTCACTTGCTTTTCTCTGAGGCTCGGGCTTTCCCAGGGAGCAGGGATGGCTCACCTGACAGCAACTACTTCCCTAGATGCTGTTTTACAGGAATTTTGTATCCGTCTAGAAGATAGCCGTTAATCACTAATCTCTCTTCTTGGTTTATTTTTCCTTTTTCTCTGCCCCACCCCCCCCCCACCCCCCAAGCGGTGCCTAAATGCCTCTAAAATTTTAGGCTTATTAATGGTGCTGAAGGACTGCTGAGCCATCACCTTGCCCTATTCCAGCCATATGTTTTGTGCCATGAAATTGATAAAAATTAGTTCAGAACTTTTAAAGGTGTATGGACAATACTTCAAAAACTACTGAAAACTGTCAAATGCTGGAATGTGAAGGCCAGGGTCAACAGCCAAAAGTGACCTTTCAAAAGCTGTGGGCTTGTGTCTTCAGTAAGAAATGCACCAGAACTGTGTATTGGCTGCATCATTGAAAATTATTTATCTTGGCATTCCCCTGTGTATGCCCAAATCAGTGCAGAATGTGGGACCACCTACCCAGGAAATGTCAGTTCCACAAAAGGCTTGGGAGAACAGTGTTTAATTACTGACTCTGACTTCTCACCACTTGAACAAGTCAAACTATATAAAACAAGTTAGCCTATAAAATATGGAGAACTCTCTGACTCTGAAGGTGAATTAGTTATTTTAAAGTTTTCTTTATAAATGTCTAGACTAATTTAAACAAGTGATACTACTGTTGTATCTCTAGTATACTAGAGAAATTTAGCCATTTATAAATTGTTCTTAAGAAGAAAAATTCCAACCTTCCTTCCAGTAAAAGTATGGCATATATATATTTATGCCAGTTGTTGCTGTATAATGTTTGTTGTCAAAGCATGATAGGTATGTAGCTTGGTTGTGAACAAAAAGCCTAGTTTTCCACCCCCCCCCCCACTTCTAAGGAAGAGTGAGAAGACTCGTGCACTGATTTAATGTAAGATTTTGTATTAGTGTTGGGATTCTGGTCTAAGACGTTTTAAAGCCAGAAGAGATTGAAGCATTTTGGGAAAGAAGCAATGTCTGAACTTGTTAAACGAATGCATGGAAGGGAATGAGTTGGGCTGGATGTCAATCTGGAGCCTACCAGCATGTTCATGAAATTGTTGGTGCTCATCTCTCCAACATCTTGAGGTTTGATTCCAAAAGAAACAGGGCTTGTGCAACTGCACTGTCTGGTGGTGCCATTTCCCTCCCTAGTAGCAATTCAGCTTTTTGGCTGCTTTCAGTAAAACTCGACCCAGAAACAGAGGTCTTGGGTATTTACAACCAAAAAGAATTTAGTATGTTCAAGTTGCATAAAAAGGAAACGCTCCAGTCCCCTTTCCCAGATAGGATCTCCATGGAGAGAGACTTCAGAGAAATGCCTTTCAGGCATTGGAAATCTATGCAGAAACTAAAACTTGAGAGACAAATCTGTAGGAACACAAATTTCACTAGTCTGGCTGCTCATTGCCCTTACTGTTTTGTAAACGTGGCTTTCTGTGTAATAAAATGCTCTTCAAAGTCCATGGAGTGCAAGTTAAGAAATGTCAGCTTTGAAATAGCCTCAGCAAATTTTAATCCATCTCTCTTTTGCCATATGCTGTAAGAGATTCTTCTGTTATGGAAGCAATTACACTCCTGCCCTTTTCCCAATGGACCTGTGCGTCTCATTTGGTGAACAGAAGTGTTTAATGAGCAGTGATCAGTTATTCAATATTTTGCTTTCCTTGTTGTTCATTGGTGTTGCCTTGGGCCTTACTTATTACCAGCCCTTATTAAACACTGCTCCAAAGACACAAATTACTTGTTTTCTCATAAGCTTCTTACTGTCCGACTGGAGTATTTTGAGGATGCTGGTTCAACCTCTGGGAGATGATGGGCATGTTATCTTCAGTATCCATATACCACTTCTTAACTGCAAAGCTGCTGCTTGGCTTCAATAGCTGCTTGAGACCCAGACTGTCAAGTAGGACACCCAGGAGATGAATTGTACTTTTCACTGGCTACCTTTGAAAATTTAGGTGATTGGCTAGCATCGTCCCTCATCTCTGCGGTAGGGGTGGAGTAAAAGTGTTGCTGAGGGTAGTGTTTGGTAAACTGGCGGTAACCACCTGCAAATATACATGAATGGAGGGACTGGGTTAAGTTTCTGAATTTCAGAGGCCTTGCTCCAGAGCATATCGGTTTTGGAGCTTTTTAACTAAAATGTTGGTGGGCTCTTTGATATGACATGAAAACCTCTTCCCTCCCACTACTGTTCTTAATTTAAATTTTGCCTTTAAACAAAAATCCATGAGTTATCTTTGGTCCAAGATTAAGCCTGGCATTTATGAACTACCCCAAATCAATGCATGTTTCAGCAATATCAATATATTGCTCGTAATAGTATGCCTTCTGTAGTGAAACTTGAAATGTCTTTCTTGGGCAAACGTGTTAATTTTATACCACTACATTATCAGTGTGTTGCATGTAGCTTAGTTATTCCTACTGTTTCCCGGATCTTTAATCATATTGACTCTAATCTGTGAGTGGAAGATCTTCTACCTCCCAGAAATCTGTCATTTTTAAGTTTAGAGCTGTGCTCCCTCTGAGGAGGAGACCGGCAGGTCAGGTTGACTCGCAAACCTGGCTCCACCTCAGTTAGAAAGAGGGGCTGGGCAGAGAGCGAGCTGAGCGCCTGGGTAGTTATTTAGTGTGACGGACCACGGTGTGAGTGCATTGTGTGCATTTGGGCAGTAACCCTCTGATATTTAATAGAGGGCTCCGCTTTGCCTAAAAGCACAAGAGAACTTGAAACATGGTTTAAATGCCTTCTAACACCTTTGCATCTATGGAGAATTTAACAGGCGCATTGGCTTTAATTTCCTGCTTAACTTCTAAACCTGCTTAGAACATGGCTAGTCGGTAAGTCGCAAGGTGCTGTCGTGGTCTGCCAAGTGGTGTGTCAAATGCCGTTGACTGGCTTTGAATGCTTTCTTTCCTGCTGAGAATGAACCAAGGAATTGTCTGTCTCCCCCGCCGCCCCGCTTCCTTCTCATAGCTATGTCAGTTATTGCAAAAAAAACCTCCAGCCAAATAGCTATGCTGGCAAAAACCCTAATGAAGGTGCTGTGATAGCAGCTAAAAAGTTTTCCCTCTGGTGCAGCTTTACTTCTGTTTGGGAAACTGATTTAAATTAAATCAGGCAAAAGAATGCTTTTGAGTGTATAAGCTCTGTCTCCTGTGAGGTTTTGCTGATAGGATTGCACCAGCAAAATCTTTAAAGTGCACAGGAGCCCAGAGCAAGCAAGACCTAACTTGTAGTCCTTAATAAGGTGACTTAAAAAAAAAAAAAGTTGTGTAATCAAAATCTTGACTGAAGAATTTTGAATGTAACTTTTCATCTTGGAACCAGTTTTCAGATTTGTCATGCAATTTGGAAAGAGCAGAAGTCTGTATTTGAATGACTTGTCATTTCATAAGACCCTGCATGTGATTGTGGTGTGGTTTTTTTTTTTTTTCTTTCTTCTCTTTCTTCCCCTTTGCAAATAAACAGAGCAATAGAAAAACTGAACGGGTTTCAGCTTGAAAACTATTCCTTGAAAGTTGCATACATCCCTGATGAAATGGCAGCCCAGCAACCTCCACAACAACATCCCCAGGGAAGACGTGGATTTGGACAGAGAGGTCCTCCAAGGCAAGGGTCACCTGGCGCAACCACAAGGCAGAAACCACAGTCGGATGTTCCTCTACGGATGCTGGTTCCCACGCAGTTCGTAGGAGCCATTATTGGGAAAGAAGGAGCGACAATCAGAAACATTACAAAGCAGACACAGTCCAAGTGAGTTATTTTACAAAACTGTAATTGTAAGCTTTAATATTGTGTCCTCATCTCCCATGTAAAGGGAAACTTGTAAAACTTCACAACTAACTTATGTGGTCAGAGAGCAAATGAACATAACAGTGAATAAGAAATCTTCTGCAAGATTTATTTAAGGACTGGATTCTGTCCTTGACATGTGTTTGAATACTAGCTGGCTTGTTTCTCCCTTTTTAAAAAAATGAAATTAGTCAGTGCTAGTAGGACAGTACTTGATGTTGGAGAGTTTGCTTACAGATGTACTAATGAGGTTCGGGCACAAAAAGTGAAACTGGAAGAGCTGTAATATGTCAGCCTGTGGGACATACAGTCAGCGTGGTGACATATCCAATTCTTTAAGTGTTTATTCTAGCTCTAGTTTAATTTGGGGCATTCTTAGGATTTATAAATGTTTTCAGTTCAAGGGGCGGGGAGGGGGGAATCATTCCTATCTCCCCTCACTACTCCTTACACCTCACCCCCGTTACTTCTGGTGAATACATTTGTTGCTGTCAAGTTGCAGACCACACCAAAACACAGATTAAGGAAATGCACGGGAGGCAAAAAGCAAGCTGCTAAGTGAACTAAGAAGCTTAGAGCACTAGGGTCTAGAGACGCTGGAGGAGATTGTTTTCAGTGTGTGTTAAATCCCTACCCACAAGGAAGAGCTCAGTGTAGGTGCAGAGGGAGGTGGGGATCGTATTCAAACAATTCTTCCCCTAAGATACCCCTAAGAGTGGTGAGTGAAAGACGTTGCCTTCAGCAGTACACTGGTATGAGCCCCCAATTCTGTTGTTACAGCAGGCAGGACCTGGAAATGAGCTCTATGTGAGGGGTATGAGGGGGGGTGGCTTCAGTTTTGAGAGCAGTTAATGAGGATAAGGGAGCCCTCTCTGATTACACCCCCCATCCCAACAAACAGGCTCCCCCCCTTCCTCCCCCCAACCTGGGATTATCGTGATGCTCCTTCCAACCTCTCATTAGCATGTTGTAACCCAGGAGACTATTTGCTGTGTTTAACAACACAGGTTTAAGAGATTTGTGGTATCCTGACAAGACTTGGTTGTAGTTTGCCTATGGGTAACCAATTTTTCAGGTGATACCTAAACCGTCTAATTCTCAGACTATAAAAATTCTGGAAGATTGGCATAAGGAAAGCTTTTATCTCTTCAAAGAAGGCTGGATAGAGCAGAAATAATCACAGGTTACTAACTTTACAGATACATGACTTCAAGAATGATGTTTTCATTGGTTTAGGGATTAAAAAAATCTCATCTACTTCCAGTTGCACCAAGGATTGCCATGGGCTTCTTAGAAAATGCTGCATAGTGAAACAAAATGAATTTGCAATATCAGAAAGAACTGGAAAAATAAAGGGGTTTATTGAAAAGCAGCATGGTTGTTTAAGTTTGGAAACAGCTATGTTTTGGGAAAGAGGGGAGGAAGCAAAAAGCAGAGGTGGAAAGAGTATGTGACCTGCAGTTATTGGCAAAGGACAAATAATATCCAAGGCATTGCCTTGATGCAGGTCACATTTTAAATTCCTAGAGCTACATAAACCATGGTGTAGACTCAGGCTAGTAGTTTTAGGGTGGTAGAGAGTGGAGCTAGAGGAAAGGTGGTGTCAGGACAAATTTTAGGCTTAAAAAGCATAGGAAAGTAATCTTGAGGATGAATGCAAGTACTATGATGCTACTTGCTAGCAGAGAAGTGCTAGGAAACTCTGCTGCTGAGGTCATTAAAAAAGACAAGATGGGACAAAGCCTGACTGTGCTGTAGCTGCACAGTCATTGGTGGAGCAACGGGGCTAGTGACAGAGTATTGGAAAAACCTGATAAAATGTTTTCTTCAGTGGTTTACCACAGACTGTCTATCTAGCAACTCCCCTGAATATCTTGATCAGAGTTTAATGAGGAAAGGAGATCCCAGCATCCACAAAGATGGGGTTTAGCTGGTAAAATCAGGATACGAGAGGCTCTTTATAACACACAAAACATAGTGTTTAGGAGATGTTTAAGTAGTTGTATACTTTGCAAAATTAAACCACTTAAATGTAGTCAGTGTTAGCTCAAAATAAATTAGTTTTATGAGAGTTGGAAATATCCAAGGCTTACCATACAGTGCATAGTTATAGTTAACGTTTTTCTTTCTTTCAAGAATTGATATTCATCGTAAAGAGAATGCAGGTGCTGCTGAGAAACCAATTACCATCCACTCAACTCCTGAAGGCTGCTCAACAGCTTGTAAAATTATTATGGAGATCATGCAAAAGGAAGCTCAAGATACTAAATTGTGAGTAAAAGACATTTCATTGTGGAAGCATTAAAAATTCTGAATTCTTGTTGACTCAGTTTAAAGATGTAGTCTCTAAAACCTGTTAAGTGAATCTTTGTTGCCATTATCCATATTTAAGTAGGTAAAGGAACTAAGACTTTTTTCTTTTCAGGACAGTCCAGTTGCTTAATTAGCCCCAGCACAAATCTACGTTTTCAGCCATTGTCTGGCTGTGATTTTTGAGGTGAACTGGAGCAAATACTGAAGTTTCTTGAGCAACTAATAACTTTTAATCAGAGTGAGCATAACAAGTTTTGAACTCTCACTAAAAGCTTTAAGGTATATTTTTTTTCCTTCCCAACAGCTCTTGTTACTTCAGTCTGAGTTTTATTTAGCAGGTATGTTACAATGAAGCTATAGATGGTAGTGCTGAAATGTGCATTGCAGTTGGACTTGTTCTGCATCTAGTATAAACATGTGCAAGTGAATGGGAGTCGTAGACATATCTATGAAAATAAATTTTATCTATAACACATAAAAACTTGTACTGTGGTCTCCAAAAGTCTCACTGGGTGTAACCTCCATTACAGTACAGAAGAAATTCCGTTGAAGATATTGGCACATAACAACTTTGTCGGCCGACTTATTGGCAAAGAAGGAAGAAACCTGAAGAAAATTGAACAGGACACAGATACTAAAATCACGATATCTCCGTAAGTTTTTGGTGACCTAATCTTTTGATGAGATGTCTCAGATAGCAGCAATTCTGTTGTGGTACATTCAAGTAGAGAATTCTTACAAAAATATTACGTGTATTTTGAAGGCTGGGATAATAGCCCTTTGTAGGCCTTTCCATAATGTGGATTAAACTGTTGCTTAAGCTTAGTTAAATTTAAGGTAAACAGTGAGTCTTCATTGTAAACTCAGTCAAGAGCAAGCCTAAAAATAACATAGGCTATGTGGAGCCTGTGTTAGACTATATTTTAAGTGTTGGTTGTTTTTAACATATTATACCATGTGTAATGATGAGTGTTTGAAACTCGTCATTAAGCCTGGATCGGTTCTGAGCTGTGTGTGAAAATGAGCGAAACTAGTGATGCTTTAGTTTCTGGTGTACATTAAGTTTTTGGACAAGAGGGAAGGAAATTAAGCAAATGAGCTCTGAAAAGAGTATTTTTAGGAGCAGTTCTGTGCCTCTTGGCCCCTAGCAGCCAAACTGGGGTGTATTGACTAGTCTGCTTCAAAGTAATAGCTTTTGGTCTGTGAGTTTGTGAAGGTAACTGAGACCTGTTCAAATTTAGCTGAGATTAAACTGGAGTTTTCACCTTCACTGGAAATCTGCAAATCAGTGATTAGATCAACATCTCTGTAGAAGCTTGGCTGTTAATAGTAGTTTTACCCTGGAGCAGTATTTTTGGAGAACCTCCCGTTCTGAGTAATGAATACTTTGGCATGAACTTTCAAGCATTTGAGGGCATCCTGGACTTAGGCTTTAGCCAGAAAGTATAAAAATAAGGCTTATAGGCTGTAGGAAAGGAAGAAAGTTTGGAAGACACATGAAGATGTATGAAGAGGTATGAATACATGCAAGGGACAAGAAAAAAGTGTACTGCAGAAAATAGCTCAAGTGAAGGCAAGGAAGCTAAGAGTGAATGAGCTTCCTCAAAAAGAGGAAATTCAAAATTGGGTAAAAGAACCCGAGACCTTCCTGAAGGTATGTAAATGTTAATGGAGTTAGTCTGAGGAAAAGAAGTTAATCAATTGGAGAAATAGCACCCAAATAAGTGTATTTCAAGAATAGGTTTTATAAGGCCAGCATGCTCTCTTAAATGTGTTGGCATAAACATTTTGTTTGCAGACAGTACACAGACTGTTAATGCTATTTCTTAAAGGAAAAAAATATGTACAAGGTAAATGGGATAATGGTCTTCCTTCCATGAAACCAACTTGTCTTTATTGATGGTGACACAAATAACATATTGTCTGTAAACACTCTGAGAGTATTTTTTTAATTTAGCAAGTTAATGGTTTATTTGCATTAAAATCTTGGCCTCAAGATTATACTTGTCATGCTATGCCTGAAATAGCCCCATGAAGTTGCCTGGTTTAATCGGTACATAAGAGATCATATATGCCCATTGATTCTGCTTTGTCTAATTAGTCTTTCTCCTGATCTTTTCATTTAGGCTTTTTGGTAAGCTTGTCCATAAAGTTAAAGTAAGGCAGCTGGTTTGGGAAAGTGTTTCCTCTTTTTCTTTGGGGTGTTTTCCACCACTTTCCTTCCCGAGGCAGTAACTCAGTGCTCGCACACTGGAAACATAAGGATTGCTTTGTGGATGCATTTCGTGCTTGCCGCTGCTTAACTGAGATGTGCAGGTTGCCACGCTGCCTGCTGTGCAAGAAAGCAAGCCTTGCATGCTTCTTCCTCTCTCCTTCCTTCCATGGGCTTCCTCACTCCTCCTGCAACCTGCTCTGACTTTTTGTTTTGTTTTGTTCTCACCCCTTCAACCACTTTTTCTCAGTATATGGATATGCCATGGCTTCCCAGTCTGTTTCTTCCATTTTACCATAGTAGTTCAGCATTTGTTACCTAAAAAAAGCCCTAGTTTAATGCTGTAACCCTTTCATTTTCCCTGAGGAGTTACTAGTGTTTGCAGCAAATGTTGACTTGCACACAGCTTTTGGTTTTCCCGTTATGAGGATTTGGAGGCTCTCCTGCAGTTTCACTGAGGGTTGGGCTTTTTTCCCCTCTTTCCTTAAGGAATCCACTATTGTTCTCAAGGAAAGAAAGTTTCTTATGCTCTGTGTTTCTGGGATGTCTAAAATGTCTGAAGCCCTCTCTCTGTTGGTAGGGCTGGTGTGGAGTGTGAAGCTGAATGGTGCTGCACTGCTCTGCAGCTCATGTTCCTACAGAGCATGATGGTTTCCATCTTGTGTTGCACCTAAGCACATCTAAACCATCTGAAGCCAAACCTCGCTGCGGTGTTTTTTGTTGTATTTGCTGTGAGGACAGAGTTTCTCCAGATTCTCCGAGAATTGTGTTTGAGTCCTGTTATGAATTGATACTATGCTCTTTGGAGGGCAAACTCGACACGTTCGGATGTCATCACACTTGAATGAAAAACCTGGGTTACACTCAGCTGTTTGCTAACTAACTGTGCTTCTGTTTCATTTGCAGATTGCAGGACTTGACACTCTATAATCCAGAAAGGACCATTACAGTTAAAGGCAGTATTGAAACTTGTGCCAAGGCTGAGGAAGAAATTATGAAGAAAATCAGGGAGTCCTATGAAAATGATATTGCTGCTATGAATGTGAGTCACCTTGTGGCATGGGCCATTTCTGGAACTAGAACCATGGAAAGATTTAGGTGTGAAGGACCTCTGGAGGTCACCTGGCCCAGCAGAGGGGTTGCTCAGTATAAGGCCTGCTTCAAAGTTAAATGAGGTTGTGTAGGAACTTGTCCCCTCCTGAACATCTCCATGGGTAGAAAGTCCATAATGTCTCTGGGCAGCATGTGCCCTGTCTCACTGCTCTAATGGTGAAAATTTCTTTCCTAATATCACATCAGAATTTCCCTGTTGCAACCTCTCTCTGTTGCCTCTTGTATTGACTTGTGGGGCTTGGCCAAGTTTTTTTATTATTTATTTATGTATGTATGCATGCTATTTTAATAAGACTTTTTCTGGTTTGCTTTGAGCAGGGGAACTGAGAAATTGATTTAGATTGAGGAAATGAATGGAATGAGCATTTCACTTGTTGCACAAACCTAACGGAATGTGTGTTTATGTTCTATTGTGGTTTATGAGCTCTAGTTTGTATGTTTCTTAAAGTAGTTATTCCCAGTCTCTTCATGTTAAAAGCACAACAGGTGGAAGAAGGATCTCTCTCCTGCTTTCAATTATTTAATTTAAGAAGGCTTTATTAAGGTTTTTCTTGATATAGATGATAAAGGCATTTAGTTATTCAAAGATGATTGGTGATTATATAATAAAAACAACACACCTCATTAATTTGCCAAAGTATTACTAATGCATATTGAGAAGTGATTGAGATTTTTGATAAGCTATGAAGAGCTTTTTGTGTGTGTATCCAAATCATATGGTGTAGAATCAGACTGGAAATATTTTTTCAGTTTACAGGATTCTCTGATTTTCTAGAAATGGCTGTTCTTCATTGTTTTCCTACTGGCTGGAGAGAATATTCTCCCTGCTTTTCCCCTTGCTCCCAAACTATAAGCAAATTGCAGGACACAAACTACACATGAGGACACAATAAAGTATTTAATAGTGGTACATTTTTTGCTTCATATAGCAAGCAGGAACATGGGGTGGGCTTGTGGCTGCTCTGCTTTTGGCAAAGGTGTGGTAAGGAGAAAACTACTTCTGTTACTGGATGGATTTCAAGTTTAGTTTGTAGTGATTATTAGAGTAGTTTTTTAGTTGAAGTGTTTGGGGGTTTTTGGTGTCTCATGATTGGCTTGTCTTGATGTCCTGAGACGGTGTCTGTCTCTAGCTGAGGTATTTCTGAAGCATAGCCATATTATTTGGCAATAATCTGGAAAAGTGAAAAAGGGTACTGGCAAGTTTCATATCACGGACAACAAATGCTTCCTACCACATGATACTGCCACTTTTCTCAGGTGTGGTCAGGTAAGGGACATGCAACTTTATAGTTGATGCTTTCTCAGCAAATGCTTGGGGGTATGCTACTTCATCTTTTGCAAGGCATGGGAGGGAAAGGGTATGGGAGTGAGGATGGGGTTGTAGTGTGGTATATACGCCCCAGCGTATGAAAAGTCAGGGCTTGTGCATGGGCTTTCTCTGTTTCTACAGGGCTGTCTTTTTAATATAAAGCCAAAATTATTATATTATATTATATTATATTATATTCCCTGATAATTTTGTTCACTCTGAAAGTGAATTATGCTATTACCTGAATTGCTTGCTATAAAGTTTGTCATATGTTTCACTGATTAAGTTGTACCAAGTGATTCCCAGCTGCCTTTCCTACTACATGTTTTTAATGTTATTGGTCTGTGCGTATGTCTGGCAAATGGGTTTGAAGCAGTCTTTGGGGTACTGGAGATGCAATTTTTTTTTTTTTTTTAAATAACATACTGACATCTTCTCAAAAGTTTAATAGCCTATGCCAAATAGGATTTTGATTAAAGTTAATAACCGGGATTGTAAATCTTAAATAACTCTTCCGTCATTGCAGCTTCAAGCACATTTAATTCCTGGATTAAATCTGAATGCCTTGGGTCTGTTCCCACCTTCTTCTTCAGGAATACCACCTCCCGCAGTGAGTGTTGCCTCTGCTGCTGCTGCTGCTTCATATCCACCATTTGGGGTAAGGGAAGCCTCTGATTTTGGATGGTTAGTGCATGGTGATACTAATCTGTATAATGCTGATGTTCAAAACTAATCAGTTTGCTATATTTTTGCTGAATTACCCCAAAGATCTGGTAATGGTGTTCTAATGGGTGTGTTCTGTCAGTTTTCTAAATGTTTGTCTTCCTGCTTGCACACTGAAGATATTTCATGTGGCTGCAGTTGGGAGCAGGCATTCATTGGTCATTTAGTGAAATGCTCAGTGAAACCAGAAAATGGTATTTCTTAGAAAAATGTTAGATCCTATTTTCTAGAGAACTTGAATTATTACAGAAAGATCTCACTTGAAATGGAATTTAAAAGTTGCTAGAATTTGCAATTAATAATGCTACTCTGCAATTGTATTCCTGTTGATATGGAAGGAAAAAAAAATGATCTTTTGTCATAAAGCGGGGGTCTATATGTAGTTAAAATGTTTGTTTGAATGTAGTAGCTTTATAAATGTACCAGCCCTGTTGAAATGAAACATTGCTAAATAGATAGGATTTAAATTATATGGATGTCACGGTTTAACCCCCGTTGGCAAATAAGTACCACACAGCTGCTCACTCGTTCCCCCTCTGGTGGGATGGTGGAGAGAATTGAAAGAGTAAAAGTGAGAAAACTTTTGGATTGAGATAAAGACAGTTTAATAGGTAAAGCAAAAGCTGCACACACAAGCAAATCAAAACAAGGAATTCATTCACTGCTTCCCATTGACAGGCAGGTGTTCAGCCATCTCCAGGAAAGCAGGGCTCCATCATGAGGAACAGTTCCTTGGGAAGACAAACACCATCACTCCAAATGTCCCCCCCTTCCTCCTTCTTCCCCCAGCTTTGTGTTGAGCATCACGCCATATGGTCTGGGATATCCCTGTGGTCAGCTGGGGTCGGCTGTCCTGGCTGTGTCCCCTCCCAACTTCTCGTGCCCTCCCAGCCTCCTTGCTGGTGGGGTGGGGTGAGGAGCAGAAAAGCCCTTGGCTCTGTGTAAGCACTGCTCAGCAGTAATGAAAACATCCCTGTGTTATCAACACTGCTTCCAGCACAAATCCCAAACACAGCCCCATACTAGCTACTGTGAAGAAAATTATCTCTATCCCAGCCAAAACCAGCACAACGGATTAATCTCCAGAAAGCCGTGATCTACTTGCCACATTGTTCTCTAAGAAATATGTGAAAAAGTTCAATAGAATCTTATTCAGATCTAGTGCTGATTGGTAATTGTAAACGAGGTCTTCTGTTATGGAGCAGAAGATAATTTGTTGTATTGGAAAGCTCTAGAGTCTGTCTGCAAAGAGATGGTGCTCTACTAGTCAAGAAAAGACAACCTCATTACACAGAGAAGGTGATTTTTCATGTCTCTTCCCTGTTTCTGGTGGTGGTGGTTGTTAGCAACTCAGTGGAAGATGAATTTTCAAAATGAACTCTAACAAGTGGATGACAGAGCTTCACAAACTGACGTGGCTGACTTTGCCCTCTTCTTTGCTCCACAGTAACATCTAGAGAGCTAAGTCTGAGACTCTTCATGAACTAGAAGAGTGAAAAAGCAGCACAGCACACTGAACTTTATCAAATAACTCAAGTGGGTCTATATATATTGCACTAAAGGATAGCTGTTGCCTAAATATTTTTCCCAGAGGAAGAAGCCAAGAAAATGTCACTGCAAGGAACAGGAAAAATTCCACACTCATAGCATTGTTTGTGGGAATGAACAACTTGGGTGTTGTGAATGTATTACAAACTATATTGAGTATAATAGTGGCTTTATCAGGGAAAAGTGCCCCAATGAAAACTACAATGGAAATATGTTTATACTTGGTTATTTTACTACTAATAGCAGTGCTTCTATGATAAACAAATTCTCTTTCCCTCCCTCCCCCTGCCCCAGTTCATCTGTGCTTTGATTAGAGTGGCAAACTAAAGGAAAAAATACAGGTTTCTACTTCATTGTATTGTATAAAATGCCATCTGTGGTAATAGATTGCCTCAATTTATTTCTTCTTTTTTAAGAGAAACTAGAGGTGATTTGTTAATGGTATATAACTTTAGTGGTAATGAGAAGTGAAGCTTTTTCTTTCTTTTTACTCCAGATTTGCAAACTGCTATTCTTGAGATTCATGCTGTAAGCCTACAGTTTTGTTCCTCACTTGGTCTATTTTAATTTCTTTCACACTTATTCCTTTTGTTGTGGTTCTTTCTTGGTTTTGCTCCAAATACGCACCTAAACAGTGCTGAATTTGGTGATTTCAATCTTATTCCTGTCTGTCCATCTGTTGCTAGAGCACCTTTATTCCCCCCCGCCCCCGCACTTTTTTTGGCCTGTTAGGATCTCTGGCAGTTTCCAGGTTTCTGGAAATAGGATAGTGGCAACATCTGGAAAAAGGCATCAAGAAACAAGTGTCACTGTGTAAAAGTGTAGAAACTTTGCAGCTGGAAAGACCGCACTGTCTGAACTCTCTCTTGCTCCTGTTCATACTGTTTGCTCAGTCCTCTGAATAAGTTCTTGCTCCAAGTAGTCTAGATGTGTGACAAGCTAATATGCAAAAAGAAGGGATAAACTCACAGTTTCAGAGGATAAACTCTGGCTTTTGTGGAGGTTGGGGGTGGTTCCAAGACAGCCCCTGAACCTGATACTGAAGGCTTCTGAAACAAATGCATGAATAATTGAAGCTCTCTCACCTTTTCTTACTTACATGTGACCTTGTCTGGAAGAGCAGGCGGCTCTGTGGGCTTCAGGCAAGTCAGCCCTTCAGATTACTTGGGGTAGCTGTCTCTCTCTGGGGAGAGGAAAACAAGGAAAAGTATGAGTTTATCTTTTAATGGATGCAGTTTTCCAAAAAACAAGGTTTCAATTTTTTTTTTTTTTACTTTATTGAACAAAGACTTTTAAATCTTGTTTGTGTATGAAGTTTTCTGTAATTTCTGAGTTTTACTCCTCTAATTTTTTTTTTTCTAGTAGAACAATTTTTAAGACACTGATTAAATAGGGTGCAGGGGAATGGAGAAGTAAAAACAGCAAAAGAAAAGGGCTGGCTATATTTTGGAGAAGAAAGGGAAACAATTTGAAAGGCGAAAGGTAACCACAGAGGGGAATATAGAAGGGCTCATAAGGGATTTAAAAAATAAAAGAAAATAAAAATCTGTGTGGGTAAAGGAGGCTTTAGGGAAAGAAGGTCCTAGAAGAAGCATTAATGAAACCACAGGAATACTTTATGTCCATTTACCTATGAGCTATTCATTACTAAGTTCCTTGTTTTGGCAAAAGTGTTTGGGCAGCCCAAGTCCCTTTAGCTTGTTTTGAGTGGATGTCCTTGTACACTTGGGAACACCGGTTAGCCGGAATTGAGGATATCCATTTCAGGCAGCAGAAAATAGTTTCTGAAAACACCGCTGGCATCAGGATAGAAGTGTATCCTGCTGCTGTCTTGCTTATTTTTGTCAGTGCAAATTTTGCCTTTTGCTCAGGGCTGCAGGTGGCTGGCTCTTCCCTGTCTCCTGTTTTTTTTGACTGAGTAAAGGTGTGTTCCTCAGCAATTTCAGCTACACCATCATCAGAGGCCTCTTGGTATCTAATGTCATTGAAGTCCTTTTGTGAATGTGTGTATATAGTGAGCCTTGGGACCCCACTATGATGTGCTTGACAGTTATGAAGCTTTTGTTTGAATAGCTTTGTGTGGACCCTTTCTTCACCTTGTTGTGGGGATGGACTCAAAGTGGCTCTCCCTTGGGTCAGAAGAGGTAGGTGGGAGAGCTTTGTGCATTTGCAGAAGAGTTTCCATATGGAGCTGATCCTTCATATGTACTCTTTTAGTGACAAGGTGTTGCTGTGACCTTGTGTAGGACTTGTTCCCAAAGAAACTGAGGTGTCATCTTAATTATTGAAAAAAGTGTCTTGTCATATTCCTGATGCTGCTTTTTTATATGTGTGGAAAGAAAAATCTGCATAGTAAATGGATCTAGGATTTTGTTACATTGCCAGAACTTAGTGACATGTCAGAACACCCATATATACAGCTGTAGCCAAGTATTTCTAAAACTGAGTATTCAGGAGCTTGGGACTGAGTAATTAGATAGGTTTAGCTGTGTTAACATGAGCTGTGTGATGCTTTATGCTGTCCCTCTTCATGTAAAACTTTGAGGCATATTTGATAAGAGCATAAACACTGTTCTCCAGCTGCTTCAGGAATAGTCCTGTGTCACAAACTTAGGATATGGTGATGTTATCAAACACTGGTTTGCATTTAGCTCCTTGGACTGGGTCACATTCAGAAGAACAATCTCCATGTGACTGAGATACTTCATTCTCTATGGTCCATCTCCACAATGGTTCACACTGGTGTATAACACCAAAGTCTTATTGCATAGAGCCTCACCTAATTTAATCTATTGAGATGCAGTTTCTGTCTCACTAAGAATCTGGCTGTTGCTTTACCCTTTGTCCTGGCAGTAGAGTCCGTACAGGAAGACACAGGCTGTCCTTGGTACCTGCCCGTTTGCAGATACAAACACACATATGTGTGCACATCTGCTGCATGTGGCTAACAGTGTCTGAGCACCACATCTAGTGCAGGCTAACCATTCTTTTTTTTAAAAAAAATATATTTACTATCACTAGCAAAAATTCTTAATATTGCAACTGCGTAATTTATTTGCAAAGTCTAAGCTCTGTTTGCCTGTTTAAAGCACTCATTTTGTATAGCCATTTAAAAGGGATACAATGGAATTGTATATTGTGTTTCCATTCCTGAATTTTCCTGTCTCTTTTTGCAAAAATCCAAGATTTGTGTATTTTAATCTGGCTTCCTAAAAGACAAGTAAATTGGAACACATGGGAATCACTGAAATGTTTTAAAGTTTAAAGAAAAAGTAGGACTTAAGAAATGTCTCAGTTAAGAATATTAGGAGTTAAAAATTCTTTTTTACTGTCAAATGGACATGATTTTACTCCTATGATCCTCATGATATGATAAAACTAATGGGTTTTTTGATGAAAGTGTACCCTTGTGTGGCCATACTAAGGATCAGTAGCCTTTCTGTGTCTATTTGTAGTTGATATCTCATCCAGCTGCTTTTGGGCCTGGAGAACGACTACTTTCTGTTTAGTCTTAAATCTTTCTCCTTAACTCTGCACTTAAATGCTTCCGTGTGTTGCAGTTCTGGCACATTTGCAAATAGTTTTGCTAGTCTGCCCGCTGTCACTCATAATGAATGTCATGAGCTGAGTACCTGCATGAAGAATTGGGATTTGTATGAGGAGGAGAGTAAGATTCTGCAAAAGTGAATATGCCTCGTGCTTATGTTTTCCAGAAGATTATGTTGCCACAAAAAATGTTTTAGAAAGCATCCCAGCCAAACTGCTTCAGATGTAGTGTTGTACTGCTTAAAGCTGTTTTGATGTTGTTGTTGTTGCTTCTGTCTGCTGAACTTTGGGGAGAATACGCACATACTTGTCTCTCGAGAATAGAAGTTTGTTCTTATGCAACACTGAAGATTTTAAAGCTCCAAACAAACAAGAAATTCTTGTCTTAAGAGTTCAAGTGTGTACAGTCATGCAATTAAATACACCTGGCCCATCTACTGGGGTTAAGCGGGTTGCACCTTTCCTTTTATAACTGCAACTGCATGTTTAATTGTACATCTGACTGTATTTCTTTTGTAGCCTTTGGGTCTGAAATTTGGCATCCCAAAGGTATGGGGAAAGGAGGGCTAACCTGTAGAGAGCTCATCCTGCCCTTGAATGTCCTGAAACAGGGCAATAGAATTAATTCTCTGTCTCATGACAGATGTACTTAAACATATAGGAAGGTGAGAAGTAGACAGCTTTCTTCCACAAGAGGAGTTCATGCCAGCTGCTCTCTTGCATCTGTAAGGTCCTGTAAGAGACAGCTGAACTTCTGCTGTGTGAAGCTAGCTAAGGTGAAGAGATGCTCCTCTGCTCACAGTAGGACTGCTTTATCTACTGGTCTTTTTGCACACCTGTTGTAGCTTCTTAAATGTCTACCCTCAAAATGCACTCTTTCTAACCTTTTCTTTAGCCTCACAGTTAATTTTCAGGTTATGTGATATGCATAGAGGCTTCTAGGAAGGGCGGGGGGGTAGAAAAAAAAGAAAAACTTAGTTTTCTACAGTAAACAAAAACCAAGCAATCAAACCCCCTTTTTCT
>JAVJGG010000073.1:9875567-9902870 GCA_035590195.1 Aviceda cuculoides
ATGCTGTTAACCCAAAGCCTACTCTGTGATAACAGAACATGCTTTGATGACTGTGGAATGTTATTTTGCTTTTACTTTAAATGCGGGGGGGGGGAAGAAAGTGAATGGGAAAGAGGAGAAAATTGCACAGAATTCTCCATGTGCAGGAGACATTACTGTTTTCAAAAATTAGTTGATGACTAATTCCATAACTTAATGAACCTTACAACTTCAGTAATGAGTGCACACTACTTCAACATTCAGACTGAAAAGTATTTAAATTTATAACTATACCATTAAGGCCCTTAAAATTATGAAGTAAAAAAGATGAACTGCAGGATGCTCTCTAGAGTCATTACAGAAAGATAGTCTCCGATATATATATACACATACATACTTTAGTTTTTAAATTTTAAGTATATGTTTAAGCAAACTTGGCCTTGTTAAGGGAGTGAACGTTGAAGCTCAGATTGCACACAGTGGGAAATTAGTTCCCTAAATTTAGTGCTTCTAACATATGTTTAAGATCTAGGAATCTATTTCTGATATAACTCATGCTAGAAGTTCCTGGAAAGCTCTATGACTTATGTGGCGTGGCATGGGGAAGATTAAATTATAGTTGATTTTCTTCCATCCTAAGATCCCCAGAAGCATCTGTAAGATTGATGGGTGGTGTAGTCATTGCATTACGATTTGATGTGTTTCTTTTGGAGGATAGTCTTCCAGTAAATACAAAAGGATTTTAAAATTATTGTGGGTAAGGAGGTAGACAGATAATAAATTGAACTTGATGTTATGATACTCTCTTAAAAGCCTCAGCTAGACTTGATTTCTGACAGAAGAAAAAAGAAAGAGCTGTTGTTTTTGATGTTCATGCTTTAAAACAAATTAAACAGTACGTTTTTTTGAGTGTTTAAAAATCAGTGCGGGTAAGGAAATGGACATAATCTCCCTAAATCCTGTGTGATGTTATACTGGAGATGAATTTGGTTATGTGTATGTGCCAATGTGCTTCTGCAGACAGGAATTTGAAAAATGACAATGTATAAACAGTTCAGTATTGACAGATTCTCCGCTGTTCCTTAATAAACATATATCACCATTACACCAAAATGGAAGTTTAATGTTACAGAACCTCAGTCATACAAAAAATAATAATAATAAAATCCTTCAGTAAAAAAGAAGTTGAAATGTATCAACAAGTCAAAATTATGAGGAGGGATGGGGAGAGAGAGCTACAGTGAGCTGACTGTACAGTTGGAAAGACACGTGTACGTCTTCTGTCTTACATTGCCTTTGCTGCCCATGTTTCATGTTTAAGGGTGAGGCAGCAGAAAGGAATTTCAGTGGTGAATTGAATCTAGCCAAGAAAGTGGCTTGAAATCAAGCTTTGGGAAGAAGAGGGGAAAACTGCGCTGCAGGCAGATGGGCAACAGAGGGAAGGCAGGAAATATCTGCAAACAAAAGTAATGAAGTTTGATTTGTTTCTATGGTAAAGAAATGTGTCTGGAGGTGGATTTAGGTAGAAGCTGTGTAAAGTCTTGAAAACCAAGTCAAGTTATGTGTTTGATTTGTAGCAGTGTTGTATGAATTAGCTGGAAAGTTCGTGCATTAACTCAAAAGTTTAGCTGGAAGAGGGTGGCTGGAGTTGCATGTGGGAGGGAAAACTTTGGCAGTGGACTTCTGCAGGGGCTGGAGCATGTGTGGGCAGTTGGAGGTAGGGGTCAAGGAGATGAGCGAGCAAGGGGTGGCTAAGCTGTCTGCACCTGGGTTGGAAAGAGAGGTTGCCTCAACACCCAGTGCAGTTAGTACGGGTCCTTGCAACAAAACCGGAAAAACCCAAATGCCTTATGAATTTGTGTCCATTTAGGAACAGTTTTCTGAAGTGGTGAGACCAACCAAGTACCTACAGTAGCATTTCCAAATTACTGGAAATCTTGCTGGATTCACAATGAACATGTAAACGGACTTACTATGAGTACACTCACAGGATGTTTGTAATAATAGGAGGAGAAAATGAGTAATCTTCTGGAAAGCGGTTTAACATATATACTGAAATGACTGGTATCTTTCATTACAAATATGTAGTTTCAGGGTGTAGTTTTGAGATCATTTTAAACTGATCTGTAGGCAGATTAAAAGGGGTGTTCCCACCTTTTCCTATGCCCTGACCTAATTGTTGCTGCTTCCTCCCTTGTTCCAGGACTGCCACTTGTGTGGCTCCCTGGTTATTTGGGTCAGGGACTGCCTGCCTTAAAAATCAGCCGGATCTGCAACCCTGCTGGCCTCAGAGCACGCAGGCCAGTGGGGAGGCTGGGTGTGGAGGGCTGCAACCTGCGTCCAGGGAAAACGTGGGCTTAAACCAGCATAAACTGACTGTGAATCCTGATGCCTTGTACGTGTGAAAACAGAGGGTAAATTGTGCAACTGTTGTGATCACCTAAAATGACTGCAGAATGTGTTTCTATTCTCAATATCCTATTTTGGGGTTTCTTCACCTGGTACATGGAGCTGTGCCTGGAATTTGTTTCCCCTGAGGTTACAGTTGACTTGTGTTTACCAAAAATAAAGTGGTAAAACTTGGAAACAAGCATTTTGTTCTGATTTGTTTACAGTTGATGCACTGGGACTTTGTTTCCCCTTGAAAGAAGTTACTGAAACTTAAAAATAAATGGAAATAGCTTTCTTAGGATTGCAGCTGCTTTTTGCTTTGTGTTCATATAGCATATCTCTCTCTGAAAATATCCCAGATAAAACTGCTTTGGTGAGCTTCCATGTGTGGGTCTGTATCCCTACCAACATATGCAAGTGAGCAAAGCTAAACGAGCACAGTTGGTCCCATGTGCTCTGCTTGCTGGTGCTCGGGCTGATCTGCGTGGTGGGCACAGAGAAAGTGAGGATGAGGATGCGGCATTGTCTGTGAACACTTCTGTGGGAAAAGGGCTTGTTGGCTTTGTCCTGTTGAGGGTGAGCAAAACAAATTTTGAAAATACATAAGAGGGCTACAGAGGAAGAAATGCTTTAAAAGGGGTTTGTGTGCGTGTGTGTCTTAAATACCTCGTAGTTCAAAAAAAGGCTTGTGTGAAATGTTTTTGAGAAATAGACCTGATGTAAGTGGA
The DNA here is from genome assembly GCA_035590195.1 of Aviceda cuculoides. Taxonomy (NCBI): domain Eukaryota; kingdom Metazoa; phylum Chordata; class Aves; order Accipitriformes; family Accipitridae; genus Aviceda; species Aviceda cuculoides. The sequence goes on from JAVJGG010000073.1 coordinate 9,878,666, forward strand.
TGGATGAATGGTACAGTAGCATAGTGGGTACTCAGCAGTGCTCCAGTAGTGTGAGACGAGCTCTTCTGAGACTGGTAAAATAGCTATGGCTTACTGTGGCATATGTAACCCTGTGGTTCAATCATCACTGTGCAGCACGTAGAGAGGATCTCAAGTGTTATGTTGTGCTTTCCAGCTGGGGTATCTGCTTGAAAGCAGTAGGAATCTGCAGTGGCGCCTGATTATCCAGTGGGTGCAATGTTAGGGTCCTCTTGCTTTTAAGAATGCCTAATCTGGCATTTAATTTACTAGCCTGCTTGAGGTCTGCTGCCAAGGCTCCAACTGTTGCATAATGTTACACAGGAGGAATCGCTGGCAGTTTTCAAGCTGGCTATCATTCCAGATCACTCCCACATAAAGGAAATTGTAGCGTACATGTAACTCTGAGGGGTTTTGTGCCGCTCTCAGCACAATCTAAAATAAATAAAAAAAAAAAAACTAGGAAAACTAGAAAGAGTTTGCCTGCTCAGGCTGTAGCCCTTCTCCTTGTAGCAGCCTCATCTGCAGAGTCTTGCATGTGGAAGAGAATCCAGATAGTGACAGGTAAGAATGAAAGCCTCGCAAAGAAGCAACACCTCAGTTGTTTTTTAGAACTCTAAGCAACTAAAATTGCAAGTGTTTTATGAAAGATGGAAGAATCCTCTTTTGGCTCAAACTGTTCTTTCATGTTCTGTGACTTTCGTGATTCCCAGAAAAAGCCAGACCCTTAATATTCAGACATCACAGGGCATCCTAAGATTTTCCCCTCATTTCCATGCATGCCTGTTCCATACCCGTTTTCCTGTCAGTCTGATTCGTAATGTTCAAAAACATTCACTGCATATTTCCTTCTTCCCCACAGCAACAGCCCGAGTCTGAGACTGTTCATCTGTTCATCCCAGCCTTGGCAGTTGGAGCTATTATTGGCAAGCAGGGACAGCACATCAAACAACTTTCTCGTTTTGCAGGGGCATCTATTAAGGTATTATTACACTGACTAACTTTCTGTCTGTTCTACATGACACTTCCAGCAAGTTTGCACAAGCTATGTTTTTGTGAATGTCTTCCCCCACTCCGTACTTAGAATGTGATGTGATAAATGGTACATTTGTTTATAAATCATCTTTTAATCTTCCTTGAGACAAGAAAATTAGAAGCATGTTTTCAAACGTCTCCTGAGGTGTGAAATATAAGCTGCAAAGAAAACTACTTTGGTGGTCTCCATTTCTTAGAAACAGATTTAAGTCTTAATGATGCAGTGCTTAAAGGCTTTCTTTTTGCTTTCTGTAAAGTGAAAATTGGTGAGGTATATTCTCCTTCTAAAAACAGCACAGGTAAAGTCTCCTACTGCTGTGGCTGCTCTTGCTCTGTTCTAGATGGATCGGTCTGGGCTGCAAGCTCAGATGTCTCCATGCTGAAGCGTTGGTGCGTTAAAATCACCCATGTACTCCAAGCTCCTGGGGTTGGTCAGTTCTTTAACATCATGTTTGTCTCGGCACCCTGCTTTAACATCCAGCTGTTTGTTGACTGCCTCAATGTAGCTAAGAACAAGATGGTTTCAGAGGTTGACCTAATGGAAGCTTAAGTTTTAATTTTAGTCAGTTTGGTGAAGTTCTCCTTAGCTGTCTATAGCAGTTAGTACCAATTGAGGTTGTAGTAAGGCCTTGGATTTCTGCTACTAATGCTGTTGTAACCACAAGTATCCAAGTATCTTCTCTAGTTGCCTGAGCTTTTTTTCTTGTAAATAGCCAGTTCTGCTACTCTATACTGTAAAGATAATGTTTGGGCCTAAATTTAAGAAGTAAAAAAAAAAAAATTACAGTGTGTAGCTTTGTTTTGTGATGTTGGATTAACATTTTTCTGCACAGATGAACCAAATGTTTTCTTCTCCGTACTCTTTTGGCTCAGATGATGTGGCCTGTTTATTGAGTGCTATGGCAGGGATCTGCCAAAGGTCGGGGCAGAGAGGCAGGAGCTGGCTATGCTGAGTTGAGCTTGGTGAAGCCAGTTAGGCTGGGCTTGGCTTGGAAGGTGTTCATCTAAGTGTGCAGAACAAAATAATTGGGGAACCCTGGTGAATGAATCTTGTGTGTGGTTTGCCAAATGCCGAACCATTTACTGGCCAGTCAACCAACTGGCACACTGCCCAGTTCCATCTTTTATTGAGCAGTACTTTAAATAGTTGTTATAATACCCACGTGGTTTACATTAGTAGAGCATTAATAATCATATTTTTAGGGGAAAAACTGAATAGAAGAAAGTGAGAGGTGTTGATTTTTCTTTATCAAATCTGTCTTGCATGGAAATGTGATGTATCAAATGTATTTCCTCTTTCTCTCCCCATTCCCATGGTTTGTATCTAAAGATTAAGTGGTATATGGAAGGTAGTGCTAGGTGGAGAGAGAAATGTGAAATAACCTGGACCTCCAAGAACGCGTCCAAACTAGTTCTTTAGTTGGTCCTTGGAAGACAGTTTAGTGGAAAGGGAGTTTCCCATGTTTCTCACGCATCTGGCTAACTGGCCTCAGGCTTCCTCTACTAGCTGGCACCCCTCTACCCAACACATTTAACATATCTGTATTAATTGAATTTCATTAAAAGTTTGTGAAAGCTCTGGTCTTTTGTTCCTTTAGTAGGAATAAAGTAAAGAATATTTTTGTGAAAATAGGGTTAAATCTTAACAGAACTGTACAGATACAGAGTATGCTTGCTAAATTAGGAAGTTGCAGGTATGCTTATCAACTAAAACAAAAATGCAACTTCACCTGTAATCTGGCAGAACAATATGGAGCAGAACACTTGTGTCTGTGTGAAAGTGTTAAATATGACAGTAGTAACTTATTAAAAACTTCTGAAATTCCCTTGTGTTGACCACCTGCTCTTTATCATAACTTCTGAGCAAAATAATAAGTTGTGAGTCATCAAGGAATCTGTACTTCTATCTAAGAGTTGGAGGGAGTGCTGCCTGACTTTTATCTTGCCAGGCTGTAGTAATCATACTTTGGGGAGGACGTAAAGTCTTTGTGCATGACACTCTGAACTTGTTTTGAGTTGTGCTGTAGATTGATACAGATGAAAACATTTTACATTCCCATGCATCATCTTCGTGTTCATGCTGAGCTTTGTAGATCTGATGCAACTTGTTAGCCGAGAAGTAAGACTAAATAAACCGCAGATGAACAGGGGTTCTACATAGGCTGCAGTGTCCAGCCCATCACTTCAGAGGTACACGTGGCTGTTGATGTGCTCAGGTTGTGTCCCCGTGCTGCAGGTCATTGCTCGGTAATGAAGGGTCGGTGTGGGACTCCAGCAGACTGAATTGTTCAGCAAAGGAGCCAGGCAGAGATTTCTGGGCTATCTGCTGCCCACCCTGTGCTGGGACCTGCTGGGAACCATTGGCATCTCCTTGGTTACGAATTATTCCCAGAGCAGCCCTTCCAGTCTCTGAAGGAGTTGGGATGAGCTTTATAGGTTTTAGGTGTATGAAGTTGTCAGCTTGTGACGGCATATGGAAGGAAGACAGGTTGTTTTCCAGTTAGGAATGTAAAGCTATTTCTCTCAGAAGTTAAAAATTCACCACTTGGATACTATACATATGTAACTTATTCCAAGACCAGACAGCCAAAATTAACACTGAAGTCTCTTATAGGTTACGCCTTTAGACGTTGAAATGTTAGTTAGTACATGTTTCTTTCACAGCCCTCAGCCATGTTTTACTTAAGCTGCTGAGAACAGGACATTCTAAGATAAAAGCAAAGCAAAAAATGTCCCAGAATGTTTAAACACATGCAAGATGTAATGAAGGCTTGATGGAAAATATTTTCCCTAAAATTTCAATAATGGTGCTGGTGTTCGCTAAGAAAACATGAGGTGATTGAGAGGCAAACTACAATGTCCTTTTTACATGAATGGCAATTATCAGACTAGGCTCTGTTGAGTCAGCCTTCTCCAAATGTGCCTTGAAATTTTGCCCCTCTAAAATATTTGTGTTCCAAAGAATGAATGGATTTAATCTGTGCTTGCCTTTACCACAACGTCATGTCATATAAATGTACTGCTGTAAAATGAATGTGTATCTTTAGATGTAGTCAATTGGAATGCAGAAATCATATGAAAAATAAATATGCAAACCAGATATCTAGTATGTAATGTCTTCTCCATCTTAGGGTACAATACGAATAATTATATAAACTTTCGTTAGCAAAATTCTTTAGTGAAAATGATGCATGGTGACTGGTAATTTGTCTGAAATAAACTACAGCTGTTAAATATGAATAACATCCCTATGCCAACAGCTAAGATGAAATCCTGTAGTGTTTAATATATTGCCCATTCAACAGCAGCTATGTAATAGTAGATGCAACAATGGAAATGTCAGTTGTGATAAACAAAAGATTCATCCAGAATGTCAGAGGCTAGTTTGAATTATTTAATGCCACTGGAGTCTGAGAACAACACCCACAGAAATCTTACTTTTGTGGTGACATGAACTGCTAAAGACCCTACAGGCGTCTCTGTCTCAGCTCTGGTGGAGCTTAATTTTTATTTGGATCACACAAATAAATGTCTGTAGATACAAACCCCTTGGAAACTGCGAACTCATTGTCCAGTATAGAGGAATGTTTTTGGATCTCATTAGTTAAACAGTAAAGTGATCTTCTGTTCTCAGGGGGATGGATACAAACTTTTGCTAATGAGCAAAACTTGTTTGAAAGACTATTTAAGTTAGCGGGTAGGGATGAGAATCTTGGTCTGTTAACCATGCTTGTCTTTTTGAAGGCTACATGTCCTACATCACTCATAACCACATGAAAATGCCTTGTGGGATTTTGCCATATGTGGATGAGTAGCTATGCTTTTAATTTTCAGAAGTAAATTTGCTTATGGTTTAGCCGATTTATCCGTATTTCATTATAGCTAATTAATGCACTTTAAAGAGAACAAACCTGTCATGACTGAAGTGTAATGCTGCTGCTGTAACGAATAATTTTTCACTCTTGAACAGAATGTGAGACTGAAATGGGGAGGAGGAGGCTTTAAACTATTCCTTCAAAAGATAGCTACCAAAAGCTATGTTTATCCATTCCAGATTGCTCCTGCTGAAGGACCAGATGCCAAGCTGAGAATGGTTATCATCACTGGACCTCCAGAAGCTCAGTTCAAGGTATGACATATAAAAACTTGTCAGTCTGTATTAGCCTTTGGACTGTAAGGGACAATATTGAAAATAAAACACTTGGTTCCAAGCACCATTTTATTCAGAATTTTAGTAAACACTTCACTTCTTCTTTCCTTTTGCCAAAAGGTATCTCACATGAATAAAAGTAATACGGTACTATCACAGGCCACACTCTGGTCACCTGAAAACTGGTGGGAGTTTCATCTAAGTTAGAATCAAGTCTAGCATGAAAATATGGCCATATTACATTCCTAATTTTTTCTTTTATCTACGAGCACAATAGTTCAGTCTTTCTGGCCTGTCTTAATACATGCAACAGTTTAGTGTGTTTAATTGAAATAACAAAGCTGACAAGATGAGAAACTGAGTCTTCCCAGGTTACTGTTGTATGCCAAATGGAAAATGCTTTTTGGGTATCTCTGCAGATAAATGCAAGATTTCTAATTGTATTTCCACTACAACTACAAGGAGATACTCAACATGATTTATCCCATTTGTTTTCAAATTGAGTTCTGAAGTGCCCTTCTATCTGAAGTGCCAAGGGATAAATCTAGTTACCCCCAAAGGAGTTGACCACGTTAGGAGTGATGCAGACAGCTCAGTGCAGCAGCCTGGCCTCACTGCAGATGAGGCCCAGAGCAGGTAGAAAGTCACTTGTGAGTTCATGTCCTGGCATCGTTCTCTTGCCTGTTCTCGTTTTTGTCTTTGTATTTTTGCTTCAGGGCATCTTGCAAGAAGGAGGTGCACAAACTTCAGGCATATCTAGAATCAGTCTCATTAAAGCCTTTAGGAATTTTGGAGAAGTATCCAGGCAGGTATTTTGGAGTGCTAATAGTGAACTAAATGGATTTGGGATTATTGCTCAGTTAGCATATACTTTAGAGAAGCTATTGAAGGCAAAGCATAATTTAGAAGCTTTGCCTCCTTGAGGTTTTCTGCACGCATGTGGGCTTGGCCATGTGGCATGTTCCACATGTGGGGTGCTCTTGTGATCTGGGATCAGCACAAGGTCAGATTCTGGCTGCCTTTTCTTTCCATCAGATTTCAGTGAACTTACCCTCAAGTAGTAGCAGGCTGAAGTAGATTTGGGCATCCCTTACCCTGACTTTTCATGTAGGCAAAGGCTTGTCCTCAGGCTTCCTCCCCAAGACAGACCTGAAGTCCCACAGAGTCCTTTTGCCAGCTCTTCTCCCAGCCTGGATCATCCAAGGAGGAAAGTATCCCTTTTCTGCACCCCATACGTTGGTTAAAACCACATCAGTCAGTCACTTCTCTATGCTTGGGCTTCTTCTTGCAAAGAGGGATCAATGTGCCAGCACAGGTGATGCTCCTGAGTACGCTGGTCTTGTGAAGGAGAGGAGTTATCCCTTGGGGCTTCCTTCAGCTCCAGCCCTCGTAGTATTTACTACTACGAGAAATGCCTTCTTGACCGAGATGGGCAGAGGGAGAGTTCAGTCCTTTCTTTTATCACCAACGTTGACCTGAAGCATGCCTTACAGTCAGGGACAAGCTTCATTAATTCTGTCCTTAAGCTCTGTTTAAGAAGGGTCTTCTCCATCTTTGAGCATAGGCTATTGCTTGTTAAGCATCAAGAATGTAATCTGGGTGCACAACAACTTGAAGAGGGAATAGCTGTTGCTCATATGAGTAACCAGCTCTCGGAGAGGCGGTGTCATCCCGGAGCCTGTGAGTTTGGCATCCTTTCCCTACTACGTTGTGTTCTGCTGCCTGTGATTCATGTCCGTGGTAGCTGCAGTGGCTGCACCCCTTTCTTCCTCAGCTGCAGTAGTAGCCTGAGGATGTTGCGGTATGCAGGGCTATTTATTAGCAAGGCAACGGGAAGAGAATATACCACTGTTTACAGCCTCTGCTGCAGTGCTCCCTAGAGTTCAGGCATACCCGTGACACCAATATTCAGAGATGATCGTGTTGCCTTGGATAGGGGACATGTGTAAGTGAAGTGGAATCTAGAGTAGATAATATATTTCAGGCACTATTTTACCATGAAGGAGCTGCAGCCCAGTTAGGTTGCTTCCTTTCCTTAAAGACTTTTTCAAGAGCTGAGATTTGGGATGTCGGAAATACATTACTATCTTTTAAAAAGTCAACATTCCACTTTGCTTTATAATTCAGCAGTAATGCATGCTTTTTTCTTTTTTCCTATAGTACCTCTTCCACTAAGCCCTGCAGCCTATGCAGGTTGTCAAGGTGTTACGCACATGAAAAGCATTGCTATTGAAATAAAAAGGGCTACGCTGGCTACTGTCTGTCTCTAACAAATTTGGAAATAGTTTCAAAATCTCCAGCTCAGGATGATGGCTGGGAGTAGTATTGCATCTGCTCTTGGCAAAACCTTTTGAAGTATTTTCCTGGAGCAGGAATCTCTGATTCTAGGGCTGTTGATGGTCCCAGAATGTGGTAGCTGTACTGAGTTTTTGTATGGCTTTTTTGTGTTGTCTTTTGTCTCACTGGAAAGATGACAGCTTTTGTCCTCTGTGACAGGGTCCCACGACCTGCAGTATCCCATCTAAGTCAAAGCTATGCGCTACAGATTTTTCCATACTCTTCAGGTGGAGTCTGACTTACCCAAAATACCGAGTATTTTCAGCTCCAAGGTCACAAAAAGGCTTTCATCTTACCCATTCAAGAGTACCATGAACTTGAGTAGGCTTTTAGGACATGAGCCAGAAATAAGATAAAATAAGCTGCCACTATTTAACATAATTATCACATCATGCAATGTTTTTGGACTTTTCATATTCCATTACAGTGGTGGCCTGTAAGATGGTTGGATTTAGCATGTACGCAGTGACAAGGCTGGTTAGCGTGATTTAAAGGTGATAAAGAATCTGAACTGGAAAGGCTTTGTGTTCCTAGGTTTATGGTCTTCACAGAGTATCTCTCTTCAGTATCTCAATAGAAATGTTATTTTGATTCCTCTAGGAGATACAGAGTAGAAAATCTGGTTACCATTTCTCAAGAATTCACTGATGAACAGCAGGGAATAAGGAAAAGAATGTGTCCAAAAATCAGCAAGATTCATGAGCTTAGTCTCAGTGGATATTCTTCTTGCTACCTGGCACTTGCATGTTCCCCAGAAAAGGGGACTGTGTGCTGGTCAGAGTAATATTGTTCCCATGGTGTTATTTAGATCTAGGCAGTTTGATTTTTCACTTTAGAAAATTGAGCAAGCTCAGATTTATTTATTTTTAAACAGTATGTTGTAATGGATTTTAAAAGTAAGCTGTTTGCTGTAATTGGAGTCTTTATCCCATGACTTGTTGTAGGGGTGGCTTTTTTTTTTTAGCATCCTTAAAAGAATGGGTTTCTGAGCCAATTAATTACATTCCGTGCTTCTGGCTGTAATAAAAAATGCTTCAGCCAGACAGTTCTTCTCTCTACCACTCTTTACAGAGATGCAATAGTTTCTTTTAAAAGCAGTATTTCTACTGAAAAGCAGAACAATAATAATCTCTGTTAAATTGCTCCATGATTCCCTGGTTTGTCATGGAATCTTTAAAGTTGGACAGCTGTGCTTCTTAGTTTGGTACAAAGACTTCTTTTAGAAAAATAGTTATTGTATTTATTAGGGAAAACGTTTTGTCAGGGTTGTGTACTGAGAATTCTCCTGTCTGTGGAATTTCTTGAAGTTGACTAGGTTTCAATAAGCACATTCTCTAACTGAAAGTATTTTTGCAGGCTCAAGGGAGAATCTATGGAAAACTTAAAGAAGAAAATTTCTTTGGACCTAAAGAAGAAGTGAAACTTGAGGCTCATATAAAAGTGCCATCCTATGCTGCTGGTAGAGTTATTGGTAAAGGAGGCAAAACAGTAAGTAGCTGAAATAACTGAACAACACTATGAGTTTTAAGTTTCTTATTTCAATGTGTGTATATGTATAAGGCTTAAACATTTAGCTAACAGCTAATCCTCTGAAGTCACATTAAAGCAGGTGCTATTTTCTTAGCTGTACTTGTTAAGCTTTCCTTTCTTCTAGTGTGGAGTCAAGAGAAGCCAGTCTCATAGTATGATTTATTTAATCTTAAAACAAACAAACAAAAACCCTAACAAAAATCGATAGTCCCAGTCAGATCTGCAGGACGTGTATTAATAGAAATGTAGCTCTTCCATTTAGAATGAATACATTCCCACTAAAGACCTGCTTCTGTGAACCTTAGCTTACGCCAGATTTTGCAAAAAGGTTTCACTAATCTTATTTCATTAAAATCAGATCTAATGTGTCCAAAGGTGGCATTTCTGGCCAAAACTGAGTGAAAGCATAATTTCTAAATAAGTGGTAGGAAATTAAGACATGTTCAGACCTCAATATTACAAAAAGAAAAAAATTTTTTTTGCTTCAACTTAATTGATGTAATTTCTTTGGCTCAGTTTCTTGCATAAAATAACATCACTGAGATTGTAAGTCCTGAAAAGGTGCTGGTACTCTAGTATTTTCATATGGTCGTAAGTCAGGAGCTAGCAGATACTTGCAAAGAAATGGTTCAGTCTTGGATCTCCATTCTTGAGTGCAATGGGGTCTTGAAGTTAAGTGTCAGGAGGCAATGTGGCCTCTTTCATTACTTGATTGGTAAGAAGTTTAAGGACAAGCATCTCTGAAAAATCGTTTATCTAAAATATTTTTCATTAAATAATGCTATGCATTTCTAAAATAAAATGGGTATAAATAGGACAGATATTCAAACTATACCTCTACTTATAACACTATGGAAACTGATAGGCTACTGAACATAATTTGGACACTTCTCATTGTTCTGTATGGAGTTCTCCATCTTGTGGAGGTTTTTCAAGGAAAAATGTATAAATACTTTGACTTCTTTTTTCTTCCCTACATTATACGTTGCATGAGTTTTCTGACTTTAAACTTGTAAACTCAACTGTAAATACTGTGGCATCTATTTGCTTTTTTAAGTAATGTATTTAACACCTTCTCTGTGTTGTATTTAGTCTTTAAAACACTTCTACAAACCTAGAGAACTTGGTGCTAATTTATGTTAAAGACATAAGAGGCTCATCTTGTAGAGTGCACACTGCTGCACAAAGATGCTTCTGTTAGTGGGTTTCTTTTTTTTAAACATAACTTAGAGGATGATGTTTCTGTGGTCAGCAGTATCTTTGAGGCTTGGGGGTTGTGGGATATTTGTTTAAGATTTTCTGACTACTTCTATCTATTTATAGGTAAACGAGCTTCAAAACTTGACAAGTGCAGAAGTTGTAGTCCCTCGTGACCAGACACCCGATGAAAATGATCAGGTGGTTGTGAAAATAACTGGTCACTTCTATGCATGCCAGGTAAGAGGACTGGAATGAATTCCTGTATTACTTTGATGTTTCCATGGTCTATTTTTTATATCCATGTGCAGAGTCAAGGGATGGAAGACTTTTATTCAGGATATAGAAAGCACTGCTTGCCAGGCTCCTCTAGTTGTCTTGCTGCAATAAACTTTCCTCATGCCTGTGAGAGATTTATAACAATATTGCACTGCTACATATGTAAAACTATCTCCTTAAATTCTTCTATTGATACGTGTAGGCTCTGGCACTGCTAAAACTTTCAAAGCAAAAGAAAACTCAAGTTGTGATTGGACTGAAATTTAGATGGAAGGGAGGTACAAGCCATCTCATAGTACCTGGCAAGAACTGCACCTATATATGCAATTTGTCTGCATCACTCAATCTGTTGATTTAATATCAGAAAGAAAAGGATCACAAGATTCCTTCCCTCACTTAACTCTTAGTTCAGACCAATTCCTTTAATACTTCGCTACAGGTGACTTCTAGTTCAGAAAGGAGATGGGAGGGCTGGTAAGTCCTGGAAGTCTGACCTTCTGGATTCCCTGGTGTATAAAAAAAATTGTCCACTCTCTATTAAGACAGTGGTTTTTATAAAACATTTGTGTCTCCAGATGAGTAAAATGAAAGTAGCCTGTAGCTTCAGTAGTCTTAGTGTTGGTAGTCATCTTCCTATGCTCGTGCTTTCTATATTACAGATGTGAAAACTGACCATGCAGGTAGTTGTGGTAGGTGGAAAAAGAAGAAAAATTAAAAATTAAAGTTGTACATAATGACTAACCCAAGTGTATTTAACTAGTGAGTAATCTTGTCAGTACTAGGAATTTAGTTATTCCAGATTTTCTTAATCCCAGTAGCATCTATAGTCAGTTGTAAACAGCAGTCACTGCAGCATGACATCATGATGGATTGTTTCTTCTGCTTTATGTTCTTCAGCTTGCTCAGAGAAAAATTCAGGAAATACTGGCTCAGGTAAGAAGGCAGCAGCAACAGCAAAAAACATTGCAAAGCGGACAGCCTCAGCCAAGACGAAAATAAAGGTTTAGGAAATGGCCCATCAGAGACAGATGCCAGACCAAAGACAGACTGTGTGACAGAGAGACGGGTGGTGAGCACCTGTTGAAGTTATATGCAGAAGATCCACCAAGCCAATCACCTGTTCGAGGACCAGGCAACCGTTGAACGCTGTCTCTGAGAATGTATTCTTTAGGCTCTCTCAAACTTTTGAAACCCAGCTTTAAAATAAGGACCCCTTCACTTCCCTTTTGTTCTATTCTCACAATTTAACATAAACTCGTTAGTCTTTTTTATTGTTCTTATTATTCCCCAACAATTTTAGAACTTGGTTTAATGAAGCTTTCTCTTCTGAGTTCACTGGTTAAAAAAAAAAAAAAAAAAAAAGAAAAGAAAAAAGACAAAAAAAAAAAAAGGCATTGCTCTTACAGGTCCAGTTGTAAAAGAAGAAACACATTTGGAGGGTGGGATTGCGGGTGGGCTAGGGTTAGAGCAAGGGTATTGACCAGAGTTTAAGTGTTAGTCCCAATGTTGAAACAAGTGGCATTTTTTAAAAAGAATTTGGTTGCATTTTTACATAACACTGCCATGAATAACCTAAGGGAAGTGTTGAATGGTGTTGGCCAGGGCATAAAAAGATAAATATGCATTTTACTAAACTACCTCAGGCATTTAGTACCTCAATGAGAAATTGTTCCTTTTTTGCTTTTTTTTTTTGGTATTTTGTATACTTTATAAAGCTAATAGTTCTTGAGCATTTTATTTTTTTAAAAAAAAATTAAAATTTGATCAGCCACCAGCCAGGAGTACTACAGACTTATCGGGGAAAAATATAGTAGAGCACTTCTAGCTGCTGGCTGATGGGAGTAAGGTGGGTAAAAAAACCGTAGCCTCAGATTTTCTGAGGGCTTCAACACCATCATTTGTTTAAAAAAAAAAAAAAATTCAGTGAATGTTCAAAAGATAGTGAATGATGCCAACATTCTGATAGCAGCAATGCCGTTTAGTTTTCTTTTAAGATGGGATGAAAAAGTTTGTGATGGTACTTTTTTGGGAACAGGACAAGGAAGTGATGGCAAGAGGCTGGGGTTGGGGGAAAAATTTAGAAGGCTGCAAGAGGCTGAATTTTTTTTTGTGCTACTTGATTGAATGCATGAACCCTTTGTGCCTTTGACCATCACTACCTAATAATGCTACATTTAACCATTTGCAGCCCATTTGGACTTTGCCATTTTGTTCAAAGAGCAAGCTTCATCTTCAGTTTGATAGAACACTTGATCTGCTAGAGCGTATTTGAGGCCACGAGGGTCTCTGCTGTCTGCAGATCATATCATACTGCTTTCAGTTACCACGATGGGGGAAGGTCAAACAGTGTTTGATCACATTGAAAGATAATGAAAGGCTAAGTTTACGTATCCAGCCGCTGTTATGGGCCACACTAAGCCACTTTTGAAGTTTTTAAGAACAATTAGTAGAAAAAAACAACAAACACAAAACAACAACCTCTCTAGCCTGGCTTATAATAGATGCAGCAGGATTTATGCACGTTCTGCAACCAACCATTAGAGAAGAAAAAAAATGTCAAAAGGCAGGGATAACAGGAAAGTTACCAAATTTTTTAATTTCCGAATGTAATTTGAATGATGATTGTGGTAATAGTGACACATTCAAGTTTCTACAATAAACTTCAGTCTACCTCAGTTTAAGAAAAAAAAAAAAAATGTGGCAACACATGGTGCATAAAGACTGCTGTGTGTGTGTGTGTGCGCGTGCGCGCCTGTATGTGTGTGGTCGACAGAGCCATGCTATTACCTCTGAACCTTTTTTTGTGATGTTTTTTGTGCATGAGATGATCAGAATCACCATGCTGCACTGATTTGAGGGGCACAACGAGCAAAAACATTTGTTTCATCATTTTGTTATCTACCTCTTAGGTTCATGTTGAAATAGAGGCATTACTACATAGACTAGATAATTTTCCCAAAGATCATTGTTGTACAGATTAGATAATTTTGAAAATGGTCTGAAGTGTTTTTCCTGCATCTCTTCTTTACTAATTGGTTTAAAAACCACAAACTTATGTTGTAGTTTTAGCAAAGAAAAATGAGTTTCTTTTCCTTTTTTGACAGTGACCTTCATCTAGCCTTTAGGATAATTTTTTTTCTTACAATGAATTTAAAATTACTGAAGTATGAAAAGTCATAGCATTTTAATTTTTTTGAGGCTTAAGTCAGTCTGACGTTCCTTTCTTAACATTTGAGAAGGATTTGACTTCATTATTTTCCATAAAAATTACTTTACAAATAGGCGCTGCATTTACATCTGCTGATTTAAATACTGTCATCTCTCTTAAATTTCTAGACTTAGCATGGTAAATCATGTTTTTCTTTTCAATTGAGACTCGGTAATTTGGAGTATTTGGGAATAGCTAGAAAGTAAATACTGTAAATGATTTCAATATCCACAAAGTATGGATCATTTTTCATCTGTAATGTGCCCCCCAATGCAGCTCCACTTGCCAGATGCCTCTGAATGGAATAAAGAGTTTAACTCCTATCATCAGATAAAGTTGTGTGGTGTTTTTTTAAATTAGAGGCATAGGGACAGACTGTTCTAAGTATCTGCGGTACTCTGATCAAGTTGGTTTTCTGTCCATAATAATAACTGGATGAGGATGAACAGTCACCCACGGGTATTCCATAGCTGCTAGTGCATCCAGCAGCCAGCTTACAACGTTTGCACTTCCCAATACAAACAGTGATTTCTGTGGCTTATAATTCATCTTCTCCTTCTCGTATAACAATGCTATACAGGCTGTAGTACAACCTATAATTCATGGGTTCAGTCTTATGCAGATCACTTAGGCTGATTTGCTGTGGAAGGGAGGTGTTGTACTCAACAGTCCTGACCTTTAACAGGTTTGGAGTGAGATCTGAATTGCAGTTAACTTTTTAATTTTTTTTTTTTTTTTTTTTTGGCTGCTTGTTACTCAGTCTTTACTTTGGTGCTTTCAGCATGATGAAGCTGTGTAATGAACGTGGCCCTAGAAGCTTGTATAGGCAGAACCAATCATGCTAGCAAGCAAATGTGACAGAAACCTGTATCTCACTCCTACCACCACAACCTCAACACACACCACTTGCCAGTGAGGTGGTATTGGCTCTCCATTTAGATTCTTGTTAACATTTTTTGGAATAGAAATGAGACTAGATGTTTAACTGAATGCTTTAGAGTGAGAGGGAGGGGTTGGGCAATGAAGGACTGTCGTGAGTAATGTAATTCTGTATCTTTTAAAGAGGAGTGGAAAACCAGACTTGTTTTCCAAACTCTTGCACCCTCCCACTTGTCTTCACAGCTCATTTACTGGGACCAACCGTCAGAAAGAGGGAATTGAAGAAGTGATGTCTGTAGAAGACACTGTGTAGGGTATTGCATTTCACAGGGAACTCTGAGCTCATTCTTCCATGCCAATATTGAGCTATCTTCTCAGAACCAGCATCCTTGTCATTTGAGCAACATAAGAAGTTAAGCCTTCCTCTGTATTGCTGGTGCATTTGTGGCAGCTAAACCCCTGACTGTTTTAAGCATTTGCTTAATCATGATGCTTTTATTTGCTTCTAACCTTCCAAAGCTTTAATTCCTAAGCTGCAATTTCAAAGGCATGCGCTCTTTGTATTAGTTTCCATTAAATGAAGCATGTATGGTGTGCAGGACAGCATGGTCTCAACATGGTACTAGGGCACAGGATTTTTAAACGATCATGAAAAATTGTGGAGTAAGAATTCAAGCGGGGCTGTAGCAGAGACATTAGCTCAACTAACGGATGCAAACACTGCTTGATAACAGTAACTCAAATGCAGTGCAGGAAACTAGTGAAACGATGACAAAAGTTCCACCTTGATAATTGTTTCTCCTGTTCATCCCATCATCAAGGGATCCTGCACAGAGCCAAACCTGCATGTACCTCTGTACAGGAGGACTGAATGATGAAACTATAGACTCACGGGAAAACCTGCTCAGTATTTTTATTTTACACAGAAATCACCTGATCCACAGAGCTGAAACCATTCCCAAATGTTCTCCTTCCACAAGGGGTTTAATGTTGCACAGTACCGATCATCCAGGCTGCCTTTGTTAATGCCTAGGTCACAGCTTTTAGGAGGGTCAGGCCACAGGCTCACCAAGTCAGGCAGGTAACCTGGCTGGGGCACTGCAGTAGCAGGGCACAGATTACGACTGCTTCTGTTAAATGGGGGATGAGTTCTTTTCCTGAGCTGGCAGTTATGATTATTTAATAGCAACCAGTTATGTTCCACATAACTCTTTTTCACAACATGCTTTGGCAGTAAATTCAGTTATACTTTTACATTTATTTTACTGGGTTATGTCTCCTCAGTTAATTTGGTTTATTTTTTTGTCTTGTTTTACAGACTATTACCCCTTTCCAGCTGTAAGAGGCCCTAGTCTGTTCACATGGAAGCTGTTCCCTATCTCTTACTGTTCTCTTCTGGGTGCTCCTTTCATCACTGTGCTCTTTGAGACAGGATGATACTGTATGTGGTTCTGGTTACCCAATGTGGGTTCATATAATGGCATAATGTTTGCTGAACCTGCCTCTACTCATCTAGTATTACTTATCTTCAGCAGCAGCAGTAAAAGGCAAATGGTTTCAGGGAATGATCCAAAGTTACGCCTACATATCCCTCCTAGGATGAAACGCCTGATTTAGAACTCATCAGTCTGCAAGACAGCCAGGGTTATCCTTCCCCCATGTGGATTACTTATTGACAAGTACCATAGAGCATTTTGAAAACCTTTCTTTGCAGCCAGACTTACCATCAATGCCTCTATTTTCTGAGCACAGATGTTTTATCTGCATAGTTAGCTACGTCTACTAAATGCTCCTTGCTTAATTTGCAGAACTTTCTGCTGTGTCATATCAAAGAGCAGGTGAACTCGGGGGCGGGTACTCCTGAAAGAACAGAGGCTAGACCTGGCAAGAAGACATGACCAGTCTGAAATGAGGGAGGTTTTTTGAAAACAACTGAATGCACACACCCACCCACCCCTTCCCCCTAAAAGGCACAACCACAGGCACAAAAACCAATGATGTCACTTTCTTTGAGTGTTACAAACAGCAGCTGCTCTGCAGTGAAAAGATGCAGACAGGCCTTGAAGTAGTTTGTGGGGCTATGGGGGGAAAAAGGCAATTACCCTCAGGATCTACTGTTCCTGCTTCCTGACGCATGGCAGAGCAAGCTTCTCCAGAAGGAAGAGATCTTAATCTAGTGATGAAAGCCCTGCCCTGTAGTGGAGGAAAGCATCTTGTTTGACATAGACAAGTTTTGTTACCATCTTGAAGCTCTTCTAACTGGTTATTAGACCATGCAGCAGTCAGACTAGAACAAACCCTGCAATGACTTCTGAAAGTGTTGAACAGTCCAGTAGCACTGAGTAATGCCCAGTGACTAAGGACTTCCTTTAGAACTACTTTTGCCCACTTCAGAGGAGCTGAAGGTTTGTACTGGTACTGCCATAGCATGTTGCCTCAGTGTCCTTTTCCAGAAACAAGGTGAGAGGAAAACTAGGGGAGGAGCCAACTACTGCACACTTAGAATGAACTGAACGTTTTACCATGAAGACAAGGAACTGGAGCGCTTCAGGATCTTAATTTTTTTTATAATTTTTTTTAATTATTAAAACCAGATTGGCCTTGGCTGAAAAACTGACTTACTGTTAACTCAAAACACATTTATTTGTCACTGCTGCTCTTGGCTTTTATGTGCTCAGTAGCACCAGTGTGTTTTCCCTCCTCTTTCAACTTAGAGCATGACATGCTTCATCATGACCAGAAGCAAATGGCTTAATACAAAGAAAGAGCCTCATCTAAACTGTACTATTTCACATACATAGTTTTTCCTTGCAGCACTCAAGGCTTTTTTGCACTGCTATAGGCAGGTCTTTCAAAGATACTAGAAAAATAATTAATGTAGAGGCTGAGCATGAGTTTCAGCATAACTTAAGCAGCTGGTTTTGCCCCACTCTCCTCACTGCAAATGCCATTGAGACAGTGACTTCCCCAGGAAGCTCCCTTATGATAGGATTCCTTCTTTGACACTGTATGGTTGGACTTGATCTTAAGGGTCTTTTCCAACCTTAATAATTCTATGATTCTGATTATTTTTGCAGCTTGTTCAGAACTTTACCTAGGCACATCCAATAAATACACTGCTTTGTACCGATCAACTCCAGTGACTGCTAAGTCAGTAATCAAGACTGCATGTTGTGCTCAGATCTGTGAAGGCACACTCATTTCTCTTTCCACTCAGCAGCTGCATTAAGTTCTTGTCTCAAGATGATCACTGCTGTTAGGAGTCATTCCAAATATAAAGTCTTCTGGCAGCGACTGTGGCATCATCTGCGCTAACTGGTCATCATAGGACCCAAGAGTCCACAGCTTCTCCAATTCATAAACCTCTCGTGTCTCTGGCAGCATGAAATGCACCACTATGCTACCTGCATAGAACAGAAATACACAATAAATTAACATGAACTTTAAAGCACTGCTACACTTGCAGCTGCATAAAGAGTTCAAGTCTTCCACCCCCATTCTGGTTAAATATAACAGGTCAGCTGATGGAGGTCTCAAGTTGCTGATTCCAGTTCTTGAACAGTGTTAGGAATTGGTTAGGCCTTCAAAAGACTTCAAGACTACAGCCAGGAAAATGTGAGGGACAATACTCTGGTTTAAATTAAAACACTATCGCAAGAGTCTACACCAAAGTAGTAATGACTTCTCTGATGAAGAAGGAATGAAACAGAAAGAAGTAAGTCAAAAGAAATTTTACTTTAAAGAGGCCTCTCCCTAGGGTTACGGATAGACTTTCAGCTTTCCTATATTACCGACAACATTCAGCTACAGCCAAGTAATTTTCCTTAGGTGTGTTGCTCACCTCTCAGGCGTTTTTTGTAATGAAATAGGTCCAAACTTTAATGTAATAAGGTTTTTCTTACAGGTTTTCATTAATTCTGTGCAAACAATAGTAGAGAATGTTAACTCCAGTGCGCTTCTAATGCACTTTTTTCTAGTTATGCCCTTAAATTTCAATCAGTTTTCAGATATAACTATCACATCACTGACAGTAAAGTAACCAAGGCTTAACATCACTGGCGGCAGTGCTCCTCACTCACCCATGCTCTCTTTTAAGCCAAACCTCAAAGTTAGAGGCTGAGATTCTAGAGCTAGCAGCGAAGGAGAAATGCTTTCTGAATGCAAAGTCATCTTTTATGTTTGTGTAGAGAATTTCACACTTGTAGAATAAAGAATTAACCTAAATTTCTTCGGACTGAGGTTTTATTACCCCATGTCATGGTATGATCTGGACAGTTGAAAAGTCTGTTCAGCAGTTCACTACTAGGGCAGCATACAAAGAGCCCCCACTCACCCAGAGTGACTGAAGTAGCTTTTCTCTTTCCACTACTGTTCTCAATTTATTGAGACCTGGTTTAGCCACTGAAGAGTAGTTACTGCTTTCTTCTCAGTGCCAATGATCTTTAGTGAAAATTTATTTAGTATATCAATAAGTTCAAGCAACAACTGGAATTCCAAAACAGCAGAGTATTGTGAACTCTCCACAGCAACCAGGGTTCATGGTGAGATGCTTCCTTCAACAAAGAGCTCATGCAGAACTTCGTATTTGTCAGATTCATAAATATTTACCAAAATCAATGCACAGCCAGTCATCTGTCTCTTTCCCTTCAATCTGAGCACGAGGGTCTCCTTCTTCTTTGTGATGCTTGTACTGAGAGAAGAAGCAATGGCAGAAAATTAAATACTTCACATTTATTTAAAAGCACTCAAACTTAACAGATAAGCTGGCCTTTGCTGAGTTGTCTATAGAGTTGTTTTAAATGGGTTAGATTACCTCCTGTTGGTTCTGGGGTCTGCACGAAAAAAGAAAAATATACACTTGCAGCACTAGAAAATAAGTACAGATTTCTCAATGGGATTCAGTATCAAATCTGGAATCCTAATGCTCAGAATTCCCATACAGTTATCCATGAATTTTATAGGTGTCCATTTTTTCTCAAGATGAATACTGAATACAATTGCTTAGCATTAAGGTAGTCTTTCAGTTAGCGGTTCCCTGTAGCTGCCATTACCTAAGTTTTATTTCCTTTCAGATACCTTTCATTGTTGTTTTACGTTGGCTAGTTAAGGATGCAGAAATGGAGATGCCACGCTTATCCTCTTCTCAGATGGAAGAGGGTGGGGAGAAAACAAGTTTCAACCCATGCCATGAAGAAGGCATTCAAACAAGTCTGTCTGTTGAGTGTGTGATGGGTGGAAAGCACGACCAGCACGCAGGTTTCCAAAGCTACGAACCACTGTGTGAGAGGCAAGGGGGCAGCTCAAAGCATGACTGCAAATACTCAGCCAGGCAAGGTAGGTAGTTCCCTATGCAACATGGTGGCTTTCACAGATGCCAGCTTGAGAGGCTCAGCTCTCCCTACCTAGTACTTAAAGAACCTAAGCACCCACCAGAGCCGAAGAAATTGACAACTAGAGGCTTAAGTACTATCCACTTTTGGATCTGGTCATAACCTACTAGTTTCTTTACAAGAAGCATCAATAGGAAAAAAAAAATGGAATTAAGTCACCCACACCTTCACAGAGCTCCTCTATTCAAATTTCTACTTTATATCTAGTTGAAGCAGTCAATCAAAAAAATATGGACACCTTTTTCAAGCTGAAATTAAAAAACAAACCAAACAACATTTATTTCAGCACAAGGCCACAAGGAAACAGAGTAAAACTGCTTGGCTCTAACAGCCCTTTCTGCCATGAAAGACAAAATACAAAGTAACAGGTTGTAACAGCATGGCTGGCTAGCAAATGAGTCCCACTTCACTGGGAAAACAATTATCACAAACATAATTCTTCCTGGTCCTTCCCACACAATGCTAGATGCTGGGCAACGGACCTGGTTTGCAAACCAGAATGGAGAACTTTCAAAATGTAGTTCAGAACTAGTTCTACCTTCCTTTCTTTAAGATAGCTTGTGAGATATCCTCAAAAGCAGGTAATTGTCAAACACTCTCTGAATGTCTACTTAAAATACTAAAGAGCCCAGCGTGCACTGCCATCAGCTACGTAACAGAGGTTGGAAAGGCTGGTCTCCGCTACAAGTTTCCTTCAGCCTTGTCTTTAGAGGCTGCGTAATAGTGAACAGATTATAATGAAGCCAAGTGTTAGTTTCTTCCTCTAACATGAAACCAGACAGGAAGGCATTAAGCAGTAGTTGGGACTTTGCCATTTACAAGCTACGGGAAGAAAAGCGGGAAGACCTCATGCTACACATGAGCACCTCTGCATTTTAGTGTACATCATGCATTACCATAATGTTTTAGGTACTAACGCTAAAGCCAGCCTGCTGCCTAGCAGTGCTCCTGAGCACCTACTCTGCTTTACATCTTAAGCTTAGTTTTGCCTAGAAAACTTTCAATGCCAGGCAAGCTCAGCCACTCCTGAGTACTTGGCCAGGCTTCTTGGTTTTCTCAGGATGCCCAGGAGGACCCCGTGTCTCCCCAGAGGCTCTGCCCTTGCAAAAGAGCTAATCTTACAGCCACCAGAGGGAGCAGCCAGTTGTAGCACAGGCATGTTTTTTGCATGGTGAAGTGGTATTCACTGCTCTCCTGGTCTGGGGGAGATGGAGAGCTGTCGATTTAAGACTAGCAAGTTATCCAAGTAATAGAGTACATATTAAGCACTTAAATTTAGTACATTCGAATCACAGTAATACAACTTCTAGCTTGAGGCAAAATTTTAGTTTGCAAAGATGCATCAGTTCCTGCAGAGAACACAAGAAACTCCCCTCACCTGCTCAGAAAGGCACCAAAAAGCAATACCATCTCCCCCACTCTACTCCCCGCCTGAAGTCTCACAGCTGAAACCAATGGGACTGGAAGGAAGAAAGTAAAACCAAGAGCCAAAGGAAAAATGGGGTCAGGAAGGGAAAGAAAGAGCGTGAAGAGAAGGCAAACTACAGGTTGAGTACAGACAGCTGATTAAGATGGGGGCTAGTCATATTCCTCACACTGTGCTTTGTAACAATCAGCTGGCTCTTTTCTGGCCATAAAGTTTCTCCCTCCCCAAGTCTGGTCCTTATACCTAAGCTCTACCTGTATTTTATTCTGACCTCTATTTTTGTACGGAAAAGCTCACATTCTACCAAAGCCAAATGGTGCAAGATTTCTGTTCAAGGATGGCTGCTGCTGCCTCTCCTTTCCTCCTGTACCTGCGCAGTATGGTGACTATTAACTAGCAGTTTGCTTCGGTAAGCCCATGAGGGGATCCCGTGCCTCATAACATGCCATCTTTTTTCCAGCCTTACAATATACCCGAGAACCTGGTAAGTTTAGGAATTAGGGTTTGAGAATAGTCAGATTAAGCTACTTGGAATGAGTGGGAACAGCCATCAAGGTTGCTGGATGGAAGACAAAAGTGGACACAGGTCATCATCACCATTTCACATCACGCTTGTTCTAGCCACCAAACTGCTAATGTCATCACTGTTCTAAACACAGAGAGGTCTGTTTTTAAAATACATTCTCTACATTTTGAGTAGTACTGCTAACAGAAAAAAGTACAGTTAGTTGCTAGATGTATTCAGGACTAAACAACATAAGGATAATTAGTTTCATCTTGCCTGGTACACCCCCATAGGTGCAATCCTGGGGAAATTCTTTTCACAACATTTAAAACCATGCCCCAAAACCCAGAGAGTGCAGTGGGAACTGTCTTACCATTTTCAGCATGTAATGTGCCATTGCGTGGAGATGTCGTGTTGAAGATCCGCTCACAATTATAAAATAACTACAGTATTTTATTTCTGGAGGTAGCTGGATGACACAGATGTCTTTAGCGTTTTCTTGCCTCAGTAGAGCTACAACAAAGTCAATGCTGAATGTCGGAACAATAGTATCTGGAACAGACAGAAAAAATAATACAGTAGCAATTTATCTTTTTAACTGCAAAAATCAACCACTTAAGAAAACGTAAAATGGCAATGAACTGAATTACAGCCTAAGCTAGCCACTCACTATGGAGTTTGGTTTGATACTGACAATGCAACATGAACTGCAGATTTTTAAAAATCATTTTTAAAACCATCAAATTTGAGAACTAAGCACTCTTCTGGTAAATAACATTCTATTACTAGATATAGCAGTTAGCAAACATTGAAGTTTCTTTTAGGTAACTTACTTATTTCTTGTTGTTAGTACTTAAGAGTCAATGCTATCATCAGATATTTGTCAATTAAGATGAATGAAACCTAAGTACTTCAACAAACGTTATTAAAACAACAAACAAAATTAAAAACATTTCAGAACAATGCTTTTCAACAGGCCTGTGATAATACGTGGCCAAGAAATTACTCTAAAATCTTAAGTAGATGAAATCAATATATTGAAAATAGAGCTGGCATGATGCAGTGTGAAAGTACTTTTTACCTTCACACTGAGTAAAGCCACTTCTTTTTCTTTTTCCTTAGCCTGTTCTGCCACAGAGGATTACGATGTTGAAGACAAGGCTTTAGTCCTTCAACAGTTTAAGCAAGCCAGTGTAGAAACTAGTGAATCAGTACAACTACCTTCTGTTCACACCACGAAATCAGTTTATTTCTAATTTGCCCTAATTAGGTAGATGCAACTTGTGTGCATACTTAAGGCATAATTTGAATCTGTCAGCAATGCATGCCTGCCACTATAAAGTGAACGTTAGCACGGACCAAGCATCAGCACAAAGCCAAGCTTTATATTTACCAATATAAAGAAAAAGCCAAACAAAAGAACAATAGCTACATATAATTATATGCATGAATGGGGATATGAAATTGGATCAGTTCTCTGCAAATTAAAACCTTAGCGCTTAGGGACTCATGCACTCTTTCAACTTTTGCTGTGGTCACACATGCAGAAAATTAGCAGTGGCCACAGCTCCTCCAGGCACAGCGGTTACAAAAGTTAAATATTTGCCTGGTAGCCACATGTGAAGTCTCTAGGGCCTACTTAGGGAACGAACGAACGAACGAACCCCAGGCGCACCCCGCCACACTGGACGTCATGGTCAGATCTAGGCTAAAGAGGGGCAGAACAGCTACCACGACAAACCAGCCCTCCACACCCAACGCTTACACGCGTCACCGGCCTTCGTGCTACTATAACTGTCACCTAGAGAGGGAAATTTCTCCGCGAGCACAGGTCGGAGAAACACACCTCCCACTGGGCACTCACAAAAAGTTCCTGCGTGGATCTACACACAGGCTCGGGCGACGCTGCCCAGCGACTGCCACTGGCGGTGCTGGTTCGGTACACACGCCCTGACCCCGAGGCCCGTGGTCTCCGCCGAGGCACGGGCCCTCCCGCCGCAGCGGGCACCCGCAGGATCCGGCCGCAGCTGCGGAATCCCATTCCGCGCGTCCCCGGCAGCCACGCTCTTCCCCAGGCGTTACGCTTGGCTTAGGCCGCCGTCCCACTGGGCGGAGGAGCAGAGGGCCTTCGGGGCGGCGGCCTCCTCCACACGCCGCCCCACGGCCGCGCTCGGGCCCGACGCCGCGGAGGCCGTGACGCCGCGGAGGCCGTGACCAGCGCCTGGCGCCCGCGGAGCTCGCGGCTTGGCGG
>JAVJGG010000073.1:9903764-9937151 GCA_035590195.1 Aviceda cuculoides
GGCCCGGCCCCGGGGCTTGCCCGCTGCTCAGTCGCAGCCCCGGTGCGGGGGCTCGGGTGTGCAGATAGGAACGTCGGGGCGGGCAGTGGCTCGGCCTCGGCTTCCCGGTCCCCGTTTTGTGCTCCGCGTCAGTGTTTTCCGAGGGGTGCCCGAGCCACCGGGCGGTAAGAGGGGCGGGATGGAGGGGGGGGGGGCGGGCCCCGGGCAGCGGTAAGCAGCGCTTTGCTGCGGTGGTTGCGTGGGAATTTGGAAAGGGGTACCCGCAGGACGTGGGCGCTGCCCTGTGAACCCTTCACGTATCCCAGCTCAAGGCTCGTGCCCCCTGTTAGAGGCTGTGGCTTTGCCGGAAAAGCTGCAGCTGGTTTGAAACGAACACGTTTTCCTTGGGAATTTGCAGAATTCCCACGCGGTGTTAATGGGCGCAAGGCAGTAGTCTTGCTAGGTTTGTTTTGCTGTAGGGAATGTTGTCACGGGTTAAAAAGCGATGACCCAGGCAAGTTCAAGCATTTGTACCCACTGTGGGTGAAACCTCCTTCCCTCCAGCCCCTTTCCCTGGAGATGTTGGCATTTACACTGACAGCAATACCGACAATTTGGGCTGTTTCACCCCCTTCACCGAGTATGATGATAAAACAACGGTGTCGAGACTTAAAAGGCATAATCTTGTGAATTATAAAGACCTGTAATGATAAAAGCTTTAGCTTTAAAGGAAATTTGCATATGCTGTACAAGGCTGGAGGTGGTCAGTTGTACTAACAGGCCACAGTGGCTGGCTGGCTCCTGCAAAGTTTAGTTTGATTCCTCTACAGTTCCTTCAGGGGCTGGTGGTTTTTAGCCTTAGTTTCAGCTTAGAAGTACTTTTGGTAAGAAAAATATGCTACATCTGATGAGTCTCTTAATTGTGTGCTCTAAGAAGTGTTCAAGAAGAAAAGGGGGAAGGAACAAGACAAGCTGTTTGAAATAATACTTCATTTTTTACAGTTATTTTTAACAAACTTGTTACCCAGCTAATGTTTCTGTTTCTCTTGATGAAATGTTTGAAAAGATGTTCTTTCTAAAGATGATGTACATTTATGTCTGATGTCATTCTTTGATGTTATTTCTCCAAAGGGGATGCCCGAAACCTGTCTTGTAACATTCGCCGACATTCACAAATCTGTTATTTGTCAGCTGTTCTTGCCTTTGAAGGACATGAAATTAATTTGTATCCTGATCTGTTCTGAAACGGGGTTCCTCAGCTATCGCCTGGTTGTTAAGAAAGTCTCCTTGCTTCTCAGGTTTGTGGTGCCATTGCCCCGAGTACACTTGAAAGGAGACTGCAAAAATGGCTAGGTGAGCAATGGTAGTACCACATCTGCATAAGAGAACTAAGACTAAGGCAAATCCTGTTGTGTTTTCTGGAGGTAGATACTGTTTTGATTGGTAATTAGGCAACTCATCCAGTTGCTTATCTGGCAGTATCTTTTTCTGAGACAAAGCAGATGTACTCTTTAAAATCATTAGATGGTTTATTTGTGAGTGCAGAAGTTAGATTCCGTTGTATAAAAGTAAAGATGTATGAAATGGAAGTTACAGCTGAAAAGGCAAAATCAAATTATAAAAAATTAATATTCTGACATGATATTTGAAGGAAGATAGTGCAAGCTATTCTGTATGCTTTGGTTAAAGGATAAAAAAGTTCTTAAAGTACGCCCAAAAGCCGTTTTCTGTGCAAAAGCTTAATTTGTCTCTGAGCTCCTAACAGCGTTTTGCTGAAAAAAGATGCTTTCTGCATATAGCCTAGGTCAGTGGTAGCCTGCATCACCACTGGTCCTAAGCATTACAGCTGTGACAGATTTAATTTTTTCATGCTGCATTACAGGTCATAAGCTTTCCACTAAAACCCTGTCCGGCCTCAAGCTAGAGCAACAAATACAAATTACAGTCCTTGCTGTCAGCAGTCTGACTGATAACAGAGGATGTAACAGTCAGGCACTAATTTTTGCAGGAAATGTGTTTTCTGTTTAAGTCAGAGAAGAGTTTTAGATGCCCAATTGTGGTTAGACAATATCATGTTACATATAAGGAAGATGGAACAATGGCAAGTGTGGTGTTTTTAGTAATATAACTGAAATGGCCACAAAGGAGTTAAAATAATTGGAGAACCTGGAAACAGAAGAAGAAAAGAGGCTGTTGGATTTTAGAACTAAAGAACTAATCTCACAGGTATGTTGGAATCTGCGTTTTTTGTATCCTTAAGTCATTTAAAGGTGTCCATGTGCACTGGGGAAGTGGTAGTGAAGACTAGATTCAGATTACAAATGACAAACGTTTGACAGGTCTGCTAAGATACCAGGTAAATACATTTATGCTTATATATCGCCTCAGGAACTGAGAACAATATGTATCAGAGATGTTCCAAGACACAGTAAATAAGCTAATTATATTGCAATACAGATCTTCAAAGAATTCAGTGTTTAGAAATGGATTGTGTAAGGTCAATTTCCCCGATGAAAGTTGATTTCATTTTGATTATAACCTTTAATATTAACAGCAAGGCTCTTATGGAAAAAGAACTATTTAAAGCATTTTTGGTCTGTTTTCTCATCTCAGTGAACCTTTTTAGCAACCTCTTCCCTTCTACAAATAAGGTGCTCTCCTTTTCTCATCATCCAGTAATCCAGCCTTCAGCAGTTCGCTTCTGGTCTTGTGCTGTGAAACGCCACAATGTATGTAGCATGTATGGCTAGAAGACCAGATCACTTGGGAAAGGCCTCGACATGAGTTTTCTTAACACAGAATTGCAGATAGAGTGAACAAGTGAAGGCACCTTAATTTTGCAGAAGTTTATGCTTTCTAAGCTGCATCATGCAAAAGCAGAAACTGGAGCAGAGTGCTTTATTTATATTGGGGTTTTCATTTATTTGATTAAGTGGTCAAAGACGGAGGGATGGAGGAGCAAGCAGTAATTAATGTATCTTTACAGCAGGAGAGAGAGGAATGAAAAGAGAAGGGGAA
Source organism: Aviceda cuculoides (assembly GCA_035590195.1). NCBI lineage: Eukaryota > Metazoa > Chordata > Aves > Accipitriformes > Accipitridae > Aviceda > Aviceda cuculoides. The sequence continues at coordinate 9,906,762 of JAVJGG010000073.1, forward strand.
AAGGGAGTTGAGTGCTACCCCTTCCTGCTAGAACCCTTGTTCTGCTGACCCTTGTATATGGAGCATGTATCTGCCCTCTGGGGAGCAGTGGTGCCAGTCCACTGTCTCCAAGACCAACAGAAACAAAGGAGACAAAGATGGCATCAGCAATTGCATCTAAGGATTTTACATGGGACTCGGAGTAAAAGTTTCAACAGGGAGAGCCAAGCAGATGGGCCTCATCTTGATGCTCGGGTGTCTGTGGTCTAGTTGTAGTGAGACTTCTGCACTGGTAGCCATGTCCACTAGGAAACTAAATGTGTCCAGCCCTGCTTTCTGGCCCTGAGGCCAACTGGCATATAATGAGCTGCATCCATGCTATTGAACCCTGCAAAACAGGGTGGCTGCTGCCAAACTCCCGGTGGGGAACAGTGCCTCTGGTGGTTCCCAGAATCTGGGCTTTGCTTGGTGGGGAGCTAGCCCGCCTGGGGCAAGGCTGTGCTAGGACCTCCTGAACAGTTAACAGTGTCAGTGGTTCAATGCCAATGCCTGGGAATAGGCCATGGCACGTTTCATTCCACAGACATAACATGTGTCTGCCCCCCATGTCTTTCTGCCAAAGGCATGAATCCTGCTAAGGCAGCAAGCAGCTATACTGGACTGTCTGTTTAAGACTAAGTATTTACAAGTTGGTTTGTTGTTTGTTTGTTTTGTGTTTGTTTGGGTTTTTTTTAAATTAACCTGTTTCCCCCTCCAGATTATGGATCTGATTAGTTTTGCAGGTAGTTAGCCTAGAAGTAAGAAAACCGAGATAAGGGAGAGGGGGGTGTTGGTTATTCAGAAGAGTGTATCCTAGATCACAAGCAAGAACAGCAAGTGCTCAAAACTTCCTTACTGTTTCCTATGAAGGACTATTTTAGTATTTCTAATTTCACCAAGCCCCCAAAAGTTACCATCCCATCTATATGTGCTTTCACCTTACCCCCTGTTTTTTTATAACAACAAGAAAACCCCATCAAAGTACAGTTCATATATGAGTTCTGTACGTAATCTAATAGTCAGTGTTAGACTAAATGTTTAAACAATGCCTGGTTTGCTTTTCAGGAGAGGATTTCTCTCAGTGCTATTAGGGAAGAAAATTGCTTTGAAATTGCTGAAGTAAGCAGTTAGTCCCTCCTGGTTCTCTGCTTGTCCTGCGCTTCTCTCAATGGGCTTGTATTGCTTGTATCTCCTGCAAGGAATGTGCACAGTTAGTTGCTGAAAGACATTTAAATGAAAGTTCACACTTAGCACGTGACCAGTGCATAAGAGAATTAATCATATATTCATAACATCTATTCTTTCTCCTCCTCCCCTCTTCACTCCCATCTAACGGTTAACAGCCGTAGGTCAGTCGTGGTAACTAAGGCCTGGTTAATGAGAAGGCTCAGTTGCTTAGTGGAGTCCTGGTGCCCTGTGGAGGTGTTTCTTTCTCACCAGTGACTGTGAAGGGTGAGCATACTCTTGACTCGGGAGTCTTGGTGCAGTCTTAAAGTTTCATGAGGAACATCCAAGTTAATAATGCAGTAACATGTGCTTCTGTTAACTACTGTCCTGCATGCCTAGCACCTTTTCCCCAAAGAATTTATTTGTCAATTATTTCCCAGGCAGTTCCCAGGCCTTCTAGTATTACTGTTTCTGCTTATGAGCACAGAATGTAATTTTCTATGAAAGTCTTTAACATTTGCATGTTTTCCAGTGGTTTTGTGGCTTAAGACAGTAATCTGATTTCTTGAATATTCGCCAGAATATTTGTGAACAACAATAAAAAGGAAACAAAAATATAGCTAATGCAAATTTAAGTTGTTGGTTGAGTTAACTTAAGCCAATATTTTTGACGGTTCCTTGAACTGTTTTTAATCCCAGAAACTAGCAACTTACTTGTAAAAGACAAGAGCCCCAATGGCGGCAAACACTGCCAACAACCCAAGGAAGATAAAGACACCTTCTGTTGTTCCTGATGATGATCCTAGAGTTCAGAAAGTAGTTTGATTAAAAGTTAAACTCTTTTTTACAGTGAGAGAGATTTTCTAAATAAAAGGTAATTTTTACTTGATTGCTGTAAAGATTGAAGTACATTTAATACTTCTAATATGCTAAGCTTTGGAGGTCAGTGACTTTGTCAGGAGTTGGTGCTTTCACATCCTAATTGGTTTAATTCTCGGTTCCACCAGAGTGTGAGTTGGGCTTTGCCGGTTTTCTCGTATGAGCCATGCTCCTGCGACACATGGCTGCCCTTCCAGTATGGAAGGGAACAGAGGGTCTTGCTGGCACCCCACAAGGTGCAGCTAATTTGCTCCTTGCCAATTGCTACGCTAGGGAAACATTTACACTGTGAGTATAAGAGATGCAGTCTCTTTAATGTTAGAATCAGCTTCAGCTTTCTCTTAAGAATGATGGCCAGGGGGAAAGGGGATAAAAAAGGTGTTCTGAAATGTTATTGTTTGTTGCAGTCCCATATGCTAGGATGGCTGAGTGTGGCTAAGAGATTGTTGGACATAGGCTTGTTTGCCTTATCCAAGAGCTGAGGGCTCTGCTTTTTTAATGTGCTCATTCTGGGAAATTAACTTTGGGCTCTGCCTGTCACTGAACTCTACCTTCTGGTTTGCCATCAACCATTTCACTCGCATCTACTCCTAATTCCATTGTATCTGATGGAAGAAGCCAAATCATTACAAGTATTCTTTTTAAATATCTTAATTTTCCAGTCCACAAACTGTACCTTTATTGAGTTTACTGACACTGAGACACATTCTTGGTCCTCATTTTAACAACAGTGTTTATACAATAACCTTAGAGGTTACTTAGAAGTAACCTTAGAGGTGTGTGTTGGCTTACCTTTCCAGTTATTAATTCATAATTGCTGTCTATGAAAATTGAGATATCAAAGTTTACCGTTTACTTCGTACATGTGTCTCGTATATTTCTCAGTTTGTTGATACAATTGTTTGTGAAGGCTTGGCTTCATTCCTAGTTTACATAGTATTTTTGCTGAGACTGTAGGGATTTACCTTATTTTATGAATGAGGTAGATCCTTGGACTAGTTTGCAAAGCAACACGTACTGGTGGGATGGGCCTAAATCATAGGACAGCAACCCATTCAACAGCAGTTTAAGCAAGTTAAGAGTGGATGTTTTGTGCAATGCCTACATAACTCAGGCACAGTCCTGCCAAATTTCAAGGGCCCAGTGTTTAGGCACCAAATACTCAGGCACCAAACTATGTGATTTTCAGAAATTCGTAAAGACTCGCCTTCTCTTGAAAAATGAGTGGAAAATTGTGGCACATGAGAAATGTTTGCAAATGTTAGAGGGGCTTCTCCGGAAGGTGACTCAAAGCAGCAATGTCTCTTAGATCCTAATTCTGCTTTGATTATAGTGGAAGCCCCAAAGTACAACTTAGCTTTGCCCTCTGGAGGAAATCTAGGAAGACCAGCCTTATTGGGCTAAGGTTAGCCTCTGTGAATACAGTTTGGAAAAATCCTACTGCATGCTTATTTTCACCTTTAGGAGCTGGAATGCACTTACAGGTCAGGCATTGTGCCTTAGTCATCATGAACTGATTTCGGTACAGCTAAATTTATACCCAGATTAAATAAAATCAGCCAAAAATACTGTGCCAAATGATTGCAAAGGGTCAGTTGCTCGGCTGGTACAGAAGAGTCACTATGACATTGTAGTGGGAGGTCAGGAGGGCAATGGAGTGGGAGCAGAGAGACAGCATGATCATTTAGACTTCTGACTGAGGCTCAGTTTAATACCTGGGTCTGTCAAAGACTGCTTGGGCAACCATGAGCAAGACACATTGATACTCATCCAATCAAAGGTAAACCTCCTGTTCTGAAATAGTCACCGTGGGCAGACTCTGTAGTCAATGAATATTACACAGATCTTTCCGGAACCTAATTCATCTTATCCTCATATAGAAATAGAAACCTGGTCAAGGTCAATGAGCTACAAAGAGAGCCCAGGGCAGCCAGCTTAGCTGCAGACTTTGGTTCTGTCTCAAGTGAGCTGAATTCCTCTCTGTTTCTCCATATGTGGAGTAGGCTGGCTGGCATGTCTCCCACCTGCTTTTCTGCCCGACAGAGTTATTCTGTGGAAAAACACATTATGGCTTAAGAACAGTTCATATTCTGTGATTCTGAAGGGTTTGTGTAATTACTATACTCATTGGATCGTAAACATAAACCGAGTTTTAGCATCTAAAATTCCCCTAGGGAAAGAATCATCCTTTATCTTTGCATGGACTCTCACACAAGCTGGCACAGTCTTAGTTGAGGCCTCCAGGCATAATAAAAATGCCATATAAATTCTTGTACTCTTCTCCACTGCAGGGAAATGACCGCAGGGAGAAGCTATTCACAGACAACCCTCATCTGCTCTGTGTGGACTCACCTCCATTTACAGAAATCAGTGCACTGGCAAGGGCTTGACTTGTGTCATCCCCCAAAGTGATGTTTATACAGTATGTTCCAGGTTCCTCAAAAGCTCTCCTGATGGTGAGTAGGCATTCGTCAGTGACAACGATGGGGTCGCATACCACGCTTTTGGAAACCTGGCACGTGGGGTCAGAAACTACTGTACAGACATCTGTGGGGAGACTGGTATGGGAAGAGAGAACACATTACACCTGTGGAGTCCTGTTAACCCAGTTCATAGACACATTGCACTGATGCCCCAGTTTTATGCTGGTGCCTGTTTGCTGAAATTAGTGGCACTATACTGATTTAAGACTGTTTTACTAATACATTATATATGCATTTTATATATACCTATACATTTTCTATATACATACATCTGGATTTTGTATAAAATGAATATATATAATCTATAAAATTATCTGCTTCTTTTACATATCATTTAACATTTTTATGGTGATCACAGAATTACTTGCCTCAAATCAGATTATAAAGTCCATTACCTGTAATACACATCATTAAGAAAGGAATGCAGATTCTTATCTGTAGTATCGTGCCGAAAATGTAAACGCTAGCTTAAAGAGGTTAATTGTTTTCCAGTTGTATTACCAAGATGATTCTTATACTTCTCAGTCCTCTCAACTCTAATCCCCTTCTACGAGCTAGGAGTACTAGTGCAATGTTTTCCTATCCAAGAAATTGCTTGGACACACCCATTTACTCTAAGTGTCAAAAATCGTGGCCAAAAAGAGAAGGTTTCCTTCCAATTTCAGTAGACTGCTTCCCATTTTACAGTAAGTGCTGAAATCTTATCTTGGCCAGGAAAATGTAGAATTGTTTCTCCCCACTGTCTAGTTCTCTTATTTTTACTGAAGCTTGACATTTGTTCTGAATCCTAAGAGCCTGGCAGTAACCTCTGTTGCCATAGTTTACAAATGAGAATTGCATTATCTTTAGTTCCGGTGAAGAAATAGAAACACTGCAGTTCCCAACTTTTGTTCATGCAGCTGCATCTAAGTGCAGACAGCGTTACAGCACCTAATTATTTTTAAAGAGGGAAGATTGACAGTTTCATTCACACACTTACCTCCCTTGGCAGGTAACAACAAAGTCAACCAGTGAGTTTTCAGCTTGACTTTCTGTCATCTGGATGTTCATCATCTGAATAATATTTACCTCAAGGATTCCCTCTGGGAGAGGAAACAGATGTCAACGGTAGGACACATGACAGGCTCTGAAGTCTGTGTGTACAGAACCTCAAGTGTTTGGCTGATGCTTAGTTCAGGTCTTGTTTTCCATAACCTCCTCCCTCCCTTAGCACTCCTCTTGAAGGGTTTGAAAGCTGAGAAAATTTCCAGTGCTTTCCCTGTGAGGCTGCTCCTTTCTGCTCTGCTTTATTTTTCCGTCATTATTATTTACTTATTTATTTTACAGTCACTTCCCTTTCCCACCCCCTGTGACTTCTGTGCGTGCCAAGGTCAATTCAACCTTATGTGACCCCCCCCACTAGGCTGGTGTGCTTCAAGTGTGGCAGGTTCAGAAGCTGATGATACAGAAAGTAGTGATATGGTGCACATCCTCGCCAGCCGTTCTCCAGCCCAAGTGCCTGGAAACACCATACGTGGCATGGGGGCAGCCATCAGCAGGCATCCAGACCAAGGCCCAGCCTCGTGTGTCTGAAACCAAGGGACTATAACCTCTGCTGCTAGGTCCTGGCAGAGCATGTAAAGAGACCAAAACCAGCCAGTTAGCTGTCTGTACATTAATCTTTAAAAATGTCAGCTAGGTCCAAGAGAAAGATCTTATCGTGGGTCTCAGGTATTTGATAAAAGGGAGCCTAAATAAAAATTATCTCTGCCATACATTGTTGTACATTATTAACCCCATTCCTCTGTTCAGGTGTTGACCTACATCCTTACCTACGATAGATATACTAGTTCTATAGTATCCATTTCGGTAAATATGGCAGCCTCCATCAGGATTATCTTCCATTGACTCGGCAGCGGTAGAAGTGTCTGAATTAGAAGATACTCCGGTCGTTACTGTTGAGTTGAAGGAGAAAGAATAGACACACAGCTTTAGAACAAGTTCAGCTTAGAGGTATTCTGAACACGGCCGTATATTTCAACTGCATTCATTACATAGGTCATTAGTGACTTTTGTTTGCAGCTGTGCAGTCATGTATGTTACTGTATGGGATCACAGTAATAAGGCTTAAAGAAAACACACATGCCCAGCTGTAGAACCCTGGAGTGGCCTGGGTAGCCTTACTCTAAAAGCCACATTGCTAGTCACCCATCTCTGTGAAATAAAAGTGAGACTGAAAGGTTTGATATAATTAAACACTTCTTTAAAATTCCCAAATCAATTATAGAAGAAATCCAATGGCCAATAAAAGGTTTAAAATTCTTTCTTTAATAGCAGGTATTTTCCCATTGCTCTACATTACAGCTAGTGGAAAAATGAAGAGGGGAAGTAGTGAAAATTATATCTTTCCTATCATTTTTCATTCTCACTCAACATTTTGGTAAAAGCACATATTAAAATTCTGAAATTTGAAAAATATAGCCACATTTATAATTTAGTAGTAGTAGTATTATAACTACCGATGCTGAAACTGCAGGCCTTTTGCAAACCTTAAAACCCCCTGAGATGATAAACCAATGCTGAACATAATGAAAGTTATTCTGAAATATGATAGTGCATAAATTTAAAGTGGAAAAGCCGTTCTGGGTTAATGCCATGTGGAAATCCCATATTTTGGAATATGAGTAAGTTTCTTCTAGTTCAATCCAATCTCTTTTAATTTTGGGTGGAAGTTAATGCAAACCAGAAAGGAACTGACTGTAAGAGTGTTCTGAAATACCTCTTCCTCACCTAAAATCTTCACATCTTACTTCAGAAGATGAACCTGAGTAGGCAAGGCTAAAGCCACTTGACCTGGTGTGGTAGAGGGTGTAGAACCAAATTTATATGTACTGTATGTCCACCTGAAGACCACCTCTGTATGCTGTCACTGTTGTAGTAGAACTGGATGTGTAATGTGTTAAATGTGTAAGTGATGCCTACTGTAGAATCATAGAAGAGTTTATGCTTATTGATTCTGTCTCTAAACCAATTTATAGAAGGTTTGCAGAGCCTTGCAGCTCTTTCATTGATGACAGTAAAACTTCTAAAGATACGAACTTAAAATACCAGCATTTAGAGTTTTAGCATAGCTCCTAATACCACTGCTGTTCAATAAACTCTTACCTGCTGAGGTGGGCAGTAGTGCAGTGGGTGTTACTGGCCTGCAAGGTACAGGTATAATGGCTTGGACAGTTAAATTCAGAGTGAAGTTCCCTTGCAGAGTATAGGTGTGAGATGTAGTGGAACTACTGGCTACAAATAAGCCACTTCCATCGCCGAAGTTCCACTTGTAGGAGATGGCAGAATTGTTAAGATAGTAGGTGGGATCATGGATCTTCACATCAAATGTGATTGGTGAGTCTTTGATAAAAATGGAGTCTGAGATGTTGCGGTCATGTTTTTGGAACATACTCACAAATATTGGAATTTTGTCTGGAGGGGAAAAAAAAGAAGTAAATAAATAAAGCATACATACCTGGCTGCAAACAACAAACAGCTCCAAAGTCCCTGAACAGCAACAGTCAGAATGTGAGACATTAACACGGGTTTCTACTTTAATTCGATTTACTGTTCTAAGGAGTGAATGTCAGTAGGAAACAGTTACCCAGAAAAGTATGGGAAGAAATGAGGAATCACAGGCATCTGTGGAAGATTGCGTTTCCTCTCGTAAATCATTTTTCATTACAAAGTAGAGGCATCACAACTGAGCTAGATACAAAGGTAAATTACACTACTCAAGGCAATTTATCAGAGATTCCACATTCATATTAAAAACCTTTCTCAGGCCAATGTCTTCTTTTCGTGCCAGACGATGCTTGTGCTGAATTCTTCTAACACCTAAGCAACAAATACCCCTAGTATTTTATTACAATTTATTCCAGCACACTTACCTGTTACAACATAAACGGCACTTGCTGTTGCAATTGGGACGTATGCTGAGTGCCCTCTCCTGTAAACGGATACCGCCATCACATGTTTGCCAAGAGTGAGATTTGCTGTGTTGATTGAAAACATTACTGAAGATCGTCCAGTTGTTTGGTAGTACTGACCTGAAACAGAACATGAACATATAATATGTTTACCCCTTCAGCCTAGCTACGAGTTGTTTTAAGAGAAGCAATATCTCTGTGAATCTTGGATTGTCTAAATCAAAATTAATAGTTTAGAATTGTCTTTCAGTTATCTAGCAGATGTTTTTGGAGGACTGAATACATTTACAATGTGTTTACTCCTGTTATTTCTGTGGTTTTTTGAAGGTGTCAGAAAGGTGTCCCAAATTTTGCTAACCTAAGAGAAATTTGCCAAGGCATCTACATCTTTCCAAAGCAATTACGTTAAGTCATTAGGATCATGTAGTGGATGGTGTTACCTCTTAGGCATTTTAAGTGGTCTTGTGTTTGTATGCTTTCAGTGTAGAAGAAGGTATAATACCTCTTGCTTCATACCCTAGAGCCTTTTGTATACATTTGCTTGCTTGTTTTTGTAACAGCCGAATGAGGTAGGTAAATAGTGCCACCTCTACATAAGATTTGGGACATTACTATTATTACTTATGCTGATACTGATGGTAATACTGATTTAGCCAAGCTAACTTAGGATACTAAGATTTAGTACGTAGCCAATGTCAGGAATAGCCCAACTGATACTGAAAATCAGCATCTGTGACCAGATCAGTACCACACCGTCAGTGGCAGTTTTCACCTCCCCAGAGGCAAGGAGTGCTGCACCGTTAAACTGATCAGAAGATATACAGCACTATGGTCTCTCTTAAATTTCAGAATCTGAAGTGGCAATGAGCAGTCAACAAAACATCTGACTGACTGCTTGGACCCTCTGTTTTCCTAGGAAAGGATCTTGAATATTACTGAAAGGAAATTAATCTTCTTCAGTGGTTAGTACTGTGAATGCAGAAGAAAGAGGATCTCTTGGTAATCCGTGATTTCCAGACCGAGCAGCTAATGGCCTCTCTGGAAAGCAGGGAATGAATTTGGGATCTCCATTCAAGAGCGTGGAATCCTTTTTAAAGGACTTTTAATAAAACATACTCGACAAGTGAGTTAGCGTACGGAGTGAATATAAGCTTTGCAGCATCAGCCAAACCAAGGGATGTGTTGCTGTACTAACCAAACGTGTGAAACACATAGACAAAGTTTCTTCTTCTCCAGCCAGGATAATGAGGGAAAGGTCTCCCATCTGGGAATACATTATGGCTGTGGTTGCTTGTGCAGTTTTCCCAGCCACAGCTGTCGATCCATTCAGTCCAGTTGTAGACATAGACTTGCTGATCCTGGGAAGCTGGAGGATCTAAGTGTAGAAATAGGACATGTTCCTGGTCAACTGAGAAATGCGCAGAAAGTCAGGAAACAGGAGGCAGGCACCCCAGATTGTAGCAGTTATTGCACTTAAACAACAGGTTAAGTGCGGTATTTTTAGACTGACATTTGGTTTTCTAAGATTGTGCTTTGTTTGGTTTTTAATGTAAACACCAGATTGTTCTGGCTTGGCATTGTTTTGTTTAGAAGCTTAAAAAAATTTTACTGTCTTACGGGCCAGACACAAATTAAAATTGCTTGCTGAAAACTTGCTGTTGACTACACAGGATGCTACTCTTTCAATGGAGTTAGTGGGGCTACCTGAACATTTGGCAAGCAGAATCTAAAATTTTAAGTAGAAATAGCAGCCATGGAAGCACTTGAGGAAGTGAGTTTGTTTTGTCAGAAAAGTTTTCTATGGCACCTTTAAATAACTTCGACATGAATTTCAGTTCCTTTCTGAATAATAAAAGGACAGCTTCCTTCCCCAAACAGCACAACAGATATTAAGTAGAGAATGGATATCAGCAGTTAACAAAACATTAGACAGTCAAAAAGTAGAACTCAGGCTGACAAAAAATTTGCTGATATGTCTTGAAATGAAATTGCTTTGATCAGTAAAAAATTTTGTTGAACATTTATGAATTCAGAGGAAGAAATGTACAACAGCCTGTTTCACTCTAGATCTGTCAGCCTCAAACACTGGAATTACGATAATTATTTTGCTCCATGTAACAGTAAATTGCTGTTTTGCAAGCAGCAAAGATTGCTTGATTTTAAAATTATCTATTTTCTTGTTTGTTTTTAATTCTTAAAATGTAGGAATGTGAGATTTACTCTTTCCTGAGGGTTTTTCAAGATGCAGATGATGGTTAGTGAGTTCTACAATTCCTAAGTGAAAAAAAAAAAATCTCAATTTTATAAATTGACAGCTTTATAAATTTGGAAGAAAACAGTGTGACTGTGCAACCTTGTGACTGAGCAGAAAAGCAGTAACAGTTTTGTTAGGAAGCGAAATTAACATCACTGTTTTGGAAAGGCAATTTTATAGTGAAGGCAAATCTTAAATTACCTGGTCATTATATATAGTGGGTGCAGAACAGTGAAAATACCACAGTGATCTTCTGAGGAAAGAAACTGGTGTGGCACAGGCTAGACACACGTGTAGTTATCACTTAAAAGCAACATGGCTGTTGTTCATAGAGGCGCCTCTGATGTTTTCAAAGATTCGTGACATGTTCACACCAGCACCATAGTCAGATGTGTGTATAGCGCAGGGAGACTGCCATTACCTACCCTGAGTACAGTTTGTCTCGTATATTATGTTGCCATCATCATCTTCTTTTTGGCACTTGGGAAACTGGAGAGTCACAACAAAGGTCACGTTGGATCCTACCAGTGCTGGGCTATCAGTGTCCAATTTGGCTGTCACCCTTCCACCTGTAGAAAAGAAAATTGGTCTTCAGTGCAATAAAGGATGCATCAGAGCAGCAGCTACCTTCAGCTGTGCACTATTTACATTAGAAATGCTTTATTGATTCATCTGTTTCCAAGGTGTTTTGTGCTCCTAAGTCACTTGCACTCTTATCAAAACCCCAACTTAGAACAATCAGAAGGACTCATCATATACCCCCACATCACTTACTGGTCTGTCATTCATTTCCTTCTTAGAGCCAAGAATATGGGTTTTTTTTCCATAAGGGTCAATATATTCCAAAGGAGAATATTTTTGTTTCTCCCCAGGCATACAGCCTTTAGACCTCAGCTCAGATGGGGTGATGATAAACAGGGTGTTCACTGAAGTTGTCAAACTGAAACCCATAATGTCCTGCTGAGGCAGCAGTTGAAGCTACCTGTCCTCTAGGGCATGTTTCAAATAATGGATTGTCCTAGAGCCCTGGTCATCAATATGTCTTGATAAGTATTAATGCCTGAGACTCTGAGTCATGGGAAAGCATTCATCCTAACAATTCACTGTTCTGCTTCCTCAGGCAATGTACTGGGAATGGTACCAAAGCCAATCATCTCTAATTTGCTATTCCTTGCAGCAGTGGTGGATATTGCATCTGTGAAAAAGCACTATAGCACCTGCACTCTTCAGTGAGGTGGGTTTTCTGGCCAATTTTCTCAGTGTCTTTGAAATGCCTATGTGTGATCACCTTTCCAGCAGTCCTTCCATCTGGGATCTCCTTCTTCCCAGAAAGGATAAAGCTTTTCATTCCATTTATTTTGATCACTAGACCAGCCTTGTAGCTTCTTGTAGGATGTGACAGGAGAAGTTCTTCCGTGGCTGAGCACATCTTGAAACCCTAGAGAGAAAAACGAACATGTAACGTAATAGCATTTTTCCCACCGCCCTATAAAGACATTGCTCTTGTGCTGAACAGCCTTCTTATTACGACTATATTCTTGTAGTGATTAGAAATCTCTTCACCAGTAGAAAGTTACGGAAGTTTATCATCACAGCTATAAACACTTACATCAACTATAACCAACATAAAGACAATTCCACTACTGACAGACTGACATTTTTCTGCTTGCACTATTGCAGGCTTTCCAGAGAAAGAAGAAAAAGGTTTACAACATTTTGACGATATCAGAGAAATTGTTTGTATGAATGGACATAACCCTGCCACAATCAGGCTAGTTGTACACAGGTTGCTTGATTGCTGACTGCTTTGTGCTTGCCTGGTAATAAATCTAGGAGTAAAAGACTAACAGGGTAAGTTCACTCTGTGTCTGAGTTGTGCTCTAATGGAAGTTATGCCAGGAATTAATTTTGACCCAGTGAAGCTTCTTTGGTGAGTTGGCTGGTGGTTTGGCTGGGAGGGGTGGAACCAATTGTAACAGAAGCTGGTATTTCCAGAAAAGGAAATTTAAAGCTGAATAGTAAATTCAATGTGTTTATAATATAACAACAAAAACGTATTAGCTTCATGCCTATTACTTTAAAATGGCTCAGATATTAAGTAACTTTAATAAGCTCTTTCTTCTCATATTACTACAAGTGATGGGCTCAAACTTTTCCCAGGCCTTCTAGGATCCCTCTTTCTGTCATGAAGTACGTATAATGAAAAGCAAAGTAAATATCCAAGTAACTTGTAGGAACATGTCAACCACTGTAGGATGCCATAAAAATATGCTTGTAAATAGGCTCATAGGCAGAGTTCCATTAAAGCCTGGGGGCTTTAAACAACTCTGTCATGTTAATCAGCTAACTGCTAGGCGTGCTGTTCTGTCACAACATCAAGGGAGTTAGGATTTCTGCTGTTCATGGCTTTATTTTAAAGGTAGCTGATGTTGGATGCTTCTGAGATTTATACCCAAGTGCAAAGAAGAGTTGGATGACTTCAAGGAAAATGCAGAGACCTGTAAGAAGGGCAAGAATGGCCCTGCACACTGTAACGTAACTGGCTGTGTTGGAATTTCTCCAAGTTTTGGAAGAGGCACAGAACACACAGAACAGGTGTAGCCAGTTTAAGCATGGTCTTTATGGGCATGTGACTCCTAATTTTACTGGAAGGGAGAACCAGAGAAACAGCACTGAAGAAGAGGCAGGAGCTGCTTTCTCTTGATGTTTTATTGCCCAGTGAGATTTCTGCTGGGCAGGAAAGACATCCCTTGGCCAGTCCCATCTCAGTGGTCACTCTGAACTGATGCTGATAGCTCTCTCCCTAGTCTCGAGGACTGAAAGGTTCAAGAAAAACAGATTTTGCCCTCAGAGACATATTCTCCCACGGTCTTTTTCTCCTACGGGAACTCCCCACAGTCTCACTTAGATCACTTGAATCAAGTCTTCCCTGCAGATTTAATGTATTTCGATGTGAGCAAAGCATAACATAACATCATGACTGGTATTTACTTAATGGCCTGTATCACATGCTGTATTGTTTTCAGTCTCGGTCAGAAGAAGAGTTGGGTAATGTCCTTCAGAAACTTTTCTCAGGAAAAAAACAGATTAGCAAGTATAAAAGTATTTCACAAAGGCTTATCAAGTTCAGTTACATTTTAGGTCATTAAATTCATGTGTCATCTTATTTGAAAGTAAGTGGCTAGGGATTTTTCCTGATTTCTTTTTCCCATTCTCTTTGATTTTATCTAAAAATTATTTAATGAATAAAAATGTTTGGATTTTGTCAGATCAGAACATTTCAATCATTGTTTTTCTCCCAAATGCTCAATTCATCAAAAAGAGTTGGAACACTTTTAATTTTATAAATGCTTTTAATTTTGAATTTTCATTAACGATCCTTGAATTCAGAAGTAATTTTCTTGTCCAGCTTTGGTAATAACTGTGGTCATTGCTTCTAAATCACAAGCTCCTTAGGCACTTCTGTGCCTCCCTGATGTGCTTTGTTTATTTCAATCTAACATAAAACATTTCACAAACTTCAGGACAAGACAAAAGACATTTTTTCAGATGAGCAAAGACTTCAGCACTAGTTTCTCTAACACATGGAACTGAAGATTTTCAGTTGCTGAATTTAAAGGAACAAAAAACTTTAATGTGTTTCTTCAACAATGAAAAACACTCAAGAACAGATGTTGGTCATAACCAAAATTAGAGCAATTCAGTTCGAAATAGAGTAATATTACACTCCAAGGAGCGGATTACTGTAATAGTTTTGGTGAGGTGATCATAGGAGAAAAGATCTTATACTCTGATTTACTTTCTTCTTCTCATTCTGTTTTTCATTTTGGTGAAAAATGTAGCAAAGACAAGAAGTTCAGCGTTTCCCGTGATAGTGTGTTAGCCATGAGAGAATGAAAGCCAATGTTAGAATAACAGCAATAAAAAGATGACCTAGCTAAAGAGGATGAAAATGTATTAGAAGTAAAAAGGCTGTTGTTATGGCCAAGCTAAGAAGACAGAAAATAATGTAATCTTTCTAAAGTTACATATAGAAACATAATAAAGCAGGGCAAAAAAGAATTTGAGGAACAACTTGCAAAAACATAAAAACTACTAATTAATCTTTTTTTTCAAATACAAAAGTAGTGGATAGCTTGCTAGAAAGTCCGTAGGGCCAAAAGATTATGTAGATACAAAAGAAGCATTCATGGAAGATACAGGGATAGCCCGAAAGTCAAATATGTTAGTTTTCATTTTCATTCACAAAGGAGGAGCATAAGAGGTTTCCGTGCTAGAATTTTTGTTTACAGTGATGGAGAATCTCTCTCAAAATGAAGTGTTGGCACAAAAAAAATAATTATAGAACAAATCAACAAAATGAAGTTGTCTAGATAGGATGGCTCAAAAATTATGGAAGTTGTTCAAGAATGAAATAAATGAGCTATTAACCATAGCATGTAACATCTTGCTTAAAACTGCTTCAGTGCCCGAGAAATGAAAGTTGGCAAATGCCGTGACACTCCAAAACACTTCCAGGGAAGATTTAGAGGATTACAGAAAATTTGAGGCTCAAATTGGAGAAGCTGATAGAAACAGCAGTGAAGAACACAATTAGCAGATACACTGGATTAATATGATATGCCGTAAAAGGAGTGCATTCCTCACAAATATATTCAAGTTTCGCTGAGGGAGCCAGAGAGCATGGGAACAAGGCTGACCTGCTTGTTATAGTCTGCTTGAGTTCCAGGCAGCATTTGATGAGGTCTCTTGCTAAAGGCACTTAAAGGAACTAAGTTACAGTGGGATAAGAATGAGGGATTTCACATGAACAAATAATTGGTTAGGATATATGAACCAAAAGTTATGCATAAGTGGCCAGTTTTCTCAATTGTTGAAATAATTTAAAATGTTCATAATCTGGAAAACAGGTAAACAGTAAAGTTCTTTAATCTGCTGAAGACAGTGTCTTAAAGTAGTAGAGGGGAGGACTGTGTGGGACTCCATGACTCAAGAATAAAACTATATGAAATTTGGCATAGGTAAATGTAATTTTACTTACAGAACGACAGAGTCTAAACTAGCTATTGCCACTCGGAAATGAGATCTCATAGCTTTACAGTTTTGAATGCAGTGCTCACTGGTAGTTGAAAAACTAGGGAAAGGCTAGATAGAGAATGAAGATGAAAATATCATTACAGCATTGTATAATTCCATGTGTGTTCATGTGTTGAATACTGTATGCTGCCCTGTTCTCTACAGGTCAAGCAGGGTATAAGAGAACAGAAAAAAATACAGAGAAAGGTGGCGAGGATGCTACAAAGGGATAGAATTGTTTCCTTATGAGACACAGCTAAATAGACTGTGTCTTGAGCCTGGAGAAGAGGTGACAGAGGAGAATATAAAAACAGAATCACGAACAGCATGGAGGAAGAAGCAATTTGTCACTATTTCTGAAAGTACAAAAGTTAAGGAGGATCAAATGAAACCAGCAGGTTACAGGTTCTAAGCGCATAAAAGAGATTTCTTCATGTAAGGCACAGTTAAGGTGTGAAATTTCTTACTGGCAGGATCTTGTGTGTGCCAAAAATATACATGCATTGCAATCAAAACCCAAGTGCATGAACGGATGGAAGAAAAGTCCAGTAAAAACTGTTAAATACAATGACTCTGCATCTGACAGGGGCAGTTCTGGTGCTATAAATCATCAGAGGCTGGGAAAGTGTGCTGAAGAAATACCAGTATACATTTGCCCAATTATACATCCATTACTGTTTCCCATTGGAGACAGGTACAAGCCTAGATGGATGCTCAGCTGGACCTCAGCTTTTAAGGTCTTCAGTTTCCTTACTGTAGATTCTGGAATTTGAGTCTAAAATCCCATTTCTGTGTTCCCAGCCCTGAGCTCAGGGAGTCAACCTAAGACTTGAGTCAAGCTGGGAGCCTGGAAAGAAGTGGAGGACCAGCCCACCGCCTGCCCATCGTAGTTTGAGGATCTAATTCCTTGATCAGGCTCCCTGAGCTTGGGGGTCCACAGGTCTGGGTCTCCCAGTGGGACGCCTCTGACCTGGCGTCTCCCAGCCACAGCTGAGCTGGGCACACTGGAAGAAGTCCATTCTGCATCTGCCTTTTTAGCCACGCTTGAGCTGGGGAAATATTGTTAGGAATTTGTTGAAATGAGCCAAGGCTTAGCTCCGGTCAGCTCTGTGTATCTGTGGAGCGCAGGAAATAGAGAACTGAACAGCTCTCGGTGTCTTTCTCCAGCTCAGGTGACACTTCTACCCAGAGCCAGGCGATTCTGAGTGGAGCTAGCTGTCACCCACCAGCTCCCAAGCACAGCTCCAGCAACCGCTGCACGTGCAAGGAGCAGCCATTGTTACGGCACTGGCTCGGGCCGTGGAACCCGCAGGGGCAGGGAGAGAGGACGGGGCGAAGGAAGCACTCACGTGTGGCGGCGGCACACAGCACTGCTTCGGCCAGGAGCAGGAGTCCGAGGTGACGGCGAGCACCGCTCATGGTGCCGGATACCCTGTGTCGGCTCAGCGTGCGCAGAGGAGCCGGGAGCGCCCGGTGCCTGCACGCGGGAACTCCTCCGGTCCCCACTGAGAAGTGAGAATGAAGTTTCTCCGCTGCTCTGCTCTCCGATTAAATGAAGGGCCCCAGGACTCATCATGTGATGGAATTAAGCAGAGATGCATGATTTTGTCTTCAGCTTCTTTCAGCTCATGTGGTTATGACTCACTCCCTTTGCTTTCAGCGTTCCCTGGGATTTCTGAGAGACCTGTTTAGAGCCACACCATTTACCTCGCAGGCATTTTTATACTAGTTTTGCACTATGATCAATTTTTGTACTTAATTTGTTTTTAAAATAGGAACGTCTATTTCCAGAAGTCCAAATTAACTCTTGCCCCAGCCTGATTTGCAAGCACTACTGCAACAGCTCACTGCGTTTGATGGACCCATCACTACTTAACCATGTGTCTCTCCCTACATGCTGGACAACAACTGTAGACTAAATGGAGACTGGCCAGTTCTAACACATCCCCGGACTTGGATCCTGATCAGAGTTGATTGTTAAGGAGAATGTTATTTAAGCATTAGTGGACACATGCGTGTACCATCCAACCACGGTTGCACAATACAATGTGCCCATGGTTAGAGGTGTGATCACAGACCATAGGTAGTGATGGCCAGTTGATATCTAGCTCACAAGTTGCCATGACCTACACACAGACAAGTACTTCATTGTATATACTTTATGGTGTGTAGAGATAAAGGAAAAATAGACTTTGCTGCCCAACCTAACAATGAGGTATAACCAACGGCTCAGGAGGAGTAGGGTAATACAGGCAGGGGGGCAAACACTGCACTTCTTAGTGGTTCAAATTCAGGTTCAACATGCTTCGCCAGCCCAGGTGTTCTTCTGCAGGCAGTGCAGCAACTGAATTTCGTTGCAGCCCTGGCAGCCTCGTGAAGTTTCTTGCTTTTGTTTGCAGCAAAGGACAAGCTTTGGTGAGACGGCATGGCGCAGAAGCAAGTGTGGTCCTCAAGACAGGAATTCAGTAGTGGTTTCAGTGATCCCAAAGTATAGCACTGGCAAGTGAGGCACTGGCTAGTGAGACACTGGCTAGCCAGAAACCAGCAAGTTGGGCAACACTAAACCATTATTATTTTGGGCAGGGCACATGGAAGTCTGTAAGTCCAAGGCACTGTCAACAGAATGAAGAGATTGGCCAATGGAAGGAGATTTTAGAACTGTGACTACCTACTGTTTTTATTTTTTGATTTGTTCTTAGTTTCTTCCATTTTTCTAGCATTTTCTGTTAGCTGTGTAAGTAATTGTCACTACTCAGAGCACCCCAGCCAGCATTTCTCTCAGTAACACAGGCTCTGATGTCCAGTCCCATGCATCTTGTATATGCCAACTCAGTGTTTCAGCAGCCTCCTGGCTGGGGCCAACCCTCCCTCCTACTGCCAGCCAAAGAGAAGGGTGAAGGCAATAGCCTCAGGGATCCCAGGCTTGTTTAAACTAAGCCCTCATCTGGCAGAAAGGAGAGGGAGCATATATCAAAGTCAAAGCTGTGACTGACTATGCAAAAAAATCATATGACTGCAGCGTCCTCATGTGATTGTTGCTTTTTTGTTGTTATTAAATCAACTACATTCCCAGTTGAAATGTCAGTTTTCGAAGACATTCACAATTATTTTTTAGACCATGTGGGACATTAACTTTAATTGCACTCCTTTGTTTCCAGGTTGTTGATCCTAGAAGTGAAAAATGACCTTCAAACACTGTGTTTCAGCACTGGGGGCCTGATCCAAAGTCTGCTGGGGAGAAAGGAGGTTTGAATGCTCGTTCCCAACAGGGTTTTGAGAACCTCCAGAGGAAAACTACTGACAATAAATGCCTGTTAATTAAAAACAAAAATTTATCATCCTAAAAACAATAAAGTTGGTTAGGATGTAGTTTTTTGACGTGTTATTTGATACATGAAATTGTTACATAAATATTGAGTGACACTCTCAATAAGGGCCAGCTGGTGGAAATTATTCAACAAGTTGTAAATAGACTTCAGGGGCACTGACGATCAGGCCTGTGGTTAGAGGAATCCAAACCCACCAGGGCTGGGATAATGACTAAAAGGTGGCTGTACTGTGATGCTCTGGTCCTTTGCGTTCTCCTTCCTCAGCTCTTGGGCCTTAGACTGCTCATTCCTGGAGGGCTGACACAGAAAATGTTTAGTTCTGCTTGTGCTGTGGCTGCAGCTGACAGTGCTAGCAAGAAAAGAGGAGAGAATAAAGCCATGTAGAAAGGGAAGAAAGAGCTAGGAGGAGCAGAAATGTAAAAGGAGTGAAGGGAAGAATAAAAAAGCCAAGGAAAAGTATGAGAAGTAAAGAGTGAAGGGACAACCTGAAAACTGAGCTGACTTCTCCAAGTGTCCCAGCTGTAGCTGACTGTCTGAAAATGAGTCCATCTGAAACACTGAAGAGTTGCTTGAAACTGGTTGATCATCACCAGATCTCAAATTAACTTCATAGTTATTACATTATTATTCTTGGTCTCTGAGAAACAGCTTTGCAGTTAAATCAAGTGAAACGAATTGTGCAACTGTAAAAGAGAAAAGATTTAAAATATATCCTAAATATTCTCCTAGCAAAGAAACACACATTCAGAGAGATTTAGGCTTAATCTGACCAAGAAGTGGGTGGGTAGGAAGTGCTTGGTACTTCACAGCTTTAGCACCTCGGTTATTAAAACTCACTGGGGAGATATACATCTCTGCTACCTGCAGGCCTGTCAGATGACAGGGTGTGAGCACATCATGTGTACCTGCATGTCTAGACTGTGACAGAGCTGGCACGCTCGCACCGCTATCACACCACCATCGCCGCAACGTGGGTACAGGAGTTGTTAATCACTGCTCACGGGAACCTTAAAAAAAAAAAAAAAGATTTGAAGAATGAACTTGACTTTTGGCCAAGCCAGCAAAGGAAAATGAGACAATCTTGTTTTGGCAACCAGGTATTTTTAGGTCAATGCTGTCTGCCATTACCAGTGGCCTCTTGAGGGAACTCTGCTTAAGGCTGGACAAATTCCCTTTCTGGGAAGAAAACACCTGCATCTCACTTCACATGGGGCAGTGGCCATCAGCTGACTGAACTGAACATGTAAACAAAGCTGCATTAGCAGTCTGCAGTCTGTCTTGTTGTACAGGGGGAAAAAAAAAACTCTACAAAAGCTCCTGATCAGTTTATGGTGCCATCCAGCTCAGTTTATCACTGAAAAAAATTAACCCTTGCAACTGGACAAACAGACTTTTACTAATTCCAGCGTCTTCATTTTTTGCTTTTGTAGTAGCTAAAGCTACACATTTTACCATTTTTTATGGGAAAGTATTTCCCTGCAGTCATACTTTTCTCCAAATTCTGTGTTGAGGATGATGTTTTCCAAACTTGGCACTTGACCACAGCATATAATTCTGGAGATTTTTTTGTGATAAAAGTCGTTTTTGGCCTGGTTACCTCTAGAGGGAAGGCTCGGATGAGCACGCCAGCTCTCCGCCTTTTTAGGGGTGTCTCTCTGTTTGTCCCTCCCTACAAACGCTAAAGTCACTGCTCAGTCACAGCCATGTGTGTGACAGAGTGCCCCAAAATGCCTCATGAAAGCAGCTTGTGGGGAAGGTAGGGGAACCCCCAAAATTGTGTACAGCGCTTTGACATCAGCAAATCCTCACAAAAGCTCATCCTTGAGATACAGACCCGCAGAGCACCCTGGCCCAATCATCCCGCACAGGTGGACTTGGCTTCCCTGCCCGTGGGAGTTCTCGCTAGTTCGTGCAGATGACCAGCAGCTGAAGACAAAGCACGATAACAGACACCGACCCTCCAGACTGCGCCTTGCATCTTTTTTTAAAGGTGTGTAAACAAAGCAAGTTTATTCGATGTCTCTGGGCAGGTTGTTTTTTTGGTTTTTTTTTTTAGCTATGGTGTCAGTGCAAGGAGGAGGTGTAGCTATCCTGGTAGTCCCAGTGCTCTCCTGCTGCAGCCCATGGTCTTCTAAATGCCTCTGTGAGCCTTTGGCTCGCTCTGTGTGCACCTCAGCTGACCCACTTTCAGTTTTGAAGCTGCCACAGTTCATTTGCAGTCTGGGCATTGATTTTACTGTACTACTTTTCTCATACTGATTTAATGAACTGTTACGTGGTTTATATTCACAATGATTCACCAAGGCACAGTCCTCTTCCAATCAGGAGAGCAAATAATTGCTGTGAAAGTGCATGATTATGCCTGTATGAGACCTATATTTTGCATCATATTATAATGAAATCCATTCAGGCCTCACTGTTGCTCAGAGAGGTTTTAAAAGATAGGGTTTGTATCATTCAACTCAAGAGAGAGCAACCGAATTATTGCTGAAAAGGTCTGTTTTCTCTGAAGACATTCATTGATTGGCTAGGAAAAAGAGAAAAAAATCTTCCAAAAAAGTAATCCTGGAACAATCAAACCAGCAAAACCCAACAAAAAAGGTGACGTATCAAAGGAAATATACTTAACAAGATATCTGCTGTGTAGTCATTTTGGTGGGAGGACACTGAAGGAGAAGTAGTCTCACAGCCAAAGTCTGCTGCTTTAAAGCTTTTCTGAGAAACAATATAAACCAAATGTACTCAATTGTACCTTATTCCTTGTATATGCTATGTCTCACTTATTATGGGCTGGGGATAAGAGTTCAGCACAGAAGCTCAGTTGTTTCATGGTCCACTGAAATTGCCTTGACTGCTCAAGAAATAACCTCAGCACTTCCCTGCAATAGGAGTCAGAATAAATGAAAATGCTGGCAGCTGAACTTTAGCATAACATACTCTTCGATGTGTTAACAGCAAGAATATGGGTGAAATTCTGCATTTTTTGGACTCTGTTCCCACTGACTCATGGCATTAATTCAGACAGTAACCTCTTCCTTAGCGGCTAGACCCAGCAGTGACTGTACAGGCAATGGAGAGGGGAGAAGGAAGATGAATGTATTATACAGCAACCAGCTTTCTCTCTGGAAGCCCAGTTTAGATAGTAGCATTTATGGCATAAAAGGAGGGAAAACTCTGAGGAAGTGGAGCTGTTGTGCTCCTAGTGATGTGTTGCTGTCGCCCTAGGACTTAAATCCACCCGGATCCTCCTCCTGTGGCTGACAGCATTGAGGGGGACTCATCTGTGGGCCTGGAGGGAAACAGAAAGAAAAAGGCCATACGGGTTTGGGTTTGGCTTGGGTTTTTCCAAGCTTCCCCACTGCCGCTCGCACAGAGCGGTGACGGCTCGCTGGGGCCACGGGTTAAGCAGCGTGGCACGGGAGGAGCGGCCTGGTCGTGCCGTGACTGGCCCATCCCCACGCACATGTCCACCACCCACCACTGCGTCGACTAGTCTTCAGCTGCCGGGGGGGCAGCGGGCGGCGGGATCAGGCCCCGACGGCGCAACATGGCGGCAAGCAGGGGCGGGGAGGGAGCCCCGGCTGGTAACACGGCGCGCGGCCCCCCGGACAGCACTGGTTACCGCCCCGGCTCTCCCACGCACGGCTGGAGGGGCTCCTGCTTGCAAAAAATTTTAACGGGAACTGCTGTTTTTTCCTTCTCTGGGAGAAAAGTGTGTTTTTATCGTCCTGTTTCCAAATGCGTTACATAATGATGTTTAGCAGTTCTGATCACATGTGGGCAGGGAAGTATATCATTACGTATGTTAAATATATAGGAGTTAGTCGTCTGAGTTTGTCTTAAACACCAATATCCTTTATTTATATTCTCTGTGATAGGAGCATTAAATTTGCACTGATTCTGTTTTAAATCTGCATTGGACTATGGATATTTTATTCCAACTTTCTTTGCCAGTACTGGAAACCCTAACATGACTTTATTGTGTTACTGCATGAGAACCAAAAAATTGATTTAATACAGCAGCCTATTTGCAATCCCTGGCTTAAGTGAAATACTAAGGGTAAAATCTCTCTGTCTAGCCTGTGTAATGCACTGACCACAAGAGCTATGAGCTCTGCACAGGAAGTACTATATGACTTGATAAGAATCATTACAGAAAATGTGTGTGCATTGTGTAACAGAAAAAATCTGGTTCTTAGATCCATAGTTTAAATTGTCTCTGCTAAAAGAGCAAAATAGCTTAACAAATCTATCGCTCAGCCATGCTGCTTAATGGCAGCTGGCTGCTCGGAGCACTACTGTGTATGCCGGTGGTCTGGAAGGAAGAGAAAGCTCTTCCATGCCTAACACAAGGGGCTTACATTTTCACTGCAAATGGTTCAGTTTTGCTGCACATGGAAAGAAGTTGAGCAGTTATAAAAAATAATTCAGATCCAATGTAACATAGTTGCAGTTCTTCTCAGTAAAGGACATTATATCCAATTTGAATAGTCTGAATTTAATCTTGTACTGTAAGTGTCTGGTAGCAAAGTATAAAAAATGGAATAGTCATGAAAAAAAAAAGAGATGAGAAGTGTAAGTGGAGGAAAATGGATTGTACATTCAGACCTCTATAAATTTACATTGATTTTTCATGCTGCATTTGTGGTGAGCGATGTTTGGATAAAGGCAAAAATTATGTTTTTATGAAATAAGAACAAAATGATAAAATGGAAATAGAGATAATTTGATCTCTTAGTTACCAATTGTTTGCTGCATTTCCGACTACCTGGTTCTTCTATTATTACACAATACAAAAGAACTTTCGGCAAGAAAAACTGGTTATTGAATGGTGCTGTGTAGAATGAAAAATAAAAACATAAGAAAAATCAGCATTTGCTAAGACATAGACACCAAGGAAACTCAAATTGTAAATCATTCTTCACTGAGCAATTTTCTTAACAGTTCAACTTCTGTGGATGTTCTGATAACAAGTAAAAACATCAGATGGGTGCTGAGGACAGACTAATTAATACTAATACATTTCCATGTATTTGAATTTTATGCAAATTGACTAATTTAATCAAGACGTTGACAAATATAAAGAACTGCAGTATACAGCCCAGATGACTATATTTATTTTATTTATAATATAATTGGAAGTCAGAGGTTCTTTACCTTGTCATGGTGTTTGTTGTCTAGGATGAAATTCAAAAGTCTGAAGCTGGGAGCAAACTTGATGAAGCTGCTTACCTGTTTTGGCAGCTGAATTACTGGATTTCACCCAGATATGCATCTGTGTTTCCTTCCCCTCCTGTGCCCCTGTACTTTTACTTGGCACATACAAACATTTACATTTTTAGGCAGAAATAATCTACTGAGTAGTAGAACTCAGCTGGAGGTCACTGATCAGCGAAAATAAGCAAACGAAGCTCACGGTGAGAACACTGTCTGGTGCCGTTGGCTGCAGTGATGTTGCTGCTTGGCAGCGGGACGAGAAGAGTAAAGAGCATCGTGTCACCGGGCTGGAGCGCTGGCAGCAGCAGCCACTTTTCAGATCAATATTGCACATGGATATGGTTGTCACTGATACCTCAGAAAAAATCCAGCTCTGGCTTCTAGTAGAAATCTTTAACTGTAAGAAGTCTCAAAGCTGTCTCATTAAACCACAGCTGAACCATCAGAACAATGAGATCAGGTTGTTTGCTTTGATTTTTTGCTTGTGTCATAACACTTACCACAAAAGTCACTTAGGATGCATATGTCCCTTGTCTAACTGAAGCAAGATTAAAAGCTTCATAGTAAATGCACAGGGCCACGTGACTGAGGAGAGAAGGTAAAGAGATTTTTCAGGAAGAAAATGTTAAAAACATCACTACTATCTGGGGACGCTTTGCAGAGAGTCTGTAATACGGGGTTCTTTATCATCTTCTCCATCTCAGCTGTCCAAACAGTGTGAGGGAAAGCACAATGAGGTGTTCAAAACATCTTCTGCAGCTAGGAAAAAGATGCATGAATGTGAAGAAGGAGACTCCACTGCCACTCTACTTTTTCGGTAAATAACTTTCTTTCTAAAAGTAACGGAGGAAAATCAAGAAGAGGGAGGATTAATAATACTTTAAGCAAAATGAGGGCCACAAGCATAACAATAACTAAAAATACCATGCAGCTGTATATGTAATTATCAATAACCACCATCAGTGCTCTGCCTGCTGTGCTGAGGAATGGCACCGTGTTCCTGACCCTGTACATCCCCCTCAGCACCTCTAATACCCTGTTAAGGACTTGTACTCACAGTGACTAGAAATGTTTGAAGGCAACTTTATTTCTTTAATTCGTATGAAATGGGAAGGTTCTGAGAGAAAGTGATCGAAGATGACATTTTGGTTTGGTGGAACAGCCCACCAAAACGTCATAAACTAGCTCCCCTTCCCTGGGAAAGGGAAGACCCCAGCATGGTCTTCCCAGGAGCTAATACAGTCTCTCCCCAGGATGGACACGACACTGACAACTGCTCCTCTGTTTAAGCAGCTAAAAATGTCTCTGGCTATCTAAATTCAGTGGAAAACTGTATGGAAGTCACAAAATATTTCATTAAGAATTTAGTGTCAGGTCTTCGAGCCTCTTAGAATTACAGCAAGTATAAATAAAACAAGTAAGAAACAGACTGCATTATGAAATTTTTGAAGTCAAATGTAGCAAGGCTTAAGGGCGCTATTTGAGTATCTTGAAAGGCACAGGGAGGACATTTACACTCTTCCATTGTCTCATGCTTTGGACTTCAGGTGACATTTGTTGGAAAGCTTCAAGATGGTGTGTTTATGCTGATAGGAGTCAAAAGCCCCAGAAAATACAATCTTCTTGAAATTTTTGCTTAAATTACAGAACCTGCCTGTTCATCACAACTTTGTGCTGAAAGCAGAGGGACATGCAAAATCTGTCTTTTATTTATCTACAACATGTTTAATAGTTTTCATTCCTATAGCTTTTGAATGCTTTTCATGTGTTTTCAGATTATGCAGAACTCTCTCATAAGGTATTTGTAATAGATATTATTTTTAAATAGAAAAAAAGGTTCAGGTTATTTACAGCAGAAGAAAGGTGATTTCCTGTTGGGTGGGGACCACCAAATCATTCAGAGCTTTCAGGGCGTTTCTCCTTAAAACAAGTGTCACTGATACACAAGAAAGGCTTTGGCTCTCAAGAGCTGTGTTTGGTTAGAACATAAATGAGAACTATTCACTATTTAAATCAGAGCAAATATAGACTGAGACAAAGCAGGCAGTTGAAAAGAGACTCCACTCCTACTCATTGCATTCTCGTTGGACAGGTCCTTTTCTTTTGCTATGCCTCAGTCTAGGGCTATTTCAATGGCCGTCAGGGCTGTAGTAGTGTCTGCAAGGGTCTGTTTCCCAGCAGTGACCTTTGGTTAAGTTCCTTCGGGGTTTAAGTCAGTCCTCTCATGCTTTTGCAGAATGTTGTATGGAGAAAGAGTTGATGGACACAAGTTTTTTGCTAATAATAATTTACAGACATAATGCTGAGAGCAGGCAGCTCTGTGCTTCAAGATACATCACAACCTTTAGGGAGAGCTTTTAAAGTCAGTTAAAAAATAACTGGTGTGGGGTATTATAGTGGACGGTTTGGGAGACCAGAAAGGTATTTAATTCTATTTCTTATGTACCTGCAAACCATTGAAAGGAAACAGTTTTGTAGCTGTCTACCTAACCTTTCATTTACCTTTTAAGTCTCCAAATCAGCATGTATTGATTTAAATCCTAACAGCCTAAAGCAGGTTTTCAAACTGAATAGGGTGAGAAATTTTTAAATGTCATAGGAATAAAGACAAGATTTATCTGGTTAGGGCAAAGGGTTCCTTCAATGTTTCTAGCTTCCCAGGTTTCTCTGTAATTAAGAACTGGTGAAACAAACTTGCTAATGGAACCACTTGGTGTTAGTACCACAGCAGTACTTAGGGGGCATAATCAGCTATCACTGCTTTGTGCTAAGCATTTCACCACCGTGTAATGATCATCCAGGCAGCCAAGCACCAGTATTGCAGGAGTGTTTTCATGTGCTTTTGTGCTTCTACAGTATGGCCTCAGCTCAGCCAGCCTTGTACCATGCCAGCTTTGGTGCCCTGGATAAACACAACCCTACTTAGTACTTGCCTATTACCTGTATAATTCATTGGTCGTAAGCAAAGGTTGCTCTTGTATTAGCTCAAGTCCTTGCGGTAGCCATACGACCAGCAGGTAATCTCTGGTGGCTTCCACTTTGGCCAATACAGGTATCAACACTTGGGAGGCAGGAAGAGTGTGGCAGCAGAGAATAAGTAGCACAGTTACACCTGTTTTCATACGATTAGGGTGATGTTTTGATGATCCAGGACACAAACCTCAGTGGAACCTATGTGCCCACAGAGAGGAGGAGGTGCACAGAGATGCAATCCTCTGCTAGGGACCCAAGCAAACTTTTACAGTCATCCTTCTCTCATTACCATTGTAAGGGACTTCTCAACACCTGCTTCCTTGCTTTCACCCTCTCAGGCTGCAACAGGCCACAGGTGAAGCGAGCGGGAAGGAGCCTCTGCCCCTTGGCAGTGCAGGTATTTGAGGAGCAATGCAATAGGGCTGAGGGCTTGATCTAGTGTTTTTCTGCTTTTTGCTTTCTCTTGTTTTACACTTGAACAGGGGAAGTCTTGTCTGACTGTTTCAAAGGTTTTATTAAGCCTTGTATGACAACTGTGTGAGAGGTCACCAGCTGGAGATGATGGTATACGAGCAGGCAGAAGCTATGTCAAGTTAGAGGAGATGTGGTTACTCGTTCAGTGGCGTTTCCTGTAGAAAGTCCATCAGAGCTGTGCGCTGGAGTATGCCTGAGCTTCAGTTTACTGGTGAGTCTGAATATACTTACTTAGATGTGGGTTGCTTTGAATGTTTTGGGGCCTTTTTGGGGGGTAGTGGTTGCTCTGCAAAGTAGAGGAGGCTGAATATAGTCATACATGGTCAACTCTCTCCAGTTCAAACAGAGGGAGCCAGTGGCTGCTTAGGCTTCGAGTCTGCCATGTGGATGGAAAAACATTTCAAAGCGTCCGAGTTCGTTCACATTCAGACTCTCTTGTACCTTAAGCCTTATGGAGTAAGTTTTGTTAGGTTTAAGATTGGAAGATGAATGAATATCCTCAGCTGATATTTATAGCCAGCACTTTCCTCAAAATAATCTGAGGATATGTGAAATGTCTTGAAAAATTTCACATGTGTTTTGGCAGAAATGGTACTCTCTGCCAAAGGAAAGAGCAAGCAAATTAATATAGTGCGTCATACGACAGGATGAAGGGTTACTGATACAGTAACGGGTTAGTGAACAGTCATTGCTAGAAACTGGCCAGAAGGTGAAAAATATTATAAAAGTTGTCTTATTTAATAAGATTGTTATTTCTAGTTCCGTTGAAGTGAAAGATTGCTCATGGTTTCTGTTTCATTGTAGAAGCTCTTCTGCAATGATCCTGTTTTCCCCATAAGCTCTGGGAGGCTGGAAGGCCCTACAATAGCAGGATCCTAGGAATAATGAGGCTTGGGGTCCATCAGCACAGCTCTTGGATCATGGATAATTTCATCGATTTCAGTTAAGTACAAAATTGGCAGTGAGTTAGCAGTCCAGTGTGAAGTTAGGAGACTCAATTGTTATATCTGAACTTGTAAGTGCAGTATTGCTCCTTGTTCCTGCGTTAACTTCATGTTTGAATATGGAAGAATTTTGCTTTGATATTTGAAACGAGTTGGTTTTGACCCACAGAATGTGCTTATGAAACTTAGTTTGCTATAGATTGGTGCCCTTTGTCCTCTAATACCCAATGGGGCAAAAGTCTGGCAGACTACCCTAGGTACTAGATTTATGTATGTGCTGTTCAGCCAGCCAGTTGTTAACAGTATTCATAGCAGCTGAGTTTTGCCTGTTTTTCTTTCAGTTGCAACACTAATTTTTTTCTCCTTCCTCATTCAGCTGCCAATTCTTACTACAGCTATGAGAATACAGTCATCTTCGACACTTAAGTGCCTGGAAATTAGCCATAGGCTTAAAATAAAGTGACTGGTGCAGAAGGAATCACAGACAGATGATCAGACAGTATAATCAAACCCATGTTATTTTCTCAGGAAAGCTGCTAAAATTGAGTAATTTGAATATAAAGCAGAAAACATCATGAACTGGCCCTCAGCAGTTTTCTGGCTCCTGTGCACTGTGTCAGAAACTGAAATTGCCAGTTGGGAGCCCTGCTTAGATAGGGAAATTTTTAGATGGCTAACAGCCAGCATCACAGCTCTGGGGCATCTTTTCTAGAGATGGGTCCACACGGAGGGTCTGCAAGAGCTGAGCAGGGCACGTAGGATACACAGCGTGCACTGGGGCTTCTCAGCTCCTGAGTCCTCCAGCTGACCTCCAGGGCCTCGCAAATAATCACAGACCTGACGTCAGAGGTGGGAATGCTGTAAAAAGCAATTTATTTCCTCTTCCCATACACCAAGTACTGCAATGTATACAGACTCCTAAGTAAATGATCTAGGATGCATAGCTATAAATTAAAGCCACACACACTAGCAGATTTTTAAAAACAACAAAAAAAGGCTACATATTGTTCTCATGTACTCTTTAGTTGCTTTATAGGACTCCCTCTGCTTGTGACTGTTTCTGTTATGTCATTGTTGGAAGAATAAACCTTCTCAAAGTAGGTCATCATAAGGATGGAATGTGTCCAGTGACCACTTAAGTAGGAGAAAATCTCTTTGCTGCCAGAACCAGTTTATTGCAGCTGTGACGGAGAAGTGTCTTGTGTGCGTTTGTTTGTCCTCCAGTACTGTGTTTCATATTGAGACACTCTGCTAATCTCTTTAACGTTACCCAATATTTTCCAAACCAAAAGTAGATAAATAGAGAAGAAAAGGTCAGCGATAGCCCCCTGTTTTTTCAGCACAGGACAGCCTTACATGTTGTCAGATGTCCAGCATAACTTGGTTACCTTGGTACAGACCTATTATTGGCAACCAGATGTACTTTCTGCTGCAAGGATTAACTTAGATTGCTTGTGTTGCTTGTGTAACATGTGCTCTTTCATAGGCATTGCTTTCTAATTTTACTGTGGAAAAAAGGATGGACTTGTGCTTCAACCACATAACCAAAAGTTAGGGTGTTCAGGCTTTTTCCCCTGGCAGTATCATGGATTTCAGCAAACTTGCCCCCCCCCTTTTTTTTTTTTA
>JAVJGG010000073.1:9942680-9963103 GCA_035590195.1 Aviceda cuculoides
TCTATTAAACTGTTCTTATCTCAACCCATGAGTTTTACTTCTTTTCCTGATTTCCTCCCCCATCCCACTGGGGGGGGGGCGGGGAGTGAGTGAGCGGCTGCATGGTGCTTAGTCGCTGGCTGGGGTTTAACCACAACAAAATGTAAGACAGAACCATCCACAGTCCTCTAAGACATGCCATGGGATCCTTAAGGTTATCAGCAGGATGTAATTCTGTACCTTTACCCCAAAATAGACTCTTGCCATGCTAGAATGCTGCTTTAATACAAATAATAATATAAATTATAGGAACTTTAAAAAAACCTTGTAGCTTTCTCGTACAGTTGGGTTTGAGAATGACTAAGGCTTCACAAATGAAATACAGGAAAGGGTATAGCATGTAACAGAATGGCTTCAGACAGTTACGGAATTCATCTGACAAACCAGACATGGTTTTGCTGTCAAATACTAACTTTTTACAAAAGTGAGTTTAACAATTTCTGTAAAGATGGGGGATTTCTGCAACTACAGTGGCCTAACAGATTTTGGTATGCTCCTCCATTCCTGTGTCAGAATCTGAGTAACTGGCATAAATGATCCAGAGCTAAGTGAGCCCTGACAGATGTAAATGTCTTAATTTGTACAAGTCTTAGTACTGCTCTGGAGACCTTCATAAAAACACACTTCATAAGAATTAAATGGAAATCTGGGCCCATGTATCAGTATTTTGTTTGTGAGTTACAGGAAGCCAGCACTGGGTCATTAACAACAAAACACAAATGCCTTATTTCATCTACAAAACTGTCACCAGAAAAATCCATGTAAGCCACACAGTCCTATAGCATAACATATCCAAGTTTCTGGCGCATTTACACTGAGCACACAGACTGAGGAACCTGGGTTTCTATTAAACCTGCAGAGTGCCTACCCACGGTCTGTCATACTAAATGTTACATTTATTCACAGTTTCAGCAAGACAGTATGCTATGGACCTTTGGTATGAAACACAGCTACAGTGAGGTTTTAAATAGGACCATGGGTGTCCACAGCAAGAACTGAAATGTTATCTTCAAGTGTTAAAGAAATAATCAATTTATTTATGTATATCCGGGAGTAAACTTTTGCTTTCCTCTTAAATATGAGGTTTTGTAATTTTTTTAAAACCATTAATGGGAGGGCCTGGTCAAAACCAAATGTTCTCTTCACTTGACTCTTGTACCTTGTCTAGAAGATTCCTGACCCCTGCTTTATCGCATCTCGGCAAAATGTACACCTTCATATCATTAATTCAGAAAAGGTACTGCTAATATATGCACTCGTCAAGTGTTGCGAACCAGACAACAAGATTCTAACAATCTGCATAAATGTAGTAAGTAGTTTTGCAATTGCTTGCAAAGTTTTATCTAAAAGGGCTCAAAACAGCAAACCACAAGCTCATTCATGGTGAATGCTTTCAAGGCTGTCCTCCCCAAATGTATTGCATTAATGCATGCATTATGACCTCAAGCAGAACAACTAACAAAAGCTGAATTGCATCAACTGGGAGAGGTGACAGAAGCAAGCAGCTAGGTACAGACCACACGGGAGCCCTCGACCTCCAAACACACACAACTGTCAAAGGCTGCACAAACCCTTTAAATAAGAGGCAAAAGACAAGGTGGTCCAACAACAGACGGTCTTGCACTGCATCCATTGCTTTCTAGCATTCTACTCACAGCAGGTTGTGAATACCTCACCAAAGCATTCTTACTTTTGACAAAGCCTTTTCAATATAGTTTTTGCCCAGAATTTCACAGTACAGAATATAAAAGGGAACTTCAAGTTTTATTTTCATTAGTTCATTTCTTAGATTTAAAAGGTGCATTCCAAAACAACCCAACCAAGAAATTATAAAATACAATGTTCACAGGTTTATACCTGTGAATCTACTACTGCAGAAGACTTAGAGGTGAAACAAAAATTAATTCAAACAGAAGCATTTTATTTCATTACTCAACCACAAAATCGGGTACTCGAGGTATTGGAGAAGTTACAAAACCATATTATTTCAGAATAAACTTAAAAGTCCTAAACATTTAAAAGTTCTAATGGTGGTGGCTTAAGAGGAATCTTTCCCAGAGTAAACTTTTTTGCTTCAAATTGTTTCAACTCTTCAGCTGATAATTCACTCTTTGGCGTAAATAACTTTTCTGCTGTAGTATTGTTTGTGACTGCAGAAGACGCTGATGTTATGTCATGTCCAGAGGCACTGGCAGTCTGTCCAGATAAAGTACTGCTGGAATGTGAGGGAGAAGCTGCTACTGCTGCGTTAAAAGCTCCAAAGGCTGCAAGCGGAGTGGTGCTTGCAGTGTTCGCAGCAGAAGAATTGCCAAACCCTGAAAACCCAGAAGTTCCAAAACCACTAGTTGGTTCAGAAGTTTTAGATGAGGAGGAGGCTGCAGATGGAGCTACTGGGCTGCCAAAACCAACAGAGCGGGATACGCTAGGAGAGGACGTCACACCAAATGCAGGAGGATTACAACCAGGAGAAGAGCTCCCAAAAGCTGGGGTGTTTCCAGATGATGCACTGATGAGAGTGGAACTTGTTTGAAAGGAGAAACTGCTAGCACTGTTACTGCTGCTCTTCACGGGAAAGCCTGCAATTACAAAATTTATAAAAAATATTAGAATGTGCACACCTGTGATACTAAACCACTGCTGTATTTCAGTAATGCAGAAGGAGAAAAACTCAAGAAAGTGTTTTAACTGTTGTCTCTTAATGCAGGAACTTACTTGATAACCCAAAGCTCGATGTCTGCTGTCCTCCAAATCCAAAGGCAGGCAGCGGTTGAGTGACCGTGTTCTTTAATTCAGATAGCTAAAAAAATTCCAAATACATAAATGAAAACTAGATTCCAAACCAGGGAAATGTCTTTCAGCAAATACTTAAAGCAAAAATATAGCTGCCCAGTCCAACTGAATACAATTTAGACTAAGTTAGACACTGATCACTTTCATCACGATTGCATGCTCCTACAGCTATGAACAAAATGCTTTAAGGCTATACACTATTCTCTGTAAAACACTCCAGAAACACAAATAGATTACAATTTACAGATTTTTGTCTGGCAGTCAATGACCCGAACACCTCTTCCAGCTCTTGTTCTCATCTCTTACCTATTTCAGCTAGTGCTTTATGACCCTATCCACGTCATTGCTTTGACTTAGTCTGTTCCCTCACCTTGGCACATCTAGTCTTCTGTGCTAAAGCCCAAATCCCACTTCTTCACCTTCAGCAATCATAATACCAAAACTTTAACGCTCTTCACGCAGACTCCACTTAAATCAACTTACTCTGTCTTCCTGATTATTTAATATTGGCTTTAACTCAAGCATTCTTTTCTGGCACATCTAGATGCACAAGTGTTTGTCACCTTCCCAGGAACAACTACCCTTCATATCTTCAAATTTTATCCAAACGGTTTCCCTCCCACCTGTCTATCGATTTCTCATTCCGGCATTACCAAAATGTTCTATTTATCCTAAGATGGCCTGGAGGACAATTCTGGTCTTGTCTGCTGATTATACCTTGGAAGAGCCAACATCAGCACATAGAGGAAAAGGTGGAGTGGACGTTTGCCACTTCTTACTGTACATGTACTTGACTGGATCCCAGCCTTAAGCTATGGTTATTTTCACGTGGCTTGCAATGATAGTATTCCAAAGCTGGGATCCAGCTGCTGCCTTGCGAACATGGAACCGTCCTGAGTCACTACTTTCCTTAGTTAACTGAAGGGGTTTAAAATACCCGCCTGCAATTCACTGATTTCATGATTCCAGAGAAAGGTGGACGTAAAGACCCAAAACTGTGTTCACAGACTTTCACGTTCACCTGACTCAGGCAGTGCTAGAATATTCAGTCACATTTCTATCGCCTATAGAAAACACACGGATGGAGAGATGGGGCAGTTTTCAAACTGCAACCGTTATTCTCTCATGTCATTCTTCCTTACACCCTTTCCACTTTCGCTAATGTTCCCAGGAGCATTCTAACTGCCAAGTTCTTCATGCCGCCAGTCAGCCAAACAGATGCTTTTCAAGGCTGCAGTGCCAGAATATAACACATCGTGGCTGAGATTTTCAGAACAGTTCATAGATCTACCATAAAACTGCCAACAAATCTAGGAATCAAACACTTTCATGTCTCAGCTATTTAGGTGCAAACAAGGATGCCCTAAAAGAATCCTGTATTTTTGGTTGTAAAATACAGTATCCTGCGATCTTCAAAGCAACACCTATCACCTACTTATAGAAAGGTGGTACAAAGGTAGAGAAATACTCTGATAACAGCTGAAGTTTCTGTGGAACATCTGCAAGCTCTCTTCATTAAAAACAAGGTGGCCTATTACAACTACCATGTCTTAGAAATCTTTGTAATAGAAATTAATGCTGGCATTTGCAGAACAGTTTGGCAGGATATGTCTAAAAAAAATGTGCATCTAAGAAAAATTTGCACAAGATTAATAATAAAGACATCAGGAACGGAAACATTTTACCTTTCATTAACACTTACCAAAGCTGCTTTTGTCGATGCATTTAAAGCTTTCAACTGAAGCAGCCGATTTTTCCATTGTTTTGCTAACTGTTGGACTGAACTTATCTAAAAGGGGGGAAAAGAAAAACATGTTTTTATTATTGGTGAAGACTTAGAAAAATGGAAATAGAGTGATCTGACAACTAAACTGAGAGAAGATTTCCAGAATTAGAAAAGAACTTCATTAAGCCAACATGACAAGATTTTTGCTTTCCTGAAACTTCAAGGTGAAGAACTGCAATTTTTGTTATTAACACAGAATTCCTTTAAATTCTCTTACTGTTGCCCTTAGGCTGTAAGTTTTAAGTATATGAGAACAAACTCTTCAATCCCGGTTTTATTTCTGGCCTGTCCATTTATGTGCTCACTCATTAAGCTGAAGTCTTAAAGATTTGCCTTAGCTTCTCCCACATTTTCAGAAAAAAAAATGCCCACTTTCAAAACGCTATAATTCAGAACACTTTAACGGTATCGTCCTAAAATATTTAGCTTTGCAGAAATTAACTTCCATCATTTAAATCAGCCCCCTTAAATGTGATCCGACAGATTACTGCACAGAACATATGCTAGCAATAAATAGTACTTGTGTCTTGATAACTGTGATTGAAGTATTAAACAAGAGACTGGAAAGTCTTTAAATAACCTTTCAGGAATTTCAAACCTGAATTTCCTATCTTTAAGTTTATCAACACACCTTATTCGAAGCGTGACCTAATTGAATTTTCCATAACAACTAAACAAGTAAAATATATAATGTCCCAAATGCCTGTAAGGGTGGAACAAGTGAGCTTTTTGTAAATAAATTCCTTAATTTTTCAGAAGAGTCTTACATCACAAACATCAATAATTCTTTGGTGTCTAGTCACATGCTGGAAGATCATGTTGCCTGGTATCAGCTCTTATACAACAGACCAGAAAAATTCAGATTTTGACGCAGTTCAAGAATAGAAACATGCTTTGGAAAAGACACGTAGTTAAACTTTTTGCGAGAGAACTGTATCACACAGTTATCATCTGTACACTGAGACTTTCATGAACTTGCACTCAGTGCTTCAGTGAGGCCACAAACGTTTTGTTTTGTTTTGTTTTTTAATAGCCAGGCATAGTTTATTGTTTCATCATTTCAGTTTTTTTAATTGAAGTTTAAAAAAAAAAAAAAAAAGAGATGTATCTCCTGTCTCTGAAAATGCAATTCTTATAATTCTAAACACATGAAGCAAGAGTGGTGACAATTGCAATTTCTTCTTTAATACAGAGCCAAGGAGAAGAGGAAAGAGTGCAATGTAGCTTGAATTAGTTTGTACTTGCATCTATCCAACAGTCTCATTCCTTTCCTGGCACAATACTAAACTCTGCTAGCTTCCTAGATATCGATAGGACTATGAGGGAGGAACAATACATATTAATTGAGATACATTTATATAAAAAGATATGTATTATTTCTTTTCTAGAAATATATATACTTCTTTGGAAGTATCTGCTATTTTCAGCATTAATTCCCTGCAACAAAGGTATGTAAAAGCACTACATAACCAGCTATAACGATCAAGCTGACTAATGGCATATGAAGTATTAAACTTTTGAGACAGGATTCAAATAACTTCTACAAATAACACACAAGAACAGGGACAAGACTAAGTCAAGAAGTGTCTAGCTTGAGAAAACACCATGCATTTAACCGAGACTAGCTAAAAGTCTATTGCCACCACTTTTTGCAGGAGCTGATGTGTCAAGGCATTAGGCCACCAGTTTTAGAAGCTCAGATCTGACAGTTTGAGCCTGTCATCTCAGACAGAAATAGGAAGCTGTGGTAGAACGTACAGACTAGCAGTTACTTTTGCATCCTATTCAGTGCACAGTAATTTAAAAATATTTTGGCATTCTGATAATATTCTAGAGTTTGGTAACTAAATGAGTCAAGAGTTGCCACCTGTAGAAGAGTAACAACTCCTACCCTGAAACGTGTCCACATAAGTCAACATTTTTTAAATACTTACATAGTTCTGAATGTTATTGTTTGCCCTGCAGTTATAATACTCCAGATGCAACTCTTCTGGTGAGAAATCTAGAAAGCCTGGAGGAATAATCAAAGGAGAGGAATAATCAAAAACCTCCCAGAAAATACACTAATACTTCCAATTGCCCTCTATATTTGTGAAGAAATGGGGCTTGGTACATTATCTGTAATAAGTCAGTCACAGTTAGAGACACAAAAAGGATTCACTACAGAGCTTCAAAGATGTGAATGTCCAAAATGAATCTGCCACAATCCAATGTTCCTTTCCGTTGCGTCACAAGGCAAATCATCACCTTGCAAATGGTTCCACAGAGGTACAACAGCGTGGACAAGCGTAAGAAACATCCTAAATAGCAGCAATGCGCGACAACACTAAAAACACTACCTACCCGAGACATTCGGCTTTCCTTTCATCGGTGAATAGGATGAAAATATCCATTGTCCTGAAGATTCCCAAATTTCCATGTCTTTCAATACACATTCACTAGAAAACAAAACAAAATAAAACCACAGATGAAGGTGAACTTATA
This sequence comes from Aviceda cuculoides, assembly GCA_035590195.1. Taxonomy (NCBI): domain Eukaryota; kingdom Metazoa; phylum Chordata; class Aves; order Accipitriformes; family Accipitridae; genus Aviceda; species Aviceda cuculoides. The sequence continues at coordinate 9,949,780 of JAVJGG010000073.1, forward strand.
TGGGCACAGCAGCAATTGCCTAGTTTGAATCCAAAGTCAGATTCGAATACCTGCTACCATTAAAATTAACCAAGTGTGACACTAGTTAGAATGAACAAGGGAAGTACTTATTTGGCAAGAAACCTAAACGTCCTTTCAAAGCGTTTCACTTTATCAACTAACTGCAAATAAATCAGACCAGATCTTAAAAAAAAAAAAAAAAATCCCCAAACACGCAAAGTATTTTCTAATCCTTGCATGGCAGACGCTGTCACAGGATTTTCCCTGAAGCTGTGGATCACAATAAAATTTAAAACTGTCTCAATACGAGACAATTTTACAATATTAATGAACATGCACATATTACATAGCAAAATTGGGGGAAGGGGGGGTGGGATAAAAGAGGGGGGGGGGGGAAGAGAGATGAGTGCTCCACATAAGTTTTTGGGAAAGAATCAAAAGCATCAAAATCCAGACATTGCAAAAGCACAGAAATAGCTCCATCAACAAAAGTAAATCCAAATGTAAACAAACAGTGAAAGGGTAAAAAAACCTAAAGTGGACAAACAGATCACTACATAGGAACAAACAAAGATTCTCAGTATTTCAGATGTTTGTAACACAATATAAACTCACGGTTGAGAAGCTCAATAAATAATCTGTTAAGCCTTTTCTCAATGTAATCTTAAAGAAAAAATGGAAAGTGGTTCCAAAACCTTGCTTCTTCAGGAAACCACACTGCCTGTCGCTTCTCGTCACCTGCCCTGTAATCGCTTTGAACCTGCTGGTCACTCTCAGCTGACTCTAACGTACACGCATGCGAAACCAGGTTTCAGTAGTTTTGCTATTGGCAGAACGATTTGTTATCCTAAGTGTCAGGAAAACTAAGTCAAATAGCTCATTTTCTTGAAGAGTTTTTTTATCTGGTTTTGTTTTGTTTTGTTTTGTTTTTTTAAATGGCTGAAATGCTGTCCAAGGGGCTCTGACCCCTTATTTTCAAGTACTGAAATCTTTGTTTCCTTCCTTATCCCCCTGCCCACAACTTGAATACCATACCATCTCACTAACGGCACGGTTGTCTAGCTGCCCAACCCAGGTTCAAAATAAGGATCACTTTCTTCCCATGCCAGCGTAACTCACGCAAACTAAATGAAGTAGTGTTTCCTATGGTTCTCACTACATGTCCCAGCTTCCTCCTCATGATCGTGTCCTCTGCATCATCTCTAGTAAGTCAGTGAGCTTTTAAACCGCTCATTCTCAATGCTTTCAGTGAGACGGGACTATAACTTACAGAAGTCTCTCCTCTTCATCTTTATAGCCACCAGCAATATTTTGACTGTTCATTAACGCAGAGAATCTGTTCTGTGAAAAGTCTGCACTTCTGCGGCTGCCGCCTGATGATCCAAAATCAGAAGAGCCAAAAAGTCCTCTTCCATGACCTCTGCTGCCACCCCACGTATTAGACTTAAAGGCAGACGGCTGGATAACATTAGCGTATTTCTGGTCAGCAGCACCCCCTCCTCCTCCTCCTTTGCTAGGACCTTCCAATGAGGAAAAAAAACAACAACAGCAAAAGCCTTAAATCATTAAGATATTAAACAAGACATCAACAAAAAGTATAACTACCCTTGTGGTGGCAACATTCTTGTTGCCTGCAAAGAAAACGTACTTTTTCTTCCTAAGGAGTGAACCTGATTGTTTAGCGAGCTTAACCTAGTGGCTCGCCCAGGGTAGCTCTGGAATCAGAGGTAAGCGGGAACTCCTCCCCGCATCACCACGCCAACAACGACCGCTTGGCAACGCAGGGAAGGGACGCTTTCAGTTTTACTTACCTCGTTTCTTAAAGTAGAAAAACCAGAAAAACAAAAAGAAGAAGAAAAACAAAAAGAAAAAGAAAAACAAAAACAAAAAGGAAAACAAAAAGGCATTTAACCCACAGTACATTTCTGTTAGGGTCTCCTGCCTACGCAGCTAGCGCAGCGGCTCCGTCGCACAGCAAAGGCCGTCCCGGTTACGTTTCCAGACCCGGGACACGCCGGTGCCTGTTCCGGCCAAGCGCCGAAGCTCCTTCAGCAGGGGCCGAGACGAGCGGCCGCGGCCGCAGCTGCCAGTCCGCGGGGCTCCCCACCGCGCCCCCCTCGTCCGGTCACGACCCAAACACCGTCCCAGCGGGGCAGCTCCGGCGCCCCGGACACCGGCGGGCCGCTCTCCTAACGCCGAGTATTCCGGCGCTATCTTCGGCTTCCCCTGTGCCCGCGGCACACCTCGCGCCCCTTCCTCCCAACCGCCGCCGCGCGCGCCAGGCTGGCGGGCGGGGGCCCGGCTCCCTCGCGCCGCAGGAGAAGGGCGTGTCTGAGGGCAGGCGAGAGGCTGCCGGGCGGCGAGCGACAGCGGTGCGCATCGCGACACGGCCGCGCATCGCGACACGGCCACTCTCCGCAAAGGTTGAGCCCTGAAGGAGCAGCGTGCGGCCCCGCCGCCGGCACAGCCGCCCGCCGGGAGGAGGCGGCCGGCGCCGACGCGGTGCCGGACAAGCTACTTCTCGCCACGGCCTTCCCTTCTTCGTACTTACCAGTTTTGCAGTAGCTTAAAAGGAATTATGAACCCCCTGAAAATAAACTTCGAAGAAGGTGCGTCGCAGTTTTGAAAGCAGGTCAAGAAAAAGAATCAAACGGCCCGTACAACCCAAGACGTGCACAGTTCGCTCCAGTTTTTACCGTATTTTAGAACCGAGGATCGGAGACACCAGCGAGGCGTTTGTTTCACAGCTCAGGAAAAGGGAAAGGCAAGTGGGAACAGAAAAAAAAAAAAAGTTCCATAGCATTCACTTACACTGAGTAAAGAACCGAGTTGCCAGAACCACTACGAAGCCCGTGACCGCATCTGCTGCTTTCTGTACAAGCGGAGTTGTTAGGATGAGGAAGAAAACCAGGAGGAAGTCTACAAAGAAGCACTGGCTTTGAAAACTGGAATTTATACTACTTAGGAGAACTTAGAGGGATCTTCAGGAATAAAACAGACTAAAAATCCACACCACCAGCGATGCACAAGGTACAGGTAGGCAAGCACCAACTTTAAGTCAACTCCATAGTCTCTTAGGAACAGAGCTGAAAAAATTAGCAAGTTAGAAGAGAGGTGACAAAATTAGGATGAAGATACTAATAAACTAGCATGGGAGCAGGACAGATGCACATACATTTCTTGTAAGTTCTCTGGAAGATGTACACAGGATTGACACCAATAGCTTGACAAGCTGAACTTCTACACTGGAAGAAATTTACTATCATGTTGGCTGGAAACGTTTACAGAGCTATATGCTTATAAACCAGCGATTAAGAGCCATGTGCAACTTTAGAAGACTTGTATAAAGTATCTTTAATGACTTGGTTCGTGCCATCTTAAAACCAGTTATTTTCAAGAAGAAAATCAATACATTTGTTGTATTGACTTTGCTTCCCCATTCCTAGTCCCATCTTTGCTAATGGTTTGGCATGCACAGTATGTACAGTCTGATGCCTGGGAAGATATATTGAAAATTAATCCCAAGTTTCCAACTTGCTAATTATAGTGCACAATTATTGTGGACTTCCCCCACCATCCCCCTACCTCAGTATAATAAAAAAAATGAAAGTCTTTCTCTGAAAGCTCCCCAAAATGCCAAAGATGTCATTAGCAAAGTGTTTCTCTAGTCTATATATGTGGCCTGTCTAACTTTAAAAACTGATACACAGTCATGCAAGTGATGGAAGAAAGTCACTGGAAGAGGGCAGCTATCATGATCTAGAGAGCTGTATAACCTGTCCCGATTCACCATGGGAATCTTTATTATACTTCTGTCCTTGGTCTTTCCTGAGGAAAAATCTTCATTGCATCCTGGTAAGATTTCTGCAGGTAAGTATAAATGAGAAAAATTTTTGCTCCTATTTCTCATGACCCGAGCTGCATTTACTCACCTTTATTAAATGAAGAATCTCTACAACTGAGCTTGGTAAAGTGTCATTTAACCAGAAATCTTATCTTCATCAAATGCTTTGAGTTCTTCTAAATAATTGCATTTGGTCTATATTTGACAAGGCCACACACAGAGTCCTTTTAAAGGAAGATGCCATATGATCTCAGCTAGGTAAGTGGATTCTTAAAACACATCCCCATCTCTTAAAACAGACAAGAAAATGGGCATGACAAAAATCCATGTTGTACAATATGCCGTATATACAAATTCAAAGACTGCATCTCAGGTTTTCCTATTACTCAGTTTAACAAGATTCAGTAAAACATGGAAGCAAAGCACCGATAGCCACCTTTCCCCAAGTCCTTGAAGAATGTCTCAGCATCTCCTACAGGTCTTCAGGTCTCTAAAGTTTCTTCATTTGCCCCACAAGTGTCTACAACACAGATTAAACAACTTGTCACTGGGAAAGCACGGACTTTGGAGTTGGCTATCCACTTGTCTGTTTCAGTATTATATTCAAGAATGTGCCCTAATCGACCAACACCCTGAAAACCAGCCAGGACATAGACTATAGATCCCACAGCAGCACACTTCACTGTTACACCTTTCCATGGCATTGGAGACACCATCTTCCATTCATTCATCTTGATATCGTAATATTCTACATTATCAAGGCCACCTACAAAGCAATGAGATAGATGACTTCTTATTACATTATACCATATGGACTGAACTAGAGCATACAAATGCTTCATTAAACAGTCTTTATTTTCAAGGTTTAGATTAAACCACAAATCCTAGAGTAAAATAAAAAATGTGGAAGAAAAGCCACAGATTTCTAATTTAGTGGTTTACCCTTTTATAAATATAGAAACAGAGAAAAGTAAAAAAGGAGTTCTCCAGTTTCAGGAGAACTGAAAGTGAGATGTGTTGTAACAAATTTCACATTACATGCTTTCTAGAAATTCCAGCATGTTACTTCATGAACAGAAGAACTAATAATGCCAAATTTCTCATGGATTTGTGGCTAGTGACTAAACTCAGGAATCCATGAAACTTGCCTATAGTGAGGACATTTTATTCTAGGGGGGTCACCAGTACCTTTACCTAAATTGGTCATTTACGGATAGAGGAGGTCTCTCTTCATTATGATATTAAAATCATTGAAGTTTAAAAGCCTAAGTCCCTTTGGAAAGGGCCAAGGGAATCAAAAGTTATTAGAGGAGAATAGATTTTGTGACTAAGATTTGCTTCTTTAGGAAATAGGCTACTAATTATGCTTTACAATATCTACAAACATCCTGTTATCCATATTTAACAATTTTAATAGGAGTCATGCAGTTTTCACTTCCAGTCCTGAATTATTACATCTGAGAGATTAAGAAACGTTATATAATGTTAAGAGATATGAATATTTCACCCCAGACATAACTCGTCCGCATTATATTAAAATAAGAAAAATTAATCAGTCAGGCTACAGAATATGAACAGCAAAAGAATACTTTAACTTATTGGTCCAATAATACACACTTCTAAAATGAGCAGTGAATACACTAACATTTTGCAAAATGGCAGCCCTGGCTATAACTGATGGATACAATGTTTATGCAACAAATGCATCTACTGGTATTTTTCCATTAGAAATCAATCATGCTGGAATAGTTTTAGTAGCTAATTAAAATACAAGCTATATTCTAAAATAGTATTATCTGAAATCAAATACTCCAATTACCATAGTGATTAATAAACCACATAGCTGAGAATTTTCTGGTTTGTAACTAAAATTCAATTACCCTGGGAAATAAACTATTATTATTCTAAAGACAAGGAGATAGGCAGATCATATTTCAAAACTAGGGCAGTCAAAAAAGTTCTCACTTTTTCACCACTTTAAAACAGCTGACTTGCTTTAAGTCTTCAGATTGAAGTTCCTAAAATAGTGGGTACACCTTTTACCTTTCTCTCAAAAGGATGCCAAACTCTCTCAAAATACACAATGAATAACTAAAAAAAAAAAAATTCTCTTTTCTCAGATTACTGGTTTAGCCATATTAACTACTGCAGAACTGGGCTACAGTATGGGTGCATATCTGAATTTGACGGTACTGTCATTAGTAAAAAAGTTTGAAAAATACGATACAGTGAAGTACAGAGGTGAAAGAAAGAAGGCACAATGATGTGACAACAGGACATGTTTTATGGTACTGCTCAAAGTTTTTCAGCTGAACAGAGTAGAATGAATTCTTTGCAAAAGAAAAAAGGCCCCTGTGAAACCTTGTGTGACCAGCTAGAGAATTAATAGAATTAAAGTACCTAAGCCATTTTGTCCACCCACAGCAAATATTTTGTCCTTTACAAACACTAGCCCATGGTTCTTCCTGGCTTCAATCATTGGACACAGCTCAGTCCACCTGAGGAAAAAGAAAACCAGACAAAACACAAAACAGAAAACTCACTATTTAGTCCCTAGGAAATAAGTATAAAATTTGTAAATAAAACCTAGCATTAGGAAAATGAAACATGGAAGAAAGCTGCTTAAGAGAAACTGCCTTTTAAGTAAAACTACAAATAACAGATTTATTACTGCTTAACTCAGGAAAATTCCTTACCACATACAATTCTTCCTATTCATCTACAGTTATTTACAGAGCAAGCAACGCCACAAGTGACCAAAAATAATCAGAATTGATACAATACTTACGTTTCGGTGGCTGGATCATAAACTTCACAGGAATTTAAGACTCTTCCAGAAACATTGTTTCCCAAGCTTCCTCCACATACATAAATGAGACCATTTGCCTCTACCATTCCATGGCTGCATCGCTGAGTCAGCATGCTGGGCTTTGTGTGCCAGCTTTCTGTTCTCGTGTCATAGCATTCAAATAAATACAGTGCAGAATTTCCTTAAAAAAATAGAAACCCACCAAAGTGGCATTAATTTTTTATGGTTGTCTTTCAGGAGAAGAGTCTAACAGTAATTATCAAATTGATGCTTTGTTAGTTGAAAAGGGAAAGCTGCTTTCCCACCTCCAAAAGCAGAACTAACCAACTTGAAACTTGAGACTATTCAGCAAGTACATAGTTGTAATTCTTTTGACTCTTTTGTTCCAAAAGATGCAAGTAAGTTTATAAAATTGCTATTTGTGTTTAAAATTAAAAAAAAAAAACAAACCAAATTATGAGAAATTTTTTTTATAGGGGATGAATAAACACTGAACAGAGATGTATAAAAATTACCAATCATATTATCATCATCTCATGCTACTCTCACTACTTGGAAATATACTGAACTTTAAGATGTGAAGATAAAACCAGCTTTGTAAACTTAATACAGGTTCACAAGTCTTTTTTCTCTAAGCAATGTGACTTGCCCAATTCCCAGAAAACTTGTTTCCTTTGGAATTGGATAGCTTGATTATGTCATAACATACTCCTGAATTATTAGCAACCACAAGACAGCTACCCCTCACCATTTTACTTTCTTCCTAGGGACTGGCAGATACTTATTTTCTGGAAGTGCAAGGTCTGTGTACTCCTCCCTCAAGGGCCAATAAAACTATTACTGAAACCAAAAGCAATTTTTCTAATGAAGATAGATGGGAGCTTAAAGACTTGTGCTCAGGTAACTAGCTGAACCATAGCCAAAGCAGAGAAGGCTAGATACAACTTTCTCAGAAAAGAACCAGGATCTTTCTCCTCTTTGTTGCAACAGGCATATTCACGTAGAACAGTTAAAGGTGCCTTTTCTTATGCCTCTTTTTCCTTGGCTTTCTACTTCTAAAAGTGAACCGTGTTGCACTAGCAGCACTCACTACTAGCTGGGGATTTGAACCCTCGATACATTTCCAGACCCAAAATACAGGAGCAGACTTCTATAACCTGTGCATTTGTTTACTCCTACCATGTAATTCTCAGTGTCACGAAGAACTGTATAGAGTGGGGCATATTTTTTCCTTGGTGTAAATAGACATTCTTATTGCTTTGAAGTTGTAGAAATTCTCATCCATGGGAAATACAGCAGAACTGTCTTTAATGTCTTTTTTTAAAAAGGTAAAATCTTCCATTTTCAGTATGCTGTCAGTATAATGTTAAATATTTTTCCTGTACCTAAATATAGTGGAAGAATTTAGTATGTTTAACTTTCAAACTCTGCTAGCTATTGCAAATAAAACAGTACTCCAATTCAAAAAGGGGAAATGAGCCCCATTTTTCTGTAATGGACTGGCACAGTAATTTGTTTTCCAAACTCTTCAATCAATGCAAAAAGCATGCAATCTTTAGATTTCTCTACAGCTAAACACACTGCAGCATTTTCTCCGATTAATGGTTTCACACAACTGCCTGCTTCAAATTAGAAAATACTAGATTCAGGACAGACAGACTTTTCTAAACAAGCAGTGTTCACTGGATTACAAAGAAGAAAAAAGTACAGGCAAAGTAAACCCCATTATTAATTTTTAGCTTTTACTATTCTGTCTTGAATAATACTTATGGAAAGCAAAGTGAAACTGTGCAGTATTGTGAAGGCAGATTTAAAAGAAAACTCCTAAATTAAAGTGTCCATTACAGTTGTATTAACTAATTACAATGTATTAGAAAATAAACTATACAACCAAAGTTTGTATCATACTCCCTCATGAACTGACATGTAGGAAACTAGGAAGAGTTACAAGATTTTTTAGTGTTCCAATTTTCACAATGCAGCCTTATTGAAGCCTATTTCAAATAATGGGAAAGGTGCTATTTCACATCTACCACACCAGGTGGCAGCTAGACACTGTCTAATCTGCTGCTACATTAGACCTCTTAAAATTTTATTTTAAAACTCAGATAACATTACCTAAATGTCACAACATCCCATTAAGTGATTTATCAATGTTAAGCATTGATTATGACCTTTTTCTCCTCTGCTCACCTCTCTCTGCAGCAAGGCAGAACTCAAAAGGATCTACTAGAAAATTTCTCCCCACCTCTAGGGTTTGGCGTTTGGGGATTTTTTTTTTTTTCCTTCTTTTTTTCCCCCAGAACACAGCTTTTTTTTTTAAAGCTCTATATTTTTATGGATATAGCATACCTACATTCCAACTTTTGGTTTGTTCATGATGTATCAGATTTAGACAAAGTAAATTTTACAGTGTTGCTATAACACTGTAAGTCACCCACTAGGTTTACTAGGGAGAAAAAAACCCCAATGTTTTGGTGTTTTGTTTTTTTTTTTTTTACTATGATGAATAATAACATCTAAAGAAAAGTAGTATTTCTCCATTTACTGAAGCAAACCAACAGAATAACAAACTAACAAAAGATAACTTCTGTCATTTGACAGAAAAATCGGACAAATTCCTTTACAGGGCCAGGTATGATTTTACCACCAAAAGCAGTAGTTCCAAAAGCTTTTTTCCCACCCTTCCCCCCAACCCCCTTTTAAAAAACCTTATTAGACCCAACATATGTTGTATACAAGAAACACCATTGTCAAATGCAGCTATTCTGGCCATGCATCGCAGAGAATTTTAAACCACACTGAGTTCTGTGGATTTATAGAAGTAAGCTAAGAGCAGAGTGGGACTCCCAAAATATATTTGCTTGTCCCTAGTTAACTCTTAAGAGTTGCAGTGTACTTTATGGTCTAGTTAATGTAAATATTAATAATTTCAATCCACTCAATCATTTTAAAAAACACAACAGAAAGAGGTTGTTGGATCATGGGGGAGGATAAAATCCTAAATATGGGAAAATAAACTCATTAGGCTATCATGGCAACGTGCAGTTTCTTTTCAACAGAGTCATGCAAAAACCAGAAAAATTTCCAGGTATCTTTCTTTGTGCTTTTTTTTTTTTTTCGTTTGGTTTAAAGATTTTTAGTGTCTTACCCACTTCTGAACCACCAGATGTATAAATTTTGCCCTCAGCAGCACAGGCTGCAAGGCTATCTCGAGGTGTTGGAGGTCCTAGCTTGGAATACCAGCTATCCTTCACCACATTGTAGCAGTCCATTCGCTTTATAGGGAAGAGCTGGGAACCACCCAAAATATAAACTACGTTGTCCCAGAAGACACAAGCTGCATCCCTGCGCTTTTCAAAGGGACATCGGATGTCTGTCCAGCTGTAATCCTGCATTACAAAGAACAGGTAATGTCTAATAGATTATAACACTTACCTGCACAGTGAGTGTTTTTCAAACACAGCTTTTCATAGAGATTTAGATACGGTCAGTTTTAAAGTTCCTTTTCAAAACAAACATGAATACTGTTTATTGAAGAATACTCCTCAGGCGTACTCTTGAAAAAATTCTCTTAAACACAGACATAGTTAGCTGCAATGAACCATGACATTATGAATTTCTATTTTCTCATTCCCTGTGTGCACCCAGTACAGATTCCCTGAAAAAACAGATTTATTTTTTTTCCAACAGAATTGACCTCCTGCTACTGTCACATCAGAAACAATGCATGTGATCAATAAAGTAGGATTGCATTTTCTTTTATAGGAATGGAAAAAGACATCTTACATATAGTAACAGATTCTTTCTAAAAAAAAAAAAAAAAAAAAAAAATACAGAATGTACCAAACAAAGGCGATGGAAAAAGGAGAAGATAATATCCAAATTGACAAGCAACTCAGTTAAAAAGCTCTGATACATACTTTATTACCATGACAACTAGAAGCTTATTTACAGAATTTACAAAACACAAATGATCTATAGCTATCCACAGTTGATAGCATGAGAAATAGAGTAATGCTCCATCACAAATACTGGCAGTCACGTTGCCTAGAAACTGATTTTGCATGGATTGGCAAAACCAGCGAGTATCAAATATGGGCAGTAACACTACCCAAAGCCTTAAGAACACCAAACTCAGCAACTGATGGCAGACCAGGATAGCATACAGCACAAGAAACACTTCTTGAGTAATAGCATCTCACATATTCCATGAGCACAGCTTGTATCCTATACTGAACAGGAAAGTACGGGACCTCAACTGTTATCTGTGCCACCTCAGGATGGTCTAGCTCAACCTGCTGAATGACCTTCACTGTAATGGTTCACACAAGACGTTACATCATTACATTTTCTTAGCAAGGACATACTTCAAACACCTTGGTCAATGAGGAAGAACAGCGACTCCTACATGGGGGTTCAAAGAAAGAGAGGCAGAGCATGTTATAGTCCAAAACATCTTACAATCTTTTCTTGTAGCATCCCCCATATCAAGAAGAGCTGGCAGGTGCATGTGGCCCTTTATGGTGAGAAACAGGTCCTGGGGCATCCTAGAAAGGAAAGCCATACTACAGCATGGCAAAATAAATAGCTGCATAAATCTTAAGAAAATGTCTTAGTGCATTGTGCAAGATCAACATACTTTCAAGCTCAGACTTCTGGCACTTTTACAAAAAATTTTGTTGTTTTTCTTCACTGTTACGAAGGGCTGTGATCTGACACACTTTTATGGCTTCAGTTCATAGCTACCGTTTCATCCACACCTTTATCAAATGAAAAACCATAACCTGAGCATACTCAGCAGTATTCTCTTTCAGTAGGAGGCAATTTAGGTCATTCTCTTGTAATGTTCTTCAGTGCTAGTCTGCACCACATAGAATTGCTTTCAATTTACGCATTTTACACATTTAAGAATTATGCAGAAGAGTTGCCTTATGCCACAGTCAAGATCCACGCAGCCCTGGGCAGTGGCAAGCCTCATTTTTGAGGGGCTGAGTAGGGAAAGAAAGACCAAGATAGGTATGTGGTGACACTTTCCCTGCTGATCTTTGTTTTCAACTAATTGTGATGCAGGACACCAGACACAGAAGCTGTATCTTAATATTTAATAGTTTTTAAAAGGCTTTTTTCTTTCATTAATTAATTTAATCACTTACTAAAACTATCTGAAGCCCTAGCAGCCACAAGACCCTGTGACAGGAATGGCACATGTAATTATGGGCCATGTGAGAAGTGCCTCCTTTTGTTTAAGACTTTTCACTCATTTTCAGTTGATACCTCCTCTTCCAAGTTTGTCAGGGAAAACAGCAGACATGCCTAATATGGACAACCTCCCCACTAATAGCTTATTGACTACAGCTCCATCTCCTCATAGAAGGCATGCTGGTTCCCTTAATCATCAAGAAATAGTGATGCCAGGCACCTGTTACTTTTTACTTTCCATTGTTGGGTTTTGCACTGTTAAAAATTTAAAACTGCCAGCTATTTCTGGTCACTAGAGACAGCGATTTCAAAAGAATAAACATATTGCTGCCTCAAAAATCCCATAAAGTCATATATACATTTTTAGTAAGAATTCATAAAATGAAACAAAAAGTATTTTATTCCTGACTTGAGAGGGAGGGGAGGGAAGAAGCTTTTTTAAAATATTCTGTGGAAAATTCAACAAGAAAATGCTTCCCACCACCGTTAATAGGACATCTAGGATTTCTAGTAGTGTCCTGAAAACAAACATCTCTACTCAAAATAGTGCCAGATTGCTACACAAGTTTTATGCCTGTCTGCATCTGTCCTGTTGCATCATTTTGCTCTCTTGATGAAGTACGTGCATCAATAGAAATATCAGTTACAATGCAACAAAGCCAACAAATACAGACTTAAGGTAATACTGCTAACAGTCTCAACATACAACACAGTATCCAATCCATTCTTATTTAAAGAACCCTTTTTGACAACAAGGAAATGAAGATCAACATAATTTTGCATGCGAAGTAATCAGTGAAAATTAAAATTTTTTGCACTAGTTTTAGTGTTAGAATTATTGAAATTTATATCACAACTGAGAACATATTTTCAGAGGAAACATAACCTTTGTTTTGAACTGTTTCTTTAGCTCACATATAAGAATTTAATTAAATTATTGAATTTAATTAAAATCAGAAGCAAAGGTCTAGGTCACTATTCAATCAGTTCAACAGACAACAAACAAAATTTCAATTCTTTCCCAAGGTCCTAAACTTGCGGAACTACATACACAACCTTAAATCTCTGCTCTGTGACACTCCCATCGTCATTTGATGAGACTGATTAAAATGAGTTAAATGTGATATAGTCTTTGCAGCATTGGAGCCTTACATCCCACACCTATTTTGCATGCACATGACGCTAATCCAACAGGGGTTCTGGATCCTTGGTTTGTTGCATTTAAGAAGCTACTGTCACAGTTAATTAAAGATCAAAGTCAGATACTCAGGCAAAACATTCAGAAAAGGACCTTTAAATAGCTTAGAGTTGGAAATGACGTAAAGTAAAAGCTATTCAACAAGACATGACAGGCTAGCTAAGAAGTATACCCAAGAAAGCATATAAGCACTAGAAAAACATTCAAGGAAGACATGCTTGTTAGAATCAAGATCTCCAATTACCCACTTTTTTCCTTCTCCTTCCCTGGG
>JAVJGG010000073.1:9963121-9975884 GCA_035590195.1 Aviceda cuculoides
TTAATCCACATGCAAGGCCATAAAGCTTGATCAAGAGGCAGTTCTGCAAGATTTCTTCCAAACTTAATTCTTTTTTGGTGTTATGCCTGGACAAATAGTCTATGAAAAAAATGAGCTATTTTATCCTGTGCTTTATGTAGACTTATATAGATATGACTTTTTGTCCACAAAACAGATTTCTTTGTAATATTATAGTTTAGGTCTGACTGACGATCACCTAACTACAAAAATTTCTTTTTAGTTTTAAGTCTTTGCCTGTCGCTCCCACTCAGCATGCACTGAGATTATTATTTTACAAACAAGATTAATGTTTCAGAAAATACATGGTGACAGCTGGGGGGGGTATATTAGTTTATAAAGAGTGATGAAGCAACAAACCCCATCTTTTGAGTTCTGACCACCATTGACATTAGGCACTTACAGAATTCAACCTATCAGTTAGGTTGGTAAAGAGATCACATGCACACTATGCTGGTAATACCATTGCCAATTAATGACTGGGACAGTAAGTCTCAAAGGTACTTTAGATCCTGCCTAAAATCAGCTTTGTTCCAACATAAGTGACTGGAGATTAAGAGAAAGAAACTTTGATCTGATTTCCTCCAAATAAAAGAAAGGTCAGAGCATATTGGGTGAATTACAACTTGTTAAAATGCCAAAACCAAATAACTGTTTGAAAAGGATGAATGCCCTGATCAAAGGCTTCCCCAACTCAGACATTGGAAAGGAAAGAATTATCTGCTCCATTCCCTTCACCTCCTCACCCCCAGCTGGAGTACTGCTTTTTTACTTTAGTATGTGTACGAAGGAAAAACATGGTCATTATTTAGGAATTTGGAATCACCAGTAAAAATACATATTAAATGTGTTTCAAACTAAGTCAGCAAAGATGATAGGTTTTTCTCCAGACTTGAGTGGTGCTCAAAGAAAGTAGCTTCAATTTTGTCTTACATAAGGGAATGTGAGTGATGAGTTCAAAACACATCCCAAGGGCTCATTCATTCTGAATTAGATTTGACAGAGCTCATGTTGACTATAAAGTTCACACAGATAACACACAAAACTGTTTGAAATTATAACAAGCATTTAATATGCTGAGTTAGAACAACCAGACTTTCTGCAACAAAATATTACACGTATGTGATCTCATAACTTAGAGAGCCCTGATGTTTACGTAGCAACTTTTTTTTGTATTACTGCATGCGCTTGCCTAGTAAAACAGCATATGGATAATCCTTTTGCATGCAGCTGATGTTTCTAGACCATCTAGTCTGCATAGCTGAAATATACACCATTCCTGTGGCTTGATTTTATTCAGGAAACATGGAAACAAACTTCAGGCAAAGCTTGCTTGCTCTAAATTGGCCATCTCTAAGTTTTTTGTTGTAGAAACTCACTCTTTTCAACTTAATACTTGGCTGCCAATTCTTCTCCTTACATACTCTTAAGAACTAACAAAATTGTGAACCATCAGAATTTCAAAGTGGCTACGTATTTATAACAAATGCACTGAAAAACCATCTTGCACTCTAAAACTGGGTTCTACACTAACATACAAGCCAATAATTTAACATGTGCTAAAAGAGATTGCTTTGAGTTATTCTCTGAACATATACGTGCATGCACATGCATACAGACTTTCATATATTCTTAACCGTTTGCTTGATGTTTTGGTGACCTTTTATTTAGTTCCAGCTGTGGGATGCACATACCAATCAATTCTCAACTCAGATGGATTTATCAGAACTCCGTATCTAAAATTGCCAATAAACAAATATGTAATCATTCTATTAAAAATGAAGCATTACATCTAGGTACATAGATTTGGAAATACCTAATTAACCATACTCTTCCAACTGCATACCCAAGAGGCGGAATACATCCTTCCTAATACCGTTTTGTTAGATCATTATGTCTTAGTTAATATCATCAGCAAATAAAACACGTAAGATTACAAACAGTGAATCTTAATGCATTCTGAGGTAACGATTACCTTTGGATTAAAATATCTGCAGGACTGGGGCTGTGAGCCTCCAAACAGAGCAATGCGATAATCATGTTTCTTTCTTCTTGGCCGCGTACCTTCCACTAACTCTTCTCTGTCTTCTGGGGAAAGCAGATGGTACCGCATCCCACCTGGAAGGATGACAACAACTGTTGCAGATCCAGTGTAGCTCATACATGGAAAGGGATGCTTCACAGGCACAGATAGGGAGGAGTGGGAAAGGGGGGAAAATGGGAAAACCAAGTTTCTACATTACACCTATACAGCTTTGATTTAAAAGGGAAGAATGCACAGCAGCAGATGAGGATGGGAGCATACATCCAGATTTACACCCTATTTCAAACTGCCTACTCCATGTGAAAACAGCACATGGTTACAGACTCCCATTATATATCAATTGATCGATCAGCTCATTTAGCCAATATTAACAAGCAACTAAGTTTGTTGCATTGAAACGGGCAAAAGGAAGCAAACCCAAAGAAAAGAAAAGGAACGGCAGAACTGGGAGCCTAAAGAGGACAACACTAACATTAAAAGAAGGGACTTGAATGCAATGAGGAGTCAACCATGCCTGCCTCCTCACTGCCCCAATTTCTGATTAATAAGGAAGGCATCTCTAGCACATTGTACCTCATGAAAACCCATCACTTTTGTTCTTAGCTTGACAGCACAAAGTATTAGTTACAATTGGTGTAAGAAAATAAGCACTCTCCTAAGAAACATTCCGAAGAACGCAAAAATATTAGTGACATTACGATCCACTAAAACCAGACACACACACACACAAAAAAAAAATCCTTATTTCTTAAACAATGCACCCAACTCCATGTCATACAAGAAGTATGACTGAGTGGTCAATGGTCAGCAAGTACTTACCAACATATAGGTTAATTTGAATCTTGTTCATTGAGACTGAAGGAAAACAGTCATGTACCATTTTTTAGATCTACACTAAAATGAAGCCAACTAGTTAACTGCTACCAAAATTTAAAAAATTTATTTCCAGAATATTTATTAACATCTAGGCTTTTCTTTCTTACATAACAATTTTACAAGTGGCGTCTAAAAACAAAAGGGAAGCTTGTCCCCTATCTCATCTGCACCTTCAGAATGCAACTCTCTGTAGGGTCAATGGTCAGTATATATTAGAGAAAAAAATAGCGCAACATATGCTTAACATTCCAATTTGCTTAGGGAAACTTTATAATATCAAAAATTTTGACATAAAATATTTCTTTTGTTAATTCACATACGAACATGAACAACACTGAAGTTACTAGCCAGTCCCAAAGGCATACTAACACTTCCAATTACCCTAACCACTCATTGACAAAATCTCCATTCCATTACTTGTCATGGAGTTTGTGTCATTTGCTAGGAGAAAAGAAATAAAAGTCACACTGTTACATAAGACGAGTTTTATTTATGTGATAATCTGCTAATCCAACTTCAGATAAACACAGCATCCTAGAGAGAACAGTGTCAGATGAATTTAATGTGAAAGCGTTGTCAGAGCACTTTAAAGCAAACAATTTTCAAAAATTCCACAGCATTTTTTTTAATTATACGGAACATTAAAAATTTCACCTAGAGGTCAACTTACTGATCACCATTTTAAGGCATTCTGGATTATCCTGAATAAGTGGTTCAGCCTGAACTGTTTTACTTAAGAAGTTCTTTGATATAAGAGGAAATCGGACTTTAGCAAGAATATCAACCATGTATGGCTGGCGATTTGGCTCATCATACTTCAGCCATCTGACTGCTGCATCATAAACCTTAAACAAGAGAGAAGGAAAGAAAAGGATAAGGTACATCACCACACAGTAAGACAAATAACTAAACCTTAATGCTCCAAATTGATTCTTCTGCCTGTTGGCAGTTAATTTACAGTAACATTTTAGTATGTAGGGATCTATCGCCATCTTCCAAAAAAAAAAACAAAAACAACCCCCCAAAACCACCAACAAAACCCCCCAAAAGACAATGCTTAGATGTGAAGCAAAACAAATGCACAACCACAGAATAAAACCTAGCTATGAACTTAAAAAAAAACAAACCCCACTACTTCTGCTATGTAACTTTTTTCTCCTCCAAATGGGAAGCATGAATCTGCATGAATCACATTTATGTGGGTAACCCCTGTACCAGCTTAAGTCTAATATGCATAGAGTTCCATGCCACAACACAGGTAATACTTGTCCAGAAATGCTGAAATAGCTTCTACTTGATATAGTCTCCTGAGCTGACAAACTGCTTCTGTTACCAAATCATAGTGCTGGGGATCCAAATATATTGTCATTGTTGTGTCTTAGGGGACCATTTAAATTAAAGTTTTTAGCTGCAGACTGCTGTAAATTTACCATTCAGAGAGCCTCCTCTCTATCTCCTCTTGACAGGAAAAGATAAAGGGTTTTCTTAGGGGGCAGGGATGACAGAACAGGGAAGGTAAATAGAGGAGAGTTCTGTGTTCTGATTGTCCTCGGGGTCAGGAAGGAATGAAATGAAAATCCAGTATTATCTATGTACTAAGATACTTCCATGCTGCTCTCAGACATAGCAAGGTTGTCTACCATGCTGCCGCTTTAGAGTCCGCATTAACTTCATTACCAGCGATAGCATAGCCAATACCTATTCCTGTAGCTGAAACTGATCAGTCATCAGTGGTGAGGGACAGAGGTATAATGTGGAAAGACATTTAATGGCAGAATTAGTTATTCAGAAGGACTGCTAAACCACCTCAGCTATAATTCTGCAAAATGACCAGGGAGCAAGGGAGAGGTAAAGAAATAAAAAATACTTAAGGCTCAATTCCATCAGCTAAGGAAATTCAACAGAATGACTGGGACAGAAACATTGTATCCCTTCATCAACAGAAACATTACTTGCACAAAGGAAAAATAGGACAGCTAGTAATTACAGCTACATTCCTTTTTTTGATAAAGGTAAATATGCTTTACACCAATACAAAAGTTAAGAGTATAATGTCAACTTTCTAGCAGTAACTCCTGAGAAATAAGATTCCTATAGTATCACTGGCAAACCTCTGTAGTTTCATGCTGCACACTGCCACTTCCCTAAAGGAATTATAATGATGTCATGCTGCCTACACAAAATTTCAACCACTGCTGCCAAGTTAAAGTGTGCCATCCTACCTTACCAACAAAAGTTCAAGAATGTAAATTCCAAAGTGTCATTTTGGCTGCAAGCCAAACACCACTTCCAGCTTTGAGGATGTTACACTGTGACCTGACCTCTTCCCAGCAGGTGGGAAGAATGTTGAACTGTGATGTAACTCATATTTATACTTGTAACTAGCCAAATATCATATTCAATCACCTGATATTAACCCCCACTCATTTTCATTGAAGCTTTTTACTGCAACAGATACATTGAAGAAAACACATTAATTTTGTGAAAGCTAAACTTGGAAATCAGGAAAACATCTAAGTGGATACTCATACCACCTTGGCTATGAGATCCCTCTGTTGCACTTCAAAGGTATGAGTCAATTCCTGATGACATACCCAAACGTGTTACCTAGTTCAAGCAGCAGAACAGCATAGCTAGAAAGGCACAACTTCAGTTTGTTTTCAACAGATTTGACTGAGAAGCTACAAGAAGTACCCAGCAGCTACAACCATCCTGCAATCACCTCTTTGGGCTGCAGTGCAGACACCTATACTCTTCCTATTTTCCTGCTGTAGGAAGAACAAGCTAGCAAACGAGCATTCAGGGCTGTGCTATAAGCTGAATCAACCTTTCCAAATGGCACAGCTGTGAATGTGATTTCTACCACAGGTTACAATTTTTAACTGAGTGAAACTCTGGGCTCCTTTCAGCCACCTAAATTGTGTCCACTCCCTAAATAAGGGCTTTCCATCAATCCATCACTCAATGCATCTAGTTTTCAGTGTTTTGTTCATCTTGCTTCCAAGTCCCTCAGTTCCCCAAGCTTAACTTGGGTATGCATACATTTCCATCAGAAGTAACTCCTCTCTGAAATGGCCTGAGACCATACTCAGGTAGAGACATGCAGTTTGCTTACCACTTTGAAGTAGTTCACCTTCACCAATAGCACATGAACCCCAATCTAGGAGCAACCGCTATACACTAAACTTAATTCAGCTCATGCACTATGGAATCAGAAGCCCTATAGCTACCTCGATAAAGGAAACTGGTTTGCTTACTCCCTTTATGACTTTTTTTTTTCCTAGTTTGCTGAAAAAACACATATAATAACCACACTTGAAATGTGTGTATTCATTAATAATTGGTTTTAACCAAGCTAGGATGCACCTTTCTTTCTACAATTTAGCAAGCACCATGCACATCATATACTGTAGGAACATCAGAAGTGAGATACTTTAAACCAGTTCTTGATTAAAAAAAAAGATAGTGA
Source organism: Aviceda cuculoides (assembly GCA_035590195.1). Taxonomy (NCBI): domain Eukaryota; kingdom Metazoa; phylum Chordata; class Aves; order Accipitriformes; family Accipitridae; genus Aviceda; species Aviceda cuculoides. The sequence continues at coordinate 9,969,529 of JAVJGG010000073.1, forward strand.
AGTTCAATGCTCTTAGCTGTTATGAAACAGGGATCTCACCTGGTCTTCTGCCCTCACTGTCAATGTATCTTGGTTCAAAAGATGTGTCACACGCTTAACATCAAGCTGAAGAAACTCATCTGTCTTGTAAACTTCAGTGAAATGCTGATGGATAAAGTCATCTGCAGTGGCTTTCAGTTCTGGACAGTCTAGGCATTCTGCTAACACACTTATACCTATGAAGGAAAAATTAAGAAAAAAACCCTTCCAAATTGGAACTGCAATTACCTTTAATATATTAAAATAGAATAAAATTACTGTAATTTCAGGTGATACTTGCAACCCCAGTTTATTACCATGCTTTTTTTTTTTTTAAACACATGCTATCATAACTCATCTGCAACTCAAGGCAAACTAAGATAAGCACAAGCTGCTGATCCCAATCCCTGCTGAACTAATTGGAGAGTCAGACCTGCAGCACTTGCTGTATTAACTATCTCTCCAGCGCTATTTCCTGTTTTTACCCTTACGAAGCAGATAACAGTACCTTAACCAGGTCTGAGCCATATCACAATAACAAAGCCTCACCAGAACAGCTTGAGAAACCAGATCTGGGTTTTATGACTTCCCGTGACCTGCTCATGCAGCATTAGTCCCCAGCTAAGCCCAAATTCCTTCAAGAGTCACAGTGAACTGAGACTTTTCTACACAGGTAGCAGAGTTGGCTGCAGACCAACACAAAAAAGTCAAGCTGATTCTGCTGCAAGGGCAGAAGGTTGGCATAAAGGTCTAAATAGCAACTGCTACTGAGAAGCACCATTTCCAACCTTCCCATTAGAAACCAGGTAAGCACAGAGCTTTTCAGCAGCAACTTTCGCTCATCATGCTACAGTCTTCCTCCTCCTATGGAGATGGCAAGTGGGGTAGAAGCAACTCATCAACGCATGGGCTGCAACTAGCCTGAGCTGCTCCAAGTAGTAAAATGCACACTAGAAAGATAAAATCCAAGTGTATGACCTCTTGACAAAATTTCAAGAGATTCAAAATAAGCCATGGTTTCTTTCAAATACACATTTTTAAAAAAAAAAATGAACTGTGGTCTTGCCTATGAGTCTGCACAGAACACATTTCAACTTGTAAACGCCTAGAGGAAAAATCGATCCAATCTTTATCTCCCTTTTTGCTGTAAATTAGCAACAAAGTATGCAAGTGTTGGAGACCATAATTAATTTTCTAGTTAACAAAAACCACAGAGAAGGGAATATGCCTCAAAGCAAGCATAAGTCGCATTTTCCTTAGAAGGTAATGTCTTTCTTCCAGTGGTTGTTTCAGAGCCACAGCTGTACTGCACCAAACTGTCAGTTGAATCATTATAATTCAAATACTCTGCAAAGCATTTCTATTGATACTATAAACATCGATAACATAACTGAGATGTTACTACAAGAATTACATGACAAATGTCAATAAGAAACCCTATGAACAAGTTTATATTTAATCTCTGATTAAAGAAAGTACACCGAATCTTAAGCATGAAAAAGCATTTAGTTGTACTTGTTGTTTACCTTTTCTGTAACACCAAGTTCACATTAGGGCTACAGAACGTATTAAATATCAAACTTGCCCAGATGACATTCATGGATTTCAGTCAAAATGAAGAGCAACTAAAACCAAAAGTAACCTAAACTTATCCTGTTCATACTTTCAGAAGACATGCTAGTTTTGTAGAAATTACAACTCTCTCAAATTCTGTCTCCAAGTACAGTAACAACAACTGAAAGCTCCACCTTACTAAACAGCTGAGGTTCTCTAACAAACAAGAAGCTCCAGGGTGCTGCCAAGCTGGGATGAAACCTAGCACAGTCAGTGGGCCCTGGTACTGGCAAGACAACTGCCAGGTTGTTTTGTTTACAGCAAGGGACAACAGTTCAGATTCAGAGCAAAATTATTTTTACATGCCTGGATTTAGCCAAATATTACTGTTAGACAATACTATCTATTTTTCAGGAACAGCAAAGTTAAAAACTAAGCAGTAAATGTAAGTTTGCATTTCTCTTACCAAGACAATTGGAAGCATCAACTTGTTCTTTTAAAAAGTCCACACACATTTTTTTCACAGGTTCAATTTGATATTGGTTTGCTGCATCTAGTAAAGACTGGACATTATTGCTGTTAACTGAGATTCTGCAAAACAGAAGGCATAAAATTAGCATCACTAAAATTACCTACTTTGCTGTAGAAAAAAAAAAAAAAAGCAACTCACACCAATTCACATAAATAGCAAAATTATTTCCCTGCTATTTACCCAAGAATCTTTCAAACACAGTCTGAAGACGCAACCTCCCTTCATGATCTTTCCAAATTGCTTTCATTTGCCCTGTGTTACTGAGGAAGGGCAAAGAGTAACCAGTCCTGGATTCTGAAGAGTAAGCCTTTAACACTGGCCCTCTGCAGTACTGTACTATTGCTTTGATTTGTGTGATTAGCCACTTTCACAAAACAGAAAATAAACAGAACCTTTTTTCTGACAATCTCCTACTTCCAAACAGGCATCAGCAAAATCTGTCTAAACTCATTGTCAAGACTGCTCTGGCTCATTTGCCTAGAGTGCACAAGTAGAACAAGCAGTTTGGCAGTGTTTCAAGAGAAGGTACAGAGCCCACAAAGTCTTGGGCACAAGGGGAGGCAACCATATGGCTGGCGTGCTGACACTGACTATCTCTCACCACTGATGGAGTATACAACAAGATTCCTCTCAAAGAAAGGAGAAAGCCTTCCTAAGGGGAGTTAATCCCATTGGTACAAAGATGAAAGGCCTACCATCCATCTGTCATGACAGCTGATTATGGAGTACTGTTTACAATCCTGGTCATCTGCATAAGCTGTGTTTAAAAACAAAACAAAACAAAAAAACCAAACACACATATAGACAACTCAAGATAGGAGGGAAATGCTGTTCACAGAACAGTTATCCGTCCTGCTTGTCCTGAGATGACAGTGTAGCTCCTGGAAATGGTTCTGTGTGATAGCTACCATGGCCAGAAAGAGAAACCCTACTGATATCAATAAGGGCCTGAATTTCAGAACAATGGGTAATATAATTTGACTCCAACACTGAAGTCAAAAGCTTGAAGTGCTTTGAATTGCTTTCTGGAGACAACCGCCCCTCTCTTTAGTCTGTAGGGCTTCCTACTGGTTAAATAAAAAGGAAAAGGGAAGAAGAATAAAAGGTCTAGTCATATCAGGCTTTAAACAAAGTAAAGAATTGTAATGGTTAACAAAAGTGATGACTCACAAAAGCATTATTTTAAGATTTTATCATTTACAATTGGCAGGCTTCCTAAAAGAAGTGTCAGCTTTAAGTAACAAAACTACCTTGCAGTATAAGCAAACTCCACAAGCTGCTCAATAATGTCAGGTTCTGCATCTTTTAGCTCCACTTCAAAGGACTTTGATTCAAGCATATTTGCTGCGAATAGATTAAAATACAAACTACATCAATACTCTAGTTATTGTACATTTTGAAAACAGTAGAAAATAAAGTGATTATACAAACTAGGAACCTGCTAAAAACTGTACACAGTTGATTACTGTTTTCCCAGGATTACTAATGCAAGTCAGGAAAGAAAGGAGGCGGTGGGACAAACAAGGTAACTGGCGTGTGTGCATGTTTGTATTATGTAAATTATGACAAACTCTATTAAACAGAAAAGGTCATAGACGCTGTTGACTGCAGTGCAGACTGCCAAGTTAGCACTACGAAAACCAGGAAGCGCATGCTGCACTGTCAGAAGCTATTTTCACATTCAAGCTGGTAACAACAGAGACAGCTCTGAGCTCCCCACATCCAGACACAGCACTGTATGCCCACAGATGGTTACAAACTGACCATTGAAAGGCACAGTTATTTTACTTCTACTCAACTTTAATGTGTTTTATAGCACAGTAATTTTAGAATTCATGGGTAAGGCATACAAAAGTATGAGAGATACTACATAACTGGATTTGTAAAGACAGCATAAATGCAAGAATATTTACATTTCTGAAAGCCCATTTTATATGTAGAAGTGCCTAATGGCTGGAAGCAATGGGGCAGCCAAATTCTGTCATGGGAGTAAAAACTGCCCATTTTCAAGTTACGGGAGGGAGACCAACTCTAATACAGACTATAGGCCCCAATCAATAAAAGAGCTTACATATGAAGTAACACTTGGTCAAAAGAGAGTTAAAGGGAAAATGAAGGGAAGGGCGAACAGAGATGAATGGAAGGACACGAAATGGTGAAACCTTCACTTGTACTTAGCCACAAGTCTAACAGCATCATGAAAGATTATAATCAATTTTGAAAAGACTTACTAGTAAACATCAAGTTAAAAAAATGACTGGCTGAAGCGAGCACAACACGGTGAGCTGGGATCTTTCTTTCTTGAACCATAAGAATGACATCACATAGAGTTTTCTAAATCAGAGGAAAAAAACAAACAAAAAATGCAACAATCACCATTTTCAAAAATCTTTCAACAATATTTCTTTAAAAACAGCTTATAGAAATTCATTGCTTTTCTTAATCCTCACAACTCAAGAGTATTATGTAATAAAAAGATATTCTGAAAGTCAAAGTTAAGTTCAGTAACCTGGAGAACTAGCAAAGTTCAGATTACCCATGAAGTTGTACTTTAAGGATGGTCACAAATAACATATGAACTCCGATTAAAGTTTTTCCTGTGGCATTTACATCAGCCTCCAATAATGTAGGCTTTGCAGCATCTAGCAGGGGCTGCATTTATATTACACTCTTTTCATCCACCAGTGGCTCTCTTCTCTACTCAGCTGTCAATTTTCAAAAAAAGTCATAGGAACCTTGTATCTGAAGGCTCCCATACTGCCCAACCAGAGTAAAAGTGATGAACAAATTCAAAGAATTCAATGGAACATTTTTAAGAAAATGTATCCCAAAAATAACACTTCTATGGAACGGTTTGACTGGTCACACCTGATGAGCAACTAAACTTCCAGAAAAAAAAAAAGTATTTCTCATTTGCTTGCTATTTGTTTGTAAGCAATTAGTTTCTCCCCTACACATGAACTGTCATGCGCTAGAAGGAGAAAGGACAGTGACAGAACTCAAAGTTGTCAGCAGACATGAGAGGAGAGAATTAGGATAAAACCACATAATTTTAATAGATTCTCAAATGGTATCCTTTCTAAGAACATACTGACTGAAATAAATGCATACCATATCACAGTTAATTGTAACATCCTCTTTATTAAGAAAGAAAAACTGAGCAGCACTGCTTCCGAAAAACAGGAATTCACTTTTGACTACTACCGTAAGTTCATGGACCTACTTTCAAAAACATCTACCTACACTCATCCCAATACTAACTCCAGAAAAGAGCATTTCTACTGTAGGAAGTATATACTTGCTTAGAACCGCGTGAGAATGTTTTCCACATACAAACAATATTATCTACGGCACACCTCACAAGGCTGATAATCCATATATGCAGCCTCTTCAAACCAACCTATTTGTTAGTTTCTTGAAGGAAAGGACACTCAGAAGCATATGCTGGACAAAATACAAATAATACATTTTGAAAAAATATTTTAATTAGAAGTTAGATGAGGAGAGACATACAGCCTCATTTGTACATCTGTAGCTTTAAACCATTCAGGATTGAAACAACAAAAACCAGAGACCATTTGAGAAAATTTTCAGAGGAAAACCTTTAAAGCTGAAATTCCTAGCCCATCTGGTTCAAAACAAGTGTCAGAAACTAGCAGTACAAGATACCATAAAATCCTGTGGCCAAGCTTTGCTAAGACTTGCAAATGTTGCTGGAACTCCACACTGCATTTCTAAAATACATTTAGTGCCTCAGCTCAGGATCTGAAGCACCTTGGATATTCTAAGGCCTCTCTCGGTATGGGAAGAAATATCTGTCAACCAAAATTGACCATAATTTTAATTTCTTTCCCTGGGATGTTTCTGGGTGTGACTGTTTGTATTGGCTTTGTGTGGCAAGGTTTTGGTAGCGGGGGGGATTTACAGAGATGGCTTCTGTGAGAAGCTGCTGGAAGCTTCCCCTGTGTCCGACAGAGCCAATGCCAGCCAGCTCTAAGTTGGACCTGCTGCCAGCCAAGGTCAAGCCAATTGGTGATAGTGGTAGCACCTCTGTGATAACATTTTTAAGAAGGAAAAAAGTTGCAGGACAGACAGAAACAGCAGCTGGAGAGAGGAGTGAGAACATGTAAGAGAAACAACTCTGCAGACACCAAGTCAGTGAAGGAGGGGAAGAAATGCTCCAGGTGCTGGAGCAGAGATTCCCCTGCAGCCTGTGGTGAAGACCATGGTGAGGCAGGCTGTCCCCCTGCAG
>JAVJGG010000073.1:9982984-10002163 GCA_035590195.1 Aviceda cuculoides
AAACACTACTTAGCAACAACTGAAAACATCAGGGTGTTATCAACATTCTTCTCATACTGAACCCAAAACACAGCACTGCACCAGCTGCTAGGAAGACAATTAGCTCTATCCCAGCTGAAACCAGGACACTTGATATGGAAACTGCTGCCGCAATATGGATACATCTGTCATTCCAGTTTTGTCTCTTGATCTCTTGAGCCTGGGTCTACTCACCCATCTCCCCGTGCCTCTTCTTCATTCAGATGAAGCCACACTGCTTGCAAGACCTCTCCCTTCTTTCCTTTCCCATCCTCCTGCCAGCAGTGCCTCTGCCTTTTGTGGGCAACGTGTGTGTGTTCGGGAAGATAGGGAAGCTGAGGAGAATTGTGTGTCCTAGTAGGAACATAAGAGAGAAGGTGAGGGTTGTGCTGGACGTGGAGGACATCTCATGCCAACTTGCAGTGCAGCTTTTGCCATGAGGGGAAGGCACCCAAGGGAGCACTGTGCTCTTCCCACGGAGATCAGGAGAAATCCCTCCTTCCCATGCCAAGCCACACCTCCCTTCAAAAGCACAGTGATCCTCTCTGAAATATTTAATGCTATTGTGACACTTTGCAGTATTACATTCCTGTTTCTGGCAATACTGTAGTGAAAGACTCAAATGCCTTGGCTTGGCTTTTGTGGCAGGCTGGGTGCCCTCTGCTTAAGCCGGCATGGATGACTGATGGGTGCAAGCAGTGCTGCTGTCATGAGTAGAGCCAACAACCCAGGTGAAGCAATGAAATCAAACAGAAACCTGTGACTTTGTATCGGTAACAGGCTTCGTTCAGTATATATTGACTGAAGAGGAGCTAGCACATTTGGAATGAAAGAAGGATTGCCCAGATGAGGCCCTAACTACATATGTAACAGACACAGCGTTTAAAACCAGTTCTCCTCTTGAGTTTGTGATCAATTCATATTCAGTGGATTAAAGAAATATCAGCCAATGTGTCACGGCAAAGAGGAACAAGATCAATGACAAGCACTCAGATCAGATGCTACTGGATTAGTGGAAATATGACATGAAAGGTGAAAATAATTGCTTAGTTGGGAATAGTGTTAAACCAGGGATTGTCAGCAGGTTCGACTTTTTGAAGTGGACTGGGTGTGGGTCGCAGGTATATTATCTAACAAAGTGGCAAAATACTTTCCAAATTGTAGTGCTTCTGATTCTTTCCATCTTAACCCATCCCAGATTTTTTTTTTTTAAAGAAACAACCTCAAGGCTGTTCTTCAGTTATCCCAGAGCAGTCCTTTTTTTTGCTATACAGCTGCAAATAGAAATTTTAACTGTGTTATGCCAGGAGTGCCAGGACAAGTTATAGCATTGATGCTCAAAGGCGGCCTAAACTTCAAGGAGAAAATGGGCTTATCACCACATGAGCCAGGGTGCCTTACTGTATGCATTAAGGAGATCAAATGTTTATTTCCTTGTACCCCCAAAAGCAGTGGGAGAACTTAGACTTCCAGAAATCAGTATTCTGGTTTTGACTGGCACATTTTTAACTGTTGCTGGTCTTCTTAGGATCATGATCTTACTGGGTGCTGGTGGCCTCTTCTGAGCAAGGACACCTTGTCCCACCTTTTGTCAGTCGCTCCAAGCTGTGCTTGAGCACAAGGGGAATTTGGTCTAAATGGTTTCCTTGTGTTTGAAGTATTTCCAGGATACTACCTCCTGTACAGTTTACTAGAGGTCCTTCTGATTTCTTAGCTTGGAGAGCTGTTTTAATGTCTTGAATTAAGGCTTTCTCACTGCTTGCTTCTAGAGTCCAAGTACTCTTTTCACATGGTTTTATTTCTTTTTTCTTAATGAAATTGTTCCCTTTTTTTTTCCTCTCATGTTTTAGAGTTGTGTATTCAGTGCTATTGGAGGGGAGTCTCTCGTTTTCTTACCATGCTGTGTACTGTGGCTTACAGCATCCCCTGGCATCCCAAATTTTCTGTTCCGATAGATGTGTCAGTTGCATTAAAGCCTTAAAGGCAGAGGGAAGAGAGGCTAAAATGGATTTATACTTTACTTGCTTATTCATGATGTGAGGAAGTTGAGGGTTTTTTGCTTCCTTTTTGCATTAAAGATTAAGCTCCCCTTTGAAAACCTGGACCACGAAATAGTTTACAAGGGAAGCACCAACTGGCAGTGATTCTTTTACAGACCATGTACTGCTGTACGTACTGTTTAATGTTTACTGCTTGTTCACCCAAGCAGTAATGCTTATTGGAAAGCAGACGTTTGTGCTGGGGAGCAGGAGGAGCGGGGCTGCCCCAGGAGGGAACCGGCTGCTGAGGTGAGCCCAGCCTGGCAGGGCAGAGCCCTCGTGGGCAGGCTGCCGTCCCCCACATCCAAACAGGGCCGGGGTAGGGACAGGACCTGCCAATGGTCATGGGAGGAGACGAGGTGACAAGGAGCTCTGGCCCCTGGGCAGTGGGCAGGGGTCCTGGGCAAGGGTCGTCAGGGCACTGCAGCCTGCCCGTGCGCTCAGAGCCCGGACGGTTTGGATGAGGGAGGTTCTTCCAGCGAGACAACACTTAATGTAATTGGTTTTGAAAGTGTACCTCCTGCATTCTCCCAAGCTGAATTTCATGCTATTTAATTGCGCTGTTGTAATATAACTCGTCTGTATTTCAGTGGTGAGGCTTGGGACATGATGGGTTAAGGAGCAAGTGCAGCTTTGTCCTGGCAGCCCAGGTTGATACGTGCCTTTTGTCAGGCAGCGGTGCTTTTTTCACGCCGGCACTTCCATTTTAGCTTGTTGTGGAATGATGTATTGCCAGAGCCAGCCAAAGGAGGCAACTGTGACAAACGCATGTAAATACTCTGAAAACAATCTCCTTTTGGGAACAGCTAAAGCAAACAAGACAAGGAAAGCAGAGGACTCCCTGGATCCCTGTTTGGCTGACCCCAGCCAGTGGGTGGGATGAAGTTAATTCTGCCGCAGGAGGTGTTGCACAAAGTCATTAACATCTGCTGTAGGCTGAATACATCTCCTGGGTTTTGGAAATGTTTGGAACTAATTCCAGACCTTTTCCTTCATTTATCTTTTCCACTCTGAAGAATGATAAATTGCTTAAAGTTACTGGGCATCAACTTGATGAAGACTTAAACGTGCATTCTTTTTAGTGAGTTTGAAATACCATAACCTTAAAGGGACAACACACAATAGGATATTGCCTGTCTTGTTCCAGCACCTTCTGTCCATTGTAGCAACCAGACCCCCGCCAATGGCTGTCCTCTTCTCTAGAGAATTAGTCTTTTCTTGGGAGAAGCCTAGCAGAAAAACGATTACCTACACCTAAATAGCTCCTATTAGGAATGGCTCTTGGTGCTAATAAGTCTACTTGCTAAGTAGGGGAATTCAGGCAATATGTGTTTAAGTGTCTGAACTGGTTTAAGCTCACAGTAGGTTAGCCTCCAAACTGGAAACAGGATCAGGTAGTAGTAGAGCTGTTTGTGCAAAAGTCCAAATCAACGGGTAAAACTGCCGCCTTGTGTGCTGGAGAGCGTCAATCTCTCCACAGCTAAGGTTTCAGCAGTTCAGAGATTTATTTTCAGCCAAATAATAAACATTATCCAACCTTCCAGTAAAAATCTGTATTTGAACTCTTTGAGTGTGACTATTTTCAATATGAGTTTGTAACTTAGTAGCTTTAAACGTCTTTTTTTTTTTTTTTAAGTAGGAACATGTAAGACAATGTAGGAACAGTAAAGCCAGGGACTGAGTTTATCTGAATTACCTTTGTCTCTGTGAGCTTTACCCACAGCTAAACTGAGGTACAAAAAAGGAGCATAACAATAGCAGTTGAGCAAAGTTTATGCAGTCTCACCTACCAATGAAGGCTCACAAATGTTGGATTTCATCAACAGAAAAAGTTGGTATCAGCAGCTCCGATTCACAGCTTTTTACTGATTTCCCAGGGTGAACAAGGGATATTACTGAGACCTTTCTACTTCAATGAGCTGATGAATTGCTTCTTGTTCAAAGACCAAAAAAAGGAGAAGAAAGGATTGCTTTCATGTAGGGAAAACCCTTAGGGGGGCACAATTATAAATTTTTTGTAGCAGCACACTAGGAAATAGCTGAACTCTCTGCATAGTGATGTTGGATTCTATCATCATTTAAAGGAACTCGCAGCCTCTGTGCCCCACCAATACACATGCTGATAGTTCTATATATACATTTTTAAACAAACCATGTTTTTCCATTCCAAATGATGCCTGGAATGGGATGCCTTCAAGGAAACAATGTGTGAGTCATCCTCAAGAGATGTGCAATTGAGGCACGTCCTTTGGAACAAAGTCATGTATATCCAGCTAAAATATCCAATTATAAACAGTATTATGTTACTCGCATAATTGCCCAATGGCCCTAGAAGCAGTGTGGGTTTTTTATGACAGTAAGAATGAATGTTGATTTGTTGATGCTAGAAGTTACAATAACATCACATGAAGATTAAAATGACATTTCAGTGATAGTTTGTTCTGGATTATGTTAAGAAAAGAAGTATGAGCCTGTGATCATTTAAGACTCATAAAACTTTTACTCCTTATTAAACACTTGTTTGAACATCTGAATGTAAAAAGTACTTTCTGAGAGTTAATTCTCATGGGAACCTCAGGGTGGGTGGAGAAGTCACTATGGATTTTGGTGCGTAAGATAGAAGCACTCACAAACTTGTGTGGATTGTTTTTTTCTGTGTACCTTTCTGTATTATGAGAATACTATTATAGAATAGATTTTCACACATTTCCAGTCATACACAGGCTTAACACTGGCTTTGTTTCTCACCCCCTTGGCTCTAGTTTTTAGTATGGGAGGTATGGGAGGTATGGGAGAACTAATGCAAGGAGAGTAAGGTTTGAGAAGAGGTAAGTATGTGTTAGAGCCTGCTTGTTGCAGGTGTGGGATGGAAGGTCTCACAAATTATAAAGAAATGGTATGGTTTATTTAGGAGGAGCAAAATAATTTTATGTGACCTGATGCATGAAATTCAGGGTGTATGGAATCCATACGTGCAGCCAGCGGGCCCCCTGCTCGGCTGTAATACTTTCTTTCCTGTTACTGCTGCTGTTCCATCCTGTTACTAGAATAGGTCCTGTTGCTCTCTCCATTCCTGGGATAGCATGCATGTGCCATATGGAGCTAGCACAAGAATAAATGATAAGCTGAACTTCACCCACTCTTCAGAGAATTGACAGGACCTAGGGTGAATAATAAGGGCTGTAGAAGGGAACCAGAAAACACTGGTTAGTTAGCAAAGTAAAGGGACTACACAGACAAGTTCTGTCATTTTGGCATTTACTTGAAGAAAATAAAATACCTAGCCCCTCTAACTCTTCTCTCCCTAGTCACCCACCAGGCTGAGGTGTTTGGATGTTTTTATAGCACAGAAGTGGGAGACCTTGAGAGCCTGGGAGCAGCCTGGACTCTGAACGACTGCTGAAGGAGTAGTGATCCTTGGTGTTAGTAATGCATATGCTATTGGGAGTGACTAGACTTGAGAAATCATCTTGGAATGACACTGATGTATTTGTCATGCTCATTTGATTGCATATTTGTTTTGTGGGTAGGAAGAAGCTGGTTTTGAAAGAAACAATTAATTATGATTAAAGGAAGCTGTTCTATAGTCGATTGTAACTGCTTTCTGGAGCAGATCATGAGGGTTGCTGGATTGCCGTCTTTCACTGAGTCCTCCAGTGACAGTTGTATCTCCCTATTTCCCTACCTGTAATATTTTACAGCTTTCCTTTTTAGTGTTCTTCCCCTTGGATCCTCTTGGAGGTCTTAACTACCCTTATTCAACAATCATTCCTCTGTAATTTTCCCTTCCTTTATGTTGCCTGGACTTTCTCACAGCTTTTAGTCACAACCTAGAAATTCTCTCAGAAGTATGAGCCAAGGTTATGCAGCTAGGCCATATCAGATTGGATCCTTGGCACAGATAGCTGAACCCCTGGGGAGTGACAGAAGAGGTGACAAAGAGAGGTTCGAAAGCCACACTTGGTAGGAGGTTACAAGGTGCAGTAGATCTGTCTGGATCCAAGCCCAGGCAATGCTAAGTGAGTACATGTTGCAGGGATGCTGGGAATAGTATGGCTGCTTTCAACAGCATATCATGTTACCCCTTTAGAAAATAATCTGAAATTCAAACAAATTAATAAAACTCTTTATGAGTAAGCAAGGGTCATACAGTGCCTGTTACACACTGACCTACGATATTTCACTTCTTCAGTCATGGCAGTGTGTGGTTATCTCCTCAATAATACATGTGCAACTGGGATATAATAGGGGCTTTACTGGTTTCCACTGGGCAGTGAGCAGGACAAGTTGCCTATGACACAATCACTGACCCACTTTTATCTGAAACAAACAACCCTTTTCTCTCCTCCCCTGCAAACAATAAGATTGTTAGACTGAAGGCCAAATTCATGTTGTTGTGAACAGCTGCAAATCCACTGACGTCAGCAGAGCTGTAACCACTTAGTAAAACAGTGAATCCAGCTCGTGGTGGTTTTTTGGATGAAGTTCAGTGGAACAATTGCATTCTATCTATCTAAAATTCTCCCCAGTTTTTCTTTAGATGGATATGTTTTCCCGTGTCCTGCGTAGCACTGAAGCGTGCTGTCAAGCAGCTGCTCGTGCCGTGTAAATGATTTTTGCAGCTGTCTACTTTATGAAGCAGATTAGAGTCTGGCTGGATGAACTAGCTATATCATGGAATTGTATGAGATTTTAAAAGGAGAAATAAAGCTTAGTATCTCAAGGGCCAAAAACCCCACGATATCCCACAATGCAGGAACTCTGAAGCATACAAGAGAGGTGCAGACCCTACATGGCCAGCAAGAAGCAGGACTATAATGTTCAAAGGGCTGCTCAAAATAGTCTTAATCTTACAACATGAGGTCCACTCTGGCTTGATCTTTCAAAGTGTCTAAAATCATTAGTCCTGTTGACATAGACCTTGAGTTACACAAATCTAAGTGAAGCAGAGAACCAGCACTGCAGAAGTTCAAGCTTAAGAACAGTCACTGCTGATTGCAAGGACTTATTTTTTTCTGTTCTCCTGAGAAGAAGGGAAAATCCGAATGGGAACGGAGAAAATGCTGGGAGGGCATAATGATCTCCAGTGGCTTCAGCACCAGCTTCCAGACCAACACTGCTGTACCTGAGGTACAGTGGAGCAAGTTGTTTGACCTTTGGCACAAGAAATTACTTCAAGAGACTATGTCTACATTAGGTTAGATTGTGCTGATCCTACTCCCTAATCAGGGCAGATGCATGGGAGTTGCACTCGGGTTCTTCCCACTGAAGTTGCATCTGTCTCAGGAGTTTGCATTCTCTGTGTTGAAATGGTAGATAAGTAAACAGGATCTTTCAGGGGAAAAAAAAAAAAATATTGCATCTTTTAATTTAGTCAAAACTAGTTTCTGTATGGACATTTGTATAACTAAGAAATTCTGATAGTGTAAGAATGTTCACAGGTCTAATCTTCATTTAAGTTATACGATGAAGTATTTACAGGTTACCAAGGTGGACTTTCTAAGGCTGATATGAGCATAATACAAGATCAGCAATCAGGGGCTATTGATTATGTTCTTTGTGCAGAGTCACGTTTAGGCTGACATTTGATCCAAGCAGTGTGGATGACAGTGGTTTGGGATGCTTACAATGGGTAACTGACAAAAACGAGGAGATGTAATAAAATTCTTAGCACTGAGATGCAACAATTTGATGAAAGATACATGCCTGAATCACCGAGGGAAAACACTTTATGTACAGGATGAATTCTAAGTGTCCCATCTTCGTGTTGCTTAGCCAGAGGCTGTGGGAAGAGCAAACAAAGAACATGTAATTGTTCCCACACAAGAACAGACAAGCCTACACTGAAAAGATAATGAGTGAAACTAGCAGGATTCAGGGACATTACATGCAGTCTCCAAGGAGAAACAAACTTCAGTCTGAGACCTCGAAGATCAAAAGGAGTCAAACCACTTACAAACCCTTTGAGAAGACACAGGAGGGGAAGATCACCTTTCAGAAGCTCCCTGTGGAGACAAACTGACATAGACAGAAGGAGAGAGATTGCAGAAAGAATTTAAATACATCCAGCCTTCCTAGACCAGGAGGATAGCAAGCCTAACCATTGTATGTGTGGATAGTTTCACGGTTTTAGAGATATCTTTATCTTTCATATGCAAGTAACGAACAATAGGATTTAAGCTGGCCATTCATTACTTCTGTCATTGATACTAGAGAAAACAGAAGTGCAGTTATGTATGAAGGACTAGGGGAGTCATAATTAATAGTCTGGAAAGTGCAGACAGGGCCTCAGCGGAAAGGAGAAGCATCATGATATTTCATCACACACAAAAAAAGATGGTAGCTTGAGGCTTGGGATGCGGGAAAAAACCTGCTCAGACTGACGTCAGAGGTATTTTTCAAGTATAGCAATGCTAATAATCAGCTTTTCCCTTTTAAAAAAAAAATGGGAGTATGTTCTTCCCTTCATGTCTTCTTCCTACTCCATATCTGTGACTTCACCTTCTTCTGTCTCCTCCTTTTTGAGACATGTAATCCTCCTGAGGGTGGTATTTTATGTATGGGGGTGTTAAACAGTTGCATGTACTAGTAGTTCTTGTAACTACTATTCCAGCTATGTGGAGGATGTCCGTCAAAGAAAAGGCACTAGTGTTTCCTAAAAGTGTGATTTAACTTAATTGTTGGCTAAGTTGAGTTGTTTGAAGATGCCTTTTGTAAAATCCTTTTGAAGCATATTTTTTCTTTTTAATAGATGTACATTATTTAGGAGGGGTGTGGTGGTTCTCTTTCAGCCATGACTAGTACCTTTCAGCACGTTTCCAAGCTGCCAAGCATTGACAGCATGTTTCTAGTCTGCCAACCCTAATACCTTGGACAGTAGACGTCTGCTTTTAGCAGCAGTCATCTGCTGCCAAGTTACTTTGCCAATGCCCTTCTGATTTCTAGACAGCTTGAAATCCAGGCGTGCTCAGGAAGTTTGACAAAGGGCACATCAGGCTTCCTACCCATTTGTAGACTGAGCAACTGCTCAGCACATGTCATACATGGTGCTCTTCCTTGTTGGCCTCCCAGCCACGGACATTGCTTCTTTCCAGTTTGTCCTGCATTATCTCCCATTGCTGTCAGTAGCAAGAGCTATTTTTGCAGTTTGAATCCTCCAGTGTATCTTTGCCTGTTGCCAAGTTTAAGATCCAGGGCCTTGCCGTCAAAGCTCCCTGTGATACCCACAGTAGTCTAATTTCCTCTCCTTTTGCTTTCTACCACATTTCTCTCACCACTAATGCCAGCTGCAACAATTCCTTCTTGTTATTCCTCTGTCCTCACCCCTCTCCATTATTCCAGTGAATTTCCTTCATGTGGAAAAATTTCCTGACTTTGTATATTGTGATTTTTCTGAAGAATTCATTAATTTCAGACCACCCACTCATCTGCAGGCACCTGTTACTGTTTATCTTCCTGCATGAGAAGGAAAGGGGGACTCCAGGAGGCAAACCATCTTCTCGTGTTAAATAAAAGCCTTTTTTGTTAGTTTTTTTCCGGTGAGTCTGGGTTTTTGCAGTGTTAGGCTGCAAGTTTATTTGGCCAGGACTGGTTTTGTTTGGTTTGGTTTCGTGGCAAATCTGGCCTGGCGTGTGCACTTCTTTCCCAGGAAATTCTTCTATAAACTTACTCAGAAGCAACAGCCAGAATCCACATGCACCCTCTCCATCCCAGGCACAGACTGAGCCTGCAGATATTACCTGCTAGCACACAGCATTTGCCCCACATCATTATTCTCTGCTCCTCTCCATTGAAAAGGAACAGAATAGAGTGAACAAGAGGATAATAGACAGACTTGGCACATGCCATCCCCCGTGCAGGCAGTGGACCTCCTCAGGCTAGGAGGAGGCTGCCAGGGTGCAGCCATAGTCTAGCAGTGATGAATGGGCTTAAAGGAAAACATGTGTACTTCCCTGCAAAATTTTATTTTGAGAAAGCATCTTGAATGGTTGGCGACTCCAGTTTCATTTGAACAAATTGCAGAAATTCATTTCCAGCAAAGGAAGTTGGATGTGATGCTTCAGAAAACATATTCATTCTCAATTCTTCTTTTCAGTTATTGTGAAGATCTATTTGCATATGCAAATATGAAGTGAAAATGTAGCAAGACTATACATTATTTTTTCATGCAAACATATGGTATTTTTATTGTGGAGAAAATAAAAAACCTCACATGTAAAGCATTGCATATATTTTCTTTTGCATAATTGATTTCTAGTATCTCGTTAGTTTTAACAAACCCGTGTTTCAGATTTGCATATCTTTGGACTGCCACAATAGTACATATTCTTCTAAGGTTAATGCTTATTTTTATCTTTCAAGAGATATTTAATAAATTTATTTCCCTTTCATGTAATATTTTAAAATTATCTGTCTGGGCCATTTTTATTTACATATATTAGATGAGGTTTGAATCATTTCCTCTAATCCTTTTTTATCATGTGTCTCTTGAGGGAGTTGCAATTTAAAATGTCTAGAATGCTAACATTGTCGTGTTCCTTTCTACACATTTCAATACTGTAATTGTTCTCAGTGTGTGAATTTGCACCAACCCTGCTGATATTAAAAGTGTTAACACTTGGACAGAGAAATCTGTGTTCAACCCTATCCCTTCCAGTAGATGTCATCGTGACAATGGAGAATACTGCTGGGAATACTGGGGATGAGACCTGTGCCAAGGCAGGAAAAAAGCTTTGCTGTGATAGACTTTGTTTTTGTCAAAACAAGGTAGTTCTCTCAATGCTTAGCATTTATAGAGAGCTTTTCATTTCTATAATGCTTTGAAAAACACGGTGACTTAAAACACAGTCACCAGTCAGGTCACACAGGGCTGTGGTCCACAGCGGTAGTGTCTATATGCTCTGAAGGTGGATATAAATATAGATATATATGGGCAGACATGGATGTGCAATACTCAGTTTATCAACTGCTTCCCTCCCTCCCCACCCCAACTATATAGTTCCATTTGTATGACATCCCTTGCTCAAAGCCATCAATCACATCCTTCCTGTTATACTTGCCCCCCACCTCACCCCCCTCACCTCCACCCCAATCCTCTTTAGAAGTAATTTCTCCAAAGGAAAACTCAAATCCTCTTACTTTCATTTTTACCAGGAATGAATCTCTCCACACCCGTCAGCACCTGAGCTGCTGGGCATCCAGTCAGTTTTAGGGTTCATAGCTGCCTGAGTGAGCAATGGTTATTGAGTGGTAAGTCCACAACCCTATATTACTACTAGGTATAATTTTAATCTTTCAGACAGAGAACAAATCCCCAGAAAATGTGAGCGACAAGTCAGCCACTGGCAGTTTTACATGCACAAGGGCTGCAAGGCTACAACATACGCATCTACAAAAGAATTTGAAAAACCTGTTGAAAATACATTTAGCTATTGTTAAACAGCTGATCTGAGTTTCTCAGGCAAGATCATGAACTTCTGGCTTAGAAAAAAAAATTAGACACCTTTTCCCACCTTGGAAGTCCCAACAGTTTTGATCAAATATGTGATACGTGTCTAGTGTGTGTTGTCCCATTTTAATTTCAGCCAGTGCTACACCTGTGTTCATGAAAGAATGGTAATATGTAAGATGTCATCAGACAAAATAGAGCACAAGCTGAGCCAAGTGAGGTAAGAAATCTGCTGAGCTGAAATATAGCTTTCTAAAAATAAACAGGGTGCAGCTATATCAAATAAGTTGTCCATAATTTGAATGTTCTCTTTTGTCTGGATAATAACCCTATGAATAATAAGTTTTTCTTCTTTAAAATGTCAGGCTTTGGGGAAATAAATAGCAAGAATGCAGAGCACTAATGGCTGAATAACTTAAGAGTCTGCTTCTCCTCCTTAGTCCAGTCTTTGAGACTGAAGCATGTCTCTGCGATCAACATTATAAATTCTAGGGAAAGTGGCCAAATGATTAGACCAAATTTGTGACCTCCCACACTAAGAGGAAAGCAAGTTGTATTGGCAAGATTTTTTTCATTGTTCACATTCTTAAAACAAATCATTGGCTGGAATTTTGTCCTTGACCAAGTGGAAAGGCTCTCTGCTGGCAGGAAAACAAAATATTTAATCAAAACAAAGCAACTGATGCTCTTGACAGAGCAAGAACAGCTATCTGTCTGGCTGTTCTGAGTAAGCAAAACCATCTCAGATAAAATATCAGAAAAGCCCCAGAAAATTCTGTTAAAACAAATGGGGTAATAAGAGGGGTGCAAAGAATGCACTTGTTTATGAGTGATCGTCTCATTTGGGCACTGTCAAAGTAGTGTAGAACCGGGGGAAAAAAGCATGTCTTTATCTTCAGAAAATTTAGGGTGTTTTATTACCAAAGTCAATAATGAAAACGAACTGTAAAAAAACACACAGTAACATTTCAAGAACTGGGAAGGTATAGCTATCAACTATAAAAGCAGGAGACAAACTTAGCTATGATCTATCAGAAAAGGTAACAAATATAACTACTTTCTTCACATTTGCTCTGGATTTTGCTTCAGATATGTGAGTTTTTGTTACACATACATTCCTAATTAAGAATATTTATGTTCCCATCAACAGTGTTCCCATACTTACTTTAAAAGCATTTCATAACGCTGTAATTTAGCACTCTGAGGTTCACTTAAGTCTAAAATATTCAGTCTGTAACTCATTACTTTGAGAGGACAGAGTAAGCATGGCTGATAAAAGCCCAGAAGACCAGAAGGTAATCATGAAGAGGTATCACTCAGTTCTCTGTATCTGTCTTAAAGCAGGCTCAAGTATACCTAAACTGTTCTTAAAAAACTGAGCTGATGGTAATTGCACATTTTCTTCCGGTGATCTGCTCCAGTTGCAGTGCTATCTGTAGAGTTAGGACAGGACTTCCTAATGCCTACCTTCTGCCTCCCTTGCAGCTTCGCCCTGTAATTAATCTGCTTTAAAACAAACACTATCCTCTCTCAGGGTTATGAGTAGTAATGTAGCTGGAGCCTTAACTTTTGATGGTGGAATTGCTTGAAATGCAGAGTCTTCAGACCGGTACTGGTTCTTGCACCCTGGAAGAGCTGGGGCTGGGAGTAGGATGTGGCCACGGCAGTTGAGTGGGGTCGGACCAAAAAGATGTTGCTGTACAGACACACTGAGGCTGCTTCCACCAGTTCTGTACGGAGCCGACCACAGTACATGTGCTAAGGGCTTACAAACACAGGCCGGGTCTCAGGGTGTCCAAGCAGGACATCAAGCTTCTTCTCTGGGCTAGCAGAAGCCACATGCACTTTATAGACTCTGATCTAGCGCCCTGGTTTTGGGGGCTAGTGGGATTCCATCGGAAGGGAGGGCTTCCATTACAAAACCCTGTGTGCGTGCTTCTAGGTCTTGTGATTCAAAGGAAAAGCTGACAGCCACAACCCAAGCGTAAGCGGTAATGAAATGTCAGCTGGTAGCCCTGCGCCCAACTGCGTCCTCTCCATCAGCTAACCGCACGCCCAGGGAGGAAGCGGCGAGCGCAGCCGGCACAGCCTCGTACGCGCCCAGCACCCCCCAGCACCCCCCGGCCTGCTCAGCGCCTCTACCACGGCCCCTGCCGCTGCCCCGGGGGGACGGGGCTTCTCACGGGGACCCCCCGCGTCCCGCAGGTGGGACACGGGTTGGTTTGCTCGCTGGGAGGCAACGCAGGACTGCAGGCACCTCCCGAAAAGAGCGCACAGCTCTTGGGCTGGTCAGGGCGTCTGACAGCCCTCATAAACCGGGCCGTTCATTTTCTGCGGTCCAACGGCAAGGCAATAAACACGTGTGCTCGAAATAGTGTCAACGTGCCCGGGCGCACATGGGCCGGGAGAGGAATTTTCTGTAGGAATAACAATTAGTGAGCACCTGACAAACCACATAAATGTAAAAATCCTTGCATTGTCTCATTTTTCTTCTCATCTTTCTCCCTTCTACTCTCACAACATCCTCACCAGCCCTCCTTGCCCCTCGTTTATACAGTGAGGAGGAGCCCACAGTCAGGCACCACAGACGGTTGTGGTTAGGGAGAGAAAATCCAGCTCAACTGTGATGATTAAAATCCCTGCGATACTTTAATTAAGCTGCTAATACCAATGTAGGGATGTTGTATAAAAGGCCGGGTGGTTAGCTGAGCAGGGAGGGCTGTAGTGCTGCAGGAGTTACAGGAGGTGTGGTGCTGTAGTGGATCCTTGTCGCCTTCTTCCAGCTTCCCCCTCTCAAACGCAGGCTTTCCCGCTCTCGTTTCTGTCACGATGCTGCCTCTTTAGTTGTACCTCTTACGAGAGCAGTCTCCCCATAGTTCATCCTCTTGCCCTCCCTTACCTTGAGGGCTTGTTTCTGGGATTCTGGACTACATGGGCTTTGACGCAATACCTTGTGCCTTTCCACTCAAACAATTAATCTTGTGAATTGCTGTGTTTACAAACCCACATATGTGCTTTTAACCTCTGCTTTTAAAGTGTGAGGAAGAAGTAGTAATGGGTTTCCTAGCTCTCATGTAGTAAGCATAGTTTATGCATTATTTAAGTTTATTATGATTTGGTTGCTATATTTTTAAAATTTTGCCTTACATTAGTGGTACTGTAAGAAAAAGCTTTTCCTGTTATCAAATCCTCATAGTAGCTTTTCCTTAAAATTTAATCAAAGTCAGGAACTATTATGTTTTATTTTCTAGTGTTGTAAGCATCAACCCTTAGTGCAAAATACTGATATGGAACATATTGTTTAGAGAACTGGCCTTCAACAGCAAGTAAAACTTGGTTTTAAATTTATCTGAATTTAAACTTTTGGAAAGCCTTTGAATAGTATAATAAATTAACTATTTTGGTTTTAATTCTACTGTAGTGCTTTTGTAGTAGGTATTTCTTTGCAATATTACCAAATCAAGGCATAGCAGTGTTATGCTTTTGTGTAAGTTTTGCCAAGAAAAACTAAGCAGACCTAAGGAGAACTCGAGATTGCCAGGAGAACTCCAGGTCAGTAAAAAGCATAAGATAAAAGCTATCTTTATTTAGAACAAATAAACTAATCATAAATCATGAAGGAAATTGTTTTTTTTACAGTTCTATGCCAATGTATGATTTTTTTTTTAAATCTGAAGTTCTGTTGAAAGGACTTTATTCAATCAATTGACCAACAAAATGTTTATAGAGGCCTTCTTTCTTGAACATTTTCATTTAAAGTGTTTTGTGATAATATGAGAAATCTGACACTCTGGGATCTTCAGTGTTTCCGAGTCAAACAGACATTAGTGATTTTTCACTTTCCTGGAAGCTCTGGTAAAGAGCTTTCTGCTAGAGCAATTTTCTGTCAAAACATGGATTTGATAAAATGTAACTTTTTGTAGGAAGATATCGGTTTCATTTATGTTTTCAAGAAAAAGCTATCAAAATATTTTATTCATGGTTGACACTAGGATATTAAGAGGAAAACCATAAGTCAAAACTAAACATCTGACACTGTCAAAATATTTTATTTGTCAGTTGTTTCAGAGCTCCCAAAATAAAAAATGCAGAATTTGTGTTTTTGCAGAAAGTGTTGACTTCTTATTTCTATCTGAAAGGAAATTTCAGAATATCTGGGGTTTTTTCCTAGGTCAGCATGATTTTCTTAGATTCCCCCCCACCCCGACTTTTTACATGCTTTGGTTACTGAAATTGTTTTCATGGAGGATGTCAGACCAGGAGTCTCCAGGGCCCTCTGCATTTGATAAAAAGCTCTTGGAACTCTGCTGACTTGAAGAACGACTCAATGCTTCCCAATTAGTGGAGTTATCAAAGGCTCTACAGAAAAGCAATGTGAGCTCTGAGCATCTTTGAAAATGTTAGCTGAATTTCTAATCAAGACTACAGACCACTCTTAATTCCGCAGCAAGCGGTACTCCATCCTAACCGAAACAAAAGGGCTCTCCACAGCGGTACTGCCGTCCCTCCAGCAGCTGTGCAGTTGTTACGGTCACAACCAGCCTGGCCTAGGCTGGCACTGGGACAGAGGAACAACAAAATGTCGCTTCTGGAGTTCTGTCTCTCTCCCTAAACAGTGCCCTTCTTGGTGTCTTAGAGGCTACGCATTTGGTATGAGATCAGATGACTGGAAATAACTGCTATTTTTTTTCCCAGGGTCCAGATGTACTATCTATCTTTTAAAAACGGACCGTGTGTGAGTTGAGCTTTAAGAACGTGGTCATATGACAGAGATTACAGTTGTTAGGTTTATTTATCAAGGATTTCTATTTTTAAAGAAGCTTATGAATCCATTATAGTTTGCAACCTAAATATAAGAACTTATAATGAAAAGGCACAGGCCAAAAATAATGAAGCAGGGAGAAGCTGTATGTTCCAAAGTACGTTCCTGAGCAATGAGAATGTTTTATGAAACCCAAAGGAAACTTCTTCCTGGAAACTGTTTCTGAAACAACACTGAGCAGACCTGACTGCTGGGGAAGTAGAACAAAAGTTCTGATTCTTTATAGCCCTCTTCTTAGAGGGCAATTTGAAATGGATTGCTAATGGCAAAAAAAACCTGCCATAAAACACAAGTCTAAAAGACAGTAAGTGATGTGCACATCTATGCACAGAAATATAAACACAGTAACAAAAAAATATTGCATATGGTTTTGTGCATTTATAATATTTAAGGCTAATGTGGTAAGAATACCTGAAACACTAAAATAATTTAGGAGCTATTCAAATCTGTGGAAGGCGAACTATTTTCTTTTGATAATGTGACCTGATGTTGCAGAACTGTTAATGTATGTCATATGCTGTGTGTGAAGAATTTGCCTGCCTTTTGTTTGTGCATGATTCATTACTTTTACTAATCATTAGAGTCATAACACATTAGTAACAGTAAAATTAATAACTAATGATGGTATGATCTCAATACTTCTCTTTGCAATTATCAGGGTCACTTAGTATGCCATCTGTGTCACAAGCCACACCAGTACCCAGTCTCCCTCCTGACACTGTACTTATACTGGGTCTGAGGATGGAGGCTAACAAACTCCTCCTGCGCTGCTGTATCTTTGCTCCCATCACTTGTTCTTTGGCCTGCGCTGCTCTCAGAACCGCAGGACTGAGCAGTAAACCAGCTCAGGGAACGAAATGGTGTTTAAAAAACTTTTTTTTTTTTTTCTACTTGGTTCTTTTCAAACTGAATTGATTTGGTGTTTTGTGAAACGGGTGGGTCACAAAAACCAGAAGGGTCTCAGGAATAGGTACAGGCAGCAGGTGGGAAAGACATTGTGATGAGAGCTGCATATGCCTGCACTGTTATTGGCAGAAACAGTAGTGGAGATGCAGAGCAACTCAGATAAAGAGCTTAAAAAATCCCAGACCATTAAGTATTCTGGCTGTGATTTAGATGTATATTCCTTTTAAGGTAGAAATTTATTATCTCGCTCATAAAGTTCCATTTGGTTGTTCCTAGGATTACGGCATTTAATTGTCCTGCTTCATCTCAGTAAAATAATAAAGCCCT
This sequence comes from Aviceda cuculoides, assembly GCA_035590195.1. NCBI lineage: Eukaryota > Metazoa > Chordata > Aves > Accipitriformes > Accipitridae > Aviceda > Aviceda cuculoides. The sequence continues at coordinate 10,000,545 of JAVJGG010000073.1, forward strand.
TTTACACCTCTGTTAGAACTAATATCGTCTTTCTTTTCCTGAAAACAGACCTGTTTTTATCCAGTGGCATAGAAACTGATGTGAGAATGAATTTAGGCCACAACATAGTGGGAATATTCTAAAGACAAATGGCTTAATAAAAAAGATGTTTATAGTCTAAACGGGGTTTTTATGTATTATAATTTGTATTATAAAAGATCCCTGAAAATAATGCATACATTTTATTGTCAATAAATTAAAATGATATGCTAGATACCTATGGAAATGAATGGTACAATAGCACAAGTCTAGATACGGCTCAGACGGAGATACTGATGTACATATACGGGTTGGCCAGGCAATCTTGAAGAAATGCTTGAACCTACCATTTTCTCAGGTTCAAGGCTCCAGGGGAGTCAGTTAACTTTTGTGTGAACGCATTATCTACGTGTACAGAGTCATTTAGGAGATTAAGACTAGTAAGGCATAGAAGAGCATGGCTTTTAAATGAGTAATTGTATGGGACGCTTTGTGACAGTAAGTGTTGGTGGAGTTAGTTCAGGCTCTTGTCATTACATGGTATCTGACACTGACCAAATCACAACCTCCTTGCCTCAGTTTCGCCACACAGCAGTTAGATTATACCGATTAATTTAATCTTTATTAATCCTGAAGATTATCATAAGCATGTGCTTCTGAGGATTAAAACTTAATCCTCAAAGCATACTTGCAAAGAAACTCTGGTCATAACAAAAAATGTAAACTGAACTTCAATTAAAACAAAAAGTAGCTAATTATGCAGTATTTAATTTTATTTCAAGATCATTCTTTGGAGTAATCCAAGGATGAAGTCAGTAGAAAAAAACTGCCAAAAAAAAAAAAAAAAGAAAAGTACTTGTAATTGAAAACGGCCTTAGAGTGCTGTGGAATGAGACTTGCCCACAATTGCTCCACTTCGGGAAGGCTGATAAGAATCCAGTATCTAAATAAGAATAAAGACATGCCTGATAAAAATTAAGAGGGATTCGATTATGAGGCATTCTCATTAAGGTGCCTGGAAACATCCCTTGCGGAGCTGTCAGCCAGTATAATCGTCTCTTTGTTATGGTTGGGGAAGTTAAAGACTTTATTTTGCTTTATAGTGTCATTAGTCAGCCTATCGCCAGCTCTATTTTTTATTTCTAGCGACGGTAGCCGGAGAGATGGGGGGCGGGGGGGCAGAGCGGGTGATTTCAGACCGCGGTAAAATACAGGCGCCGGGTGCCGGCTCCCTCAAACCCATCCCGAGCGCTGCCGCTGCCTGTTTTGTGCTGTGTGACAGCTCCCACCGGCGCTCGCAGGGCACTTTCGAGAGCGGGCGCTTCCCGCAGCCCCGGAGGGAGCCACCCCCCTCGGGGCACGACACCCCCCAACGCCCCGGGGCTCCGCCTCAGCTTCCCCCGCGGCGGGGCCGGCTGCTGCCCGGCGCCGGAGCCACCTTCCCGATTCAGTCCCGGCGGGGAAACAATGACTTGTTTTCCCCCCCCTCGGGGCTGCCGCCGCCTCTCACGTTTCCGGGCCTGCGGCGGCGGAACGCAGCGGTGCCTGCTTCCCCCCCTCCCCGCCCGCCCCGGGCGCCCTCACCGACCGGCGGCGGCCCC
>JAVJGG010000073.1:10003010-10021292 GCA_035590195.1 Aviceda cuculoides
GGGCGGCTGGGGGCTGGCGGGGCAGCCGTGACTTGTGTCGCCTGGAGAAGGCAGCTGGGGGTGCGGGCAGCCGGCTGCGGGCGAGACAAAGGAGCTGCTCCCGCTCGTCTCCGCGGAGCGGGGGGCAGGCGGCGTGGTGCCTGGCAGCAGGCTTCCCGCTCCTTGTGCTGGGCGCCAGTGCCCGCTCGTGGGAAGGCGGAGGGCACGGTTTGGCGGCGTGCTGTGAAACACATTCCTTCTAACCCGTGTCTTCGGTACGTCCGCGGGTAGGGATGCGAGAGGTGGCAGCAACAGTTATAATTGCTGAGAGTTTGCGGTCGAGGTTTGTAAGTAGGAAGTGCCGCAGACTGCAGGGGGTTGTGCCTGTGTAGGCTTCGGTATTTAACTTCACGCATGTTAAATTGAAGGAACTTTCTGTGTGCTTTTGTGTTTTAAAGGTGGCGGTGAAAGCAGAGGTAATGCCCGTGGGCTTGTCTTGTTCCCTGTAATCCCGAAAGCTATCAGGTTTGTTTCCTGTCCAGTGGTATTCTAACTCTATCCCGATAAAGCTCCTGAAGTCTTAAATTCACGAGGAAAAGAGTTGTGTACTTGAGGATTATTAAGTCTTGTTAGCATTGGTCTTTCATAATTTTTAATATACACTGCTAGTGCGTGAGAAGATGACTGTAGGAGAACAAAATACAGAAGTTTCTATTAAGTGATCACTTATAGGTTTGTTAGCTGCAAATTCAGAGTTGGTGATTAGGTTTTTTTTTTAAAGGCAACTTGGGCAACTGACACTGCAAAGAAGCAAAAAGCAATTTTATGTAGCAAAGTGTAGAGTGGCATTGGTGATTGCTTTTCATTGCATCTAAAAAGGCTTTTCTGCAGTTTTCCCCTCCAGTAATACAGCTAGATGCTACAGTGTCTTTTCAGAAGTTTGTGCTTTCCACAGAATGCCTTCCTCTATGACAGTGCCTTGCTTTTGTTGTCCTCTCCACCTTCCGAGTTCTTTTATGTTGTGAAAATTAAGTAGTGTTGTAAAGCTTGGTCAAATTAACTTCCAATCTATTTTACTTTCATCAGTGAAATACTTCTGGTAAGAGTACTGTACTTTGAAGTTGAGTTTTAGATCCATCTGGCACTGTTCTTGGATGTATTTTTTTTTTCTCCAGAGTAAGAAGACAGTATGAAAATACTACTCTTGAAATGCAAAACTAGGCTGTTTCTGTTCTGTGATAATATCTTTGTCAGACGAGGTACTTTTAACAGGCCTTTTATCAAGAGGGGTGACAATTTTGAGGAAGTTCAGTAGTGCTTCGGATGATTTATTAACTGTAGCAATTCACTTCCTTTCAGTGTTGAGCTGTTTTAAAGGTATGAATTAAATTTATTCAGAGTGCTTCCTAAAAGGAAAAAGGCTTTCATGGGCAGAGTCATGTTGAATTTCTGCCATAGTCTCCTGAACGGGAGGGTGGGAGGGTTTGCTTTCACTTGAGAGAGTCCATGCTAGACATGTTCACAGGCATAGTTGGGTAGTTAAGTCACTGGGATTCTAATTTTGCAAGGACTTGTATCACAAACAAGTACGCGTGTGAGATATTGCAAGGCTAGGCACTACAAATGGTATGTGTCATCTATATTTTACTTAGCACAATGGGGCTGGCTCCGAGCTGGGAGAAGAGCCCATTTACTGATGACTATGTTATGACTGTATCAAACCTAATAGTTGCTGAGTTAAAGTATAATCCTTAGTACATGTTAGGGTAAAACCCCAATATCTTGAACCTTCTCTGTATGTTCATGTCGGGAAATGCATTTTCATTAAATCCTGCCTTAAGGTAAATACTAGGTTCTCTCTTAACCTGTCACTGACTTTTTCACATCATACGTGTTAATCACCTTATTCATTCTGGAGACTTATATTATTAGTTATCAAATATTGGCTAATGTCTGGCTATTTTAATTAGAAAATAAACATACATTTTTATGGCTCGACATGACACCATTTTGTTTCAGGTTGTGTGGAAGATGCATAGTTTGAGAAATCTGCATGATTTGTAAGAGAAGAGCCACAGTTCCCAGGCTTTCTTTTGGGACTAAGAGGCTTTCAAATGAAGCTTTTATGAGGCTTAAATGTTTATGTTGATAAGAATATTAAAATGCAGTAGCAGTTGGACTCTTAACAAAGATCGCCTGGGCACTCTGCAAACATACAAAACCTATATTGGGAACAGCTTAGACTTAAATCCGTTAGGTGGATCACCAAGTCAGGTTTCATTCCCAAGCCTTCACTTAGGCAAATACACTCTCTGTAATCTGGCATGCTTCCTCTCTCACAAATGGAAGATTGGGTACAAAGCTTATACTGAAGTCTGCCATAGGATTTGTGCAGTAAGTTTTGTTAGCATAAATGGAGATTACATGTATGAATCTCAGCACTTGGGTGTTATTTACAGTGTTAATAGTTACCAAGCAGTCAGTCTTAGAGGAGCAGTATGCATGAAGTTTAAGCAGGAGATCCTATCATGCTGTATAGGAAATGAGAAGCCTTGACAATATGACCTTCTCTGTGTGCATGGTCTGTCTCCTTTGAAGTTAGGAGAGCTAGAGCGTGAATCTCTTACACTGTAGAAAAACTGAGGACTGCAAATTTGTATTCATCTTTTGAGGTGCAGTAGCTTGATGACTGGAGTGACTCTGTGTAATCTCTAAGACTTCTGTGGCAGTATGAAAATAAAATGTGCTTAAAGCCTGCATTTTATATGCAGCATTTTTCAGTGCGTTGGCTTGTACTTGGTAAGATGTACTTGAAAGTATTTGTTGTTTTACTGGAACTTGTTAGTTTTCCTGCTCAAAAAAATTACAGCTTTTGATTTGTTAATGCTGTTCTGTTTAATTATGCAAGTATTAAAAAACCCCACCACTTTAATTAGAATTGTAGGGATGATATCTTTTCTTTAAAACCATGTTTTCTTTCTTTTCCAGAAAAAATGGCCCTTTTGGCAGTTAGCTGTCCTCGGTTGCCAGAATTGAAATGGTGGTGTGTTAAATACATGTTTGGGAGTGGAGAATGTGTTGGAATCAAAACGTTTCTTTTTATTAGCATCAGTTAATTAGGAACTTAAATTGGATTAATTTATTTTAAATGCTTCTTGAGATAATCTTGGAAAGCAATAAGAAAGTGGTGTCAGGATAAGGACTGAAATCTGTATCGGATTGGTGTCACTGAAGACAAGGAGTATTAAAGTATGAAAATGTTTTGAATGTGTAGCAACTGCATATTGCTGCAAGGCCATGATTAAAATTTCTAGGCTGCTCAAGCTCTGCATGCCGTTAAAATGTTTTATTAGTTCCTGCATTGACCAGAATCTTCCCTGTGCCCTATAATGTATATTATAAGTGTATGCACACACTTTTGAGATTAAATACTTCTGCATGCTCTCAAGATTTTCTTTATAAATAACTTAAAATACTAGTTATTTGAAAGCTATTTGAAAACACTGGGGAAATTTGAAAAGTTTTCCATGAGGCTGAGGGGTGAAATGCTTCTGCAGTTGTTCTTATTGTGAATCATCAGACTTATATCAGAATTTGTGCTGGAACATTGTTAGCATGAAAACTCAAATATTAGGTTAAAAAAAACCCAAACCAACATCTGAAAGATCCAACAACTATAATATTTTTCAATTTATAGCACATCTAAAATAATGCAGGATATGAAGTTTTTTCTTGTACTTCTGGTGCAACTGTTGTGAAGCCTTTGTCCTAATTGGGACCGTGTTCAAGAGCAGTAGAATAAAAATAGAATGTCAGCTTAGTCTGGGAGGGTAACTTATTTACAGCGATTTCTTTAGATGCATCCCTACATGAACTTACATACTTTGGTAACAACTGGAAAGGTAGTGAATGAAAGCAGCATAACTTGCAGCCCAAGTGAATACTGAAATTGTCTGAATGTGACCCTTTCTTGTCATTGCAGTGCCAGAAATGGGAGGTTCTTGGTGTATTTATTTCAGTGTGATGAATTAAGGGCTCTGTTTATAAGGCTTCAGTGTAACTTCTAAATGGTGTACAAATTTCATACAAGCAGGTTCAATAAACAGTTGTTACTAGGAGTATTATTTATTAGAACTGGAATCAATAAAGCATGTGGAATTTGGACAGATATTTAATAATAGTCACTATTCTGTATGGAGAATGCCATGAAAAGTGAGGGCGTGCGTGAAAACATTTCTTAGTTTATTTTAAAGGACCAGCATTGCTGAAGAATCATCTGATTGTTGAGAGGAAGATTGGAAATGGGTTATCTCTCCAGAACAGATGTATGTTTTTGTTCTTCCATCTCAAACCTCTGTTGATATGAAATGCAGTGTAGCAATCAAAACATAATAAAGAAATTTAGGTAAAAACAATACTAGCTGAGTAGCAAAACACACCTGTTGCTGATGCAAAAGTTGCTGAGTATTTATATTCCATCCTAATTGGCATACTGAGCTCTCATTCTAAACTTAGTGACAGAAACTGTATGTTTTGGGCACTTTTGATAGCTATTAAAGATGTCTCTCTTGGGTAAGCCATAAGATATCCTTCACATTTTGTTACTTTTTTCTATTTGGAAGCTAACCTTTGATTAAAACAGCATAGTATGCTCTGAAGCTGCACTGGGTACTAATTAACTCACTTCGGTGTTTAAAGCTGTGCTGTCTCCTAAAGGTTTCCTGCTGTTAGCACTGGATAAATATTTATGTTACAGCAAGGCATTAACTTCAACCTGATGAATAGTGCATACAATGTTAATATTTTTGTTAATACTAAACACCATGATCCAGTACTATTACTGTATTTTATTGCAATTCTTTTTTTAGAAAGGGGGGGGGGAAGAAGGCCATTACACTTTAAATATGTGATAGACAATTACATCTAATACTCAATAATTAAGCTGTCTAGCAGTCTGAGTATTGTACAGAAGCTAGTGCTGGATAATATAAGGTCTTCATGAATTTCTGGTTTACAGACAAGGCTGTACTATAGCATTGTGGTTTGTTTTCAAGTACTTGAATCCCATTCTCATATGTAAAGACAATTGTTTTGTATTTTTAATTTTTTTTAATCCTACAGTATTTGCTGTACTAAAGAAAATTACTGGAATATGTGTAAAAGCATTAAGCTGACCTAATAAATCTTAAAAAAACTGCATTTAACAGGTTTTTAATATCAACCATCATCTCTGAAAATTAGGATACTGTGAATATTTTCAAACAGTCTATCATGTAAGACATGTTGGGTATGCTATAGTAACATCTCTATCTGAAGAAGCAGGTTATAGGATCTTCAGTTACAAAAAAGAAAACTTTTTTTCTCCAGTAACACTCCTTCTCAGTGTTTGCTGGCTGAAGGAAGCTGTGTTACTCTTCCAGAGTTGAAGCAGATTGCAAAATTAGACTCAACATCAGGTATTTTGTGTTAGGCTGATTAAGGGTGCTTTTTTTTTTTTGAAAGCATGGGGAGGAGTGATATTGGGGAATTCCTTAGCTGTTAGTACTTCGTGTTAAAGCAATAATTCTATGTTCCTTACAGTAACTTTACACTGGATTTTGCCAGTGAAATTCTGAGTGTTCTCTTACAGTTTGTGATTAGTAGCATGTCTGGCTAAACCAATTACTGTCTACTCAGAATAATACCTTTCTTATTTACTTTCTTTAGGTTGTGCCAAAATACCTACCTGCTTCATGTTGTGTGCTGTGGACATGCTACTGCTTTTACTCAGTTACAGCTTTTAGGCTCGATAAGCTGTAGTCTTTCCACTCGCATCTCTCATGCTCCTAATTATATTGACGCCATATGTCAGGTGTAGAAAGACTAATAGGCTCCTGCATTTTTTCTCCTGCTTTGAACTAAATTCCCAGTGCAGCAGCCAGAGGAGCAGGTGAGAGGCTTTTGACACTAATTCTGCACATCCGTTTACACATGCATTCTGTAGCTTTGCCAGTGCTGGTATAGTATTTACCAATTCCTGCCTGTCTTGAGAGAACATGATTTACATTTAATTGTAAAGCTGAGGAAAAAAAATCCAAGTTTCTCCCCTCCTGCCCCTTCTCAGCAGCATTTTGTCAGTACTGTAAATGATGGGTATTTTCACCACAGTGGTGTTGTGATGAGACACTGTACTTCAGACAATAAAATTTGTCATGTTACTTAGTGAAACACAACAAAGGGAACATCTGTTTTGCAGAGCACTTAATGATACTGCTTGAAGTATCAGAATTCTGTTTAAGCTAGAATTGGTTGAAGTTTTGTTGAATTTTCAGTAATGTGTGCAAATATAGCAGAACTACTCTTCCAGCACTTTTGCATCATGTTGGAGATTGCATAGGTTAACAATCTCTGCTGCTTTTAATTTTTTTTGCTGCCATAGTGACTTTTGGCATACATATTTTCAGTATTATTCTTTTTGGTTTACGCTAAGAAGAGTGTCTGAAGCATATGTATTTGTACTGGTTACCAAGAGTTTTTACTAGAATGTAATGGTTATTTGTGCAGTGATATTTTATCGTAAACTGTTATTGGCAAACTGTAGCTGTACAAGTAAAACTGATAAGGATTTTCCACCTAAACTTAACATAATCAGAAGATCTCTAAACTGTGCAGTTCCTTTGCATACATAATGCATACAGTAATTCATTCCTTAAGTAGGTAATGGAAATCTTTCATTCATTGATTCCTGTTTTAATGGTATTTTAAAGTGTCTTAGATATTTTGTCCTGTTCTGGCAAAGAAGTGGATGATAGTTCACTTGTGTTCACAAAGTTGCAGCAATTCAGTGAAATAGTGACAAGGACTAACTTGCTTAACCATTTATAACTGCTTTTTGGTGTGGTAAAATAAAAGACCTGTATAAATTCAGTAGCAGCAGTAGGATGTGGGTATACTTGATGTCAAGGGAAGAAGGAACACCTAAAATAAGGTCCTTGCTTGTACAGTAAATAGAGGAACTGACAGAAGTGTGAATAAGAAGTTAACCGAGTGATGAAACAGGAACCAAATGATGCCACATTTACCCTTCAAGAGATTCCTTAACTGTCTGTTGAACTTAAATGATAAGTTTATGATCCTTTTGTGTTGTGCATTTATTAACCCCCACTCCCTGAATGTTATACTGTTTGAAAAGTGGCCATTCACTGAAATTATTTGTTATTTCCTCTCATGTGATACAGCTTGCTTTGCTCTTCATTCATTGCAACTCCTTTCGTATAGGTGTGATGGTTTTTGTGAACTTAACATGTTGCTTCCTAGGGTTGTTAAGCTGTATTGATGTCATTCAGCTCTGGTTCATTTGAGTCCACTGTGTCCCAAATGCACGTGTAGTCAGTGACCAATTTCCATGTATTGTCATATTTGCATCTACCATTCCAGTGACTTTTCAGTTGTCGCTTATAAGCAGAATACACTAAATCAAGTTCCGAGTTCATAGACTTTAGATTATTATAGAAACAAATTTTGACTACTTTGTTGTTAGGTTACAGAAATATTTGTCAAGCTCTAAATCACAAAGCCTGTGCTCCAAACCAGGGCTCTAAGTATGTAACTGAATATTGAAGTACTGCTCGCTTCTTCTGGAAATACTGGATATGTAGGTCTTAAAGAATGCACTTGGAAATCAGGCCTGTCTTGAGCAAAAGATATCTTGAGATTTTATGAGAATGCAAATAGAAGAAACAAGAAAAGAAAATGAATGCATGCTCTGTTATTTTTAATCTTAAACTGTATTCTGCTACTTAAGTGATATCAATATAAATTCATTAGAAACTTTCTGTTATGGCTTTGGAACAGTGGCAGATAACTTGTGATACCATTTACCCTGGAAATCTGTACATGAGTTGCTCTAATAAGAGTCCCTCTAGAAGCTGTGTAACTTGAGTTTCATTAGATTTATATTGCTTTCTTGGAATAATTAATATTCTGAGTTTTAGATACTGTCATGAAGTAGGAACTTCTTACTTGAAGAGCTTTTTCATCTAATATGATTCCAACCTAAATTAATATGCCTACAATGTAAGACATTTAACACCTTTTTTTCTGCTTTGCCACTATTATGCTTTTGGGATTTGACTTTTTTTTTAAATTACACTACAAAGCAAGACATACAGGATAGTAAATTGGCTGAGACTTCAAGTTGCACACTCTTTGTTTGTACTACAGCTTTGAAATTATATGTGGCAATAGAGCATTTCATGTGTTAGATGTATTTTTTCTGAATGAGACAGAAGGGTGGGTCCTGCTGTTACTTTTTTAAAATTTCAGTTAAAGAAGTAATGTCTTTCTGTTGCTTATAGAGTACATAAAATAAACAATGCTTAGATGCTCTGAAATGTTTTTCAAATTAATGTGTCCAGTCTTGTGAGTATTACAGGCTTGTGAGGGAGGGCTGTTGGGGGGAGGAAAGGGATGAGGAAGAATGAGAAAACTGCCATGGAGAGATAAAGCGTATTTTTCCTGAAGTTGCTTACACAGCATGTGCATGTATTGATAGATCACTTTAATTCTGTAACTTAGCAGGAAGCAATCATCAACCACTCAAAGCAAACTAAGTCCTAAGGTTATTTTCAGTATTGATACAGCCCTCCTGGAAAATACACCTTTGTTTAGCTTTTTTTCTGTCAAAATGAGCTACTAAAACACATATCAATAGACCACCATAAACATCTTTTTGCTATAAAATCTGTGGTGTATTCCTAATAGCAAGGTTCCTGCTTTTCTCTCATGATCTTTGGGGAAATTGTAGAATGGTATACTGGAGATAATATTTTGCAAATATTAAGTTATCAAGAATGCTAATGCTGCTGCATCTGTAGAGTTAGGGTGATGTGACATATCATAGCACTTGTTTACAATAAATGCTCTGGAGTAGAAGTAAAATCAAACCCTTCTACTGCAGTCATATTTGATCATGTCTGATGTTATTACACTATATTGTAGATCTACCCAGGGTAAACACACTGTAAAGGTTATTCTTGCAGTGGACGAAGTTCTTAAAGCCTGTTTCTGGGACATCCAGATCATTGACCTATCCCAGGTTTTATGCCAAAAGCATAGTTCATGCTTGTTTCAAATATGGTGTGTTGGACTTTCTCAGCTACAAGTGGAAATGGTTGAAAGGGTAGTTCCTATTTGTGGGTACATGAAAACTTAAGAATGCTTGCAGAGTAGGAGTCCAAGTCGTAGAGGTAATTTTTAACTGGACATGTGTGACTGTCTGGCAAAGGAGGGTATGATTTCAAAGTGGACAGAATTCTCTTTAAATGGTTTTTGTGCTAGTAATACTATTTTTAGAAGGTTTTAGAACTTCTAACTTATTTTTATTTTCAAAAAATTAGTTAAGTCACTTTTGAAGTACCCGTAACTCTTGCAACCTAAATCTCAGTTTGTGGAGCTCCCTGCCCTTTGTGGAGGCAGAAGGAAGATTCAGTTGAAATGAAGCCCTAAGAGCTGCTACAAAATTTCTTCCTTGTGGGGCTCATGTAATATCTTATAAAGTAAGTTTCTGGCTTGCAGGTAGCCATCTCCTGCCTTTCAAATTAAATGAGGTGTGGATACCTAGAATGGGGTTGGAAATAGGCAGAATCTCCTGAAATCTAATTCTTAGCCAGCGTAGTTGGGAAGTTTTGGCCAAAAGTGTTGCATTCTTAACGTTGCTACTAAAATGTAGATGATGAAGAGTATTAAAAATGGAAGGTGAAGAGCCTGCTCAAACTCCTGTCCCTACTTTGTGAGCTGAGTCTTTTCCCTTCTGATAAGTCACTGCCGAGCTACTCGTCAGATGAATGCTTCTCCACTTGCTCTAGCTGAAACTACATGCTGTAATGGTAGGTGTTGGAATTGCACTTTTAACAGTTGATGCTCAGAGGTGAAGTACAGCCTCTGTTCAGTTCTCCACATGCTTTTTAGGTCATACTCAAGCTATTGTGCAGCATCTGCTTATCCATGTTTTACACTGAGTCTTTCCAACAGCTGAATTACCTGACACCTTTCTTTTTGATATGTGGCTGAAAGTTCTGAACAAACTCTAACTTGAGATGACTTGCAATTTTCACTTAGAAAGGAAAACTTGTTTTTAAAATTAGCTTGCAGCATACAGACTTCAAACAGCTAGATCAAATGAATAACTAATGGTAAAGGTATACTGTAGTAGCACTGAAGTTTGAGGGAGCAAGGAACTAGATGTCACAGCATTGCTACCAAAATAATGCTCTGTGCTCTTGAAAAGACCATTGTTTGGTTCAAGACTTGTATGCAACACTGAAACGAGTGCTGCAACAATTATTCTCTCTGCATGGTTTATTCTATTTCACTATTTTAAATTTGTCTTTGGGTTTCAAGGAAACTTCCTGACCTCAGAGGGATGTAGTGTACTTTGGGCTTAGGGAAACTAGGGTGCATAAGAACAGTAAGTTTACTTTGCTTGGGGTTCTATAAGGAATGTTTATTCTAAGTGGATAACTTCTGCAGCACTGCTTTCCCTTACAGAAGAGGTAAGAGTGCTGTGTCATGTACTGTGATATTGCCTGCTCATAGACGCTCTTGACACAAGTTACAGGAATGCTGATACATAGAAAATGGACAAAATTTCTAAAGTTTTCGAGTTCTTATCAGCATAAAGATGATGCCTTTATTTTAATTCTGTGGAATTTTGTGGCTAAGGCAAAGACTGGAAAACCTGTGTGGATTAGGTAACTTTTGTAGTATTAGCACACTGTTCCCTTTTATGCATTTCTTTTTGTCGTTTCTGTTATCTTTGGTTAAGCTTGTGGTTGTACTCACTTTAATGTTACTTTAAATTCTATTTCCTTATGAAGCATATAGCTATTACCTTGATTTTTCTTTGTGTATGCTAAACTGTTAACTATATTAATCCAGAATAAGTAAGAACATGTGTTAGACAAGATTTTTTCAACTACAGTGTTTTATCTAAGACTAGGCTGTTTATATCTGTTCTTTCTTAAATGATTTAAGATGTAAACAATAGTGTTTGCATGGAGTAAAAGAAAAGAGAAGCAAGTATATTTCAGCTGCTAAGAAAAACTGTTTTGAAAGAAATAGCTCTTGTTTTATTTTTCTATAATGAATGTAACTATTGATATATTACAGATGATGGAAAATCTAACACTTGAGGATATATTGCAAATGCAATAGCTTGAAAGAGGGTAGGGCATATGCAAGCTGGAGAATGGGATGTAGCTGGAGTAAGTTGGCTTACAGGTGGTCAGTTTTGACTGACTCTGCATTTACCAGTATGGCAGTTGTACTTACAGTGTGATTTTGTGCAGAAGGCAGCAAGGAAGAAGTACTAAATTAGTATTAGGAAAAAAAAAACCCCGGAACCAAAAACCTCAAGCTGTGGAAGTTACTTCATCTTACTTGAGTTTGGCACTGTACTGCTAGAGCTGCTTTTGTACTGCTTTAACAATATAAATCTGACTTACTATGACTTGTATAAATTCAAGTGAATATATCAACATGTAATCTCATATCTCTATCTTGGCAAGTTGTTTAGCTGGCATGAGTCATTTGGTTGTCTTGAAAGAGTTATCTCCTTGCTGTTAAAGGGCAAGTACATGGTTAGTTGCATACAAAGGCGGTTTGTAGTTGTTTGCTAATCTGAAGTTGAGCAAATATAATTGCCAGGAGTCAAAGATCAGGATTAAAATCTTCAAAATCCTATGCTCATAGGGATCCTACCTTCTGCTCAAGACTTCTTAGAAAGCTTTCATCATTAGTGTTTTGAGTTGTGTGTGCCCATATGACAATTTGCCAGTGTTGTAAGTGGTGTTACGACCTCAGCTGTAGGTGGTTTTGGTGCTTGGTGGTGGTTGTTTTTTGTTTTCCTATTGGTTGAATTGAAAGGTTGTAGAAGGCCGAGTTATAGTTTGATATGCCAAGTATTTTTGTGTAGGTTTCTGGGCTGCAAAGTGTCAGTATTCTATGGTGCTGGATCCTTTGCACAAGAAACAACTGCATTTGAGACAGTTATTTATAGTTTCTATATAATCTAGTTAATGTAAGCTTTCTTTCTAGCAACTAATTTTTTCCTTATTTGCTGTCATCAAAACTGAATTGAGGTCTGTCATCTGTGCTGAATATTACTGGGTCTGATTTTAAAAATTTGTAATGGATAATATTCAGGACAACTTTTTAATTTGATGGGCAAATATCTATCACACTGTCTTATCCCAAGTGTCTGTCAACTGTTCAAGAAGCATATGTGCACAAGATCAGGAAATCTTATTTAAATCTATGCAATAGAAAAGTCCATTGATCACAATGTGGAACGTCAGCCTTGAAGAATCAGGGATCTAAAGTGTAAGCTGCAAGTAAGGTGGTTGTTTCTAGCACTGACAGGGGGTGGGAGGAAGCAGCAAAACAAAAACGCCCTTGGCAATGTGAAATTCAAACTGACTGTGTTCTCGGTTCCTAAGTTTCAGTAACCTTTACAAACTACTGGGAACAAACAGGTTCAAAACAGTTACTTTTGTGTAGGTTCACTACCATATTGTGAAGAAGACAGCAGTAATGACCATACAGAATCAGACCAGAATTTCTGAAACCTCATTGTCTAACAGTGGCTGTTAATAGAGGCCTAGAAGAGAACTGATAGGGGAAGCTGGAAGAGTGTTCTGGGGGAGCAACTTCTGACTTCCACTTTCTGAACTGGAAGAAGTGCTCGTATATTTAGTGGCTGTGGATGGATTCCTCTGTGAATGTGTCCAGGCTTCTTTTTTTCTGTGCATTTGTGAAGTTCATCTACTTGGACTTGGGACTCAACGCATACTTCCTTTGCATTGGTTTTGATAACTACTTCTGTTTGTTTTGAGCCTGTCAACTATAGTTTCACCTAATGTTTGTTAGTTCTCCTGTGTCCTGGTTTCGGCTGGGATAGAACTAACTTTCTTCCTAGTAGCTGGTACAGTGTATTTTGGATTTAGTGTGAGAATAATATTGGTAACACACTGTTTTAGTTGTTGCCAAGTAGTGCTTATCCTAAGTTAAGGATTTTTCAGTTTCCCATTCTCTGACAGCAAGCAGGTGTACCAGAAGCTGGCAGGGAACATGGCCAGGAAAGCTGACCTGAACTAGCCAAAGGGTTATTGCATACCATAGAATGTCATGCTCAGTATATAAACTGAGGGAAGTTGGCCAGGAGGGGCCAATTGCTGCTTGGGCATTGGTCAGTAGGCGGTGAGCAATTGTATCGTGCATCATTTTTCTTGGGTCTAATTTATCTTTTTTTTGTTACATTCCTTTTCATTAAAATTATTATTATTGTTATAATTTATTATTATTATCATTGTATTTTATTTTAGTTATTAAACTATTCTTATATCAATTAATGAATTTTACTTTTCCCCAATTCTCCTCCCTATCCCACTGGGAGGAGGGAGGAGTGAGCGAGTGCTGCTTTATGCTTAGTTGCTGTCTGGGGTTAAACCATGACATCCTGTTAGAAGATGATGAACAGCCATCTCTTGTCACTTTAAGAATTTGCTTGAGCCTGAATCAGTGATGCTTGGTGCTCTGTAGCTATCTTGTTGACACTGCCTGATTTGTACACTGAAGATAGCAATTATCAGAGAGTGCTTGATACTGAGTCTTCGAGCAGTGCTTGCATTGTGTATTTGAATAGAGCATGTGACTGTTTCAGGCTTAGTACAATGGGGTTTTTATTTCTTTGTGCGAGACTGAAAAATGTCAAGAAGTCAGACCTGGCCTTCGTGGTTTCTGAAACTTGCCAGAATGGTTTTTGAAGTCCACAGTAGCATTGGTTTCTTCTCTCAAGAGACTTTGAATGATTTGCTAGCCATTACTGCACCTACAGGTATCTGTTTGAACAGGATAGCTTGACCATACTCAAAATTGTATAGTAAATGAACAGATCACTGTCACTAGAATGAGTTGTGCATTAACATCAGGAAAATACATTCTTTTCCTTAGCATTTTATTCAAGAATACACTTGCCTGAGTGCTGCTTCCTGTTCTGAGGCTTACAAGGGTTATGTCTTTGTCTCTGAAACAAGCTGGGAGAGAAAAAGCGTCACCAATGTGAATTTTAAGTATAGACTGTAGTCCTTAAGTGAACTTGATGTATGATGTAGAGCTGATTAAAAAGTTTTCAATACTACTTGTACCACTTCAAAGGGTAAGAAAAGTTGAGTCCTAATTGGCCCTTCCCTACTTTTGTATACAAACTGTTATAGAATAGAAGATTAACATGTACCAGGGACTTGATCTCTTATGGGTCTGATATGTCCTAACAGAATGCTCACAAGTTTACTTCGTTCCTCTTTTGGGATGAGTTGACAAATTTGGCTGATGTTTCATAAAAATCTTAACTTTCTGTTCCATGTTTCCCTTAGGCTAAAAAATTTTTTCTTAGCAAATAGTACAAACTTCCAAGTAGATACCTTTCAGATTAGACAAGAACACAGTATATGTCTTCCCTCTTTTTCCAGCAGTTCCCAGAGGATGGGACTTGAGCAGTTTTTGGCTCCTGGTTTTGTTTATTCCAGCTCTGTGACTTCCACTACTGTGGTTCCAGAAGGTCAGTTCTGTAGAACTCAAGAGTTCATTCTTCATCCAAGTCCAGCCTCCTTGTATTTAATCCAGTTTTCCTTCACAGACATGCATTCTGTGGATGAATTCTACAAAGGCTGGGTAGATATAAAGAATAGGAAAGACACCCATCGAGAGAATTTATTTTTAAAGAACAACCTGTACATGTGTTGTTGGTGATTCCATTCAAGGCTATGATTTGATACTATTGTATTAAAAAAATCTTGAGTGATAGGTATGAAAAACTGAAGCCATTTAAGTAGATGGATCCATTAGTGAGCTTGCCAGAGAATACATCTTAATTCATCTTGGTTTGCTCACCACCAGCTCAGTGCATAGCAACTTTTTCTCCCTCCTCTATTAAGAACAGCAAGTTTGTTAGTTCCTGCTGTATTTGTGCTGTAATGGAAAAAGGAATGGTCTTTGTAGAGAAAGGCTCTTCCAAACAAGACTTGCTTTTTGTCAGGTAAACTTGCTTGATATCTTATTGCAGTTGTACTACTCATCTTGAAACAAAGCAAAAATTGATATCTTCTATGTAAGGAGAGTTTTATTATAGTATTAGAATAGAGCAAGATCAATTTACAGCCCTCGGAGGCTGCTTATTACTTGGGAACAGATCCAGAGAACAGTCTTACCTCAAGCTATATCAAAATGGATTGCAGACTTTGAGTGGAATGTAAGTTAGATGTATTCTCCTGTTGATATTAGAGCTCGAGTTGCATATGTCCTAGGATTCCAATGTTAGGTATTAGTAAGGGCTGTATGGCTTTATGTATGCTTACTTTAAATAGATGTTCTACTAGGAAAGCTAGTCTGTTAATTATTGTTTAGTGTAAATCATATTTCTTCCTGCTAATCAAAGTTGAGAGAGTCTTGTGGAAAACACTCCAAAGTGCTTTTAACTCACAAGGCACAAACACACAGATAAATTTGCTATTTGTTAGGTGGGCTGCAGTAGCTATGCACGCTTTCATCCCATGGCAAATGTGAAGTAATATGAATAAGACCTGCAATGAGTGTGTCAACTAAAGTTGCCTTACTTCATGTATGATATAAGCTAAGAATATGTGTCTAGTAAAAGTTCAACAGAGATGTGACAACCTGACTGTTACTGAGATCCATCACAAATAATTTTGTGGTATCATTTGAATCTTTGAGACTTCTTCCTCTTTTCTGCAACTGTCTTCCATCAGGACATCCAAATGACTCTGCCTCTTAATCTCTTGGAATGAGGAGCATGGGGACATATGAAGCTGCTCTTTAATTTTAGTCAAAGTGTTGTTAGATTTGTAGGGACAAAAGCAATTTGTTTTTAAAGAAATTCTCAAACTCCACTCATCTGAACTCTTTGTAGGGACTTAAGAGGAAGAGATCAAGGAAAAGTCTATTCAAAGGGAATTACATGCTGATGTACCTTAAAACAAGACTTTTTGGAGGGAAATGCTGTGTAGTGCTTGCTGTGTTGTTTGAATTTTCATTACAATTTTGGTATTTATAAAGTAAATTCTTAATATCATTTTACAGCTTTTTTTCAAGGTAGCATGTATTTACTTTATCTGCTTCATGTTGTTTTAATTCCATAGTGGCTGAGGTATCTAATGCTTACAGTGGCCTCTATCTTGCAGCTGAATCCACTTTGATGGAGCTGTAATTAAGGCATGCTTTTGTAATCCTTTGGGGATTTTTTTCTGTAAAAGATTAACAGATGCTGTAAGTTAGGCCTTATTTTGACCTACTTTGTGTTAAAAAATCCATTTTAGAGTTACTTTTTCTAAACTCTCTATGGGCTTCAGAAAAAATTGTATTGTTAACTGAAATTTGTTAATCCTTCCTTTAGAACAGTTTTGGGTTTGCTGACCCTGTCCATACATTGTTGCAGTCCAACTTGATCTATTATTTAACTACACAAAATGTGGCAATCCTCAGCAAAACAGTAGGTTGTGTGCCTGTTTTAATAGACCCCCTACACCTGATGTGTGGAACTGAGGCTTTTTTTCCTTCTAGGGAGAGATCAGTTGAACAGATAATCTTAATCTTTGTCTTCAATGAAAATAATTACAAATTGGATTTCTTATTTGTGACGCTCAAGTATGTATTGCTGTGGATGCATACGTGCTTGAGGTTAAACAGTGAATTCAGAAGGGTATATGCATTTTTAATGCATGGAGGTAAAGTAAGGACAGTCTATCTTCTGTGCATCTCAACTGCCTTAACTCTCAGTGGAATGCCTCTGCTACTTTAAAAATCAAAGACCCAATCAGTGAAAACTTTGTCCTGTTTCTTCTAGTTAAGCTTTTTATAGATTTAATTTCAAAAGTTCATGCTTTTGCTAAAGAAAGACTTGCCTTCAAATACACAATCATAAAAGCTTGAAGTATTGTCCTTAGTCCAATGGGTAATGCCAGCCAAGGATGCTCTTATTGTTTTTACTGTTCAGATGAATCCTGTGTTCTCTGAGAGCCTTTAATCTGAAAATAATACTTGATGGATCAGTAGAAATAGGTGAAAAAAAAAATGCATCTCCAATAAATGTGGTATCCATGACTCATCTGGACACTTCTAAATCATGGGTTTCTTGCTTTGAACAGTCAGTATTAGCACAGGCACTTGTGCTATTGATGGGGCTCAGTAGGGAGTGGTTACTATTGTCAACACTGCTGAAGCATGAGACATTGCAAAAGCCTTAGTCTGCCTTCACAGGAATGAAAGTAGGGCGAGTAGATTGTGTGATTCTGTAGGAACTGATGAGGTCGTTGCTTCCATAATTGTACTAGAACTAGCCTTTGTGTTTGTTGGCACACACTCTTATTCTTAAAAGCCTCACTTCACAGCAGGGTTTGACACACAACCTGTACTATTCAGAGGCTGCTAATCCATATTACAATCATTATACCTTTAGAGACCATCAGTGCTGGTCAGAAAGAGTTCGTATTTAGCTAGATGAGTTTTCTTCATGACAATCCTTCCTTTTTCTTTGTTGATACAGGATGACAGAATGGATAAGGTTTGAATGGACCTCTGGAGATCATCAAGTCCATACTCCTTTGCTCAAAGGAGTGAAAGCTGGACAGGTTGCTCAGGATCTTGTCCAACTGGGTTTTGAATACATCCTTGGAGGTTGCCCACTCTCGGCAACCTGGTGCAGCATTCAATAACCCTTACATGAAATTACATTTAAACCCTTTTTTAGTGTATTTCAATTTGTACCTGTTGCCTCTTGTCCTGTGGCAGGACACCAATGACAAGAGCCTGGCCCCATCTACTTTATTCCCTCTCCTCAGGTAATTATCTACATCCATAAAATCCCTGTGAGCTTCTCTTTTCCAAGTTTAATGGTCCTGGCTCTCTCAGCCTCTCCTTATGTGAGAGATGCTCCAGTTCATCCGTCAGCTTTGTGGCCCTTTCCCAGACTCTCTCCAGTATCTCCATGGGTCTGTTGTGCTGGGGAGCCCAGTGCTCCAAATGTCTCATGAGGGCCAACTGCAGGGAAGGATCGCCTCCCTTGGCCTGCTGGTGATCTGGGGGCTGTTGGCCGTCATTGCCACAAGGGTGTGTGTGGGCTGGCTCACGTTCCCCTTTTTCATGAAGAACCGCAGGGCTTTTTCTGCAAAGCTGTTTTCCAGCTGTCTGGCCCTTGTGTGTGCTGGTGCCTGGGGTGGTTTGTCCCCAGGGCCAGGACTTGGCGTTGCCCTT
>JAVJGG010000073.1:10026895-10038540 GCA_035590195.1 Aviceda cuculoides
CATGGTATGGAATACCCCGTTGGCCAGTTTGGGTCAGCTGCCCTGGCTGTGTCCTGTGCCAGCTTCTTGTGCTCCTCTAGCTTTCTTACCTGCTGGGCATGAGAAGCTGGAAAATCCTTGATTTTAGACTAAACACTGCTCAGCAACAACTAAAAACATCAGTGCTATCAACATTCTTTGCATACTGAACTCAAACCACAGCACTGTACCAGCTATTAGGAAGACAATTAACTCTATCCCAGCTGAAACCAGGACACTGACACTGAGTGTTGTGCTGCCTTGGGAAAACAGTCCCAAAAATCTTTATTTGGACTATTCTCAGAGTACCTGTCACTTTGTGGAAAGAGCTACTTTGAGCTTTCTGCATTGTGAAAATACTTATAAACTAGCAGTTAAAAAGACAAGTAATTGCTTTCAACTGTTGTTTGAGATCTATTAGCTGCCTTGTGTAATGACAACTTCCTTATGGTGTAGGATATGTTGCTGTCCTTTCTTACCTCATGTATGTAATGCAAAGGGGACGGATGGATGCGTGAACACTACAAATACTGCTGATATTAAAACCAGACAAACCATCCCATTTGTATACCTTTGAATATATGTACTTCTAATATAATAATTATTTGTACCTTAAAATTGTGATTAATCTCACTTTGGGGGATGGATGTGTTCTTTTTTTAAGCATTTGAAAAGTAACCATGTGTATTTTGCATCTGTGACTATATTTTCCTGCTGGTTCATGTTTGTTTTTCATATGGGGATTTTGGTTTGCTTCTCCAAGAATTTAATAATCCATTTGTGAGGTAAATGAACTACTACTTTGCTGTAACAAAGAAATACCCAATTCATAGTAGCTTTGTTAATAAAGCCTTTGTTAGTTACTTTTGAGGTTCCTGGGCCACTGGTAGGTGAAAAATGTAATTCAGTACAAGGGGAGTCTTCAGTAGATGTGAAAATTTAAAGGACAAAACTGACTCAAGAGTCCAACAGTTTAAAAAAAAAAATAATAATTCTGGGGTTCGCTTTTTCACACATTCAAGATTTTTTACTTTCTACCTATTGCTGTCCTTTTAGATAGCAGCTGCGTAGGCATTTGCATTAGGAAATAGAAAGCGTTTGGAGTGTCTAATGCATTTGGATGCAGCTTAAAAAGGGATGAAACTGCTTGGACATTCTTCTGTTCTAGCATTAAAAATGGTTTCAGTTTGTATATCTTTTGGAACTGTTTTAGTTTAAAACAATATCTTGAAATGGCAACAATCATTAGTGTGTTTTGATATTAGGTTGTAGCATGTGGTGGCATTTTCAGGAAGAAAATCTGTTTGGTTTTTTTTCTGATAAAACATTTAAATGTGCTGGTATAAAGCTGTCTCAACTGAGATAACGACGTGAACATGGATACCTGTCATAGCTATTTATGTGCCTTCTAAAGTTCAAGCGCATCATTCTGAACTGATACTTCATTAAAGAAAGCATGCAAATTCTGTGAAATATGTAAGCTGAAGATGGAAAGCACTTGTGCTGGTAAAGTTTTCTAGAAGGATCTTTGATATTCTGCTCTTAAAACTGGCAACTAGTTTAGCTTGGCATGGTTTTTTTTGCCTTTGCTGTACACTTTTCACAAACGATTTTTCCAAAGAGAAGCTGTATTTGTCAGAAACTAAAAGTTCCTCTTTTTCTGAATGGATCAGATTGTCCCAAATTACTACTAAAAAAGAACCAAAGACTGCTAAGTGTCTTTGGTTTCAGAAGTAACTTTGGGAGGTAAGAAATGTTGACTCAATTTTCATTGTAGTCAAGAGGAAAAACTTAGAAGAGAAAGGAGGTTTTTTTCCTAGCATGCTTCTCTGGTGGTGAGGCCTCCTTTCCTGCAATAAAGGGAGGAAAATATAGAAGAATAGGTTTCTTACCTTTTTGAAAGCATGCTCCTTTGAAAAACTGAAGGTGTGACCTGGACAAATAGAAGTACTGAGTGTTGTAGTTAGAATAAAATGGAAAAAGTGATCAACATGTTACTAGCAGTAAAGTACATATGTATATTCCAGTTTTTAAGGATTTTTAGAAAGGTGTCGAGTAATATGCTTTCTGAACTGAAGTGCAGTGGCAATTCTAGTGATTATAGTGTTTTTTCTAAGTGCAAGCTCTAAAATACTCTAAAATGCATGTCTGGTTTCGATTCCATCATTTTCAGGTTGAAACTTTTGGAGATTTTTTGCAGGAATATGTTTCAGTGAAGGTCTATTACTAGCCTAAACATTCCTGGTTTTGAAATGAATTTAGAATCTATTTTTGTGAGTCATATAGATGAACTGTTAAGACATTAAATCTTGGAGGTAAGAAACAAGGTAGCAAAACTAGTCCTTTAGATATGTTACATTTGAATCCTGTCTTTCAGAGATTTGCAATTGGAGAATGTCACATTTTATGTAATGCTTTTTTTTATATACTAGCTGGAGCTGATAAAATGAATTCTAAATAGCCGGAATCTCATATTTCATTTTGTAAAGTTTGCTAATATAAGTGCATCAACTGCCTAGATTCTTTTTCAGGGAGTAGTTTCTTAGATGATAGGGTCCTCCTATTTGTTATTACTTGCAAACAAATGATTTAGAAGATTGAATTAAAAATTCCGTTTTTCCTGTCTCTACCCCACTTTTTTTTAGAAGAAATCCTTTTACAGTTCCAAACCCTTATTGATGGTTTACTGTGTTTGCTGTCAAAAAGTATTTTTGAGTATGTACTTTTGAGATTTTGCTTGAGGCTTCAGTGTCCAGTTCAGCTGGCTTTGAAATCGCCTGCTGGTTTTGGCAGTATTTTCCACATAGGTTAGGAACTCTCCTATTTAGGTGACAAAACAAAAATACAACTTCCGTACATTGACACATGAGGGTTAACACTATGTTTTGTCCTCTAGCAGAGGTAGGTGGTAGCACAAGAACGCACATTAAACCCAGAAACACAGTGCAAGCTGATTGCTTAATTGTTTTTTTAACTTGTTCTAGCTCAATGTATCACTTCCAATTCAATGTATTACTTCCATTTGTATCAGCTTAACAAATTTGATTGTAAAATTAGACTTGAGGCTTCCCATTTCTGTCTCAAACTTATAAATATATTGAAGTTGCTTTAAGATTTTAATGAGAGTGGAGAAGTGATCTAATTCTACTGTATACTAAGTAATTGTAATAGTTTGAGTGTTACGCAGCTCTTCTCACTTAATGGGTAAAAGCTTCTATCAATCTGTGTGTACACTGCTGGAGCTCTAGAATAGCAAGACCTTTTTGTTCAGGTGCTTTTCCTGTATACTAGAGATATTGAGGGCATGGTATGAAGTGTGGTGATAACAAGTATCCTCTATTCATGCCTTTGTGGCTGGAGGAAGTGAGCCCAAAATGAGAGAAAGGAGCCATTGGAATTCTTTCTTCACATGGGATGGAAGGCTCTACTTTTATCATCTGTATGTGTGTTATAAGGGATGAAAAGTGTATAAGGTGACTTGGGCAGTTATTTCATCAGTCACTCCCTAATAGCTAAAATACAACACTTGTCAGTTTACAGTTTTGGCCAAAGGATTGATCCACACAACCTTGCAGTTTCTTGTAATGTTTTATTCATTCACGGTTGTAATTTATATTTCAGCTTCTGGAACCAGTTTGTCATCAGCTCTTTGAGTTCTATCGCAGTGGTGAGGAACAATTGCTACGATTCACACTGCAGTTTCTACCAGAACTGATGTGGTGCTATCTTGCCGTCTCAGCTAGCAGAGATTTGCAGAGCAGTGGATGTATAGAAGCTCTTCTCCTAGGAGTTTATAACTTGGTTTGTATTCGCATGTAATTATTCAGGCCTAAAATTATTGGTGTGCGTTTGAGTGATAATATAGTGTTTTACTGGGAAATAATTAACAATTTTGGTTCAGAATTGAATTGAGTATCTCAGTTTTGACTCTTCAAATTGGTGTCCTTGTCAGAAATCTGTAACATAACTTTTATTCTGGTGAATATTTTCTCTGTTCTTCTTGTGGTACCTGGAAAGTATTAATGCACTAATGGCTGAAGGAGCCAAAGGAGTCCTCTTAATTTTTTTTTCTACTTAATTCTTGGTATGGTGATTAAACTGAAATTCTGCTTAAGAACTTCAAGGTGCTACTTTTGAAGTGGTTGCCAATATTTTCTGGGGTATTTTGACTATCTTGACTAGAAAACACAAAAAATCACTTTCAACAAGTTCTTAGTACTTGACTGCTGAAGAGATTGCTTAGCTTTGAGGAATTAAAGGTGTCTTTTCATTTTGTAATAACCTTGACTTTTTTTCATATTTTATATGAAAAGATACTGTTTGTTACTAAATTACTGCTTTAAAGAACAGAATTATGAAGGAACCTTTAAGAGCACAATATTTTAGTTATGCATTTAGTCTTTTTATGGCTATTACAAAACCCTCAGTGTTACGTCCATTGGGATTCTCTTCGGTGCAGTTTGTATGTTCTGGATGTTTTAGGAAGGCTTTCTAGGAAGTGAAATGCTGATGAACTTCAAGTCTCCTCTTCCTGTTCTGAAAATTTGGAGAAAGCAGCTCCCATCCTTCTTCTAAAAATAACCTCGAGTGTCTTTACCAAGCGAGTGAAAACATTTTTTCGCCCAGGATTCTACCTAAAAAACCCTGAGCCCTTATATTCAACGCTTCTTTAGGCAGAGTACAGGCTTCATGTGCTTTCTGTGCACTTAGTTATATCTGAGAAGAAAAGCATTCCTGGAAAGTGTTTGGTATATCTTAAGCCTTAAGTCAATTAACTCCTTTATTTCCATGATGAAGTCATCTGAAATGGTTAATGGATGCAGCTATAATCACTTGTCTTTCTCCTAGAAGGGAGTATACAAGGTTGAAAACGTAATAGGTGACCTGCTTAGATACTTATTTTCTCTTTAAACAGCTAGTTTATGTTTTCAAAAGCAAGAGGAAAGATGTAGCCTAATAAAAATAGTAATCCTTCTGTAAATATGTACAGTAGTCTCTTGGAACTTGAGGGAATTAATATGCTCAGCAGAGTCCTGCGGTTTCTTACTGAAGGAAATAAAAAAATTAAGTATCGTTCAGAATAATTTTAAATTCACTATATTGTCAGGGGTATGGAATTATTGTGGCTGAACCTTGAGATCATGAACTGGTTTGTTCTACCTTCAGCTTGGAGACTTATAGTGGTACTGCATGCAGTTGATATTTTTGGCTTTCCTGGCTGTCTGTATCAGGTTTTTTTCTAATGTGCTTCAGATCTTGAAATGCACTCCTAAAACTTAACTACAAATCTGATTGGAATGAAGAGTTAAAATATTGATATTTTGAGATTTTAAGAGGTTGGATGTACCCAGTTTCTCTTCCTTCTTCTCCCATATATTGGGGAAACTGTTTTCTGTGTGGATGCAGCAGCAATACTGAAAATTTAAAGTATCAGTAGTGCATGTGGAGAGTGGAAGAGCTGTATAACTCTTCAGACAGAATAGCTCTATATGACTTTTTGGTACTTCTCAGTCTTCCTTTACTGCTTCATAGTCTACTTTAAGACATGAGTTTTAATAATTACTATGTGAAGTTAGTCCTTCAGCCTTCCAAGGCATGGGTGTTAAGAGGCACTGAAGCTCCTCTCTAATCTCTACCTTTGGCTGTATGAAATCTACTGCTGAAATATAGCAGGAAAAAAATTTTTCTGTGTGGTGTTGGTTATTGGTCAGGTCTGCTTTGGAACTTCTGAAGTTTTTTGTTTGAAGTACTTCAATGTTCTTCTGTGATATGTAGGCACTTTTTTTTTTGGTCCCCTTATCCATTAGTCTTCTACTTACAGGAGTGAGAAGTCAGTCAACATACTGCTATGGTGGTATCTTGCAGGAAAGTAGCTTCTCTAAAGCTTTGCATCCATGCTTCTTTTAACTCTTTAACTCTAAAAGTGTGGAATTATCAAACTCGGGCCTTTGCAAATACTATGATGTCTGCCACTATCAAATCATATGAGGCTGCAGTCATTCCAGAGCTATAATTCCAAAACAAATTATCTGTAACATCATTACTTGATGGGTAAATACTTGTCAGAACAGAATTATTGAGCATTAACCTTTACAATTAGCAAACAGTGTATAATTATAGACAACAGTGTTTAAACATATTGAGATTTCCAGTTAGTGTTTTTAAGGTGGACTATATATGTAAATGCATGTGCCCTTTGCAAAATCATTTGAATAGTTTTCAGAAACAAAGTAAATGCACTGTGATAGGAAGCAAATACAGAGATAGTTTCTAGCTTGTAGCTTGGATTGTTATAGTATCCCTATCTGTCCCTATAATAATTTGTTGGCTTTCTTTAACCATTCACCCCCATCCAGCATTTAACATTTTTAATGTCTAGTTTCTGTAGTACAGTGTAACCATTGGTATCTTCTGTCTTTTTCAGGAGATAGTTGACAAAGAGGGACATAGCAAAGTGCTGAGTTTCACAATTCCATCTTTGTCTAAACCTTCAGTCTATCATGAAGTAAGTGACATCTACAACAAAGTTGTTACTGATCGAGAAAGGCAGTATGCTTTGGAGGCCTGTTTGTTAAGAATAAAACTGAGAAGTAGCTTTAATGTATTGCATGATGACATAGGAACATATTTCTTAGTCTTCTGAGTATTACTAACTGGTCTCTGAGGCCTCTTCAGGACTGAATATCATAACTCCATAATATCCATGTACCAACTATATCTTTTTTCTTTTTTTTCTTCTTCTGAAGCCATATACCTTATCTGGTATAAAATAACTTCCCAAGTCTAAGACAGCTAAGCAGTCAGATAACCTTAAATCTGTTGAAAACTTATGTACAAATATGGTGATGCTGATTGTTGTCTGTTTTCACTTGCATTGTAGTAAGATTTCAGGCAGATGTGTTTTGAATGACCCTTTTTCCTTTAGCCTTCCAGCATTGGCTCCATGGCTCTCACTGAAGGAGCTTTATCACAGCATGGTTTGTCCAGGGTTGTATACAGCGGACCTCATCCTCAGAGGGAGATGTTAACAGCACAGAACAGGTGAAATGGCATGATAGGATTTTGCTTGAGAATCACTAATGAATCTTAACTGGAATCTTAACTTGTGATATAGTTATAGACTGAAGGTGGATAGGTGTATGCTGTGTTTTGTGGTGGGGTTTTTTGTTTTTAAACACATGTAAATGTAGATGCAGAAAGATTAGCAGTGAATATTACTACATGAAGAGGAAAAGCTTACAGAACCAAACTACTCAATTGTCAATTTTATTGAAACAAAATACCAGATCTGTTGAAATAACTCTTGTGAATTTCTGTGTAAACTTGTTTTCTTTTCAAAAATAAAATCAGTAATGTAATTCTAAATTTCTTGTTTTTTGTAAATCCCAGGTTTGAAGTGCTGACTTTCCTTCTGCTCTGTTACAATGCTGCCTTAAGCTACATGCCTGCAGTTTCTCTTCAGTCGTTGTGTCAAATTTGTTCAAGGTAACTTCTGTAGCTTGACTACACTTATAATGGCATTTTCAACTTGAAATACAATCAGTTTGAAATTTAAAAAAAACCCAACACAACAAACAAAAACCCAAAACTTCAAAAAGCTGCTTGTAAACTTGACTTGTTTTTTCATAAGTGTTTACAGCTGCATTATTTGCTTTTAAAGTATCTCTTACATAACTTTGGGTTGAGATCTCAAAATAGAGAAACAATGACCTGGCTCATATGCAGTGCTGTTAAGTGGAGAAGTCCTATTAAGGGAACTGTTTGTTTTTAATCAAAGTAGTTGTAGGTGTGTTAACCAAATGAAATCAGGAGCATCTTCTAAAATCTTGGTACCTTTTGCATTGCAAGATTACTAAATATATTTGGATGCTGTGCAAGTTGAAACTTCTTGAAATTAGAGTAGATCTTGAAACTAGAAATATATCCATTCTAACATACTTTGGCTATTTTCAAGATCTGCTATTACTTCAAAAAAGAAAACATACTGCGCCCCCCCCCCCGCTTTAATTACAGTGTCTATTTTTGATCCATTTCTTTTTCAAAGAGGAAAAACTGGTAGTAAACATGTCTATCTCTAGATTTCTGGAAGTGGACTTTGGGTTAAGGAAAAATTTAGAATGCTCTCGTTAATTTAGGAAACCCAAGAGAGACCTAGAAGTCAGCTACACCAACTTTCTACCAGAGTTTCCAGGTTCCTCTCTCAAACAAAACATGGTAATGGATGCCTGTAAGATCCTTTCCTCTTTGGAGGAGGTAGGAGAGCATTGGAGCACTTGGCAATATTTACAAGAGTCTTTACAAGATCTTTGCTAGATATGCTGGTCTAAAATTTAAGGTGGAAAATATTTAAAAACTAAGGATTGTGGACAGGAGACTGATGTTGCTTATTCTGCTTGATTAGGTTTTGATTGTGCTTGGGATAAATAATTTTTCAAAAGTCTACAAAAAACCCCAAGCAAATTACCAGTAGATGCAAGCAAGTCTTTCTCCTTCAAAATGTTGACTGACTGGATACTGAATTATTTGATCCTACACAATTTGACTTTTATCTTAGTTCTTCATTCCCTACTGGTTTTGGCATCCATATTTCTCTGCTTACTGAAAATCTCACCCTGACAGCATTTTAGGGATTCAAGGGAATATGTGTCAGACCAGAATTATGGCTAAATACTGATGCTCAGAGCAACAGTTGACCAACTCTCTAAAGTGTCAGCATAAGCCTAGGGTTTATGGAATTACCTTCAATACCAGATGAGTGCATAGAGGGTAGGTATTCTATACCCATAGGTATCTTAACCTCATGAAGTTCAACAAGGCCAAGTGCAAGGTCCTGCATCTGTGTTGGGGCAATCACCAGTATCAGTACATCCTGAGGGACAAATGGATTGAGAGCAGCCCTGTGGAGAAGGAACTGGGAATATGGTGCAATATGCACTTGTAGCCCAGAAAGCTAATTGTATCTTAGACTGCATAAAAAGAAGTGTAGCCAGCAGGTTGAGGGAGGTGATTCTCGCCCTGTACTCAGCTCTCATGAGACCCCACCTGGAATACTGCATTCAGATGTGAGGTCCCCAGTAAAAGAAAGACATGGACCTGTTTTGTGGACCTTTGGGTCCAGACGAGGGCCACAAAAATGGTCAGAGGGATGGAACACCTCTCCTGTGATGAAAAGCTGAGAGTTGGGGTTGTTCAGCCTGGAGAACAGAAGACTCCAGTAAGACCTTATTGCAGCCCTTCAATATATATATAAGGGATGCTTATAAGAAAGATGAGAGGGGATTTTTACCAGGACCTGTAGTGACAGGACAAGGAACAACAGTTTTAAACTGAACGAGGGTCGATTTAGATTGGACATAAGGAAGAAATTTTTTACGATGAGAGTGGTGAGGCACTGGACCAGGTTGCCCAGTGAGGCTGTGGATGCCCCATCACTGGAAGTATTCAAGGTCAGGTTGGACAGGGCTTTGAACAACCTGGTCTAGTAGATGTCCTGGCCCATGGTGGGGGTGTGTGTATGGAAATGGATGATCTTTAAAGGTCCCTTCTGACCCAAACCATTCTATGATTTTTCCTTTATAAACATCTCATGATGGTGTCATTTCCTTGTATGTTCTCACTAGTGTGGCTTCCTGTCTTTTCTAATGAAGTGTTTAAAATCCTTTTGTTGTTTTTGTTTTTATTTGGAGATACTACAATATCAGCATGAAGAGTCAAATTTAGATCACACTAGGTACAAAGTAAATACTAGGAGGGTTGCTGAGCCATAGAGATCTTGGGGGTGCTGTCTGCTTTCTGTGTGTGTGTGTGTGGTGGGGTGGTGGTTTTTGTGGGTTGTTTTTGTTTGTTTTTTGGGGTTTTTTTAAGTAGCCAAAGCAGAAGATGAGTTGCAGGATAGAGGAGGAGAGGAAAAAAGTGCAGTAGGTTAGTGGCAAAGTTAGCAGTAATAAAAAAAGGCTCCTGAAACCTCTCTTACAGATGTAATTTGAAAGGTACTACAATACAGTCTTAATACTTTTTTTTCTGGAAAAAAATATATTTAAGAGGAGTTTTACAAACTCTCTGGTATTGAAGCTGAAGAATTGAAGCTTTCTGAGACTAAACCTTCTAGTCTATGGTTTGGAGAAGGAAATACTTTGATTAATGTAATTAAAGGTCATTCTAGAAGTCCAATAATAGCCAATGAACTAAATATTTAACAACCCATTTATCTTTGATTTCCAAAATATTTTGACTACAGAGCCTGGTGTGGAATTTAGTTCAGAACTAAATTCTAGAGCTGACTTTTACTGAGGTTTAGAATAATTTTACAAATGTGACGCTTCTGGTCTCTTTGCTTAAAAACTTGTATGCAGCTTCCATATTATATGCAATGATGCTTATGTTTCTGTCTGTAATATTAATAGTTGCTATGCTGCTTCATTTCCTTAAATACCATTACCTTATTTTTTTTGTCTGTTCTGCAGCAAATGTGTGGATTTAGAATGGCTTTTACTGGCAATTTTCCTCTATGTTCCACTATGGTATAAATGTAACAGGAGTGTCTGGAACGTCTGTTTTGAAGCATTTGAACACTGCCGGTAGAGGGCATACCCTTCTTTCAGAACAAGAAATAGTCTGCTTTAGCACAGGGTTGTTGATGGATGTCTTCCTGTGGGTCTATTGTAATTAAAATGCATACTAAACACCTAGCTGTGTAGTGTTCTATACGAAGGTGGTTCTACATTATTTGCTAATGACCAATGCATGATTTCTTTAGAATTTGTGTCTGTGGATATCCTCGCCAACAAGTGAGAAAGTACAAGGGAGTCAACAGTAGGATTCCAGTTTCATCTGAATTCATGGTGCAAATGCTAACAGGGATTTATTATGCCTTGTAAGTTGTTTGGGGGTTTTTTATATGCTTAAAAAATAAAGAAGTGTCAGCTTAATTTCTGCACTCATTTGGGCATGCTACCTTTGAAATGTTTTATTTTCTAGTGGACAGAAAATGCTGTGTCTAGCAATAAGGTCCTCAGGAAGAGAACATAGCTCTCCAACTAGTTGGTTGAAGTTACATATGTCATATTGGGGACAGAGGGCTAGAACAGCGCTTAATAGGTTTAACTGCTGATGTGAAAATGTCTCTTAAAAAACCCTTTTCCAACTGTTCTCTGCTGTCCACATTTTTGCATGCTTAGTTTTGACATCAGTCTAGTTAAGGAAAAAGGGTCATATTTTTTCTTTGAAATGCTGATGTCATCTACCCTTTGACAGTCATGTTAATGTGTGAAGCTCTTATTAACTGAAATAATTACAGGCTAGTAACACAGGAATACTAAAAAGGTGGAGTAATATTAAAATAATCCTGTTTGAATTTCAGAATATTTCATGACTAGCAGATGAATAACTGTTGTGGTTTAACCCCAGCCAGCAACTAAGCACCACGCAGCTGCTCACTCACTCCCTGCCCCCCCCCGCCCCCCCAGTGGGATGGGGGAGAAAATCAGGAAAAGCAGTAAAACTCGTGGGTTGAGATGAGAACGGTTTAACAGAACAGAAAATAAGAAACTAATAATGATAACACTAATAAAACGACAACAGTAATAATGAAAGGATTGGAATGTACAAATGATGTGCAGTGCAATTGC
>JAVJGG010000073.1:10040158-10053398 GCA_035590195.1 Aviceda cuculoides
CTTGTGCCCCCCCAGCCTCCTCGCTGGTGGGGTGGGGTGAGGAGCAGAAAAGGCCTCGGCTCTGTGTAAGCACTGCTTACGAAAACGTCTCTCTATTATTAATGCTGTTTCGAGCACAAATCTAAAACATAGCTCCATACTAGCTACTATGAAGAAAATTAACTCCCAGACAAACCCAGCATATTTGGGCAAACTAATATAAGGTCTTCCACAAAGTAGAACGCAGGTCTGGGCTGAGAAGTATAAAAAATAGTGCTGAATGTACTGCAAAAAGCGAAACATTAGATTCCACTTCTACCATCTTCAGATGAGGCAAGAGCCATTGGACCAGTGATTGAAATTGGCAATGGCTGCTTCTGCTGGGCTTGTAATTCTGACGACAGGCTAAGTGAGTGAGTGTAGATAAGAATGCACTTTTAATAGGTTCAATAAAGATTCTGAAGTAGTATCATTAAAATTACTGTATTTTGTGCACTGTATGAGCTTTTGTAGTATATGGGCAGTTTGGTTAGAAAAATATTGCCAAGTTACTTGTCATAAATGACAGAGGTAATTCACGTAAGTATTGAGGAAATTATAAATATGCTGGTGCAAGATGACTTTAAAATACTGATAGAGTTTTCTAAGCAGTACTGGTACACATTGGTGGTAGTAGTACCAATAGTAAGCTGCCAGAGGGGGTGGGGGCAAATAAAGGTAAAATAACCAAACTTCTTTTCAATTGATTAAAAACTTCCTAAAACTGTTGGACAGAGCTGAGAAGCAAAATATTAGTCTTTAACTTGAGCGAGGTCCAATAGCAAGTCATTACTGAAATCTCAAGACTCCCAAGGACCATTTTAGTCTTTATTATTTATTTTCCTTTCTTTAGGCTTACAGTTGTTAACCAGGGATTATTCACCAGGTGCAAGAAAACTGTATGATAGCTCAGCTTTTAAATGGACAAATGCCCTCTGAAGCTTGGCAATTTTGTCAGCTATTATTTTTGAGTGGTTCTGATGCTTGTTCAAATGAGGTGGTGAAAGGGGATTAAGGATACTGAGTGCTAGTTCATTCAGAGGAATTAAAAGTGTATTAAAATAAACATTCCCTTTGTCTTTTTGTTTACAGAAAAAAATGAAATAAAAATGTTAGAGAATCAGTATTGGAACCATCCTTCCAAGAATGCAAATTTTTCAGCAAATACAGTAACCTAGAAGTTTTTACAATTATTGCCTCCTTGCAGGGAGCGATGCTTGATGAAGTTCAAGGAAAAATGTGTGGGACAAGTGTGCCCTGCAGCAGATAATAGTAAGGTGAAAGGGAAATGAGAATAATAGTAGGACTCATAGAAATGGGGTGGAATGCTGTGTTTTATGGGAGTCTCATAAAACAGAACAATTTGAGAGAAACGGTGATAATCTAGTTAGTATGACCCAAGTGAGGAATAGTCAGTGTTTAGGAATGAGGATTGAAAGATTGAGGACTCTTTTAAAAAAACCAACAAAACAAAACACCCACCCCATCCCACCCCCAACCCCCAAAACAACTCTTGTCAACATTTTGTTTGGGTTATTAGGAAAACTTTGGATTTGCCTCGATGGTACAGCATTTAATGAAGAATAAGAAAATTATTTGGTGTAGGGTGGGGGTGTAGGGGAACTTGTATAGCAGGTTGTGGGAGTAGTTGTAAACATTAGGCTAGTTTAAAGGCCAAAACTGAGTTTATGGTATCTTTGACTAACTGTCTGATAGCTTTGTTTTAAATGGTAAATGTTCCATGCATATACCACTTCAGCTAATCTCCTCAAAATTTTCATTATAAAGTTCTAACAAAATTGTTGTTTGTGACTTGAAAAGCCTTTTCAAAAGTCAGAGTGGATGGTCTCTTGATTTCAAAATTCCTAATAACATAATTCAGTGCCCCACAATGCCTGATGAAAGCAAGATAGAGAATGGATCTTCAGGGTCAGCATGCAGAAAGAGTAACAAGGTTGTGCTTACAGATGCTTGTTTAATTAAAATAAACACTGGAATTGGTAGAAATCTGATGACACACCGTGTACCTCCTGACCATTATTCTCTCTCCCATGGTGTAATGGGAAAAAAATTTATTTGGGGGTTTTATTTTTTTTCTTCAATATAATAAAAATGAGTAGTAAAAATGGAATAGGAAGCTAGAGGAGACAGCTGAGAGGTAGTTTGATCTTGTACATTACATGGACCAGAAGACCTGATCAAGCAAAGTATCTCTTGGGGAAGCAAGGGCAGCAACTCTCAATCAGTAGCTATTTGTGTAAGACAAATAAAAGAATTACGGCCAATCACATTTGCAGCTGAGAAGCACAGGCTTTATTTTCTTAACTTTTAAAAGATTCAGTTTACTATGAAAGTTTTCAGATGTTAGATCTTGCTAGCCTTTGCTAGAACTCTAGATTGAAGTCAGTTTTGAAAAAAGGTCGACAACATTTAATCTTGTTGTGATACTCAACCCTTTAACTTGTTCATTAGAGCTGTTATTTAGGACTTTTTTTTAAATCAAATGAGTATTGTGAATTTGGACTTCCAAGGTAGGTACTAAAAGTGAAGGTCACTTGCAAAATGGATTCACCTAATCACAAATGGATAGTATTTAGAGTCAGTTGATACTAGCCACCTCTTAGCAACCAATTATTTAGTGCTATTGAATTGGATTGCCTGTCAATCATAAAGCTTAAAAAAGAGGAGCATTAGCTCCTCTATCTAGCATAATTTTTTTTTGTAGCATTCATGTTTTAAAAACAAGCCTTGAGTGGCATCTCCATTTCCACTCACAAATTGAGGAGAACCAGAAGAATCATGCAGTGTGTGAGTGACATAAGCACCTAAATGGATAGTTATTTATGTAAGCTTGGAAAAAAAACAAAGCAAACCCCAGCAACGCTTTCCTTACTAATGTAAAATCTGCTAAACTGCCCTATAGAAGTGTTGCTTGGGAAAAACTCCTGTGTGCAGAGGTAATGCATGTGAGAGAAATACTGTGATGTAACAGACTAAGAAGAGCTAAGCAGATGTTGGTAACGGACATAACACAAAACCAAAGACGTCAACTAGAGAAGAAGGGCAAGATGTTAATTTTTTTCCCCATTGCAGAAATTTACTTTCATGTCGTATACAAGGTTTAGAAACATTAGTCTTTGAATCTCTGTGGAGAGAATTTTCTTACTTTTTTTGAAACAGTATTAATTCCTGAAGTAGGAACTTTTAGGAACTTTTAGGAATCTGGAATGAATGTTAATTTGGGGATATAAGCTTGATGCTTTTGTGAATAATTAAAAATGCTAACATTGTTGTGCAGAAAATGCAGCTTGAGTTTGTGGTGGTTAAAATTGAATTACAATCCAAACGGAAAAGTTGCCTGTGCAATCTGAAGTAAATGATGTAGGCAACCGTAATGATAAAGTAGAGTATGATCGAAATGTCTTTTTAATTAATTCTTAGCAGCTAGTAATCATGAAATGTATTTATCAAGGTTGGTGGTATCACTCAAAGCATTCAGAAATGTGACTCCAAATGCATTTTCAGTCAACTGCTATGGGCATATTTATATTAACTTTCAAACTAACATAATTATTCAGTTTTGTCTACACTATTTAGCAGTATTTTTCATTTTCTCTTTTGCTACATTGCCTTGTGCACTAGCTATTAATATCTCTTTCTCAAAGATAGACCCCCAGAGTCGTCCAACTTGAAGCAGTATTATCTTCTAAATGAAGCACTATGAAGCTGAAGGTTTTGTTTTAGGTGATCTTAAAAGTTTTGAAATAAGGAGGGGATGCTGCTATGAAGGACATGGATTGTGTAGTCTTATCCCTGCCACAAGACTGTAGATGCTATGGTAGACAGTGTTAATAGGAGGTGAGATACCCAGTATCCCATTTTTTCATTAATTTCTTCCTGTAGCTCAGTGTTAAACCCAGAGAAAGGTATATTCCCTTTCATTAGAAGTAGTTAATAGCACTTAACTAAAAGATTAGACATAATTATGCTGAGTAAAACTCTTAGGTTAAAAACTCTTTAAGTTATTTGGGTGTTTTCTCCAGTTCATTGTTGTAACAGTTACACAGCTGTGGGGATGCATCAATGATGGGTAAAGTGCTGATAACACAGTAGGATATTACATTTAGAAATGCACACCACCAAACAACAATAACTAAGTAGCACTGTTATAGAAAAATCTCTAACAAAAGAATTATTCCTCTGTTCCTCTGATTTCTGCTGTGCACTCAGTCTCCTTTCTCTGGAGCTGGATGCTGTTAATTAGTGCTTCTCTGCCCTTGGTGGGGAAGGGACTGACAGTAAGCTCTGTTCTGCCCTCTCCTCTCTCTGGTGTCCTGGATCTAAATGAAGTTTCTAGAAGAATCAACTTGTGCATATGGAAATCAGTGGATCAGTTCTGCTGAAATAAGGCACCTGTAGCTGCACTGTCAGGGTAGCAGGAAAGAGTTTGAAAATTGCCATAGGAAAGTCACAGGTACCTCACTCCAGTAAAATTAGACCAATGAGGCCAATCAGAACATTGATGATCTCACTAATCTTTCTGCTCCTATGTTTTTTGACAAAAGGCTATATTTGATGGTGGCGGTATTATCATTATTGTAATTATTATTATTTATTTATTAGTATTAGTATTGCAGCTCATGGTGCTCAGTTGTTACCTTTGTTACTGACGATAGAAGACTTATGCAGAAAGTGCTGTTAGGAGTAACACTTGGAAACAGTTTTAACTTGAGTTTCCTGCCAAACATCAAGAAGTTAGTGGCTAATAGCAGCAATTATTAATGCCGTTTCCTTTGGACAGTACAACTTGTTAAACAGATACTTTCATTAGTAGTTGACTAGTTAGAAAGAATCATGATACTTAGCATTTGCAGGTAAAATCAGGGATACCTCTTACACCAGGGGAGAATGATGTCCATCCCTGCCAGAATAACCTTCTAGCTCTGAGACTTACTTCATTGTTGTGATAAGTGCAGACAGCACAAATGCTAGTGAAAATCCCAGTGCCGTAGGCCTCTTGACCTAGAAGTACACTGCCTGCACAAGAGTCCTCAGTGTTGGGGACAGGGGGAAGAGAGGATCCCCTTCAGCTAAAAAGCATTAGAGCTGCTGCTGTGAAAAACCATCTCCTCATAAATTCCTCTGGTTTTGGACTTCATACTGTCAGTTCAACGTCTGGACTGCCAACTTCTGTCATGTGCAGTAGCAAACTAGCAGTAAAGTCTGAGCGGCCCTTACTTAATCCTCAGGTCTGAAAGAGCTGTGTTATGAATAAAACGGATTCAGTTGAGCTTTATTCTGAGCTGTGCTTTTAGTGCATTTTTAGTCTCGTCAAGTTTGTGGCCATAGTGTTTGTATGTAGTATATGTATATAACACAAAGAGAATATATAACTATATAGCACATAGTGTAGTTTTTGCTTTTCTTCACTTGTATTTCCCTGATATACATCTTCATGCAGGATGTGCTGTGACTATCTGTAACTGACAGCTTCTCTTTTTCTCTTCTCCAGGTCATCTAAATGCAGTTTTGTGGTTGTAGAGCTAGTGCTGATAAAGCAATTCTGAATACTTTTTTCAAAGGCCTTCACTCGCTATACTGAGAATACTTCAAACACTGTGGAGCTGACAGGTCACTAGGATTGTAACTTGTTACTTGCATATACTTGGAATTTACACACAGTTTCAACTCCCATTTCTTATTTAAACTTTTCCTCTCAAGAGTTCATCCTTCTCAAACCTATCTTCATCTAATGTAGACAGGCATCTCTGAGTTGGGATTTGTTTTACCAGGAACTTGTAGTAACTATTGCATTCTTATTAAATGTCATTATCAAATATCTTGTGTTTACACATAACCATCATTCTCATGCTTTGGGTAGCAGTTGAGTTTCCTGTTTGAATTTTGGCTATGTCTGCAGGAATCTTTGACTGTCTTGAATAATTTTTTGGCCAGGCTGAGCATGTGTTGATGACTTACCCAGATGAGAAGTAATCTTAGAACTAAGCTGCATTGGGTTTTGCCTTAATTTCTTTTTTTTTTTTTTTTTTAGCACTGCAGAAAGTTGTAGCGCTTTCCCTCCCCGCAGCTTAATCCCTGTTTCCTCAACTGTATTTAGTAACTGACTTCTGTGACAAAAATAAGTTTATTGCAAACTAATTTAGTTGTAAGCTCAAAAAGGCTGAGTAGATCAACGTTTATGTTGTTTTATTAGTAGGTGGCAAAAACTGCAGTAAAACTCCATAGATTTTATCTGAATAAGTTGATTTTGGCAACTGGAGAATTTTCCTACCTGTAAATATCTTTCTGGTTGAAAATTGTTTTTTGAAATGAAGAAACAAACGGAAGTCAAAGGGTGCTTGTGTTGGCTTAGTTGTTTCACTGTTAGTTGACCACTGTGTAGCATCATGATATCGTATGTGTAGAATTTCCAATCTTCATAACACATGAAGTTGATATGCCATTTCATTGTAAAAATAAGTTTAATTTTAGCATAGTGATACAGAGAATATAGTCATAAAAGTGAATTATGGAGAGTTCTTTGTTTTCTGATAATCTCTGAATGTTTGTTTCATGATCCTCAGAAATTTCAATTTTGAAAGATCAAGCATGGGGCTTTTCAGTATGTGGGTGCAGGCTGGTAATTGAAAGATTGAAGCCTGCAATTTAGAAATAAAGCAAAATTCCATACTCACTAATGTTGCTAATTAACAAGAGGTTAATATGTGAACATCTGCTTTAATTTATAATGCTTTAGTCATCTGTATCTATTGGCTTTTGTTTCATGTTTTGTTTCAGACATCTTTTGTTGTTTGTTCTTTTTGTTTTGTTTTTTTTTCTTATCCATCTTTAATTCTAGAACAACCAGAGAATGGTAATGATGCTACTGAATTGGGCAACTTTATCATACCTGAGATTAGTGTCACAAGTGTGGCTGGAGAGAGGACCGGGAATGGGGAAAAGAGCAGAGCACTAGCAGAGAATGATGTTCAGCATTTACAGGGAGTACAGGAAACAGCTACAGATCCTAGAACTGACAGCAAAGGCATGCCAGAAATCAGGAGGCAAAAATCTGTAAGAAAAATGATGGAGGATGGAATAAACTCAACTGGCAGAGTGCAGTTTTAGCAGAGCACTTGTAGCTGCACTCTAAGGTACCACTGTTGATTGAAAGGGTCACTGCTGCATGTTTGGAGAATTAAAGTATGCAGTTAATATATTTGCATGTGTAATAACACAAATGCATGTATTGCACACAGCTTCGTCTGTGCCACAGACAATGACAACATACTTATAAGTAGCGTTATTTAATCTGCAGAAAATACACTGTGAGACTCAACATACCTTTGAGTTTATTAAGGATATTTATTGGGTTTACAAAATCTGGTGATCAGTGAAGAATCCATCAAAATGAATGTGAAGGGTATCTCGCTGTGTACCTCGGATTTTCCAAATTCCACCTTTCACAGTATACTGGAGATCTCGTGTTGTGCTTGAGTTTCCAACTCGTACCACCAGACCTATGATGCAGAAGGTGACCTTTCAGTCTTAAGGCATTCTTGGGTTGCTAAACATGCAGGTGCCATATTGGGTGTCCTGGGGCATTGATCACATGCCTTTTATAATTAATGAGCTTTGCAAAATCATGTATTGGAGCACTCGCTCAAAATAAGATTTACGCTTTTTTGTTCTGTGTGGTACCTTCTAATCTGTAAACTTCTAATCTGCATGAATTAACAAGACTCCATTTTCTGGGGTTTTTTTGGTGTTGTGTGTCGTCCCCCCCCCCGCCCAAATTACTGCAAAATGAGATCGTGGGCATGCTTTTTGATCTAGTTAATGCAGCATTATTTGCTGTAACTTTGTATCCTAATGACCCTTAATTCCAAAATGTAATGGAATAGGTAAGTGTTTTGTCTTCTATTCTCTGTTCTGTTGCTGTATGGCTTCATGCTTGTAAATATCAAAATCTAGCAATACATAAAATCGATAAATGTGAGAAAGTAAATTGCTAATTCTTTATTTCTTTTTCTACCATGCAGGTAATACTGATTTAGCGATTCAAGAAGAACTGATAGAAGTATCTGAAACTGATGAAGGTTTTTACTCTAGGGCTACCTCTAGTACAAGTCAGTCTGCCCCATCTAACAGCAGCAACATGAGCAGTAAGAATCTTTTAGGGAAGAGCCAACGAAGGTCTGGAGGAAGCAAAACTGGGGGAAAAGAAAAAGAAGGAGAAACCTGCAGAGAACACTTGTCACGAAAACAAACTCAGAGAGCCATGAGTGAGAATCTAGAGCTTGTCTCTCTGAAGAGACTAACACTGACAACTAGCCAGTCCCTGCCTAAGCCAGGCAGCCATGGTCTAGCCAGAACGACCACTACTGTGTTTAGTAAATCCTTTGAACAGGTCAGTGGTGTCACAGTTCCAAATAATCGTGGTGGTGTATCTGGTACAGAGGCAAACAGGTTTTCAGCTTGCAGTCTTCAGGAAGAAAAACTGATATATGGAACAGAAAGAACAGATCTTCCAATTTTAAGCAAACAACCTAATCAGCAGCGACCTCCTAGTATTAGCATAACTTTGTCAACAGATTGATATTAAATTGGCAAGTATGAAAAATAAAATATTGAGGGTTTATGCTGATATTGGTACATTAGTACATTAAGCTCCTTGATATGTTATACATTACTTTCTTAAACCTCAAGCCCATAAGTTCTTACTTGGCTCACGTTTGACGGTAATAGTGAGTAGACAACAGTTGTAATTATTTTGCATCAACTTCTAATAGCTTGGGAAGTTCCTCTTTGACTTGCTGTATTTATACACCTGATTGCTTACAGCTTCATGTAAAGTTTACAGCTTCACCAATTTAACAAGCATTGATAGGTTGTTTAGCCACTGACCAAGATCTGTGGCTTTTTACGAATGCAGAGTACGGGAACAAGTAGAGCCTCTTTCCCAGATTCTACTTTTTGACTACCACTTGGCATAGGCAAAACTGCAAGTACTTGTTTTACTTTGTAAGAGGAGTCTTGCAGCATGGGCATGAAATCTTGGAACAGCTTTGTAAGAACAAATGCTCTGTTATGTTAGCTATGAAAAAGCTATGCTTACATGTAAGGTTAAAACTAGAAGCATCAGTTCAGTGTTCACTGTATGGTGGTTTTTGTAATGTTAGTACACATTGCAATGTTCATACTTCTTTATGCCTATATAAGTCTGACTTAGATGCATTTTGGTTTTTCTATGTTTTTTGAAACTGGGCCAAAAGTCATACAGCAGCAGTACTTGTGGATGGGAGTTCTTGTCTGTTGCTGTAGTAGTCACTCTTTAGACTTACAAATTGTGTGACAGACTCCGTCTTTCAGATTCTTAAATATCAGGCACAAAACTACTCATTGAAAAGTTGCTGTCATCAGTATTTTTATTATTTATGGGGAAGAGATGTGCTTTTGTAACAATGTTATGTAGGAAATAAGGTGTGAGCCCTTTGCACAGACTCAAGCAAATCAGGAGCGTGAATGTGTTTAACATGAACTTCTTATCTTCAGAATACTACCAAAGGATGCATACTTTCAGTAACTTGCAAGCACAAGGGGAAATGATAATGTAAATATAACTAGCACTGTAATTC
Organism: Aviceda cuculoides; assembly: GCA_035590195.1. Taxonomy (NCBI): domain Eukaryota; kingdom Metazoa; phylum Chordata; class Aves; order Accipitriformes; family Accipitridae; genus Aviceda; species Aviceda cuculoides. The sequence goes on from JAVJGG010000073.1 coordinate 10,049,815, forward strand.
CTAGTCTTTTATATCTATTATTTTTCTAGTGTGAAATTCTAAACCAGCAGCCTGTTCAAGGTTACCTAATCTTCATCCTTCAGTTAGTCTGGTGACCTTGTTTGATACCAACTTTTATAACATTAAGATTTTCATTAAAAATAGACATTAAAACTTCTTTTGCAGAAATTTGGAGAAGCAATAGCTGTCAAAACCACTCCAGTAGCAGTGATTTGCTGATAAACAGGCAATATATTATTAAGAGCGGAGAAATAGGCTGAAGATCTAAGGCACAGTCATCCCCAACTGTCCAGATTTCTGCACCTAGTGATCCCTTATTGTCAAGAACCTTGTAACAAAACAAACAGTAAAGTTCTGGTAGGGTTTCCTGTTTGCCTGGAGATAAGTTTAGCTATCCCTTTTTGACTTAAACTGAAGCACAAGTAACTTTTAAGCAGCTAATGTTATTCGGGTGTATAGCAATTAATAATCTGGTTAATTAATGAAAAGAGATGAGGAGACATAGTTGATAGGGTCAAGTAAGTTGTATAATTCTACTTCTAAGACCGCAGACTAGATGTGTATGTTTCTTACTATTCACCGAAGTCTGTGGAGTAGCTGCATCTGTCCATAGCTGTTTGTCTTCACCTGAGAGCCCAAGTTTAAATGAATGTGCCACACTTTCTCATTCTTCGGTTTGTTGTGTGACACTCTTCTATTCCAGTAATGAGTATTTCTCCTTTTTACAGTGAAGTGTTTTCTTAATTGTACATGAAAACTTACATTCCTAATGTATAAACTACAAGTTTGACCTGTTTAGTGTTTAATACTTTGGCCAGTGAAATAAACTGGTTCTCTGAAGTTGTATGCTTTTGTAAATACTTTGTACAGCAGAAAATTTTGCCTCTTTTTTACAGGTTTTTCTGCAGTACACATTAGACAGCACAGTTGTTTCAGATTGACTAATACATGTGGTTGCTGGAGCATGCATAACTACAAGCAGTAGAAGGGTTTTAGGCAGCTGATAGCAGACACTGGCTGGCACTACAGATACTTGAATGTAAATGTTTTCCTTTCCTTGAAATTTGTTCTAGATGTTATGAAGAAATAACCTGCAGAACTTAGAGCTGCCTCCTGATCTGCTCATGCAATGTAGCATTTAAGAATACTTTGGAAACACTTTACAGTAATTTAAATTGAAACATAAACTAGAGTAGATAAATGAAATTGCAAGTGACAAATGTTTTTTGTGATGGTATTACTTGTGAGTTAGTGTTAAGGGACTAGAATTTTTAAGTAATTCTACTGGTTTTGTTTCATTTAGTTCATGATTGTTATCTCCACAGTAGACACTCCTTCAAGCTGGATGTTGGTATAAAAGATGTTTATTATTCTGGGAAATTTTAGTCACTTTAGCTATAAATAATTAGAATTTAAAAGGATCTAAAATGCCGTAAAATATAGATATGTAACATAATGTTTACAATACTGTTAGCTACAAGTCAAACAGTGTTAAAGTTAGTTTATTCTTTTATTTTATCCAGCTAATTATTCTAACTGTGGTCTGGCTTGAACCCAAGACATAGGCTTGTATTGGTACAACTGAAATTACATAAAGCTTCATACCTTTTTGAGAAAATGATAGGAGGAAAGGTTTTTGGTGCTAAAGGCTGCTGTTTCTATACATATGTGGCTTGATATAAAGGCATATGTATTTGTCTCTGGAGCAACTTAGACAATGAGCATGGGTTTTTTGTGAACTGACATCACACCTTGATACTGATCGAGTCTAAAGAATTTCTTTCCTCATGTGAGTAATAAAACTTTCAGTTGTTCTTCTTTCTGTTCTTAAAAATGGGGGGAAAGAAAAAAAGGCAGGATAGGGGAGAGGGAGAGCAGAATTATTTGTTGTCCAAATATCCTGGGTGCAGGATTGGGAGGCAGAGGGGGGGGAAGTAGGGCAAGAAGCAGATATATTAATTCTTCCACAGTATTTCTAAAATTGTCAAGCTCTTGGGTTTTGAGCATTATCTGATCACTTTAGACTGATGAATGAAAAGTATATATTGAAGAAGTAGATGTCTTTTGTTAGTCTAAGGAAAACCTATTAAGCCATCCCATACTGCAGTCTACCTGGGAGTGGGTAGTTCTGAAGAATACACTCCAAACGTCACACATGGCTGCACCATTCTGCAGGAACAATGGTATGTAGGAGTGAAACATCTCAAATTACAATAAGAGAAGTTGTTTTAATGCTGAAGTTTGTAACTGACCTTACTGTTTTAAATCAAAGGGCACTGTTTCCAGTGATGGCTTTGAGCAGCAATGCTTTCAAAACTGTTGAAGCTGAGAAGAAATATTTTTGTTGTAAGAATCTGTAACATTTGTGCAAAAAGCATGTGGCCTCTAACCACTTGCTGTAGAGCTGCAATGACTTTTCTGAAGGGAGTGATATGTCCTTGAATTGCCTTGAATACCTGACAGTTTTGACAGGTAGAGAAATATATAGCTATTTTAGCTACACTTCTCTCTGAGGAGGTCTCAGATTTCTGTGAGGATTCTAGAAATTTCTAACTTAATTGTCTGATATCTTTTGTCAATGTTTGAGGCTTACAGTGCTGTATATAGGTGTGTAATATATTACCTTTTGTATTTGTATAATTCTACTTCTAAGACTAATGTGTACGTTTCTTACTATTCACCAAAGTCTGTGGAGTAGCTGCATCTGTCCATAGATGTTTGTCTTCACCTGAGAGCCTGAGTTTAAATGAATGTGCCACACTTTCTCATTCTTTGGTTTGTTGTGTGACGCTGTTCTATTCCAGTAATGTAGTATTTCGCCTTTTTACAGTGAAGTGTTTTCTTAACTGTATGTGAAAACTTACATTCCTAATGTATAAACTACAAGGTTGTCTTGTTTAGCATTTAATAATTTGGGCAGTAAAATAAACTGGTTTGGTGTTTTTTCTGAAGTTGTATGCTTTTGTAAATACTTTGTACAGCAGAAAATTCTGCCTCTTCACAGGATTTGCTGGAAAACACATTAGAGAGCAACATATTTGTTCAGTTTTCATTATATACATCTAGAAGTCATTGTAAGGTTGACTGCATTACTTAAAATATGCTGAATACCCATTTTAGAGAGCGTAGGCTCTGCAAATGCAGCCCTGTCAGATAAGACACCATGTGTAAACCACTTGGCTGAGACACACTGACTGGCAGGTGAAAGGTAAGTTCAAGCAGATGAGTTGTAAACTGGTTGGTGGCAGTAGATGACTGTCCTGTCAGTAATGTAGCACAACTTGGGCAACTTGGTAGTTTTGATGGTCTTAATGTGTGGTTTGATACACAGCCATTATCTGCAATGTGCCTTTATTATTAGATATTCTATCCAGCAATCTTCACTATGTTTCTGTGACCTGCTGGTGATCTGGGGGCTGTTGGCCATCATTGCCACAAGGGTGTGTGTGGGCTGGCTCACGTTCCCCTTTTTCATGAAGAACCACAGGGCTTTTTCTGCAAAGCTGCTTTCCAGCTGTCTGGCCCTTGTGTGTGCTGGTGCCTGGGGTGGTTTGTCCCCAGGGCCAGGACTTGGCGTTGCCCTT
>JAVJGG010000073.1:10053678-10064075 GCA_035590195.1 Aviceda cuculoides
CTGTGCTCAGAATTCTGGGATTCCTGAGGGCTGCTCTTGCTGGTAACAATAGAAGCAAAGGTGGCAGTGAGTACCTCGGCCTTTTCCATATCTCCTGTCAGCAGGTCCTCTGCCCCACTCACTGTGGACCCCTATTTTTTGCTAGTCTTCCTGTTGCTGATGATATCTCTGCTAAAGCATTTCTTGTTGCCCTTCACCTTCCTTGCCAGATTCCACTTTGGGGTTTGGTTTTCCTAACCCCATCTGTGCATGCTTGGATAGTGCATCTGTAATCCCCCTAGGTCCCCTGCTCTTGCTTCCACTTCTTGTATGCTTCCTTTTCATGTCTGAGTTTAGTGGAGAGCTCCTTGTTCGTGCATCCAGCTCTCCTGCCACCTCTGCTTGACTTTGTGTGTTGGGATGGACCATTTTTGAGCCTGGAGGAGATGGTTCTTGAATGTCAACCAGATCTCCAGGGCCCTTCTTCTGGAATGGTCTCCTGTGGGCATCTACTGAGCAGATTCCCTGCACAAGGCAAATTCTGTTCTTCTGTAGGTCCAGGGTTGTGGTCCTGCATTTTGTTCAAGGTTTCTTTCCTGCCCCCTTACAAATGTAGTGTCTGGTGGAATGCTGTAGAGAAACCTGGGCAAATGGAAGAACTGTGGTAGATGGCAGTAGTGAGAGATCACACTGTGTTTTTTCACTGTTTTTCAAATGTCAGTCTTTAACCTGTTCTTTTGATTGGGCAAAACTCAATTTCCCTTCATGCAACTGGGTGAGAAATGTTAGGAATCTGAGGTTTCCTTTCACTCGAATGAGTTAAAACCTTTCTTTTGGAAAAGGTACAAATTAGACTTGATGCTGTGATTGTCCTGTAAGTGTGTAAGATTTGCTATTTCAATTACAGTGGGTGAAAGGCAGTGCTTAGAACAGGCTCTTATGTGGTTTCAGGTCAGAATTGTTATTGATTAGTGAAAGACAAGGTGAATTTGAATACCTCCTCTCTTCCCAAAATGTGATAGGGAGTACAAAAGAAAGTAATGGAATGGTACCCCAAAATACAGCCCTTAATGGAGGATAAGAGTACCTGAGAGCCTGCTGGACAATTTACAGTGAGAGAGATATTTGAAGGTAATACAAGCAATTAGTAACCAGTTACAGAAATTACATTTTTTTTTCTACAGACTTCACAGCTAGTTGCCTGCATTGAGCTTGTAACAATTATTTTTCATGTTTTATGTTAATCAAGCTCTTTATTAAAGACTACTTCAGTATGAGGGTTTTCTCCCAACCCACAGCTGCCAGGTAATAAATACATCTGCTAATTGAAGATGGTGGGGAAAAATGTCACTGTGACTCCAGAAACCTTTGTGAAACAACCCTTTATATTGCATGGTGCTCGCTTCATTAACTTGATTCCTAAAATTGAGGTTGTGTTTAATCATCTGGTACTGCAAATGTGCTGGGACAATACTGAAATTTAATGGTGTGGAAAGACTTGTGGAAGCTAGTCTGAGTCACGCTGTACTTCTGACCTAGTAGTTGTTCTCCTCGTTAACACTGACGAATACTGGCAGTAGATTTTCTTGGTCTGGACTATGGTGGTAGATTTTTCTAGTGCGAGAGGATAGATTTCAGAGGAGGTGAGAAGAAATACCAGCTTTTACCTCCATGACACAACAAAGTGAAGGAGTGTCAGGTATTGGCACAAGAAGTCCTCAGTGTGGATATGATTTTTTCATGAAGTTTCTGCAATAGAAGTAGTAAATAAAATAATGAACAAACATTCAGTGCTTTCTCTGAAGAGATAATTTGCTCGTGCCTGAAACTTGAATATCATCTTTGATTCCTATCAAAGTAGGAACAGAACAGCAACTCATTTAAAACACATAAAAAGATATATATTATATATGTGTGTATATACATTTATACATGTATATATGGTTTCTTCCTCAGCTAGTCAAGGTATGGGGGTTGTAGAACTGTTGGGGAGACTATTGGAGCCGGCAAAGACTTGGACTAGTACTGATGTCAATGACCTGTGGTACTATCTAAAATAAAGGTAGCTGGGCACTAAAAAGCTGAACTGTCACTGGTGTATTTTCCTTGTGGTACTACCTGCCAAGAGTAAACTGATTTGAATAAAAATGGTGAAGGATCTTGCACTTATTCTTTATATATGTTTAAAAAAAAAAAATAATCACAATCTTCGTATTTTTCTTTTGATTTTTGTTGTTAAAATGCATTGTGGTTTCATTATTGTTAATAACATGCAGTTCAGGCTTTGCTAATAATTCAGATTGAATAATTGAATTGGGATAATGTTATATATGATAACATTTTGGAATCAACTGTCATACCAAATGTCAGCTTTCAGCAGACTGTCCTGCCCCTAAAATGTTGGTGTTTGAGAAATCTGCTATAGTAAATCACAAAATGGAAAGACTTCTGTAAGGTAACAGTGTTGCTATTCCCCAGAAGATTGTTTACTTGTTAGGTCATTGGGATTTACATTCCTAATTTCAGCCACTAATGAAAACCAATCTGACTGCTATTTAGCTAAGCTACCAGCTTCAGCTCTCCCAGTATCAACGGGAGAATGATACAGGTGCTGTCAAACTGATTCAGCACATGCTGAGATGTGGAGATCCTCTCTGACACCTGAAAAGTGTTCATCCCATCTCTCACTGCGTTCTCATCCTGAACAACTAGCTGAGCATCGCTGTCTTGTTACTGCTTCCTACAAACCGAATCCGTACATCCCCCTTCCTGCTGCATAAAGCCAAAATAAGCTTTAGCATAGCACCAGTCGCTTCAGCACAGCTCCGACTGTCAGCAGCTGTCCCACTTTTACTACAGGCCTCACAAGCAGGCAGGTGTCTGGGAAGAACAGGTTTGGTTCAGTAGTTCTGCTGGCCAGGGTGGAACAGGGATCAGCTTGGAACAACGTGGGCAGGGGCTGGGAGTTAAGATTTGAACTGCATCTGTTTGGATTATTTGAATAATCATGAAGTAGTTGCATTTCTAAATGTCTAAAGCAGGGAAGAAGGAAAGAACTGGAGGACAAATCTCCCTCTACCATTCCCATTTCTGCCATTCTTGCTTCAGGATTACACTTAGAAGTATGTAATCACTTTATCAGCTTTTGAATTTAAAGGCAGAATAGCAGCAAGGCTGTTCTGTTGTTCTTACAGCTGAATGATACCTGTTTGGCTCTAGCTGAATTCTCTGACTAATCTGAGGCTTGGCTCTTAACTTTTCAGCCTGGAAAGGAGTTTCTCGACTGCCTTGCATACTGCATCAAGTTCATAACTTTAAGCTTCTTTGGTTATCCACGAGAACTTACTTTTTCCTGCTACCAGCATAGGAAGCCGTGCTACAAAAACATTGCCCTTGAATCTAGCGTGAACCTGAATGTGTTTCAGATGATGTTCAAGTCTTCCCCAGCTCAGTGAAGGGCTGAGGAGAGATTTTCATTGCTTCCTCAATCCTTGCCCAAGACAGGCTTCCTGACGGACACCAGCTGTGTTATAATGCCGCCAGCGTTGTACGGAGGCGTTTGTACGGCAGCCGGTTCTATGTGCGGGAGAAAGGCCAGCGCGGAGGCCAGCTGGAGGGCTTTTCCAATACTCAGCCTTCGCGTGGGCAGACCTCTGTGGTGTGGAATGGCAGGAGGCTGGGTGCACCTCCAGCCAGCTGGAGATGCCTTTTCAGAAGTCTCAGACCAGACGCTGCCTTGAGCCCAAGCAGCGCTTCAGTTGCCAGTCTCCTGAAATGGGGTAGTTCACTGCCTTGCATCATTCCCCAAACCAAAATGTGCTTGTGGACAAATAACTTGGGTAAGAAATTACCGAGGGATGGATTTGTCCAAGATAAGTTGCTGTGTGATCCATCTTTTTCATAAAGCCTGGCATGCATGATCCATACTGCAGCATGACATGCGTACTCCGTTCTCGATGAATGGCAGTGGTTTTGTACCTTAGGAGCAGTGCTGGATAAAAACCTCTGCGATCCTCATGAGCACAAAGAGTTTTGACGCATTCTGGTAATGGTGAGATGAGAAACTTCTTAAATATGCCAACAAAATTAGTTACTAGGTAGATCTACTTACAAGGTATTTGATGCCATAATTTAATTTCAGGCAGAAAAGCAGTGCCTTAGAAGAATCTTTATTTGATCTTGAGATACTGAGCAGCTTTAATATGCCTTGACATTCAGTACCACGTTCATAATCCCTGTAATTATTCCTTCCTACTCTAATAAGAGCAGGCACTGTACAGCACTAGTACTGAGGGATAGTTTTGTTTCATGCTTGAAAGGAGGAACACGTCTTATAAAGCGCACTTTGTACTGAGCTGTGGGAAAAGAGGTGACTGGGAGGCTAAACCAGAAGCTTTAAAAGCAGTTCAAAATGCCTAGTATGCTTCCTCTCTGGCTGTCTCTGTAGGCAGTTTTGAATGAAGAAGCTGCACAAAATGAGAGAGGCGTGAAGAGGCATAAAGCTGAGAGCTTACTGGAGGGGGGAGAGCTTTCGGAGAAAACCTCTTCTCTCAAGGCTCCCACCTGACTGCAAGGGCAGGCACCTTCCCGTCAGGCAGGGCTTGTGCTGTGGTGTTCTGCCCCTTCCCTCCCTCTGCCTGAAACTTGTGCCTCTGTCTCCTTCTTGGAGAGGAACCTGAGTGCTTGTACTACTGTGGTCACAAATACAGGAAATTAATGCTGAAACAACCCAATATGGGACTAGAAGAGCGCCTGTGGGCAGTACTGCCGGCTGCACTTTGCTACATAGGTTTAAGCATTGATGACTTTCTTGTCATGCTTTGGTGTTGAGAAATGCTTGACTGGTACCTGAAGCCAAAATGTCAGGAACTTCTGGAATGTTTTGGGCAGAGGGCTAAAGAAAAGGAGGAGAGGTAATGAGTGGGTGTGAAGAATTTTTTTGCTTTCTTAAAGGAGCTGGCCACTAGGCTGGCTATCGAGGTGCACCTTAAACTGGAGGAGACAATGGAATTAAGAGCCCTTTTTGAACATATTAGCTATTAGCTGGATACCTTGAGGGAGTTTATGGAAGAGACAGTGCAAAGGCTACAGCCTTTGGTCAGATCTGACCTTACAAGATGTGAAGGAGGCATCAATAGGGATGGAGCGTTGGAAGTTGGACATCTCAAGGTTTGCAGTTATCAACCAAAGAGGAGAATGAGGAGCCTGCAGTTCACAAGGTACATGGAAATAGCAAGTCTGGTGTGATGGAGGAACAAAGCTGTCCACGTGGCATGGCTGATCTATCCACCCAGAGCAAGAATGAGGTGCAGATCTGACTCTAGAAGAGATCCCAATTAAAAAAAATTGTTGATTGTTTCACTGATTTGGCCAGTGTGATGCAGCTTAGAAGGCTTTTTTTTTTTTAATAATGCAAGGAGTTTGTATAACACCACTAATGGAGACTACTCATGTAGTGGTGTGTGAAAATGTTTACTACAGAAATAATACACTGGAATTGCTTTTGTAAGTGGAATGTGAGCATGGAGAGATCCACAGGACTGAGAAAAGGCACAAGTAAAGGTAAGGTTGGTGGACTAGTGCAGCACACAAACAATGTGGCAGACTTTAAAAAATATGAAATGACTATAGGGTCTTTGAGCTAAAATCTCTTGGGAAAAGAGTAGTAAAAACACTGTAGTGGATAGTGTTATAGGTCTGCTATAATCCTTTGGGGAGACATTTGTAATCTTTGCAGAGGAATATTAACAGAAACTGTCGTTAAGAGACTTAAATTCTCTTGCTACAGATAGGAAGACAAATTCTATCATAATTGTAGGTTGTTACTGGTTTTGGAAGTCATAACTGAAAAGCTGGTTCAATAAAATGTTCCTGAACCAAGAATAGGGTGTGCTGCTTCAGGCTTTGAGCATCTTTATGTTGCATACTGCTGTGCAGTGGATTCCAGAAACTCGGCAAAGTAAATCGGCCCTAGTTCTGGTGCAGAAACCACCTTATTCAACTGAGGCTTTGGTACTTGTACGCAAGACTTCATTGTACCACTGTGCAAGGCTTAGAATGAAGTTAGAGAGATTTATATAAAATAACTTTGTTGTTGTTTTAGGCAAATGAAAACCAGATCTTAAATGAAGGGACTTTTTATTTCAAAGGGATGAACTTTGAGAAATGAAGATGGCTGGACAGTGAAGTTTATTGGCTTGAGAGAAAGCAAAAAAATATCCCCCGAAGTTCAAAGAAACCTTAGTCAAAGGACAGAGTCTTTAGTGTTTGGACTTTAAGAAGGGGAGAAATCTTGTATGGAAAGCTGGCATTGAAATATAATTCCCTTTAAAAGTGTACTTAAGCACCTGTAAGGAAGAGAATGAAGGGGGAGCAGGAGAAAACGTGCAGTCTAGTCTTTTTGATGGACTGAATTACCAGAAGACAAAACTGAGTTTAACTTTTGCAAAGGAAGTTAAAATACATGTACAGATTCCTTAACTCTCAAAACAGAACAAGGGAAAAAGCACAAAGGGGGAGAAGTGGGAACAGGGGCTGAGACCAGCAAGTGTAAGCAAATGTTTTCTAGAAGATTGATGTTGCCACCCCATGGCCAGTCAGTACAAGGACACAGCGATGCATGTCCAAAGGCTAAAGCAAAACGTACGGTAAGGTTATGTTATGTCCCTACAGTCAGTGTCACATCACAACTGCTTCTCTGACTTGTCAGTCAAGGGTCGGGCATCCTGGGTAGCGCGGAGCCTGAGCTGGCCATCATTCCCACCGCAGACACCAGGGTAACCCCCACAGGTTCAGTTACATGCCACGGTGTGTGGTCTGCATAGAGTGGACTCCTCATGCCAAGAAGAACAATCTGGTGACTCACAAGGTCTCCTTTAAGCTTTTAGTAATCACAGCAGATCGCATTTCTTTGAGGCTTTAAGCGAATGTAATAGAAGCCTCTGTATGGCTGCTTGTGCTGTGCTCTACAGAAATACTTGCATTAAACTTTTTCTTTGCAGCTTTCATTACCTGGACAGAAGATGTGAAGCATGGCAGGGTTGCAGTCCTGAAGTCACTCACTGGGTCCTTCTAGCAGTCAGAAGGAAGATGTCCCAAAGTGATCTGATTTGACCACATTTGCTCAAATCTCTCAATATCTACTCAGTGGGCAAGTTATTATCTAGCGTAAACGCCCCTGGCCTTGCCAGTCATCTCTTCTAACCTCCATGCTGTTCTGACAGGCAAATCAGGGTGTCAAGTCAAATAAAACACTTGAGCGCCTATGACAGGAGGTTGTCACACGGAAAACAGAAGAAAGTCAAAAAGGAGGTTCAGGGTGTTCACGCAGCCTTTTTCCTATGGACTAATATAAAGCAAATGCTCTTAGAAACAGCATGACAGGAAATGCTGACTCTCATTCAACAGCGAACACAGAGCACCTGTAGCACTTTTCACATGTCACCGTACCTCTTCTGTGTGCACGTGACTGTCACCAACTGAACTCATCCCAACTCATATGTCTTGGGAAAATTTTCTTCTTCTGTAGAGTTATATAGAAGGTAAGTGAATTATCTGAAAAAACTACATGGAACTATATGAGAATCCTTGATAAAAGAGAAATGCTGGCTAGCTACTTAATAAAACTGCTAAATCCTAACTCTTTTAAAGCTACTGCATTGTACAGATGAAATGAAAGTTTTGCTGTCATAGTTGATCTGTGCTAATTACAGCAATTATAATGCTTGTGGAGAAGGAAAATTGCAAAAAGTATATTACGTGCTCAGCACTGAGCTGCCTGTCAGCTGAAAGGAAGGTGAGTAAATTGAATGTAACAGTCTATCTTCTTTCTGTTTTAAATCAGTGGTTAATTATAATGTACAGCTACATGGCCATATGTCACTTGCTCTGGCATAACAGTAACGTGTCACGTTATTGATCACTGCACTGGTGGAGCTGAAAGCTGTTACACCCCTGTGCTAAATGCCTTACAGAAGTCTCATTGGTTTCAGTATTGCATAAAACTAATCTTCATTCAAAGTGTAGGAATTAAAATTAGGCCAAATATCCTACCAGAATCTAACATACATTTAATGTGTTGTATCAGCATGTCATTTTATTATTATTAATGCTCTTTATTGTAAATAGACTTAAATACAAAAGAAAACAGATTAAGTGGCAGAAATATCCCCTAGGAGCAGACACAAAATTACTGAGTAAAGAGCTGTTGCCAAGTGCAATTTTTCTGTAGACTTCTTGAAGCTAAGCAGAGCTGTTCCAAACTGATTTAATGTCTCCAGGTATCTGGAAATTGGCTACTTTTAACTTACAGCAGCTTTGGTTGCCCACTAAAAAATGCAGAGTTGTCTAAAGGACTGCTTTTCTCAAATGTTTGTTTTCTATTTGATACTGTGCTTATGCCTAATTTAAAATACTGCTTAGAAACGAAGTGTGGTTTCCAAATTAGTGCCCCACAGAAATTGTTCCTCTGCCTCACCTCTCCTGACAGATTTTCAGGCCAGAGGGCTGGTCTGTGTGGGTGCAGATACCGCAAATGAGTGTGGGGTGAAGACAAAGCCTTAAACTTGAGAAGCCAGTTGCTTGGTGCAATAGAGCCCGGGGCCACAACCTGCAGCCACTGGGAACTGGAGATAATAGCTTAGTTGCCAGAATATTTAAAAAGAACAATAAGGAATATACACTAGAATATATTGCCAGACATTTCTCTAATTTTTCCCTGTGTAAGCACTTTTTGTCTGTGAGGATAAGCTAGAATGTGAGAGTATGTAATTGGCATGAAGGGCGATACGGTGTGGTAGAGAAGTAAGCTTAATGAAGCTAGCTAGGCTAATTGTGAAAGGGAGGCACTTTCCAACACAGATCAATCGTGTCTTCTGTTCTGTTTCAGATAGCTCAATATTGGACATCACACAAAAACATGATGTTTTGTGGTGCCAGGAAAACCATTATTAGTCCAGTTTATGTAGTTCAGACTGCACATACTGTAGCCAGTATACTTAATAATTTTTATTCCCTATTAACTAAATAAAACCTGGTGAGTAACATGAGGTATTTTGTTGAAATGGAGAGTCGAGTCTTCACAGCATTTGGTTGCTTGAAGGTGAGAAAGCATCCAGCTACCTTCAATTGGAGAAGAAAGCACACCACTTAAACATTCATTTATCCACCTGTGTCTGTAAAACAGGGAGTTAGGTACCTGTCTAAATGTTTGTAATAGCTTATATTGAGAACTCAAAGGCATGGATAGAAAATTAAAGGATAATTAATGCTTTGCCCATTTAGACCAGAGTCCTTGATGCCACATTCTCCTCATGATAGCTGCAGCCAGAAAGGTTTGCTCCAAAAGGACAGCACAGCATTGATCTCATTTCAATAGATCAGAATCTCACTGAAAACATTGCAGCATGTGCAATGTAAGGCAGGAAAAACACATTTCATTAACTTAGCCACATCAGCACAGCACAGATGCAGTATTGCTTTCTTCTGTCATTGTTTACACCACTTAATGGGAGGTTCCAGTATCTTTTCACAATATTTCCACTTACCTGAAATGAAGGTGGATGTTCTGTTTTCTATCAGCAAACATCTTGACTTCTGAATTTAGGAAGAGTGGTGGTGCTGATGCCCATGAGAGCATCATCTTAGACTGTGTGTTTTTATTGCACCTACCTTACCCTTCCTTCTTTGGGTACGTAATTTCATAAATAAGCATCTCTTGCATGCGGATTATTTGAAAGTCAGTGGCTTTCAGATCTGTTTTTTCCAGGCCAGCATTGAGATACCTCATGGAACCAGAGCTTTCAACACGCGAGCCCTGTGCTTTCTATAGTGGCTTGCTCTGCTTGGTCCTGCGTTTTTGGTGCTGTGGCTCTGGTTTTGGAGCATCTCTGGAGCTCGCTGTTCAGTCATATGGCAGCTGCTCATCAGTCATGCATGCCTTCTGTAGTATAAGAGCCCTCTCCAATTTGGCTGCTGTTGGCCTTGGGTTGCTCCCCCTCACCTTGGCCCTCATAGGAAGGCAGGAGCAGAAAAGCAGGGGCCTGATGGGTATCGGTCTGGGGCTCTCTGCTGCAAAAGGCCAAGATGAATGTCATCATTGGAGAGTGTTTTTATTTCTGAAAGTGCAGAAATCTATCCAAGAGCTGGAATCTACTCAAACACCAGACCGTTTGGGGCAGCATGCCCAGAAATGTTGGTATTTGAGCTGAAAATGTAAATGTTCATACATCCCACTTCCTGTGTTTGTCTTTGTGTAGTTATGGTATGGGTCTGCTTTGACAAGTAGAAACAAAAATACCGTTCTGCCTTTTCCATTTGTTGGAGTTTCAGAAACTCTTCTGGGGGTTTTTTTTCTGTTAAAGGAATTTTTCCCCATACGGGTTGCTAGGGGGACAAATGGCTGAGTACTTAAGATAAAC
>JAVJGG010000073.1:10071916-10082016 GCA_035590195.1 Aviceda cuculoides
TTCTTATCTCAACCCACGAGTTTTACTTCTTTTCCTGATTTCCTCCCCCATCCCACTGGGGGGGGGGGGCGGGGAGCGAGTGAGCGGCTGCGTGGTGCTTAGTTGCTGGCTGGGGTTAAACCACGACATAATGGTTAACAGTTTTAACTGACAGATGTAATTAGTTACACAGGTAACAATCAGAAAGTAAGACTCTCCTTTAACTCCATGCATTGAAGAGATATAACTGCTGTGGTGGAACTCTCATTTTCCCCCATATTCAGGATGTTTTTGACATTAATTTTCATATACACCTTATTTTACATAATTGCTTTATCAACACTTTTTCTATTTATACACGATTTTTATGTTTATAGCTTACAAGCTGTCAAAAAAATTTCAAAAATGTAGAGTGGATTTATCCGTGGTTTTGATATAAAGGGAATTTTACCACTCAAAGTTCTGTTTTTTACCATGGAGCAAAAGGTAGAAAAAGCCACCTAACAGCTGGGAAGATGGGCTTAGATTTATCTGGGGGGGCAGATGGATGTTGTCCTTCCCATGAACTCACACCTTTGCTCTCTTGCTGGAGAATGCACTAGCTTTTCCAGTATATTGTACTTCTGCACTGAGAATGAAGAACATGTTAGCACTATTGCAAGAGACTGAGGGGGATCAAACAAGAGAGCCAAAGCCTCCTCACACTGAAATACAGCAAATCTAAAAAAATTCCGGAAAGCATTGGTGCTACACTGGAATTAAGGTTTAATTTTAGGCTCAAAATACGGTATATTACATGTATCCTTCCCAAAATCATAGCATTTGCCCTGGGAGTATGAAATAATTATTTAATTTTTTTCTAATTTATAGGTAGTAATGTGTAATTAGGGATGAATTAAAGGAGTTTGTCACTGGGAACCACATTTCTCAAAGCAGCAGTTTTAGTTAATTGAATCATTATCTTCCTTGCTTCTTCTTGAGCTAAGGGATACAGTGGTTTACTATAAAATTAGTCTGTAAATAACTGTCTTCAATTAGTGATTATTTTGAGAAGAGGGGAGCTTACCTTTTGCAGAAGAGAAAATTAATCTTTTCCCTTTTGAGATAATTGCATTTTCAGGCCTCCATGAGTTATGAAAAGTGATGACTACTTGGAGATGTTAACTGTTTATGAGGTGTAAGATTATGAAGTACAAAGAGAAATCATCAAGATTCTTAAAGGAATTCAAAGCGGACCCTTCCGTAATCTATTCTTACAAACCTTCACACAGTACTTAGAAAATCTTGAAGATAAGAGTGGAAAAGTAAGTAACGGGTTATCATAAAGGCTGTCTGAAAGCCCTCCCTGCACATCTCTGCCTCTGGACTTACTTCTCTGAAGGTTAACCTGAAATTCATTGCTTGAATTTACAGTAATAAGTTTTGGAATAATTCCCACATTGTTTTAATTTACTTTAAATCACTGCCAGATATTTCTGACTCCTATGTTAACATGACTTGTCTGGAAATATACCAAAAATGAGTAACACAGTAACAGGTTACAGTAATACGGTATTTGAGTCCAAACTCTAAGTGCCCACTCTTTCACACTCTAATTTATCATTTTCAATGCAGTCCTTTTCACTGGAGTAATATAAACCAATGACTAATTCCCACCATCAGTAAATGCCCACTGCAAATTAGCAGTAAGAAAAAAAATAAAGGAAAAAATGCATTCTGCAATGTGCTTATTCATTCTACAAATGGAGCTTTCCATATGCACATCAAACGTTCTGTGTTCTAACTTATACAAGTCTTACAAATGACAGGCTTTGTAACAGCGTGCCTCCAGTCTTCTCTAGAAACAGAAAGAACAGTTTACACTAAAGATAAAAAAGAAAAAAATCAGCTTATTTCTACAATTTAAAAAGCTGTTACAATGGGTAATGACCTTCTAAGCATATAAAGAAAATGGAATAGTCAGTCACATTAATCCCATGAACGTTACTGACCAGAAGTACAGTAAATAGCATGGGCTTGGTCAGTTAATGGGAAGCCTGTTGTAGCACTCGTGATTTGAAACCCTTGTCACTGAAGATGAAGGGAAGTGAGGAACAGACTACTAGCATCTTAATCCTTCACCTGTATGCAAATTGACTTTTTAACCATACATTTCCTAGTACCAAGACTGGAACGGCTTTAAAGGTCTGCACAGAGAGGATTCCTTCATTCCTCAGAAAGAGTACAACCTAACTTACAGAATTACAGATATACATAAAAATGCAGAGTACTTGTTTTAATAAAAAAATACTATTCTTAAAGCAGATCTTTAGCCATCTGATCTGATCTGATCACCACCCATCTTCTTGAGAATATTCTTCTCAAAACCTACAACCTGTCTGTCAGGTTATCTGCCCACTTCATCAGTGTAAACTCCTCAGCAATTTGGGCTGCTAGCAACCATTTCCATAATGTTTGCAAGAGTCAGTTAGACATGTCATAGTTTATGTGTGCAAAAGATACGCTTGAACACTGGCCTAGATCTCAGAAATCTGGATTTTGTTCTTGCTTCTGTAGGTCACCTAGATGGGTAACTTGCAAGGCTACCACTCTATTCCTTAGTTTCTTCATCTGTAAAATGGGGATAACGATATTCACTAGCTTTTAAAAACCATTTTAAGATATACATGGTTAATCATTAAGCAGTGCGGATTCTCCCATGTGAGTAATACACAGCTGCTAACACACTGACTTATCTACTTTCATATTAGCATCTTTAATTAAACATTCGCTATTCTTACTGTGACATAGCAAAACAGTCATTTTGTCAAACAGCAATTGTAAAGAAGCTTTTATCGAGCACAAGTGTAATTAGAATAGTAGAGAAGTGATGAGATGATTGTCATCAGCTTTGAGCCCGAGGAACTGTCTTGTATTTTAAGTTCAAGTAACTGAAGTAGCAAAGATAGTTTCCAATTCAAGTCTGCCCTCCACTGGCTTTTGTGAAACACTGCTAATAAATTTTGGATCAATAGTGTCTTTCTGTAATGAAGCGGACGAACTGAACTAATAGAAGCTGATGCAATTTATTAATTGTGACCTGTAGTCAGCATTTCTTTTTTAATTTTGTAATAGTAGGTAAATAAGTGGTCGACTTCTTTTTAAAGTCCCATCTAGGCTCCCTCACAGACTCTTGATCTTCAGGTTTTCAAAAGCCCACCAGTGTCAAAGTTGCTGGAACTAATAATATACAACATGGGAAGTAACACTCTGCACATGGTTTTAAAGACATTTAATAGAAAAACTGCAGAAAAAAATATTTTGCTCTGATACAATTAACAATTCTAATAAATTCTAGTTGTTAATGAACAATCAAGATGATAAATTAATACCTACATTCAGTTTATCTAACAACTAATTTGTTCAACATTTAGATACACTGAGAAAGATTCGGTTTATACATATACATGACATATTTATTTTGTTGACTGAGTAATCTTATTCAAGATCTGAAAATACACGTAATTTTTACCTTTCGTATTATGCTCTGAACTCTGTAATTTGCATTATGAGTTGTTAAAAAACTATTATGAGAACACTATCTTTGAAGTAAGAATTAAAGCTATGCTTTAAATTCTATTTAAATTAAAGATATGCTAAATTAAAATTTAATTTATACTTAAAAATAAATAATCTTAGTTTCAACAAACATCCTTCCTGTTTTGGAAGTGCCAAAGGAAAAGGATATTAGGGATATACACAGTAACTGAAACTGTTTGGTTTTTTTTTTATTTTAACAGTGACTTAAGATAAAAAACAGAACAAACTCATATTCTAGCAGAAAATCCACACAGACCTGTTCCACATCCACCTGGCATATTTCAACTCAGAGGTCCTTCTTTTTGCTTTACTACTTCTTTTCTCTTTGCTTATAACCAGGTGATAATTAGTAGCTTGTTGTTGTTGTATACATTTATCTTGTAAAATCTGAAAGAGTGCATCCAAAAGCGCTATTGTAAATCAGTGAAGTGAATGCTAAGCATCAGTTATGATTTTCAAATATTTCACTGTTAGAAAAAGTTGTTTCAGCAGCATGTGTATTTCCTGTAGATGGATGCTAAGAAAGACTATTACAACAAACGCTCGCTGAAGAGAGGAAGCAGAATATGACTTTTAATTACAATTCTTATTTTTCAAATGCTCCAATTCTATGTTCTGTATCAAAGACAAATACTTCATTTTCACGTGCAATGCTGTCAACTGATATTGCAAAGGCTTACATTCTCAGTTTCATGGTTGCCTCACCTTAATACAATGTGCTAAGGTCAGAATTGGTATAAAAAACAAGTATACTGAGAGCAAAGACTGTTTTGGAAATCAGAATAGATTCACTCTTTTCCTCATCTTGTTTCAATCACTTAAAAATTTGCATAAACCAAGCATCTTTTAAGTCCTTTAAAATCTTTACAGATGTGTGCTGCTGTAACAACAAATTCTTCAGCAACAAAAATCTAGTTGAGGTCTGTTGACAAATAAAAGGTTTACATTCAAATATCTTCAGAGGAAATCCTCCTAGACCTACTGAAACCTTCACTGCTCAGATGCTAAAAAAAGAGCTTAATTTAAAAGAATGAGTAAACATGGATATTAGTTTTGGCCTCAGAAAATCCTTTAATCCATCAGATTTCTGCGTATCACTGAAAAGTATGCAAGGAATCAGATTATTGTTTTCATCCTCGGCCAAGCAGTGCAATCATAAAAACATGCATTTAAGAACTGTTGTGTTTTTAGAGGAACTACCTATGGTAAAAAGTAGCAGTATCTTTAAATATAACACTTCATTTTCCTTATTAAATGAAGGTGAGGAGAATAGGAAAGTTAAGTTTCAAACCACAGTAAAGTTTTGTAGCAGGTAATATTCAATTTCAAGCACAACAGAAGTTCTTCTTACGGGTCTCTAAAAGCATTTGATGAGGTTCTGTTGAATGCTGTCTCACCCCAGACTGCTGTTTCTTCTTCACTGGTCTCGGGAGCTGTAATGAAAAATAATGAAATTATTACTGTGTTTGCACTCAACCCCATATTACAACTCAGTTTTGTTTTATTTTTAAATACATAAATTGTATAGTTATTGTATTGAATATACAAAATTACTACACTTTGCTTTTTGTTCCTACCACTCTGATCATTTTACTAATTTTCTAGATAGGCATCTGACGGTACCACTTTTCTTGCAAATATCCCGTGTCAGACAGTGACCAGAGTACAGCCAGTGAGTATCACACAGAAATCAATATGAAAGAGATTCCAATTTGGACAGAATTTTTTTATATGCATTACTGCTCTGTATTCCAACTATGTTTTGAAAATATGCTAAATGCAAAAAATCAAACATATTCACCCCCAAGTAATCTAGGTCTTAACAACATTCAAGAAAGAAACATTTCAGAATTCTGACATTTTCCACGTGACATAATTGGACAGCCTTAGTCTTTTTTGACTGTAGTGCTTTCCATTTCCATTTGTCTGTTTGTGAAATGACAGGGAACATTTCCCAGACCAGCAGTACTGCAGAGTAGCTGGGATTTATTAGACTAACTGAATGGGAATACTAAAATGGAATGGAAGAAAAGGACCAGCATTACTAGGGCACAACAAAAATAGAATGTTTAATAGTAATAATAAAGTGAAATAGAATGTCTAGTCATAATATACTACCGTTTTTACTGACATCGTAAAGATTCAGCCTGTAACAGAAACCTATTAAGTATCTCTTGCTTATGTTCTTGTATTATTTATGCTTATTTCCTATAATCCTCAAGTATGAAATACCTACCATAGTATCTTTGAAATGTAAGTTCCTCCTAAACAGAGTCAAACTCAAACTTTGTTCCCAGGCAGATGAATTTAATGCAGTTTCTTGACAGTAAATTGAAGATGAAATCTCAAAAGTGAGAGCGGTAAGTGCATAAGGGAGGTCTGCAGGGATTTCCTATGTAGAGTTTACAGTGGTTTTTCACAAACTTTAATGTGTCACTTCACTTTGTCTCCTTCTTCAGCCTTCTGAGTTGCATGGCTTTACTTTGTTGTGAGTTGAGATGAAGCTTTAGAGGTCTGGAATTCTTTAACCCAAAATGTATCCTTTGCACCAAAACCCAAAGACAAGCTAAAGCCATCAGACAGAGCGAGTGACGCTTAAGTGATTCAGTCATGTCTATAAGAATCTCAGTTCTCTCCTTTACCCATAAGAACTGAAATATTTGGCCAGTCTACAAGGAGTGTTAGTGGTATTTATTTGCTATGAAAACACAGCACTTGTGGAATTACTGCTAATCAAGTTAATAAAACAGCAGGGATTCACATTCTTGTTGTCCCAGTTAAAACTCTGCAGTTTTACTTTTGATTTTATTGTTGCAATGCATGAACTGTCATGATCACATGAACTACGAGGCAAAAGAAATTCAAAGAGGTTTTTTGTAACAAAAAACTTTTAACACATATAGTAGTATTAATTTTCTTTTGTCACTTCGGCAACTGGGGCTCTTGTTTTTCTTATTTAATGGATACACCATTCCAAGTGTTTTTGTCTTCATTATCAACCATAAGAAAAACGAATAAGTAAACCATAAGTAAAATCAATATCCTTCATGGAAGTGTCACCACAACAAATTATAAACATGAACTAGTACTCACAGCATGCCCACATCATCCTACTTCTGTCTTCTCCAGGCCAAGCTGCCTCCATCAATTTATTAAAATACTCATTTCTTGGGGTATTACTTCTTCTCCCTTCAAAACAGTTCATTGTTTCATGCCTAATCATAGGCATTTTTGGGTTTAGGGGCCGATTTTCAATATTTCAATTATTTGAATAGTGTTGCCCCACCAGCTTGAACTTGCAGGGAAGATGACTGATGCTCTCTTTTACCCCTAGCCCCAGTCAATAGCTCACCAAATGACTATTGAGGTCTTAGACCCTCTAACATCCTAGGTGCAACAAGTGCCAAATAAAGGCACAGAAAACTTCTGGAGTCAGTACAAACCTTTACTGTTGGCATGCTTTGGTTTTTTTGTGTTGTTTGGGGTTTTGTTTGGTTTTGTTTTGTTGGGTTTTGCTTTTTTTTTTTTTTTTTTTAATGCAAATATTATATTTTGGACAGTATGAGACTATGGATGTGTGTTACAATGGAAGAAGTGCTGTTCTCCAGTCACTTTTCTTCATTTACAGATATCCTTTCTCAGCTTCAGTCTGTAACACTATATAAATTTAGACCATTAGCTATTAAGAATCAAATTTGTTTTATTTGCATATAAAACACATGCACTTGTGCTCTTTTAGGCCACAGCACTGATTTTGTTTGCAAGAGAACTGTGGCAAAGAAATATTAACTTTCTTGCTATTAATTTCCTGGTTTCTATAGTTCAATAAAGGAAATAACCTACAAGCTTTTAGTCAAACATTAGAATTAGCAGATATGAGAAATGAGAGCTGTCAAGGAAAACTTCTGTGCTCTGAAAATTATTCCTTGACTTGATGTGTGAAGGAAATAAGAGAAGCAGCTCGTACACACAGGACACTTTTGAGAATACCCTTTCTCAAGAACATCCACAGTAAGAATATTCTGTATCACACATGACACTGTTAAAGCAATTTATCCTCAAAGGAGACAGCTGTTTAACCATTTGGATCAGTTATTTATTATAATTGACCTTCTGAATCCCACTTACACTAAAATTAGAAGAAGTTTAAGGAAAATACCTTTTGAATTTAACTCCAATACAGCAGGTAACGTTTTACTGTAATATTTTGTAAGAGGTTATTAACAAGCTGTGTGCTGTAATGAACAATTGGTTTTGTATGTTTAGGAAGAACAAGCTGTAACAGTAACTACATTGTGGAAACAGATCTGATTTGGTCTCATCTACAAAGGAAAATCAGTTTAATACAAACTGCTGAAAAATAGGTTCCTGCAGCAACCACTTATCTTCCTGTTACCTCAATCTCAAGTTAGAATTCTCAGCTCAAATAGAAGACTATCCCTAAAATAATTTAACAATAGTTATACAGTACTCAGTTTCAGGAGCAGAAATACAGCAATCCACTGATGTACAAGTACTAGGCCAGATATGACAAAGTAGGAATATGTGACCACATTGGTAAGTACAAACTCACTTTTAATACTATCCAGAAAAAAGCAACAGACAAACAGCATTTCAGAGGCAGCTCTGTCTTTTATGGATGAATTATTTGTATTACTAGTTGCCTAAGACCACCACAGAAAAGTCTTCATTAGTATGTTCCATAAATTCTGGATTTGCTACTGAAAGTATTCCATTAATCCGGAGGTACTATTTTGAAGTAACAACACCTTGGTTGCTAAACAAGGAACTGGAAAAAGCCCTACCTGCAAGATGATTATTTTTTAAAGTTAAATGAAAATATTTAGCCACTATTTTTCTACCTATCCCTGCAGCAGAAAGAGGAGTAAGCCAAAACTGTTTGTTCGAAAACTTCACCAAGCAAAACTAACTCTTGCAAACTCATTGGACACAACATGTGCTTCCGTTATTATGTGTCCTTATATGGGGCACACTTGCCCCTAATGGCTGAGAATGTATAAAGAAAATATGACGTATGATCACATCCTGTGCCGTTTGTCATGAAGGCATATTCTTTTGGGAAAGGTGTAGGCTCACAGTCCAAGCTTCATACTGATGTTCGTCTGCTGATGAACTACAGCACTGGTGCTTAACCTTTCTTTAGGGATAAGCTATTCAGTTTATAAGGAAGCCACTCACAAACTCTAAGCCTCTGCTTTACTTGTTAGATATCATTAAATGTCAGTCACATGACTAGGAATACTGATGTATCCCATCAACGTGTTTAATGCATATGAAAGCACAGTGTATATGGACTGATTTACATGAGGAAAGGCTTTTTGTGTGTTCTGTACCATGACAGCACATTTGTGCCACCACATCAACAAAATACTCTTTTATCCCCCACATGTTGATTATTGGTAGACTGTGGCAAAAGCAAGCTGTGGGCTGCCAGAATCTCTCACGTGGCTTGCAGTTTGCTACCTACCTGTCCATACCTGGAAAGCAAGGAGCAAGCTATAAGCTCATATTTTCATCACCTTGGAATGGCAGAGCAGGGATCCACACATTGGAAGAGGAAATGAGGTATCTGTGTAAGTGATATTTATCATAGCCCTGGATTCTTTTTTAGATCTAAAAGCACTGACCTGTTGTTATTCTTAATGTGACAAAATGGCTACAAAACTTCAAGTAATTGCCTTAGGCAAACCAATGCATAACATGCAGAACTTGGAACTGTGTCTGGTCAGTAACTCATGACCATGAACAAAACTGAGTAGGTTTCTGCACTGTCCCAAGGCGTGATTTCTAGGAACTGTTTTCAGAATTTCCATATACAATTAAATTCCCTCCAAACTATTACAGGAGTTTGATATGGTTAGCAGACATGATAGACTGCCAATGTTAAATACTGCAGCCATACAGGAACCTGAAGGCCTGGATCTGGCATTACAGCAAAAGGCAGCAGACTACCTGAGAAAGAATGGAAACATGGTACAGGCATGACATAACTGGCGGAGTCCATGGCACAGACATCATGCAGCAAGATGTCTCGTAAGTAGTGGTGTGAAACGGGCCATAGCTTGGTGCTTACGGCACTGCAAGGGGGTCTTGCAGAGACCGCTCATTTATTCGTTAGAAAAGAAAGTGCCTCAGTACCTACCCGGGCTCTGACTTTGTAAGGACAACAAGTCCTATGTGCTGTATTGGCATTTTTTAGAGATCAGGCCTGAAACCAGAACGCCTCTCCCTATACTTCTTCTGTCAAGCTTTCACTCCCAGAACTCCACGTTTCCACGGCCTGAACACATGGCACAGTCTGGTATCGGAGACGAGGAGGCACTTCCGATTTCACCCAGAAATACTTCTCCGATCACTCCGTCTCTACACTTTCACTTACCAAAAGGCACTTCCCAGCCTCCAGAGACGGCGTGCAAAGCGTGCGCATACCTTGAGAGCTCCGGGAAAGAAACGCAAACCCGTAAGCGCAGGACCTACAGGCAGACGAGAAAGGCCCGCAGCCTTTCCAACCCCCTCGCCCT
>JAVJGG010000073.1:10090629-10104407 GCA_035590195.1 Aviceda cuculoides
TTAAACCGTTCTTATCTCAACCCACGAGTTTTACTTCTTTTCCTGATTTTCTCCCCCATCCCACTGGGGGCGGGGAGGAAGTGAGTGAGCGAGCAGCTGCCTGGTGCTTAGTTGCTGGCTGGGGTTAAACCATGACAAGCTTTCTCTCTAACTAAAAGGTGAGTGAAACTCCTTAAATAAACATTCTTTTTTTATCCCCTGGAAAAATCAGAATAAGCATTAATCATAAGTCTTGGTAATTAATTGAAAGGTAGTAAAAAATGGAATCAGAGAAAATTTTTTTCCAGTTTAAAAAATGAAGGAATCTTTGGTAGCAATGTCTTGAAATTACTTTGCAGTTACTGTCATTTTCACAAAATTCAGATGTACTTGTAAGAGCGGATTAGTGTTGTGTGAAGTTGTATGCAATACAGTCCTATGAAGAATCTTAATTCCCCTAAGTAACTTCAGCAAATATGATAGTTTTATCAAGACTTTTTTTTTTGGTGGTGCTAGGGAGAAGAGGGCAGGTCTCTGGGGTAAAGTGGAGGGACTCTCATGTTTGTCAAGGCTGTGAGCTAGGGACTTGAAGTTAGGTGTTACTTGTTCAAAGTGTTTTAATCTCTAATTTTTGCTTTTCCATCTCTCTCCCAGTAAAACCTGAGAAACTTTTATTTTACTGTTGGATGGGAGACACTTAAAAAAGAACAAACATGAGCTCCCCTGCTTGACTTTGATCTCTGTCAAGTGGATTGGTGGCTTCCGCAGCCAAGTATGGATTCTTCCCTGTAGTGGGGTTTGTGATGCTGTCCTGCGAGACCACTTAGGGACTCTTAGTGTTGGAATAAAGTCAATGAATGTAGTTTACTGAAGATTGAGCTGTGACTTTCACAGCTGAGCTCAAGGCTACAGTCTGAGATATGTGAAGCAAAATCACTGATGCCTTTCTGTGTGCTTTGAAGATTACTAAGTACTAACTTCCAGGTATCCAGCTGATCTCACCTGGAGATAGATAGGAATTGTTTGCTGTGTGCCTTGTGCCCGTGAAGTGGAGGTGGAGTGTGCTTGTGGTTGCCTTAGTGTCAGGGAAATACCTCAGGTCGGGAGGCTGTTGCTGGAGCCTGTTGTACCTGGTGACAAACAATTGCGCAAGGGGATGAGGGGAATGTTTTCACCTGGATCGTCTTAGGAAGGTGAAAGGTTGCCATGCTCGCTATGCTGCTTGCCAAAAATGAAGGCATCTTGAGGATTTTAATGCAAGAAGAACGTGCTGTTCTCCATCTTGAGTGACCTGCAGTCCCATGCCTGTGGTCCTTTCACATCAGGAAGACAACATTTCTCCTTGTTGGAAGGTGCTGATCTGCCTTTCAGCCTCCTCCCATGAGGGTGACAGTGGCAGCAATGGCTTTTGTTTGGTCTCCAAGGAGGGTGTCTGTGAACAAGTGATTGTCTTTAACCCAGGACTGCAGAAATGGGCTGTTTCTCCTCCTCTAGCCAGACTGTGTGTGAAATACTAGCAAAGTGTCGGGAGGTTATGATGGGCAAGGAGCAATACAGTATCCCATCTTCTGAATATCTTGTTCACTGGCACACTGACCAGAACAGCTGGTGGAGGTTTTACCATTCAGGAACAATTTCTGTATTTTTCTATCATTTCTATATTTTCTTAAAGCTGCCTCTCCCCTCATTGTATTCAGCTGGAGTCAGAAGCTCTGTTATGACCCGGTACCATCAGGTGATCATGGTGGGCAGCAACTCTCCAGCCCTCAGCTGTGACAGCCCCTTTAGCAAAGCATCTACTGCGAGCTCAGCTTTGAGGAGCTGCCCTCAGGTGTGGGCACAGCAAACAGTGCAAAGGGAGACAAAGACACTGGGCTAAGACAGGGAGGAAGGAGGGAGGGAGAAGGTTAGGGTACTGAAAAGACAGTGAAGACAAGGAGGTCATTCAGAAGAAGAATAAAGAGTAGGAAAAATGGACAGGGTTTTTAAAGGTGAGAAGGAAGTAAGAAGCGAGAAAAAGGCGTGCACGTCAGAGAAGGAGCCACAGAGCCCTGTGTGTGATGCTGCGGGAGTCTTGTGGGTTTGGTGGTTTTCTTGGTCTTGGTGTGTGGACTGGGGGTGTGAAAAATTGGTCTGGTTAGTGTCATCACTAAAGAAGGGGGAAAATAAAAGATACGTGGCTTTCGGTATAAATTTGTTCTTAATAAGT
Source organism: Aviceda cuculoides (assembly GCA_035590195.1). Classification (NCBI taxonomy): domain Eukaryota; kingdom Metazoa; phylum Chordata; class Aves; order Accipitriformes; family Accipitridae; genus Aviceda; species Aviceda cuculoides. The sequence goes on from JAVJGG010000073.1 coordinate 10,092,818, forward strand.
TAATCTACAAAGGAACCTACTTGTTTGCTCCAAAAACTCTTCAAGGCCTGGCCAGTTGTGAGGTAAAAATGAAGCTGATAGGAAATTTTGAACAAGTATTCAATTCTACTGCAAATTCTTGGTGTAGACATGGCTGGTATAAAGTCACTGTACTGTATCTCATCAGAGTTACAAAACAGAGGGTACGTGCTTTTTTTCTTGAATTGATTCATAGGCAAAACTCACATTAACTTAAACCTACAGCTTTCAAATGTGAACTCTGCAGACCAAAGCAATGTTCATAGTTTTGTCACAACGGGTCCCTGTGTTGGCAATGTATAAAACCTGTCCTTCGCTTCTTTGTACAGCTGTCTTCCAAAATGCCCTTAGGTGGCAAAGTGCTTCTTAAGATGTATTTTTATTGCATTGTGTTGTAAGTGGAAGAGGGATCTAACACATTGGTTTTTTTATCAGGAAAAAAGTGCTAAACCAAACTATATACCCTGGATATTTTTGGAAATATTTCATTACAGTCTTGGAATTTAAGCTATGATGATACTGACGGTATATTTGGAAGTAAAAGCTCATTACATCTATCCTCACCATGGGAGTAGAGACCACATCCTGGTTAAATGTCAAATGACTAATTTAATTTTTACAAGTGACTACTTAATTGCAATTTTTAAGTACTTTTCCATGATGGTGTGCAATGCAAGAGCTGTTTCTTGGTTAAGATCGTGAGTTATGTGCATTGTTTCTTGGTTATGCTTATGTTAATTCAGGATTAGGGGATGGGTAAGACAGAGGGGATGCTTATCTGCTAAGTGGAAAAGGGTATTTACTCTCTGATTATTTCTTCTGATTAAGAAATCAATTCCAAGTTTCTATTGAAAATAAGAAGTTCAAGCAACTGCAAAGCAGGGAGCAGTTATTAGCCTGGGAAGTGAGATAAGCCCAGATTTCCAGGTGTGTTCCAATTCTGTTTCTCAGGGTCCAATTTAGTCTCAGGGAGACCTCTGAAATGGTGCAGTTTGTGACAGTGCAACCTGAAAGCAGTCCCTTTCCAGCCAGACTGGAAGATTGCCTGTACATCTGCCTTCATCGCAAATGGTCTCTCTTCTAACAAATTAATTTTCTGTTGTAGTCCAGTCCCAGGTCACTGAGCTATATGTTTAGGAGGGGTATTGGTCCTGCAATTCGAGGGACATCCTGGAACTTCATTGTATTTGTTAACACACGCTAATGTGGGATCCATAGGCATAGTCAATATATGGTCTGTTTTCCCTTTACATCTCTTCCCAGGTTGTTAGAAGTGGAAGAGGAGACAAAGACTGTTTCTGTGCTGTAGTGATGGCATAGTAGCAAATTTTTCTCTTTTGAGCTGAGGATGGGACTTTGAGCTTTCCCTAGGTGATTTGACTTTTGTGTGTGTATGTGTGTGTGTGTGTGTGTAATAGCTCTGAGTGATTATCTCAGGTAAAAAAAACGTTAATATAATTTGCTTATACATCATATTGTCCCTACTTATGTGGTACAGAATGTAGAACTGTATCTTTTAATAACTAAGTTTGAAGGGATAAAGAAACTACTAGTCAGAAATACATTTGCTGTTACTGAAACTAGTCATAATTTTCCCCTTGTTACAGTTGAAATGGAATAAAATCTTGTAAATACTTTATTGGATAAGCACTGTCTGGTAGAAGCAAGTATGGCAGGGCAAATCAAATCTCAATTTTCTGAATCTGAAGATGAATGCTTTTTTTTTTTTTGAAAATATTTTTTCCTCATGAAAGATTGAATCATCTTAGATTCTGATCACTGAACAGAAATTCAGATTGCAAAATTTCTGTAGTGTGTTTTCTGATGACCACCAAGGTCAGTCTTGAAAGTATACCAAGATTTGGTTAAATATGTTTATATAGAAATTAGTTGATTTTGTTAAGAGTTCAGGGAGGAAATGGTATTTCAATGTTGGAGCCTGCAGAGGTTGCATTTTCTGGGGGCAAGGGGATGGGTTTTGATTTTCCTCTTGTCAAGAAGAAGAAAGAAGTTAACTGAGAGAGATCAGAAATTGTTACCTAATCATTTGACTCAAGAAGCAATGTTTTACAGAAAGCTTCCCACCCAATATCACAAGGTTTGTAGTAATATATATACATTTGGCAGCACTTCTTGACCACTAGGATCTGACTTTTATATATACTGTTGTATATTTAACCGTTCCACCATTTTGTCTTTTAAATTGAATGTGGAAAAGATGATTAGTCACAAATAACAGTGGCAAACTTAGGAGGAAGTTTCCCATCGAGCTAAGCCAACCTAATGGCTCATTACTGCGGAAAAGTGATCCTGCTCCCCTTGTTTCACTAGTGGCTTAATACTTCCGTCTCTTGTAGCATCAGCTCTGTCTTGCTAACCTCACTTGCCATCAGCCATAAATAAAATCTGTGAAGGTACTAGAGATGCAGGCAGTCTCTTGCAAATAGCTGTTCTTTCTGCCAAAATTTAACATTTACATCAGTACGTATGTTTACTGGGCAGGGAATGGTACTGCAACCTGGGAAGTGGATCAGGCTGAAATGGTTTGGTTTGGTTTGTTGGGGTTTTTTTGGTTTGGGTTTTTTTATTTTCTTACACATCTGAGGAAAAAGTGTGCTTAAAAAATAGAAAAATGATACCTCGGAGACTATCACTGCAAAAATAATGAAGTAATCTTGCATTACAGATCACTTTAGTATTAGGGTGCATTTTGTGTTTTTAGTTGGTTTTTTTTTTTTTCAATTTCTTGTCTAGAATTTTAGTGTCATGTCCACAGCACTGAGGAATATTTTGTTTCTCATCTTTAACACTGTGTCTTAATACCGTGGGCTTTTTCTTGCATAATGTAGAGTGTATGCATGCTTTTTAACATAGCTTTACCCTCTTCCTGCATTGGGAAAGCAAATTCAGGATGAAGGGAGTTAGTAATCTGTTGAGCACTCTGAAATCTGTGTGTGAAGCTAACAAGTAGGGGTGCAATGGGAACATGGGAAGGGCTAGCAGGATCTGCGGGGAAAGGCTGGCCCTGTACACCAGCAGCCAAAATGCTTCTTTGCCAGGTAGTTTCCTAGTTTTTATAGGCAACTATTAGCAGGTCTTTGGGGTTAGGGGTTTTTTTGTTGTTGTTGGGTTTTTTTTTGGGGGGGTGGGTGGCTGTGTTTGGTTGTTTTTTTTCCTCCGTGAGTTAGCTGTCAGTTAGGAAGAGCTCTCTTCAATAGAAGCATTGAGGTATTTCATTGTTACTAAAAGTAGCACATTTATTTTTGAGGATTGATTTGTGAAGAGTTAGGAACGCTCATTTTTAGTATTGTTCTGGTTTTTTATGTGTTTGTGCTGGTCTGCCGACTAAAATAAATGTCCACGTGTGTTTACTGATTGTTGTAGAATACTTTGCATGCAGCAAACTGGAAAAAGGATGGTAAGCTGGTTATTTTGAGAGGCCCCATAACATGCTCAACAGTGTTTAGTTCTCTGACTTCCAAATGAATTCCCCACTGCAAGTCTACATGTGCCACAGGCATCGATGAGCGTAGATTTCAGCAAGTGGTGCTTATCCTGGGGGGGCAGTCCCTGAAGCTGGCACAGTGACAGCAAAACTATGGCCAGCAAGGCAGCTGCTGTGTGGAAGTACCCGGAGAATCGCGGGTGGCTGTGGAGGAGCCATAGGTAAAATAATGGCAGCTCAGCAGCAGCATCGGCTCTCGGCATCACTGCAGGAAGGGCTTGAAAGTTGACCTCCCCACCCAGCAAGTGGTAGTCTTTGCTCATCTTCTGCATCCTAAAATGTAGAAGCATTTACATCTTTACTAGAATTGCAGACAACCAGGGGCGGCCACCAGCTGAAGGGTGCCAGTGGGAAGTGTGGACGCTTGTTTATTAGTTGCATGAGATTTCAGTACCCTGTATCTGAAACGCTTCCTGGCATTCAAGGAGGAAATCAGTGTGAGTTTGTTTTGCTGCTGTGTACATAGTAACTAATGGTGATCTTGGGTAGCCATCCACTACTGGGAGAGATGAGACCGGGAGACGCCTTTCTTTTTAGTCTGTCTTGTTTTTTTTTCTTTCCTTTTCTGTTCTCACATAGTAATAATAAAGTCCTTAAAAGGTCCAATGTGGGATCCACATTTGGGTCTCATAGCTATTATGGACATAATAAGGGCCAGGATGGTCTCTAACTAAATGGTCACTAAGAAAATCTTTGTGAAAGTAAGCTGTGAAAAAGTCAAACCAGGCTTTCCTATGTCTCCTAGAGCACATGCCAGGACAGCTAAAGCAGGATCTTCTGTGTTGTGAGAAAAACTCATTCACCACAGACATCTTGAAAGTGACCACCTTGAGGTCTCCTCATTCCTTCTTGAGGTGTTGCACAACTCAACGTTGTTTTTACCATATTGGGCAAAGCCGTGGTTTGTTTTGGTTTGAGCCTCTTGGGATGTGGGCTCTGGGTGGACTGGTCACTGTTTTGGCATCCCAAGGGGTGGAATGTGTGTGTGGACAATTAGATCGCTCAGAGGAAGAGGAGAATTTACTGACATCCACATTCCAGGGCTTGCCTTTCATCTCCTCATCTGCACCTCTGTGCTGCAAGAGAGAGGGTAGTTAATGTTCCACCACTTGAAGGGCAGAGCTCGAGGGGCTACTGCTGCTTCCATCCCTTGTGTGTGCTGTGAATTCCTCCGAGTCTGGGTATACAGGTACCTGCGCAGCCACAATGGAGCAGGTGATACAGCTAAGGAACGTTTCAGTGGTTTGGTACTCAGGCTTAAGGACCTGGGTGTTTTTTCTCTACGGTATTAAAGAATATGCATTCATATTATGTGGCCTGTCCATGCTAGTGGAATATAAATGACAAAAGACAAATGCATTAGGTTGTCAGTGGTCATTGATATCTCAGCAGCAATATGTTGATTTATATCACTTAAGGAAAGAACCTAAGTTTGGTTTGGGTTTTTTTTCTGCTTCCTGGGGGAGAGCAGAGAGATATTTAGTCAAAGTTGGAAAATTTCCTTGGATGACAGCAATAAGTCTAATCAGATGATAGTATTTATGTCAAAGTTGTTAATGTGGTATCTTACCATTTTATTTGTTTGAATGAGATTGCTTGACTTGTAAGCAGATGCTTAGAAACAATTACAATTTTATGGAGTGTTGTTATTAAATATAGGAGACTCATTGTTCGTTTGTTTCTCAAGAGCAATGATGCTTTATTGTGTTCATTCTTAAGTGCAATGTTCAGTGGATCTGGTTCCTTTATCTCATTTTACGAATTATATGTTGATCAAGCTGTCTGTGTATGTGTGTGTACGTATGCGCTACGTAGATAACTGATCTATTTATAAAGATGAAATTTAAATTCTTGAAAGTGGTTATTTTGATAATTGCAGGTATTAAAAATTGGATAAGTTAGAGTTCCTTAGTCTTATTTAAAGTTCAAACAGGTTATACAGTTTTGTTTTGTTTTTTAAAAATCAGCTTTTATTTGCTTAAAAAATATAAATAAGTCATAAATACCATCTCAAATATTTTAAAAACATAAGTTACACAACAATTTTTCTGGCTTCTGAAATTTTTTTTTTTTAATACATATTTAGTAAGTTGATCTTTTGAATAGTACCATTAGAAATGAAATATGTCCTTTGTTTAAATTATTTCTAAATATTGAAAATATAAATAGGAAACATTAGAAACTAATAAATACTTTAAATACAATAAATAGGTTCCTAGAAGGAAATGAGAATGTATATAAATGCAAACCATTGTTACTATTTCTGGTTCTTAAAACAGAACAACACTGTCATCTGCCACATGACAGATTGTAACGAAGGATTGTGCCTGAATTAAAACATTCAGACACTGAAACTCCTGGTATTTTTCAAGTAGCGAACGGCCCTCACTGTCTTCTCCATAAATGAAGTAAAGTCTCGGAGGATGAGGTGGGTGGTGATTTTCTCTATCCAATTCTTATTGGACTTCAGCTTTGCACGGAGGGATTCCTGGGCAGCGGAGTCTGGGATGATCACTTCATCAGGATTGACCACCTGTGAAAAAGACAGCACGGGGGTGCCCTGGTTAAAACATTGTAATTGAGCTTGTTGGAGAGCATCGGTTTGTAACATGTTCCCGACCAGCTGCGTATCCACCCTTTCTGTGCTGCGGATGACAGACACCCCCCCGGGACCTGCGCTTCCCTACGGCCCTGCTTCTGCGGTGGGGTTTGGGGTACGTTGCTGCCTGCTACGATTGCTGTGGAAGAATCGGAGTGTCTGGTCTGATCTATACTGTTTGTTCTGGTTTGAATGCGATGCCTGGTGTTAATTGGATGACATTGGAGTACTCTCACATTTTGTAGTAGATTAGCGGTTTCCAAAGATGTCAAACTTTTTTAGCTGCTTAATTCTTACTTTCCAGGCAATTAGGCATGTGGGAGACCCAAGTGTCACCAACTTTCACTAATGCGTGGGATCCTAACTGCAAGAGGAGTAAAAGGAATTATGTACCTAATGCTGACTGACAGCACTGGGCACCTGGTAGCCAAATGCCTTTTAAAAACTTGTCCTATGAAGTGGGTGGGTGACTTCTGAAAATGGGAGTTACTCACCCAAATTATGGAGCTGTTTGAGATTATTTGGGGTCTAGAAGTCCTAATAGTAAAGTATCTGCTTCATGCTGGTTTTTAGGATCTCTCCTACCCTTTAACAAGTGACAAAAGCATGTACATCTCCTTCTGGAACATCTTTTTTTTTTTTTTGTGAAATTCAGTAAGATAAGAATATTCTTTCTGTCCAGACTACTTGGAAGTGGATTCTGATCACACCCCCAGTTACTGGTATATCCAACTCCTTGTTGCCTGCTGTAAAAGTTTGTATCTGGGTATCCAGACAGGTATCGTGCTGATGGATCTACCTGACCACAAGTCACAGATTCTGTCCTTGCTCTGCTTGCCTGGAATAACAGGTAGACTTGTCTCATAAAGAAAAATTTCCAACCTGGAAATCAAGACTCCTCTCTTTCTCAAAAACTCTGTAGTTCCACAAGTACAGGTTTTGCTTCTGATCACTGTTTAATTTTGCCAAGGTTCCAACTACCTTGATCCTGCTAATTTTCCAAAAAGGCTAGTCTCTCCCAGGTAGGAAACAAACTTTCTGCAAACTAATATATCAAGTTGGAAGCCAGTAGTCAGTTGCTGTCTTATGACGGGACTATTATTCTTAGCTAGCACAGTGTGAAAAAAGCAGTTCAGCTCCCTTTCACTTGAAGAATGATAGACATAAATATGTCAGGAAAGGTATGGCAAACACACAATGGGCTTTTCAGATGCCAAAAAACATGCCTTGAAGGAAATAATGTCCTGAGATTTCTGCAGTCCTTACTCACCGGGGTTAGTTCTTACTCAGGCAAATAGTTGCCCTGATGACAAAAGGAGGTAAGTATTCATGTTAAGGGTTATTAATGTGAGTACGAATTGCAGGAATGCAGTGAGTTTTTGAAGTGTGATCTTTCAAAGCTCTCTAAAACATACAACATGACTGTCAGAAATAAATAGCATTTATTTTACCAAATCAGAAGAGAATTGGGTATTTGAAAAGAAAGAACTTTTTTTTCATGATGATTACAAGCAAAATGTGTGCTTTTCAGTAGGCTGCACCTTTTATTTAGTCAAGTTAAATTAACTTGACTAAATTCAAAATTCAAGTCCAATTTAGTAAAAAAATTGAATTTAACGGTCTTCCTTGATTTTTTTTTTAAGCTACTGATCGATCTCTCAATATACCATACAGCTTGGCTTAAAAGTTTGTTTTAGAGAGTTTTAATGATTAATAATATTGTAAAAATGTATTTGCTTTTACTTATGTGGGTCTTTAAAAAGGGTTACTTATTTCTACTTGTCAGGGGGGTGCGACATTAAAAGGCTTGGACTGAACTGCAGTTCTACAATTACGAACAAGCTCCCTGAGAAATCTTATTTCTGTCAGCCAGGCAGCATTAGTATATTTGTTCTTAAAACAGTGACGCATTTAATTGTTGGTTTGGAAATTAGAAATAACAATAGAAAGTGGGAAGAGGAGTTGTTTCTTTAAGAAAAGAAAACAAAGCCTTGTAAAACTCGTAAGGGTAAGTATGTGAGCGTTAAGGAACCATCACCTGTTTCCGCTGAGAGAAATGAAAGTGGGAGATGTTCAGCTTCACATAGCATCCTATCTCTCCAACTACACATCAGTGCTAAGCCATAACAATTACGGGAGTGAAGGTAAAACCAACTCACCATCTGTCTTATGGTACGTGCCAGGTGCTCTGTACTATAGCACAGCGATTCGACGTTTTGCTTTTCGCTAGTAAAAGTTTCTTGTATGTATTCAAGGTACGTCTGAAACGTATAAAGCCCGCTGGAGATTTTCCTCAAGCATTTATCCTGAAATGAGAGAAAGGTGAGAAAGTCACGTACGGCTCAGAAGTGCCTCGGTCGCGATATCGCGGGTGTGGCGCAGGTAGGCGGGTGACGCTTATGCCGAGCGTGGGGCTCAGTGCCACGCCGAAGCCGGCTGGAGCCGGCACGGATCTCCGGGTCGGCTTCCACGGAGTTGTGGAGCAGGTGAAAGTTGCCCCAGGTAGGTCGGGTTGGAGCGGGAAGGAGAGAGGGGTTCCTTGCCTCGTCGAAGCCGGCCAGCAGGCACCCGTCTTCCTCTGTCACCTTGGGGAGGTTGAGGTTGTTCTGGACGAGCATTTCCATGCTGTTCTTGCAGACGGTGAACTTCTCGCACATCTGGGGAGAGACACCGAGAGCTGTCGTCGCGCCTCGGCCGGGAGGCGGCCGCCCCCGGGCCGGCCGCGCGCCGGCCCGGGACAGAGCTAAGCCGGCGCACGGCTGCCGCGGGGGCCTCGGGTCGTCCTCCGCACGGCTCGGCGGGCAGCGCCCGCGTTCCGCTTTCCCCCTCCTCAGCGGCCGGCGTAAAGCAAATCGTCCGTCCTGACGAAAACCTGGGAAGGCAGGGTGCATTTCGGGCACGAGTTGGTTTTGCAAATCACGAAACAAAGCCGTTTTCGTACCCTTTCTCCTCTAGTCGTTTGAGAAAGCTGGCGCCCCAGGAGCCGGATGTCCGTTCCTGCTGCCCGTGCAGCATCCACCCTTACGTGAGAGATCATACGCGGAATTAAGCATTCCCTTGATTCACTCGTTCGACTTCCTTATTTTTGCTGAAGGCTTGTAAACAGTTTAGGAAGCGGTAGGTGAGGAAGTGCCGACCGCAGGTGGGCTAAGCCTAAGGGGGCTCGGCGCGGCGGCTCCCGCAGGAGGGCCCCGAGCGGAGCCGCCCGGCGCGGGCTCTCCGCCGCCCGGCAGCGCATCCAGCTCCCCGGACGGCAGCGAGCGCCTTCCGCACTGAAACGCCCCAAAGCACCTGTATAAATTTTGAACTTCGATGTACAAAGACGAAAGTGTATTTTACTGTAGCCAGGACTGAATTGTTAATGAGCGCTAATACTAACGCACAGTAAAGTTTTCTGTTGCTTTCATGACACAGCCAAAGCGCTGTTTAGCAAGGTCATCGATGAGTTTATAATCCCGCTTCAGAGGCGAACGAGAAAGACTATTCCGCAAAAAGTCACAAGCAGTGAGTCAACGAAGACGCACACATGAAACTACACGGAATTGCTCTAACCTGGTTATTTCTACTGATTCCAGCATTTATTTTTGAAGTTGAAGGCGTGAATTATTTTCAGAGCAATCAACCAAAGGCGCCGCAAGGAGACCGGGTTTCACAGATGCCGTAAGTAAAACTGCTGTGCCCAGCACCAGGAACTTTCCGGCAACAATGAAGGTGTTAAGGGCGATGTGTCAAGTCGTGTTCTTCAACTTCCTTTTGTGTCACTACTAAAGCATCACGCCAAAGGCTGCACGGTTTTTCTCGTGGTGGTGTTTGCTTGCTTATTTAGATTTTGGGAAGTCTGCTTAATCCTATGTTCCACGCGAGCTCACAGGCACAAAGTGACTAATTTTCTGTGAATACATCGGGGGTGGGGTGCTGGTGAAGAAAAGCACCTGTTCGCAAAGCCAGCATGCTCTTGGGCATGAGGGAGGCTGAAGCTTGCTCCTGCCTTGTCCGACTTCAGTTTCGGTCGTTTCTGACCGGGAAATGGTGACAAACCTCGATTCGCTCACTGCAGAGCCGTACTTCGGGCGGCCCTACAGTCATCGAAAGGAAGTCGCTGATGGCCTGAGATGTCTGAGGACGAAGCCGAGAACCACCCCAGAAAGTTACCGGAGACCCGAGCCGGATTTCCTGGCTGCATCGGGAATCCGAGGCTAGACGTGGAAACCTGTGTTTTGGGGTCGGAGGGTGCGTGTAAAGCAAGGCGAGCCTTTTTTCTCTTTGCAGAAGGGAGCGGGCTTCCTGGCTGCGCAGCGCGGGGGTCCCCGCGGGTGCGGACGGTGCGGGGCGCTGCCTGCCGCGGACCCCCGGCACCGTGCTCGCCGCCGGTGCCTGCCCTACAGATCGTCCCCGGGTTAGCAGCCTGAGGACCGGCACGCTTCTCTCTCGCCTCCGTGTTTGAATCGCTCTCAAGCTACAGTACCCACGGTGCGCGGGGAGGGGGGGGGTGGGGGATCTCGCCTACCTCTTCCATATTTAACCATTACCTAAATCCGAAGGGAAATGAGCAAACCTCTAGGCTTGGGTCTTAAGGTATTTTCAGCGCCGTTGGGCGTATTTATCCCAAAAGAGTTTTCCACAACAAGTTATTTCTAGTCTAGGGGAGGTCTCCGTCGCCCGGGGCCCTGCCTTAGCCCCGATTATAACGCCACGCACGGCTCGATGGCGGCGGGAGGCGCGTCCCCCCGCTGCCGGGCCGGGGCCAGGGATGCTGCGCGGAGCGGGCTCGGCAGGGCGGGCGCCGGCTCCTCCGTCCCCTGCCCTCTGCCTCTGCCCGCCTTGAGTCAATCTGTGTTTTGAATCTGTGACTTGTTCTCGTTGCGGAAGTTGAAGGGGATCCAAGAATAGTTCAGATAGATGTGTGTAATTTCTAGAGCAGAACCCCGAGAGAAATGAAACGCCCGATTCCAGAATGACACTTTGATGTCACTTCAGCGAGCCCTGTGAGGTGGAATACGGTAAGACATTTTCATTTAAGGAAAAATGAGAAAGAGAGGAGGGGGAACAGTGCTGATTTGTGAGGCTCTGGCTTTTTTTTTTTAAAGCTTTTTTTTTGTTTTGTTCTTGCAGAAGCTCCTAACGCTCAGGAAGTGGAATTTGTGGTTTAGGGGGCCGAGCTCTGAAGGAGTTGAGAGAGACAGAAAAGAAAAAAAAAAAAAAAAGCCAACTCAAGCACCATTGCTCCTTAAAGGGAGGCTAAATTTAAAGTCACCCAAACTAGCAGGCTGCGGCGCAAACCCCGTCTGCAGCCCAGCTTCCTTCTCCCCTCCAAATGGGTAAGCGCTCTTGTTCTTCTCGCCTCGCGTGGGCAGCTGCCGGCGGCCGGGCCGGGGTGCCAGCGACCCCTGCCCTCACCTCTCCTCGACGCCGGCCCCCCGCGCCGCTCGGGCCCTGCCTCAGCCGTGGCGCCCGGGTAGGCGCCGGCC
>JAVJGG010000073.1:10105276-10137982 GCA_035590195.1 Aviceda cuculoides
TTGGGGTCGGCCATACAGCCAGATTTTTACCCAGTGAAGAGTACACCCGTCCAAGCCATGAGCAGCCAGTTTCTCCAGGAGAATGCTGTGGGAAACAGTGTCAAAGGCTTTACTAAAGTCCAGGTAAGCAACATCCACAGCCTTTCCCTCATCCACTAGGTGGGTCACCTTGTCATAGAAGGAGATCAGGTTAGTCAAGCGGGACCTGCCTTTCATAAACCCATGCTGACTGGGCCCGATCACCTGGTTGTCCTGTACGTGCCGTGCGATGGCACTCAGGATGATCTGCTCCATAAACTTCCCTGGCACCAAGGCCAGATTGACAGGCCTAGAGTTCCCCAGATCCTCCTTCCAGCCCTTCTTGTAGATGGGCATCACATTTGCTATCCTCCAACTAACTGGGACCTCCCCAATTAGCCAGGACTGCTGATAAATGATTTATGGCTAAACCCTCAGCCGTTCCCCACAAGGTTATAAGAGACAGTGAGATGAGCAGAGCTGACATATCATTAGGCTGTAGGAACAATCGCAGAGCAATTCTGCCACCACCTCTGAGTCTGCAAAGGGATGATGATGATGGGGAACTTCAGAGACTGACAGACCTTTTCTTTAGAGCAGCTACCTTTATAAATCTCATCTACACAGCCTAGCTTAGAAAAGACATGTGCATTGTGAAAAACATTTTGACAGCAAACTGGAAGAAAAAAATGCTTACAACCTGTAAAAGTCAGGCCATAGGGCTGAGGGATTCTTCAAAGCCTTTGACTCTTTTAGTCTGCCTGAGACAAGCAAGACACTACATCAGAGATCATTTCTCCTCCTGAAAATGAGAACTTAGAGGCTACTGATCTTCCTGTAAGACAGTTTCCAGAGAAGCTAGAAAAAGAAAAGCTCTAAAGGCTTTACCTCTGATATATTTTCTCAGGTCTGGCCCTAGCCCATTAAGAATTTCCCTCTCTTATACAGAGACAGTGGCCTTAGCACATTCAGATTCTGATGACTGAGCCTAGGACATAGGTACAAGGGCCCCTGTACTGAGATGATGTCTTCTAAAACTTTGACAATGGTCATAGGACTGTAAATCAGATTTTTTTTTTTTCCATTTGCAGCAGCTCCAAAGCTGTCATTTTTTGTGGGGTGCTCACCAGCACAAAGTTTCCCGAATGAAAGTTTTTGCAGTAGTGACCAATGATACAACTATCTATTTAATTTCCAGACCATAGTCTAAAAAAAGGGATGCTAGAAAACAGTTGATTTTCCCATGTCAGTACCTTCTGTTTCTCGTGGTTGTTCATCCTGCTGTTACAGGGAACAACAGCATGAATAGCCTTCTGTATCAGGAGAGTAGGGAATTTCCTGTATCAACAGAAACTATACCTTGCCTAGCAGGCACTCTCTAAGTAAATTATTAGGTGAGGATAGAGTCACAAGAGATGTTTAGAAATACATTCACCAAACACTGACTATGGCTTCTTTGATTCCCTCTCTGATCTTACATAATCTTGCATGTAATCATTAGAACATGCAAATACCATGAAAACATTTCCCTTTCCTGAAACAAATGCAGCAATTCCTAGATAAAATCTATAGTCAAGTTATAATATTGAGTGGGCTAAATCTGCAAATATGAATAGTACTTACCTTAACATGGAGCCTTTATGTTTAATTCTTCTCACTTTGTCTCCTCTTTTATATATTGGCACTCCTTCTTGGAAATCTTTCCACTTTGCTGAATTCTTGATGTATCTTACATCTATGTACTCAAGAGAGAACACAGGTTGCAGCAGGGAACTGCTTTTGAGAACGATCCCTAAAGTCAGGCTGTGTGCAGTGCTACAACGTTTGCTGAAGCACCTTTTAATAAAGACCAAATATTTATAAACACAATGTCCTCCGCCGTTGCCCAGCATGAAGTACCTGCAATATCTCAAATGTGATATGAACAGTTAGACTAGGGTGACTCACACCGAAGGGATTAAAAGGTGTAAACACATGCAGAACCAGAGCAAACAAACCTGCAGAGACTGATTCCTGTGGAATCTGCATGTGCATAAAATATTTTGCAGAAGAACAGAAGTGAAAGAAAGGCTTAATTCTATATACAGAGCTGACCATGAGAGATAATGATGAGATAATAAGCATGGACCTATCTTGTTGCTGTTGCACTGGCTTGCAAAGGTTTGTTTGCTTGCTTGTTTTCACTGTCACATTGAGGGGAAAAGGATGGCAAGGGAGTAAAATGCATTTTCAGGAACATGGCTAATGTATTACAGGGAAGATTTTGCCAGGGGAACAGCTAATGAATCAAACCTTCTCAGGACAGCAGTAGAGAAAGTAAAGCTGTTGCTGATACACTAAACTCTTGTGCATTTCATTTTTAACAAGATAAAGATTTTCACAGGATAAAAAAAAAGGAAATGGATAATTACACAGCACAGCTAGAAACTCTAGGACTCAGAAAATCCATGAAATTCCTATTAAGACAGTAGGATATGTGATTTTAGCTTATATGAGAGATGAAGACATAGTTAATTTGAGATATGCCTCCAAATAACAGACAGCTGTATTGTCCAGAGAAAGGGTTAAAGCTATGGCAGCCTCTAAGACTGAGCAAATACACGGGGTTGTCCCCAGAGCAGGACAGAAACAGAATAACTGCTAATGCCCAGTCTGCGGTGCAAGGAGACTCAAACCCTCTGGGCTCCAGTGCTTCTATCTCTGGGATACAGGCAAAACCAAGAAAACCACAAACACAAATCTCAGTGAATTCAGTGACAGAATTTAGGGATTTATAGCAAAGGGGAGGATGCCTGCAGAACTACTTGAGTACATGCACAGGTTCTGAGCATGCACCCAAGAAGGCGGGGGGAGTGGGGGGGGCTGCCTGCCATTCAGCTGCATCACTGTAGCCCTGTGTTAAATTAGTGACTCTTTTGATTTCAGTTGCATTGTGGAGCCAGCTGCAATGCAATGCTAGCACTGTAAGAAATGAAGCCAGGTGCTAATGATACACAAAAAGCTATTTTAATGCAGTTGATAAGAAACCCAGTGAACCAGATACATTGGGGCTTGGAGTTTGCATAGTTTTGTTACAACAGCTATGAAAACAATTGAAAGCAAACGGGCAATAACCTCAGAAACTGGAGGAAAGAATCCACACTGTAAGAAAAGGGTAGAGGACAAAGCAGAAAGCACACATGGCTAGAAAAGTAAACATATTTGCAACATTACTGCAAACATTTCTGGCAGGGCAGCAGGTTAGCCTTTACGACATGGAATTCACCTTTATTTGCTGTCCAGCACACAATTTTCACATTATATATATTGCAGACAGCTTTGTGTACAGCAAAAGAAACCTTAGTCCAACACTTGAATAATGTGAGTCAAATCCCTGTTCACAGCTACTTTGAAATAAATCTGAAATAATTTGGCAAAAGACATTGTAATTATTCCAGGTTTGTGTGGCTGTCAAACAATTGATGATGTATGAGACTTAGATCATTTTTCTTGTCATCAAGGGACAAGCCCAAGCTTTTAGAAAGAATTCATTTATCTTTTCTCCATTATGTATGTAATATAAAGATTAATTATGTTTGTAGATTCATCCCAGTCAGAGCCAACTGAGTTCTAATTTATTTTATTACTTTCGTAAAGAGTGGGTCAAATCTACCTGCACTTTCATGGGGTCAGATGCATATAACTGGGAGCAGAAGCTGGCCCAGCAGGTAACTTAGACCGATATTTATAACATCCTAATTCGTCCTGCTCACACTACAGCTGCCTTGCAGCTGCCTGAATGCTTTACCTCTCAAATAATTACAACCCCAGAAAGTCTCTTACTCAGCTAATTTATATGTGCTTATTCCTATTGGCTTCAACAGCGCCAATAAAACCTTGTCTCCGGCTGTGCAAAACAGCGCAGCACAGAGCTCGGCCTGCTGCCAGGGCAGAGGAGACTCATTAGCCGAGCTGCAGCATCAACCCAACACCGCTCTGCTGCTCCTGGCCCGGCTTCACAGCTCGGAAGATCATTGCTCCGCACCCCACGGGCAGCCCAACGCGGTTAGCGCAGCGCGAGATCACCGCTGCTGGGGGTCCTGCTCTGGGGTCTGCAGGAGAAGGCTCGAGCTCGTCGCATTCATGGTATCCAGCTCCTAAGTTTCAGGCAGGGTTGTGTCTGCACTGATTTATGCCTTGTATATATTTGTTTTCATGTAATGGCATCTGTGTATTTTCTGTCTTCGATTAAGTATAATTACCAGATGAATTCATGTATGACAATATGATTGTTTAGCTTTGAAGCCTACAATTGTGGCAGTCTTCATATGCATTTAATCTTCAGCACTCTGTAAAGTACATTAGTAATAGTTAGGAATGGTTCATTTTGCCACAGAGGCCTGTCTTCAAGTGTCTGTTTTTATCTTAGTGTGGGACTGGAAAAAATCCAGAATGTTTCTTGTTAATTACAATACTAATTTGTTTAAGGTTAGCCTGAGTCTTCCTTCCATGGCTGTTTATTTTGTGTATTTTATAACCTAATCAAAACTTTGGTGGACCCCAAAGACATTTTCTTCACTGTCTGAAAGCCGGGTTGTCTCCTCTGTGCACAGACGGTCTAACTACAATGTGTCAGGGAAAGGATAGCACCACTGCCACTTGCTAGATTTTCAACGAAAACAGTGAGTTTGTCACACGTACTTAGATGTGTGGCCTTCATGTTGAGGAAATGGCTTCTAGCTCCAATCCCCATTTAGTCTCAGAGACAGATCTCTGGTCTTTTACCAACTTCAGTGAGCCCAGTTGTGTCTAGGTGATGGCTCTGTTTCATCCCACTAGCGACACCAAAATCAGGACCGGGAACTCCAGACCCAGGAACAGACACCAACCTTGCTTTGTGAATGTGGGCCCTTGTGCTTCTGAGGGGACTTTGCTGCAATTACAGTCAACTATCTATTTGCATCTGTCACTCCAGAAAATGTTGAAATGTGATGGGATCATTTTTTAACCCTCTGCAAAATCCAGCACTCTCTAGAACAGTACATTTTCTTGATGTAGCTGTATAAGACTATGAGACCTAGATGGAACAATAACACATCTGGTTACATAATAAATGCCAATGATTTGTTAAAATCAATACAAACACTGAAGACTAAGACATTTACAGGAGCACTTTGATTACCTTCACATGGCTTGCTTCAGGTTTCCTCCTTACATTGTCTAGAGGAACACAGCAAAAACAATTAGTAAAACTGGCTTGTACTACGTTAGACCATGTCACATGCAAGGACCGAGTATCCACAGAGGTGATTGTAAGAATGAAAGGAGGAGTCACAGAGGTCATCTTCATATTGCCTGAGACACTATCTGAAGTGCAATTTCAATGGCAAAAAAAATACATATCAAAGAATATGTTCTTTTCTCCCTATAATCATGCTATTTCCTATCACTTAACTAGCTGCATTTAGCTACATGTTCTATTTTTACTGAGATGCCTTATAATTGAAACTCACATCCTTCCATGTAATTTTTAAAGATGATGACTGCTATTGTAGTGAATGAGACATAATGGTATATGCTCAAATTTTATAGTGCAGTAATGCTAGATTTCATTAATAAAAGAATTACTTTATTGGAAATAACTTCTGCAGTTACAATGAGGATGCAGGTAATGGGATTCTGAGAGATTTGAATCATTAGCTATGCAACAGTTACTGTCATTCATCAGGAGAGCAGCTAGAAGATGGGGAAGTAGTTACATGTGCTAGCTAGACTGGCAAAAATTTTCTACTATAATATTAACCATTTCACTGTCATGCAGGCTGTGTCACCACACAGTGCAAAGAAGGATATGCTTTGACCTATAAAAGCCGTTTTTGCCTTGTCTTGTCTCACAAAGAGTGGTTTCCCACATACATGAGGTTAGCCTGGTGGCTAAAAGGGAGCTCCATCCACCCGAGCCGCAGCAAAGCCCATGGGCAGTGTTGACACAAGGCTGTCTTGTGGGAATTCAGAAAACGCAGACTAAAACTGTGTCTGTCATCCAGCTACAGACCATTTCACTCCAGGCTCCAAGAATGACTGCAAACATAACTTTGGGTTTGCTAAGAGTAAAGTCAGCCTTTAAAGTTTTTTCACTGTTTCTTTAGGTAAGTATTAGTGACTGATTTGTCAAAATGCTAAGTTGGTGGTTTTACAAACTTGTGATAAATCAGCATGGAACAAATTTTTTTATCAGTTAACTTTTCATCCAGTCCAAAGCCCAGATGGAACTTTGGCCACAGTCTCCCTCGAGGATATGAAACAGAAGAGCCAGAGTTATATAAACACCTCAGGTCTCAGATGCCCACATATTTGCAGGTGGGGACTTCTGAGACACCACAGGGTATCCAAAACATCCATATGGGGCTTGCAAAGATGGCACATGATTCATAGGAGACCAACACCCCCTTGGTATGTAGATGGAGTCCAGGCTATGCATCTCAAACAGCTTTGAACTGACCACCAGTGACTATCAAACAAGGTGTGTTGGTACAAAACAGCACTTGATAGCTATTTTCCTTCTCAGTGGAGCATCCCCAGAACTTAACAATCAGAACAGTAAACTACTACCGAATACAGCTGAACAACCATAGAGGAAATACCGGGTTTCTTGCTGATCTAGAACAGGCTAAAAATTAAAAGCTTTGGATCTCCCTTTTCTTGAGGGTTTTTATGAGAGGTTGAAGACCTCCTCCTCTGCCACTTCACTCTGGGAGGAATTCGGCATCTTTGGCCAGCAATAGTTTTGAGTTATCCTAAGATGCAGCAAGTCCCATGTGATTCATTGGGTCATCACCAGGGTGGAAGCAGGAGACTCTATGACAAGGTATATTGGGTTTGCATGGCAAGATTTCAGTAAGAGGGGGTTACAGGGGTGGCTTCTGTGAGAAGGTGCTGGAAGCTTCCCCCATGTCCAACAGAGCCAATGCCAGCCGGCTCCAAGATGGACCTGCCAATGGCCAAGGCCGAGCCCATCAACGATGGCAGTAGTGACTCTGGGAGAACAGAGTAAAAAAGGGGGGAAAAAAGTTGCAGCAGCACAGAAGCTGCAGCCAGAGATTGGAGTGAGAACATGTAAAAGCACCAGCCCCTGCAGCCCCCCAGGTCAGTGCAGAAGGAGGAGGAGATGCTCCAGGTGCCAGAGCAGAGATTCCCCTGCAGACCGTGGTGATGAAGACCATGGTGAGGCAGGCTGTCCCCCCCCAGCCCAGGGAGGTCCACAGGGGAGCAGATCTCCACCTGCAGCCCGGGGAGAGAGGACCCCACGCCGGAGCAGGGGGATGCCCGAAGGAGGCTGGGACCCCGTGGGAAGCCCGCGCTGGAGCAGGCTCCTGGCAGGACCTGTGGCCCCGTGGAGAGAGGAGCCCAGGCTGGAGCAGGTTTTCTGGCAGGACTGGTGACCCCGCGGGGGACCCACGCTGGAGCAGTCTGGGCCTGAAGGACTGCAGCCCGAGGAAGGACCCACGTTGGAGAGGTTCGTGGAGGACTGTCTCCTGTGGGAGGGACCCCACGCTGGAGCAGAGGAAGAGTGTGATGAGTCCTCCTCTGAGGAGGAAGGAGCAGTAGAGACAACATGTGATGAACTGACCCCAACCTCAATTCCCTGTCCCCCTGCGCTGCTGGGGTGGGGGGGTACATAGAGAATCCAGGAGCGAAGCTGTGCCTGGGAAGACGAGAAGGGTAGAGGGAAGGTGTTTTGAGATTTGGTTTTCTCATTATCCTACTCCGGTTGACTGGCAATAAATTAAGTTAATTTTCCCCAAGGTGAGTCTGTTTTGCCCGTGACAGTAATTGGTTGAGTGATCTCTCCCTGTCCTTATCTCAACCCACAAGTCCCTTGTTATATTTTCTCTCCCCTGTCCAGCTGAGGGGAGGGGGGAGTGATAGACCGGCTTTGGTGGGCACCTGGTGTCCAGCCAGGGCCAACCCACCACGACTGGGGAACTAGAATGCCTCATTTAAACAAGAGTACTGATATAATAATAGCTATATCAAGAATTCATTAGAAGGAGAACAACCTGTTGAGCACTATGGCTACATCTCTATCAGTAATCTAACCAGGGTCAGGTCTTAGTCTGGAGCACTGCCTCACCATGGTCCATATTGCTAGTTCACCTCACGGCAAGGCAATGATTTGTGGCAACAAGCACTCTCCAGGCACCTTATTTATTAGTATATATGTAGCCTATAATACCAGGGTATGAAGCATACAGGAAAGCTAGAATATGCTTAAGTTAAGATGTCAGTCACATATATAACTAAGGACACTCAGCCTTTTTTCTCAGGTCTAATTCAAATGGATTCTCCCTTCACTTTTGCTCACTGCAACCTTGCCACTTTACATTCCCTAACAGAAGAAGTAGAGAGGTCTCAGCTTTCTCCCACGCTCCAGACACAGGAGTCTGCTGGTGATGCCCAAAGGGAACACCAGAAGCCTGTATAATTAAGAGTAGTTCAACATAAAACAGATGGCAGAGTTAATGGAAGGAACTGCTTTGGAGATGGAAAACCAAGAATCCCTTGGTGGAGCCATCCGGTGCTGAAAACTGGGATGAGGCTACCTTCATTCAATACCCGGCATATTCACAGACCTGTGTGAGCCACATTGTACCAGCTCATGAGCCTCAGCATTTCACTGAGACATAAATGAAGCCTAGAAACATACTGCTATTTATTGCAGCATTGCCCAGAGGGGAAATTCTTGCTGTAGTAGGGTGCAGCTTGTTCCATGAGGAACTTCACGAATCCCGTAGGAGCTGGAAAGGGCTGCCCCAGCCATATGTGGTGCCTGTGAAAGGCTGTCGTTGAGCGCATGGGTAGCTTTTGATTTGTTTATAGGCAGATGACCGTTTTGCTTTTCTTTTGCTCCTCGTTTTGGGCACACTTGCCTGAGAGGCAAGATTCCTGATGCCAGGTAGTCCTGTAAGTCTGGACTGTTTCAGCCCAGCAACCTTCCTCTACCCTTTGTGATAAAGCCTTCCTCACCGTGGTGAACACTAACTGTATTGATCGCATGCTCCACAATGGAAGAAGGGTGGTAAAGTCCATCTTGAGACTAATGACTGCCTTATCACTGCACAACTCCTTTACCTTTGTAAATGGAAAGCAAATGAAAACAGCTAAAAGAGTAATACAGCATATTCAGGTTGTCTTAAGGTAAGTTAATCCTGTTGCTTTTATTCACATAGGAATAGGTATATCTTAAAGAAATAAAGTTTCCTTTCTTTCCAGCTTTACTGAAGCTCGCTCATGTCTCAAGCCTGTCCAAAGCAGTGTTATAGCAGCCATGTGACAAACAAAGGCTGTAAAATTATTTAAATACTTGCTGTTTCTGTTGTATTGCAGAGGATGTAGAGGCAAGTCAATGGTATGATGGCTCATGGCTTTCTTATCCAAATACTATGATTTTTTGTTATTCTGATAACAGGATAACAAGGCTGGGAACCCTTGAGGTCTCAATTTTTAGCAAATCAGCCTGTTCCTAAGCATAAAAGGCAAAACTGTGGCACCTGTGAGGGTAATGTATTTCCATTTCAAAGGCAGTAAGATTTTTTTTAATAATCTTGGATGTCAATAATTTTGTAGCATTTAACTCTTAGAGTGCAATTATAATTCCATGTTAAAATGAACCTTAAAGTAGGAAAAAAAAAAAGCAAGGTTGGGGAAATCTCTCTTACTAAAAGAGAAAGATGTTCCAGAAAGAAAAATCACAGCTGGAAGATTCTACCTTAGTATGAAAACCTCTGAACCTGAAGCTTAAAATGCAGTACTACATTCAAAAAGACCAGGGTTAGTACTCCATACAGAATCTGTAGCACTTTTATACCTTTTTCTCAAAGGCTGAGACAAATAACATTCCTTAAAATATAAAAACTTTAACTAATTTCTCATTGTGTGTCATAATTTTTTTTTTTTTTTTTTTTAATTTAAATTAAATCGGTGCTGTTCTCTCGTGTAAGAAAGACCAGAGAAAGAGCTGATTCTGCTTCAGGAGGCGCTAACGGGAGGGCGCAGAGCGGGGAGAACAGAACATGGGGCATAAGAGAGGAGAGAGAGACAGACAGACAATACAGTGACTGAATTTGGGTGTCCTCATTTGGACTCTCCCTTTTAAAAAAAAACAGACGCTGCTAATTCAACAGACTGCGGAGCTGTCATGGTGAAAACTTGTCACCCGCCTTCTGCCAGCCATCAGGCACATGTCTGCAAGGAGCCCCACCATGGGCTAAGGTAAAACCCAGTGCTACTGGCAGCAGCAGGAGACCTTGCTTGCTGAATGCTGTGAGTGAACTAAATGGCTATATAAATGGCATTCCCAGATGGAAAAATAAGGTCTTTCAATAAAGTAGGAGAATTACTAGGGCTACAGTATGTTCTGTGCTGATTTACTTGTGTGTTTGGTTTGACTGTTTTTTGTTTCTAATAATCCCCACTATTCTACAGTAGTAATACAACTAGTAATGCATATTTGGAGATTATGACTTCAGATTGTCCTGTTGATACTAAGACAAGGAATACAACTACAAATGTGGTGTTCTTCTGTAAAAGTGTAAGTTTGTGTGTGGAAGAAAATGCCAATTGTTGGTAGATCATTCACGAGTGTGATCGTGACAGTGACTAAATGAATAACTTCCAAATGTCTTGAATGAGGTGGAAAGCTCATGTCCAGTTCCTCTGACATATTTCTAGTTGAATCCCTCAAAGCTTGGAATAAGGGATCTTGAGTTCCTACAGAACTTGTAAAAAGTGCAGATGAGTTCTTTGTAGTCCATCAAGATGTGAACACTTCACTCATTCTAGAGCTCATTTCTTTTTTAAGGATCTTTATATTGAGCATTCACTGACGTTACAGGGTTTGTAAATGCTTATGTGCCTCTCCTATATTTTCTGGAGTTTTCATGGTACAAAGCATTAGTAGTATCATCTTCAACAATTTCCATCAAAAATCCCAAGCTTCAAAAACTAGAATTTTTTTTTCCCCCCACTCGTTTTCAAATAAATGGTCACCACTGTCTCTGCTAAGAGCTTGAATGTGTGAGTGTTAAACCAAGCTGCCCTGTGCTCTATTTGAAGTGAATAGGTTGAACAGGTCGTTAATATCCTGTATTCATGTTTCTCATAAGCAAACATTGCTTTGAGAAGCTGCACGTCACCAAAGAGTGCTGGTGCACTTGGCTAACGGCCCTTTGCTTTTGTGGCTTTGCAAGTTCTTCAGTTCTCTGTTGGTTGTTTGCTAGAGAACTGCAGAGTTGTTTGGGGATTTTTTGATGAAAAGCTCTGGGGATTGCTCATTTTTTTCCCTAAAGGCAGACTTGCATCATTTTTAAACAAGGCTAGGATGTGTAGTAATAGGCTTAAATTTTTTTTCTTGAGTGTAACATGTGCAAATACCATGAATTTCCATGCCTTTAAGTTTAGAGGAAAAAATCTCAGTTAGCTGAAAATCTCAAGAAGAGAAATCATTCCACAGTCTTCTCTAGCCAGCTTCTAGGCTGGCACGTATGCAATGCTAGGTGAAAGAGGTCCCAGAGATAACTGTTCTTGGGGAATATCCAAATGCCACAGGTCACTTTAAATAGACACATCTCCTTCAAACCAAAATGATTGCAGGCATTTTCACTCCAGGATGGGAATATTGTAACACTCACCAGTGAACCTAGATTTGCACTAGGAGCACTTGCTGCTGTGGCTGCACTGAGAAACGGCATCAGGAAGCGATTCCACCAAGTTTTCCGTGGAAGGAAGGTAGCTCTTGCTTTGTCTCCATCACGGCGCCATGTGCCTGGTGTGGTGGTCGTGCCTCTTCACAGGGCTGCATGAGGCACCAGAGCAGAGAACTGGCCGAGCTAGAACTACCTCGGTGGCATTTTGTCTTTCACAAGCACAATACCTGCACATTAACTGTTATCTGGCTTGTTTGCGATCATTGCCCACTATGGCAACACACTGTTTTGACGAGGATCCCATTTTATGAGTATTGTGTTTTAAATTATTGTTGGGCTGTGCTTCTGTAGCAAATCTCTCTCCCCTTTTAAAAATAAATTGGCTGTAAATTCCACTTCTATTTAAGGAACTTCTTGGTTCCCTTTGAGCTCTCTTCTAAGCATGAAGGATGAAAATTCGAAGAAGTTGTATGACAAAGGAGAAGGGTGAGGTTTTTCAGTCACTGGGGAAGATGATGAAGCTGAAAAGAGAACACAGCAAGGAGCGTGAGTATATGGGAGGTATATCTTTATTGTTTTGCTATTTTTAAAGTAGTACATTAGACGTAGATTGTGTTTTACAAAGCATTCAAAAGGCAAGTGCTCTCTCTGAGGAGCTTGCTCAATGCCAAGGGAAACCAAAGGGTCGTCAGTGTTTATCCATAAAGTAATCACACTCGTGAATGCATACCAAGTTTAGTTCAGTTCAGTAACCATAAGATCTATTTCTATCTTACATAAAAGTTTGATGTGTTTCTCAATGAGACATCTGTAGATATAAATGTGTTTACCCTCATTCATGCCTAATTTTCTGGTGTCTGTAATCCCTTTATCAGACTGTTGTCTCACTCAGATTGACATTTAACTGTACATCCTTGTTATGCTTTTCCTGGTGATTGCCTTTCTGTGACATTGTAAATTACCTACAGATAACCCAAGTTATATAATGATATTTTTGTTTTTCCTGGATAGCAGCAATGTTCTTCTGCATTGGCAACAGAAGTGGGGTGGTATCAGTGGTTATTTTTGCCACTGTATGCAAAATGATGCAAGAGGTAGTACTTCTCATGCTTTGGAGAGCTTTATTTCTGCATCAGAGCTTAGAATAGGGAAATAGACCTGAATGTGGGTAGATGTAATTTATATCTCATCTGAGTATAATGAGACATGTAGACTGTCCAGCTGGAGAGCTCTCTTTCCCATATGCTATAATGTGGTAGTGCTGCTTAACAGGGCCACTGACAAAAGTATTGTAACTCCATCGCCAGGATCAGATGCAAGGCTTCAGTACGTTCCTTTTGGGAGATAACATTTCATTAGCAGTTCGTATGTGTTGGAAATTTTTCTTAGGAGATGGGTAACTAAGCAAAATGCGTTATGCACCTGCAATAACTGTTGTATGGTTTCATGAAGGCTTTCTAGCTCAAGGATCCTGTAGTGACACGGTGGAGCTGCTGTGGGGTTTGCCACTTCAGTCACACATTTGGTTTTACAATCTCCATGAGAAACCTGAATATCGCTACTCAGAAAGTACCTTACACATTGGGTTTTTTGGGTCTTTCTTCCTTTCTGGGTGAGTTCTAGCAAACTCCTTTATTGTTCTAAATGCAATTTGTGAAAGGCAACCTACTGACTATAGCATGAGCCCTTTCTAATTTACACACCAGCACACTATAATGGGATTAATAGGTTGTGCTGGATCTGTAATCTTCACTCTTCCTCCATGGCCATTATTGAAGCAAAAGCATCCTTGGGGCCAAGCTGGTTATAAGGACTTTGATCCCATCACCAAAGATTCAGATGGTCTAGGTCCAACTAGGTTTTTCCTTCAGATGGCCACTTAGGTGGTCTGGTGCTTTTTATTTAGATTGCTCAACCAGGATGTGGATGTTGAATCATATCCCTTCTCTATCTAAAGGGATTACGAATCCAGGTTTGCTACTTTATAGGAAAGTCCCCCAACTCCTAAGAATAATCTTGGCCAAGATGTTTTCCAATCGCGCCTCTTAAAGTGAACCATTTTTTGTCAGAAAGAGGAAGGTCAGGAGTCCGCATGCCACCTCGGTGGGCTGACCTGGGTTCCAGGCGGTGTTTGCTCAAATACGTAGTACAAGAAATCCGGCCCTTGGGCAGAAATAGAAAGTGGTTCCAGGGCGCACTCTGGCCTCAGAGCTGTTGGGTAAAGCTGGGCGGGGGTGAAGGCCTCGCCTCCTCCCTGGGCTGCCTTGTGGGAGGGAGCTGGTCTGGACAGTGAAAACCAGGAGGGTTGGCTGTTGGATCCTCCCCGGAAAAGGTTCCTGGCTGCCTGGGAGAGACGCCTGCTTTCCGAGGGGGAAAAGCTCCTTTCCCTGGAGTTTCTTATGGGCTGGTGCAAGAGCTCCTCACGCAACAAACCAGCTCTCGCCTACCTCTTCCTCGGCGGGGGGGTCTGCCCATGCCTGGCAGGGGAACACCGCTGCTCTGCCTGCCCCAGTCAGGCGCTGCTCGCTGTAAAGTCCCCTGGTATCTCTTATCCCAAACGCAGAATGTACTCCGTTTCCCCCACTGATGTTAAAAATACATGCGAAACCAAAAGTTAAAAAATAAAAACCAGAAGCAGTCTAGTTGAACCGCTCTGATCTGAAAGCCCCCGGCTCTTCCCTACGCCTGAAGCTACATGCGACAGCAGCGGTTCTGGTGTGGAGAGGGAACGTGTTGGGTATCTCCCTTTGTGCTTCAGCTCTGCAGCATCATGCCTTGCTCCCTGCTGCTCTTGCTTTGATATTCTTCATTGTTATTTATAAATGCTCAAATCCTGGGATTTCTATGGTCTACTTTTTTCTGATACTGCTGGTCTGGACTTGTCAGGATGAAGTGCTTAGGCTTTCAAAACGTGTCTGCGTGAATGCAGCAAGGTATATTCTCTTTATTCACCGTGAATACAGTAACCATTGTCAAACATGAACAGAGAGCAAAGACTTTGGTCAGAATTTCAGGCACTTTTAAGAAAGGATAAATTAAACTTTCCTGTTTCATTTCGCAGTATTTTCATTATGCGTTTGTAATGCTCTATGCAAAATTTCTGGTGTGAAGTTGCATATTTTATACATTTTGTAAAATTGCTACTTTCTAAAATTTTATTTTCTACTTCTTTGTTTTTTAAAAAAAGATTTTTTTAAAAGTCACATAGAAGACATTCCTTGGAGACTGCTGTGCAGTTATCAGCTACGTGATATATCTCCCATTTAGCCTGGGTGCCACATGCCTATTTAGTGAAATCTGCTGCTTTCTGCCTGACATTTAGCCTGTGGTTCCACAACTGTTATGAGCTGATATCGATGTGGGAAGGACACTACCAAAAGGAGTGTCACTGTCAGGCCGTAGTCTGACTTCTGCCACGAGTCACTTTTTCTCACCACCTCCCATGTGTGTCAACTCTGGTGTTTGGGCAGCTGTGTCAGACTGGGGAGAGGATCTAGTTGGAAACTAAGCCACCAAAGGAATTTAATAAAAAACAGTTTTCATTGGGATCCATTCTGTGATCTAAGTCACTGTGTGTCTGCCCAAACACTTGTGTCAGTATGATGGAGCCAGCTGCAATACCTCATTCCTAGGACAGTACCAATAACAAATGATAAAAATCACTGTGGCTTTGTGTTAAACATTAAAAATGTTTTACCTCATCTCAAAATACCATTCACCTCTCACATCTACAAAGCAACACATACTCTTGAAATGAGACCAAAAAAAAGAGAAAGTTTTAAGACATTGACTTGTTCATCATTTTTTATTAACAGACAAAGCTAATAGCTAAATTCAATTTGAATTCATGAGTACTTGTGTCTCCCCACCTGCTTTCAGCTCCAGATTATGTTTTGGACATATTTGCTGTTCCCTGAACGGTCTTTTTGGCCAGCCCTACCCCCTTGCCCATGGAAAGCTATTGCACATGTCTTATGTGCTGTTGTAACACCACTGATTTTGGCAGGATTCCGCTTTCCTGATGAAAGAGCAAAGAGATTCAAGCTGAAGAGTTTTGCAGCTGCTAAGCACTGTCAGTGCATACTTTGCCATCCGAATAGGTAAGTCCACAGCTGACAACTTTTTCTACTAAGCCATGTGATCAGTTGCAAGACCCTTTAGACTGCAAATTTCATGAGCTCCTAACCTCTGGAGAGCAGAGCTTTTGAAAGGAGCATTGGCATGTTGACAGGGGGTGAAGCCAGAGCTCCCAGTGCCCTTGGGTCTACCGAGAACCTCTGCAGAATCAAAAGCCAGCAAACAGTCAGCAAAAAAAAGCTAATGTTTTCTGGCTTCTGATGATGATAAGAAATACATGGGAGGTCCCCTAACATCTCTAGAATTCCATTACTTTTTGTTTCATGTTTCATAATTTCCTTAATGTGTCCGTATTGAACAAATTTTTGTATATTTTTCAGAGAACAGGTCACGGAGTAATGAAAATAGCTGTTTCTCAAAAGGGAAGGTCAGCGTCACACAAAGGGAAAGCTGTTTTCAAACTTTCTCAGTAGTATGGTAAAATTACTATAAGAGGATGAACTCAATGGCAACCTTTCTATTGAATTCATTAAGAACCTGGCACTGTCTTATATGTAAAAGGAAAGACAGACAAATGGATAAAGTGGGAAATGGCTTCTACCATCCCTCCTACTTTCTGTATAATTTGTTTACTCTCTTCTGAGCCTCAGCTCCTTTTCGTCACGCTTTGAGAAAACTTTTCTAAAAGTAGTACCATTAGAACAAAGGCTAGCACAGTAAGAAATATATCTAATTTTCTGAGCTACTGCAAGGGACAAAATGAGACAGATCATCTCAGAAAAGGAGGAGCCACTGGTCCCCAACATTAAATGACATCTGCTTGAAATCCTTTACTTGCCGTTGACGCAGCACACTCTATTGCCAGGGGATGAAGTCACTCTGCCTGTTCTGCCACTTATTCCTCTGAGTTAGCCCCTTAAGCACTAGTAATCTTGACATAGACTGGAGTAACAAGAAGAGTGTAATGATTAAATGTCATGAAGTACATGAAGGGACCATGACATTCCATAATTCCATAATGAAGTCCCAGGTTTTCTGGAGTGACAGGCTTTTTGGTTTGAAATAAATTTTCTGTGGCCACTTGCCAGAAATGATACCTTTTTTCAAAGACTTTGAAATAGATGATTTTTTTTCTTTTTAGTTTGAAAAAATTTAATTGGTTCAATAAGGGCCTTTTCCTGAATAGCTCCTCCTGACATCTGCAGGAGTCTGTAATTCCACAGTGCAATGGATACTCCTGAAGTTTGCTATTAATTCCCTACTGATACATATACTTTTTGAATCCTCAACTCCCCCTCATGTACTTAGGTTCTTTTTCACCAAAATGCCTTTTCCCCCAAATCAGCTTTTGCCTAGGATGTTCCTTTGTGCGCGTGTGGTAGGCTCCCTTTCAGTGTTTATACAGCATCACATTATGAAGGATAGACAATTTCAGGTTGACCTGACTTTGAACTGGACTGAAAAAGCCATGGGATGACATTGCCTCTGTTAGCATCACAGAATCTTTTTTTTTTTTCCTGGTAAAGCACTGGCAAAATCCTTTGGAGCAGGTTGTGTGGGTATTTGTTCTACTTCTGCTCTTTCCTATTTTCTTTTTCTCTTTTGCTTCTTGCTTCGGCACTTCTGACCTGCCATTCTCGAGCAAGAGTTTGTCAGGAAGAAAAAAGTAACTTGAAAAGCATCCTTATGTTACACTACAGCAAGCCACTGCTACTGTGCAGCCTTACAAAAGAAGTATCAGTGATGATTTTATATCGCCTTTATTTTCTTCCCTTCAGCGATCTGGAATGGTTTTAGTAAATCAGAAGTAATTTACATGAAGTAGAAAATATTCCTTTTCAGTTGTGAATGCTCTAAAAAATCAGGAGTGGCTCCTAGTGTCTCCAAATTGCAGGGCAGCTGCAATAGTTGCTCAGCTTTCTTGTCTCGATCAGAAATGAGAGTCTAGAAAGTTTTCCTGCTAAAACTGAGCACATTCCAAGAGATGGCTATTTAGAAAATTATTGTATATTAGGTGACATGTAACGGATCATTACAGGGGACCATGGGGTCACGATGGCCCTTGCTCTGGAGCTTGGCAGCAGTGCTGGGTGGATGACAGAAATGCCCTGGGGCCAGGGACTGCCGGCACCAAGCGCTGCCACAAAGCAGATAATTAAGAAGCCGCAGTGACAGACTTTCTGAACCGCAGCTCCCGTCATCTTGAACGTCATCCTCAGTGACATAGCTGTCTTCTTCCTGACGCAGAAAAGGAGCGTAGTTTCTTCAGCTACACCATCCGTGCCTATAGTGTAGTCAGCTGTACGGTATGTCAGCTACGCTGACAGTGACAGGAGCGAGGGGAGCTGGAGCTGGTTAGCCATCGGGGGGGGATTCCAGCCCCTCGGGTTCAAGCTCCCTCGAGCTGATTCCCAGCCAAGCTGCTGAAACCTCAACACAGTGTTTTTCAGAGCGAGGAGGAGTCGGCTCCTCTCCCTGCTGTGGGACTGACAGCCACTGTGGTCACGCTCTGCTTTGTCGTGGAGAAACTCTGGCAGAGGGATGGTGTCTAATGTAAATTTTAGCCTTGGCTCTGAAAGAAGCCACGTGACGGCCTTGGGCACTTCACGTGGCCTGGAATTGTTCTTGAATGTTCACCAGAGGGTCACGTTGTGAATGCTAGCTTGACATATTTAAGTGTCTCTGTTTGCATTTCCATTTCTCCAGCTCCTTTCACAGTGTTGTCTTAAATGTGGAAGACCTGCAAAGAGGTGCTTATCCCTGCGTTTGAGTCATCCTGTTGGCACTGATGGTGACGCTAGGTCCCATCACAGCAGCGAAACAGATGAGGATGTCTGCCGGACCAGGGCTCTGCTATGACAAAGCTTTTTTCAAGGTACGTTGTCTGAAGCCTTTAGCTTTGGCGCACATTTCTCAGCACACACGGAGCTGGCAGATGTAGTTACCTTTCTCTCAGGCAGAGTTTTATGCGATGTGGCAGGAATATATTGAACGTTTCCTGAAAATATATGAAAGTTTTATAGACTGAGCAAGAGAGCACCAGGAGAAAAAGAGGTGATATCCTGGCATAAAACTTCATGCTTAGGCATAGTAAATAGCGGGTTTTACATAAATAATGCAGCCTTAGCCTATTACAAATAATCATTCACATTCACATGGTTTGTGTAATTTCTCTCTGCTGACTTCTAACTTTCCAGCCTTCTGCATTTTCTTCATTACAGTTAGTTTACAGTACTGATAAAATCTAATTTTTGATAATTCATACCATGTAGGTACCATTTTTCCTAACTAAATAGCAATGTCTGCAAAATTTAGCTTTTAAGCTTAGTGTTCTTACCATTGAGCTGCAACAGAAGGTTGGGGTTATTGTTGTTGGCAGTTCTTTCTTGTGTGATGTTTGGGGGTTTTTTTAATGATGGTTTTGTAAGTGACTGCGCAGATGAAAGAGTTAGGTCTGGTTTAAATTGCTAGGATGAAATTTCAGAATTTCCACTTTACGTGTGGTGGGAGGTCTATGGTAAGTTTTGAGCAGAGGATCAGGGATTTTATTCACAACTGTATTTCAACTTAGAAAGTAAGACTTTTAAATGTGGAGTATCACATTAAAAATTGTTTTTAAATCTTTTTCTACATGTAGATTTCTCAAAGATTACAGGAGAAAATATTTTCTTGTATAGGCACCTCTTGCACCAAGGGACTTTTGCCACTTCAAGAAGTGTTCAAGAAGAGTTCAAGAAAACTGGGAAGAGGCCAGCAAAATCCATCTTCTTAATATTCCCCATATTGCAAAACTATTTTAGCTACGGGTACTATAATAGCAGTGCTGGTAACTGTTTTGCTAGGAATGCTGTTTGAAAAGGATAACACAACTGGGATAAACAGGCATGTCTCAACAAAGAAAGAGATTAGAAGGAAATTGAAATCTCGCCTGTTGGTAGCTAACTCCTCATCCATGATTTCACCTCTTCTCCTCACTGTTTTTCTAGCTAGTAACTCAAGAAATGAAAGTGCAAAGCTGTGGCAGTGTTTTGGATCCCCTTGACCTAACAGATAAGCTCTGACAATAGAGCTATAGTTGAAGAAATTACTGCCTCCACAGCTATGAACATACTGCCAGCTGTTGCTCAGTTTGTCTCTTTTTGCACACTTTTGGGATGATCATAAGTCATTTTGGATCTCAAGTATGTAATCATTTTTCTACCCCTTCTGCTGTTCAAGATACAGGGAGTCTGGCATTTTTCCAGAGAACTCCTGGGTTATTGTGGAGGAAAGTGTGCCTATGAATTTCGAAGGGACTGGTACATGGAAGCACAGCACTGGTAGCAAGTATTCTTAGTTTCAAACCTCTCAGATGAGGACAATAAACATACTTATGAAGAAAAGCAAACCTGGGCCCTTTAGTTAAGAAGGTGGGGAGAGGAAGAGACCCAGGCAGTCGTATGTAGTTGGCTGCAATAGTATGCAAAGCGCTCAAGAAAATTTTAAATGAAAGGACAAATAGTGGTTGAGAGGCGAACAGGATAAAATGAAACATGACTTTACAATGTTGGGTTGTGTCAGCCCAATAGAGTCTTGGAGAAGCTATTTCCTACACAAAGGAAACACGTTTTTCCTTCCTGGGAATTTCAGTTAAGCCTTTTCATGGTGTCTTGTGGGATGCAATGATGAGGGAGCTGTGAGAAAACAGGGATTAGGTGTGCACAGAGCTGGCAAAAAGGGAGAGAGCTGAGTGTTAGTAAGTACGTGGCAAGGAAGGAATTAATGAGCTGGGTGCTGTGATGGCAGTCAATATGCTGGATGGAAATAACTGTGGAAGGGAAGGACCCTGGTGTATACGGTGGATGTGCTGCTAATGTGATCTTAGAGTGGTCTGACGAGGTATATCCAGCAGAAAAGAGGGAAGCTTACTGCCTTGATTCAAAGATGTTTTTGAGATCTCATTTAAATTTTGCTCATGCTTCTGATTGCCTATATTAAACAAAGATGGACTGGGACTGAATGGTGCCAAGATTGGTCGGAGTGATGGAGAGCTTTGTGCTGGAAAGGAGCTGGGAAGTGGACACTGTGTTTAGTCTAGCAAAACAAAGCCTCAGAGGGGACCAAGGCTGCTTCCTATTAGCAGCGTAAACACCAGAGGGGACGCCAGTCAACACACGGGACTAACCTAGCTGTGAATAGAAATATGTGTTTCAAACAAGAAAGCGCTTCCTAACTGTGGAACAAATTTCCTAACCAGAAAAAAGTTTCACAGTGGGATTCGCAAGCACTGGCACAGGTGCCCGGAGGCTGTTGAATCTCCACCCCGGAGGTGTACAAAGCTTGACTGAAAGAGACACTGAGCAACTTGGTCTCACTTTGAACTGGATGTTTAGATAAGGGGGTGGCCTAGATGACCTCCAGATGTGCCTTCTATCTGAATGATCCCATGCTCCGTTAGAACAAAGAAATTCCTAGACACCTTTCACAGCATATTAGTGAGAAGCAAAAGGAAAGAAAGGAAAAGTCCTCAAACCCCAAAATGCTGTTAAGGCAGACCTTTACAACAGGATTATTTTGTACATGTAGGTGGTAGGCAGGAAAGAGACCTGGGGACCAGGGTGTTCTTTCCAGGCTATGAACCTTACAGGCAAGACGTGCAGGGACAAGAGAGAACATGTCTTGCCATCTCTTTTAGTATTTGGGCCTTACAGCTTAGCAGCAGCAATGATGCCATCTCAGCATTTTTGATACAGAGGAACTTGGCAAATTATTTGTTGGTTGCCTTTATCACTCATTTCCTCAATATAGTTTTCACAAGATTCAGGGTAATTTGAAGGAGAGCTGAGAATGGCCAAGTAATGAACAAAAAGAGGTGCTCATGGTTGGGGAAAACCTTATTTTTCAATGAAAAAGAGTACAGCTGAGGCAGAATAAGGATATAGAAAAAGAGTGGGGGGAAAAGGAAAGAACGAAAAGAG
Organism: Aviceda cuculoides; assembly: GCA_035590195.1. Lineage (NCBI taxonomy): Eukaryota > Metazoa > Chordata > Aves > Accipitriformes > Accipitridae > Aviceda > Aviceda cuculoides. Next base: position 10,127,013 of record JAVJGG010000073.1, read on the forward strand.
AATTAAAGGGAAGGAGGAGAAAGAGGAGGTCAGGAGAAGTCCAGATTTACTAAAGAGATTCACAAAATTGAATTTCTTTGGGAGGTCCAAGGGCACAGCCTCTCCTAAATCATTTAGAAAGTGAAATGAAGCGGGGAAGCAAAATTGACCTGGCTTTTCTTTTTGAGTCATGGAATTATAGAGCTTGCAAAAGACAGGGCACTAGCGTGGGCAGTCAGCAACAACAATTTGACTCATCCCTCTCTCCCTAACTCCTCATCTTCCCCAGTGAGCCTGTGCAAGTTGGTAGGACCATCTGTAGGGGTAAGAGGCAATTGATTCATCAGGCCCATCCATCCCTGAGACTAGCAAGAAACATCCCTTTCTTGTTTGTAACTCAGTTTTCTGCCAATGTCATTCCACTGAAATAAATGCAGGAAATTTGGCTTCTAGTCCAGTAGACCTACTAGTAACACAGAAACACATGTGTGAGGACTGGGCTGATACTTTACTGAGCTCAATAGAAATATTATAATTGGATGTCCAGGAAAATATAATTTTTAAAACAGGTTTGATTTTTTTACATCGAAGTAGCAGGCGAAAAATAAACATACAAGGGAAAACCTGAGTAGTTTAAAAGATATTTTCATGTGAAAGGAAATGTTATTCACTGCTTTGTATCTGAAAGGAAAAATTTTATATGCTTCTGGTAATCTGTAGATTGAGTGACAACTCTTGTTTCTGATGCTAAAGAGGTACGCAATGGGTTGTGTGATTTCCAGTGACTAAGGCTCAGCTTGCCCTAAGCTATGTGTCTAAACTTTCACTGAGTCATGATGCAATTCTCCTGGTATGGCCAACGGGGTGTACCCTAAAAAGCTGCAAGTCTTGGCATCTATATACCTGCGAGGTGCAAGACAGCTATACGTGCAAGATGTGCGTAATTCTACATCCTCTCCCTGCAGCCTTTTTCTGATTTTGCACGTAGATGCACTGCTGCAGCCTTGCACTGAGAGCCAGGGTACGTCTTTCTCCCTCCTGGCACCCTGCAGTCCGCTGGCTCTCAGGTGACCGTCTCGGTCGCGTGGGTGGCTCAGCGTGACCCGGTCTCTTGCAGCACACACACCAGTATGGCTGCTCTCAGCCCATGTTGCGAGCTCTGCGCGCACAAGGCGCATGCGTGGCAGGCCACGTACAGGGGGCCTGCTTGCTGAGGTGACAGATGCCCTGGTCTCCCAGCACAGCCATGGGCAGGGACACAGGGCTGAGCATTGGAACAAAAACCTCCCCAGGAAAAAAATCGTTTGGAAATGCCCTGCGTTCGTAACCCAGAGGCGGATAACGGCGCATGGGCTGGCATCTCTCCAGCGGCGCAGAGACCCAGGGCAGTTACGCACACGCTGAAGGAAGACGCGTCATTCTGGGGAAGGCATCGAGCACTTTCGGTTGGAGTGCCTGACTCCTGAGGACACAGCAATAGAGAAGTATGCTAGCTTGGCAGCTGGACGCTGCAAGAGAGGCCAAGTGAAAACTGAAATGTGTCCATGCTCGTACAAAAGAGGAATTCTCAAACGCTTTCTTCCACTTCTCTCGCACACTTGTTTCCTTTTTCCACTATGGTTAACACAGAGTAGCTGTCTCATCACCAGTAACCTCAATCAGCTGCAGATGTTTGCCTCTGATAGTGTCTTTACATTGCACACATTCCCTGTTAGGACATGTTGTCTTTCTCACCACAGTTATAGTTATTAGGATTGATACTCTGAGTGGCTAAAAATTTGCTTTGCATCCTCTTCTGAACCCTCCGGTCTTTGAGGATTGCCTCTTGAATACATCCTTGCTACTACCCCTTCCAATATCTCCTTTCAGCTTTAGGAGTGCTCAGTCACAAGTGGTCTCTGGATCTATCTCCTGCAGTGTGGTTTCTGCATCTATCTCCTGTTTCGGATCCCAAAGATCTTCCCCTATCTAATCCACCTTTCCCAGGTGGACTGGCTGTCCTTCTCCACTCCTGAGCCCTCTGGCTGTGGCTTGTCTGTCTTAGTGGAGGATGCAACATAGCGTGAAGACAGTGCTGCTGCAGTGCACCCAAAAACCAGTGAAAGGAAAGCTGTACTAACTCCAACATGCCAAGGACTCCTCTGCAGCGGCTTGAATCCAGTGCTGGACCTGACTACCACTGCCTTGCAAAGACCAGTGCCACCTCTGGATGTCAGGGTCACAGCAGGTGCATGGTCCTCTGTACAGAGGAAAGTGTTTGCTCTGAACTCGGTGTGCATGGAGGCAGCAAAGGGGAGGGAGTGCCTGGGGCTGGGGTTGGAAGTGAGCCCACAGGGACAGGGGGTGGTTTCGTCCAAGCACTATGTGAAGAGCCAGACATTGGCAGCGTCAGCAGCCTCATGCGGGCTGCATGGTGGATGGGTCTCAGGGACATCAGACACGTCTAACAAGCAGGGATAATTACTACAGATGGCAGTTGTGTTCCTGACGTGCATTCAGTGCTGGGAGAGGCCACCATTGCTTCAGGAGAAGGAGAGGTTTGAATACTGAAGAAAAGAGAAGAATGAATGAAATGACTGAACGGCAGGCTGTGTCTCTACTAGTGAAGATGCCAGAGGGTGTCCCTGGGCAAGGAGACTCAAGGCTCTATGTCATTCAGTTACCAGAATATACCTGACCCCACTTCAGGCTAAGGCAAATGTAAATTACCAAAACAGTTTTCGGGCATGGTTTGGGGGTTAGAACCAACCAATAACCACTCCTAATAGGCAGTTTGTGAGCACCCATCCTGTTTAGGAAGGTGAGATGGTTTAATAATGTGAATATGGGCTTCAGTGCCTGAGAATGGTTTTAGTCACACTTAATTCACTAGCAAAGTTGTAGCATTAGATGGTTGATAAAGTTTCTGGCATCTAAATTAAAGCAAGCAAATCCTGGGCAAACTGCCTAAGAAATGGGAAAGCCTGGACATGAAGTTAATTGAACAAATCTACTGCACTGAGTGATAACTTGACTTGTTTGGCTCCTACCTTGTAACCACCCCAAGCCAGACCTGTATTTACCAACTTTGCCATGCACTGCCACAGCCTTTCTTTGTTTTTCTGACCAGTTGTGCCAGGTACAGCTGTGCCACTTCACAGCAGCCAAAGGGTGCAGCGTAGCAAGGACCCATAGCCTAGGCATACCACCGGGAGGCACAGCCCATGTTTGCAACCCAGCACTGGGACCTGCCCTTCTCATGCCACTCAGCAGAGACCTGGTTGCATCACCTAAAGTGCCAGATGCATCCTCCGTTGTGACATCCCATGCTTACACTGGAGAAGTCAAAGTCTTCATTAGCATTGTTGGAGAAACACTAGCGGACTGTGGTAGGTCGGTCTTTTCTTCTCCCTGACCAGATCTCAGGTGAAGGACTGTCCGTGCTGATGGACGCAGGACAGTCCCCCTGCACAAGAAGGCAGGGGACAGTGTGGAGCTTGAAACGTTGGGAACATCTGGCTGCACAGGGCCTTCTCAGGAGAGTCTGGTCTGAGATGACACACAGTGAACAAGGTCTTTACCAAAATCCCCTTGTAAAAGGGGGCCAGTTGAGGATACACTGCCAGGTGTGGAAGTTTGAATGGGTGTTGCAGCTTCTGGGTCAGATTTTGCCATGCTGATTTCTGGATGACAGGTGTTATAATAGAAGCACCAGTCACTTCAGTATAATTACCTGGGTTCTAAGCATAGGCTGCAGTAAGCACAGACTCCTTAGGCTCAAGGTCAGGGAATATTGTGCTTCAGTTAGCCTCCATTCAAGACAACAATTAAATGCACACAGAAGTTAAAATGTATGCCTAAGATCCATTGAAATTGAATCCATGCTTTAAATGTTTTCTTAATCCTGCTTAGTCCAGTCGCCATTTCATTTATCACCTCATGAAATCATTCTCTCCAGACTAAGCTAGAATTACAGCCCTGTAATTTAGGGACCAGACTTTACACCTGAATGCCTAAAAATGTCAAAATAGCTATTATAAACCCAAGTTATACAACTTGACTTTGCACCTCTGCTACACTCAGTGAAGGAACAGCAGAAAAAAAAAAGAAAGAATTATTAGGAGTAATGTTTACCCTCCAGCTGGACTACATTCTTGTAAAAGCAATAATCTGCGTCAAAGTGATCTAAACAGAGCAATCGGCAAAGGAAGTTAAAACTGTCAGTATTTGACACAGAATACCACTCGATAAGAAAGTGGAACAGATGTAAGCTAAATGAGCCACCTAATGCTTAATTTTTCGTGTTGTCCTTTTTACAGACTTCACAATTGTGTTACTAGCCTATGGCTCTTGTCTGGCAATTAAATGGTTAGTGCTGGTAAATTATTTCTGCCATTTAAAAATGTATTTTTCATATTCTCTTGAAAAACAAACAGGATAAACTGTTACTGGTAACTGCTTTTGGAATGTGAATTGCTTTCTAAGTCTTCTGAGAAAAGAAGATGCAATTTCCAGACCTCAGTCCTAGAAAAGCAAAAACCGAAACAAACTCACTCACATTTTACATGCATGTTTTTAGAGAACAAGTTTTGCTTATTATTCTTTCCACTTCATCTAGAAATATAAGTTAATGCATACTTTAAAAATGAAATGAAAAAAAGAAAACAAAAGACAAAACCCCTCCAAACAATTCAGCCAAACTCTATTCTCATTTTGGCCCAGCTGCTTGCTTAGTTTTAGAAAAGAAGTGAAGAAGCTAAAGTTTTCTCATTTTAAAGCACTTTATCTTTCTTCCATTTTTGCTATCATTTCAGGCAAGTTCACAAGAACTATTTCCTGGACTTTCTTAGAGTTGCTGGAACATGTCCCTCTACCCCTCACTCCGCAAAAAAGACCCGCTTCACGCCCTGCGTTGAATGGATCTTACCTTGACAAACATTTTCATTGCCTTCTCCTTTGGACTCAACGATGCAAATAACATACAGGGGCTGTGGTGAAAGGTCAGCTAAGCAAATGTGCACTTTACTACTGCTCCAAAATGGAAAGAAAAATACCCTCCCCATCCCTTAGGACAAAATGGCGGTGAGAGTGCAGGCTGCTGCGCCAGCCTGGGTGCTGGGGCACGGGGTGCTGCCCAAGGGGCTGTCAGGGGAGGATTCTGTCTACAGATGGGAAGCGAAAGAGGATCCTCACCTCTTTTCTCCCCCCATCCACTTGTCTGAGCCTCCTCAGACAAACTCGACACCTTTCTACTCTATTTCCCAGCCCCTGAAAAGGGGAACTCAATTAGCTAATTCCATTTGTCCACTTCTGTTCTGCACCACAGGTGGTTTCACAGCATGAATCCTATCAGAGGATACAATAGCAGCATTGCCATCTTCAGACCATGCATTAAACAAGCATCCCAGAGAGCAAGAGGCTAATTATAAATATTTGTTTCTTCCTACATTTGCTTTACTGGGTTTGAGACTCTGGGGCTTATTAGCTGTTTTTTCAAACTCCTATCTATCAACACAAGGCTTGACAATTGCTTTATTGTTATTATTGTCATTATTAATATTATTATATGTGAAAGTCCAGTCCACCTTAAGGACTCTGATGGTATTATGGCTCTAATAACAGTACCACCCATACTGGAGCTCTTAATAAAGTAGTGGGAGCTCGTGAGGCTCTAAAGTGAACAAGACTGCAAAGAAAAGCTTGCCTTCAGCGTGCTTGTAGGCATTCTGCCTGAAGATGGATTGCCTAAGGAGGAAAATACAAGGTGGCTAGATGTGCTATTTTATTTCAATATAAAATATGCAGGCAACATTACTGGCACAGCAAAGTTATACACCCTGTCAAGCAAGCATAAGGACCTCAGGCCACCCTTCAGCTAAGGAAACATCTTTGCTGGCATCAGTCTAGTATAGCTGGGTTTTACTCCATAAAATCTCAAATGTTTCTTTTCTCTTTCTGCCATTCATGGTACTAAAGCAGGGTAAGGATTAATGAAAGTCATATAACTTTCAGAAATTGAAAATTCCTCAAGAAAAGTATGATTCTGCTTCTCAGCTGCATTCTGCTGTGTGAGGGAGTCTGGGATTCCCCGTTCAGTAATGATCCTGGTGTGTTTGGGAATTAGTAAATGAGTAAGGAGAGATTTTCAAAAGCACAAACAACAGCGATGGGGCCATCTCCCATGGGTGTTACAACTGCTCTTGATTGAACTTCTGAAGCCAGGGTGCTTCCTTTGCTCTCCTCTGGGCTGCTGCTCTGCCTGATGTGGTGGTCCTGGTGGTAAGAGCCCTGGTCTCCTTAGGGCACTCTCCTTGGCACAACCTCATAAACCTCACAGATGAGGAGGTGAGAGACTTGCCCAAGAGTGTGGGTGACCTGCCCTGAGGAGGACACCAGGGGCTGACTGGGAGCCTAAACTCGCCAGGGTCTGTCCTTTTCACACCTGAACATTATGGCTTGCTGCTTTGCCGTTGTGCCCTTCTGCTTGTGTCCTTCCCCCACTGGACCACAGACTCATTCTCAGGGTGCTTCTACCATGCTTAGGAAAGCCCTCAAAGGATTGACCTTCGCATCAAATTGTGAAATAAAAGACTAGAGCTGTTTGGGACATCTGGTATAACTTCAGCTCCTTGTCACCCTGTTACAGCCCAGAAGCCTCTGAGGTGGTTTTTCAGTCTTTTCTTCCAGCCTGGCATGTTTTTCAGAGTTTATGAATAGCCACTCACATCAGTGAGCCTGTGATGACATACTACATACACCAGCCTTGGGTGACAGAGAGGAGCTACACAGGTATGTGAATTTCAAACTACTTATCAAACAAAAGTCTGTGTAGAGGTGTTCCATGTTTTTTATGTCTCCTTGGTATTTTCTTGCAGTTTGTTTTGAGGTTTTGGAGAGCAGTGTTGTACCTTTGTACCAAAGCAAAGGAGTGGCAATGCGAGTCAGTAGACTGGTGAACAGTCTTGTAAGTTTTTTCTTAGACTGAATTTTGATGTGCATTCAACCTAACAGAAACCCCCCAGCAAACAGAAACACATGGTGAGATACGGATTTTGGCTGAAACAGTTTCCAGATCTGGTTCATGCCTGTGCTGCTGATGGAGCGGGGGCAAAAGAAAGGGGGGAAGAAGACAAACAGGGATGGGAATAAGCAATGTGGGACTGGAGGGATTATTGCTATCTTTTTGTTTTGGCATAGACCCTTCCTCAGCACATGGTAAGCTATAGCCTGTGTTTTAGTTAGCGCTGAAGAGAGGGCTACTTTTCAGACAGGAATCCTAAGAGGAGAGGATACAGGCAGCTTTGAGCTCACATGCACAGCTGTCCCCAGGAGAGACACCAGTGAAGTCACGGTGGTCCTTGGATGACCTCTGGCAGTCTGGGTTGGAAACTGTGCTGCTCAGGCAGGGCAGAAACCAGGGTCTGAGCCAGGAGCTTGACCTAGCTACATCTGCGAGTATGCAGTCATGCTTAACGACTGCGAAGTTGAATTTAACTCACTCTTATAATCTCAGCTGTTAGGACTGGTGATGCTTCCCACAGCCCGTTTCTTGGCTCATCCTCTGGCAGTGGCCCAACACCAACAGTGTATTCCAACATGTCACCGGGGTTTGTCAGCAGAAATTTAGGGAGAAAAACCCACCAGCATTGCTCATTTTAATCTTCCAGAAGATGTCGGAGTGCTGAGCAATGAGGCTTAAAAGAGAAGAACAGCAACAAGGAAAGAGTGATTGTTCACCATGACTGATGAAAATAACATTGCAGATCCCAACTTGAGTTTCATGGACTTGTAGTAATCCATGAATCTGTCTAGTAAATAAAAAAACCTCACAGTTTTGCATATTGCACTATCTCAAATTCATGAGAGCATCATTTTGCCTTCACCAAATCCTACCTTTTCATACTGTCTGCCACACAAACTATCCAGAAACAGCTTGTAATTGCCCATGTCTCTCTGGTGACTAGGTCATGAATCACACCTGCCTTTACTGTCACCATGTATCACCTTTCCCTTGTCTGCTATTTAATTTTATCTAGGTTTTTATTTAGGCTTTTTATTCTACTTACTTCCCTTTTCCTATTTACCTGTTGCCTATTGTCTGTATCTTGGGTTATAAAATCTGGAGGGGGAATTCAGCTTCCCAGTGAGTTATAGACTGCCACTGACCATGGGATTTACTTCTGGCTGGGGTCTCCAGACTGTTGTGTAACATCAAAGAGTGAAAAAAAAAAAAAAAAAAAAGACTATGTAGGTGTTTAGGGAAGGGTTTAGGGAAAATTAACATTTCCTAAAAGGTGAGTGTGCAGGACAGCCTAAAAGTCTGAAAAACTCCTTTAACTCCTGTTCTGAGTTAGTACTCAGGTAGTCAGGTACCATTCATTGCTCTGCAGCACCACTTAAGTAAATCAGACAGGAGAGAGCAATTGCACAGCATCCTACCCTCGCAACGTCTTTCTTGGGGATGAGACTTATTCCTCTCTTCTTTTGACTACATGATATGAAAGATCGAGTTAGGGGACCATCTTGGAAACACACTTCATTGCTCCAGTGCCCTTGTGGTGGTTCTCAGAAAAGCTAACACATGATTCATTAGAAGGTACATTCTCTTTTCTGAGGTATCTTCCCCTAAAAGCACCACAGAGTATAGGGCTGCAGTGATAGGACTTTTTCTTCCTCACAGCTTTTTTCCCGTGGAAAAGCTGGCAATCCAGGTCTGTGTTACTATGAATTTAGACTACTGTGTATGTTGGAGGGCTCACCTGTGGTTCACCATCCTGTTTTGCTAGGACCATGCCACAGGAGCTGCCATAGAAAGATCAGTGCCAAAAAGCACTTCACAAGAAGGGGAATGATGTCATCTGTACTTCTATTTCTGCCGTGCAGTCTAAATCCATACCAGCTACACAAGACAACATGAGGTATCTATAAGTGATCACCTTATTCCCAGATGCTCAGATTGTTAAATGAAGGCTGGAGGGAAGGGCGAAGGCAGCAGCCGAAATCCCAGGTTTCCCTGACTCACTGCTGTGTTCTGGCTCTGTCCTCAAGACACTTCCAAGCAAGTAGCGGTTTCTGCTGAGTCACAGCATTACAAGGCATTTTCCCCTTGTGATTAATCCCTTCTTTAACCCAGACAAGAAACAGCAAACCTGCTTCTGATTTCTGCTCTGTCCTGCCCTGGGGAAAGTGCCCGGGTCATGGAAAACGTGGATTCTTCTCCTTTTTATATCACCTCCCCCTTTTTCCTGGCTTCTGCTCACACCCAGCCTTATCTCTGGGATATGGGATCCACCGCAGCTGCCTAAGGTAACCTTTAGTTATCCCAATTACTATCCATCTTATTAACCAAACTCTGCCAGGGGGTGGCTGTAAGTGCTTTTTATGGGGATTTTCTTTGGCGTGAATTGCTGTGGTAGCAAAGTGCTTGTAGTACTTCTGCTGCCTTTGCTGCTCTTGCTGTATGTTGCAACAGCTTGCACAGCCAGTTTCCATGCACCGTCACATGTTAAATCACTCTTGACATCAGCGGATAAGCTTTCCAGAGCCTGCAGCCCAGCCCAACCAAGCTGGGACAGGAATCCGGGTCCTGAGCTGGGTTTTCTCACCCGAGTGTTATGAAACGCTTTGGACTCGTAACAATTCTGGGCTGACCTCACTTCATCTGCAAAGCAAGGCCACTGAGGAGCACACTGACTTCCAGAGGCATAGAACTAGAGGCACCTATTTTCAGCAATAGCAAACAGCATCTGCTGAAACAGGTTGGATTCAAAAGCAAACCATGAGGATCAAATCATGCTTTTAATAAACCAAGTGCTGATATGGGGCAGTGATTTATTTTTCTATTTATCACAAGTTTCAGAGAGAAAAGTGTTGGGTTTTTATTTCTTGGGGGTAAGATTCTGCAGAAAGCCTATCCAGTGAAGTCTGTGAGCTCGCCCGTAATACGATAATAGCTAATGCACACATCAGGCACCTGAAGGCACCGCAGCTTTGCCAAACGCTGCAGTCTGGAGGCCTGTGTTTGTGGAAGGTGTTGTCATTTCTGACACCGGAGGGGGAAGGCAAAGTTACTTTCAGTTAGAGACTTGTGGCCAGGGCTTGATTAAAAGATAAAAAAATGCAAAGCAGTACAAGTAGAAAATCATAGTTACTGAAAAATAGGCATTCGTATACACGTTGGAGAGCCGTCACAATTTAGCTGTACTTGAAACATAATCCCTAATTTCCTTTGTAAAAAGCTGGTGTCACAACAGCCCTTTTGTCATATTTATCTCATTCCCCTGCTCTCCACAGCCAGCCAGTCCTGATACAAGGAACAGCTGTCACAACACTGCTGCAAGCAAGGTTAGGATGAATGGATGTCTGGAGGTAAACCAAAGCTACTGTATCTGAGTTCCGGAGTAAAGTTAGCTGGTCAGGAAGGTGGGGGAATATGAATGAAATTTGGCAATTGCTGTGAAATTTCCAATATCCTAAACATGGACAGAATTTGATATTTTAAATGTTGGGGGTTCTGGCTTTTTGTTTGTTTGTTTGTTTTTTCAGATGAGACCACCATTGCCAAACATTGGACATCATAGAATCAAAGAATTGTAGCATCATTTAGGTTGGAAAAGACCTTTAAGATCATCAAATAGAACCATTAACTGGCACTGCCGAGTCCACCACTAAACCATGTCCCTAAGCACCACATTTACATGTCTTTTAAATATCCCCAGGGATGGTGGCTCCACCACTTCCCTGGGCAGCCTGTTCCAATGCGTGACAACCAACCCTTTGGGTGAAGAAATCTTTCTTAAAATCCAATCTAAACCTCCCCTGGTGCAACTTGAGGCCATTTCCTCTTGTCCTATCACTTGTTGCCTGGGAAAAGAGACTGACAACCACCTCACTAAACCTCCTTTCAGGTAGTTGTAAAGAGCTATAAGGTCTCCTCTCAGCCTCCTTTTCTCCAGGCTAAACAGCCCCAGCTCCCTCAGCTGCTCCTCACAGGACTTGTGCTCTAGACCCTT
>JAVJGG010000073.1:10138245-10171765 GCA_035590195.1 Aviceda cuculoides
CAAGCCTGTAGCGCTGTGTGGGGTTGTTGTGACCCAAGTGCAGGACCCGGCACTTGGCCTTGTTGAACCTCATACAACTGGCCTCAGCCCATCGACCCAGCCTGTCCAGATCCCTCTGTAGAGCCTTCCTACCCCCGAGCAGATTGACCCTGCCTTCTAACTTGGTGTCATCTGCAAACTTGCTGAGGGTGCACTCAATCCCTCATCCAAATCATCAATAAAAATATTAAACAGAACGGGGCCCAACACCGAGCCCTGGGGAACACCACTTGTGACTGGCCACCAATACCTTCAAGAGGCAATAACTTCAAAGCAATGAACTAGTGTAAGATGTCACTGGAAGCGGTATGTTGAATAAACAGAAGTTCCCTGGGCAGCCCGATGTTTCAGCAAGATGTGCTGCTGCTGCAGAGGCTGGCGGAGCTCTGCTCAAAGTGCTGCCGCTGCTTTCACATCCTGTTACATTTAAGGAAACCTCGTTCAGTCTCCCTGAAAGTGAATGAAGTGGTTTCATTCTCATTACTTTGCAGATGTCCACGTTTTGTTTCGTTTCAGAGGAAAAAGGGAAGGTGAAGGGCCACCCCTTTGACCAGAAAACAGATGCACCTGCTGAAAATGAAACAGAGAAGCCACAAGCCTTGCAGCTGGCTGAAACGCTGGAGGCACTTACCATATTTTCAGGGAAGCCAGCGAAGAGAAAAAAGGGAATGTTATCCCCTTATCTCCCTTCCCAACTTCCTAAGCTCTATGGTCTGACTTTTCACAGTCTAAAGATGACTTGTTGAATAACTGGCCCAAAGGTGTTCAGTACCTCTTGAGAGCCATGGCTAGTCAGTATAACAGCAAGCCTGCTGAAGGGACAATGCGAGAGAATATAGCGGTGACTTCTCCCAGAGTGAGGGCAAGAGCTATCGTTCAAAGCTTCCCAGGAACGTGCAGGGTTCTCTCCCGCTTCCTTCTCCTGTGAAGGAGACTGTGGTGAACTGGGGTGCCTCCTGTGTGTGAAGAAACAGCAATGCCTGGCTGACTTTGTGGCTGCTAGCTGTAGCGATATTACAATAAATAATCAAACTGGCAGTCCCTAGTAGGTTAACTACAGTCATTCCCTTCATTGTACAGGCAGAGAATTCAAAATGCAAGCTGTCTTGTCCAAAGACACCTAATGAATTAGCGTCAAAGCCCACATGAAAATCCTTGAGGCCAAATGCTAATTTCAAATGCCCACATTACCAATTATTTACCTCTTCAAAAGTAGTTAACTGATGTTTTGCATGCATGTGTCTTTACTGACAATTCAAGCCATGTGACAATTTAAATTTATATGTCTAATGTTAGAATTAAAGGTAAGAAAACATCAGGCCTGGAGGTTAATCATAGAATGCAATGAACGTGAACCCGAGGGTAATAAGCTGCCTGTTTTCTAGAGATGGTGTTTCAATGACCAGGGTTTCTTAATGAAATAACCATACTCCTGATGCTTCATCTGCTGAATGTGAATATGCAGATTTTTCCCCAGTAACACAGTCTGAGAGAGATCCCAGCCAGCTCTAGTCAGAAAAGTGGCAGAGCACATAGTAGTTTTTTCTGCTGCACAGCAAGACTCATTAAAATTGGTCACTTTACAAAAGCATTCTTCTTAATATTCACAGCACTCTATTATAATTGGCTGACAGGTGTTTGGAGTTTAAACACATATTCATTAGGATTGTGTTAGTCATTTTATCATAGCGCTAAATGTTATGCTCCATTCTTCCAGCTTCAGGGTTTGCTATGAGCCGTGCTTGCTCCCTACAGCTTTTAAAAGATACTGAGCTTTGTGAATTTCCTCTGTTAATGCAGAGTATATCTATCTCAAACAAGTGGGGTTTTAATAAGTTTCCAGGTCTTGCAGACTAGAACAGAAGTGGAGATGGCACTCTTAGGAGTTACATTTAGAAGATATTTAGTCTATACTGCAGCTCGCAAGCACCATCACATTCTGCTCTACAGTTGTGTATTTAGAAGTCTGTCAGTGCAAGTCTAATCTTTCTTTTTTTTTTTTTTTTTTTTTAAATTATTTTTTTGCAACAGTGTAACAGGGTCATAGACATCAGCCCAAACTGGACAAGACCCTACAAGTGGTTTGGGTTTGTTTGGAAGAAGATGGAACATGGCCTTTTCCCATGAGTGTGGTTGATTACTTCATCCCAGTATCACTTCTTCCAGCCTCCTTCTGATCTCCTTACCACGTACCACGCCATGTAACTACAGCTTTTCAGACTGGTTTTGGGGGTTTGGGCCTTTCAGCAAGGAAAATTGTTCTATTTTGTCATCTTCATCTTCATTTTGCTGAAGCGGTCAACTTTCCTAATTTCCTTGTACATCCAGGAGTGCCTCCCATTAGCACTGGCTGACCTCATGTCACACTGCTGGTCTTTGCTGCTGAAACATTAACATTTCTGTCCTAATGGGTAATTGTCACTGAGAAAATATGGCTGCTTCTTCTTCTTGGTCAACAACAAGGGTTAATTGAAAAATAATTTGAGTAAAGCATATCCTGGAGTGAGAGTGCTGGGAAGGTGCTGGTTCCTCAGCACTGGGCAGTGGTGTGAAACTCCCCTAGTTCTCATGTTGGCTTGGTGCCACCTACCAGGGTTTTGGCAGCTCTGCATACACCAGCAGCAGAAATTTCTGAGTGAAACTGGCCTGGCTCGCTGCCATCCCTTTGGCTTTTGATGCTGTTGCTGGATTTCCTTGGAGTCAGTGAGATCACAGCCTCTAAACACTGCAGCTTCCCAGCAGTATGCTGGAGGAAAGGACCCAGTCACTAAGTCTTTTATAATCTTTGTCTTAATATCGGTTGAAATGAAAAACAAATGCATACACCAACATCCTCTCTGAAACAGGATAACCTTTTCCTGCAATGGTCTGAAACCTGTGTGCTCCTGTCACGTCTCCCTCTTTGACCACTGGGTTTGTTTTTCAGTAGCGATGGGTACTGTGTCCCAGTGTCCTTAAGAGTATCCTGCTTTGGTACAGCCCTGTTCTGAGCTGACCTGTTCTGTTCTGACTCTGAAACAGAATTGTGCAGAATTCAATGCACAGGAAATGGTAACCGTCCTGTAGGGATCTAGGTTTAGATTAATTATGTCAAAGACCTCAACTCTGGTAATCTGGGCTTCAGTTTTGAAAATCTCATGGTGTTTCTTCCAGTGAATCCTACACCTCAGAAATCATATTTTCAATCGCCCCCTAAATTATTTTGGAGTCACCCTCTTAGGAAAGACTTTCTCATTCCACTCCTCTGGAAATGTTGCCTTTGAATACTATTCTGGAAACAGTCATCTAGCAAAAGTGTTACGTTGCTGGGTCACTGACTGCGCCCAACAAGCGAGTCTCTCCACTTCTGAATGTGTTATGGTGTTTCTCGAGAATAAATTATACTCAGGTATTTCTACTCAATGTAGCAGACATTAAGATAACTGGCTAGTTTTGGCATACAGAAAGCAGGTGGGTATTTCTGTTTTGGTTACCTTAGTCCCTTCCCATGTGCACTGTCTTTTCTCCAACCTTCTTGTGTAGTAGAATCAAATTGCAGCAAACAGTCTCTCTTTGCTTGCCAAAGGTTTACAGGGGCAGTGGATGCTGTGATCTTTCTCTCTGACTTACTACCTTTCCCTGGGCTTTACCCCACTGGGCAGTACTGGCAGCAGGGGAAATACGTGTATGTGAATGCATTTGTCCTTTTTGGCTGGCTCATCACAATATTTTGGCTTCTAATCAGGCTGAATAATACAGTTGTATTCTGACTATTTTTATTTTCTCTTTTATTACCCTGAACATTGATGTAACTGTGACAACGCCGTCTGTTGGGCTACCTGTTGTTCTGCCATGATTAATGAGCTAATGGGTCTTCTGCTCAGACCATGCTGGCTGTGTCAGGCTGTGAAGTCAGATGTGAGCTGTTTCCCAGGAATGGCTTAATGTGCTTCTAAAAGATCTGCATGTACTATCTGTTAGCAGCCTGACTCACCCATTTCTTTGGCAAAAAAACTCCAACCCCATGGCTTTTGGAAAACGGACACTTGAAAAAAGTCTCTTCTCTTTAGAAGGAGAAAAAGCAAAACCCATTGACAGTTGGTGAGTGATATTGTTGCCAAACTACCCCATGACTATGAGATAAAATAGTACAAGGATCACTCTTGGATTGACTGTGGAAGAAATAATGACAATAGAATAAAGCACATTTGCAACATGGAATACAGTATTAGTCATCTAGAAGCATGCTGTGTGCGTGCCTGTTCTGGAAGGGGAGTTCAGCACTTTTTGCAGGGAAATGAGAGGGCTGAGAATACAACATGTTCACCTTCTAATCTGTGAGCAGGCCAGGGGAGGACCAGACTGACCCTCTTTGACCTCTGCTGAGCATAGGTAAAAAGGTCGCAGTTCTTTGCCTTTGAGGCCCTGGGGATGGAGGTTACTGGAAACTGAAGGAAGTCACAAAAGGATTCCACCAGGACCCTGTACTGGTGATTTTTGCAGTAAATGTAGTGACTGAGGTCATTGTGTGTTGAAATAGCACTCTTGAGCATCTTCTGGCAGTATATTCATGGTAGCACGAGGTTCAGGAAAAAGTGCAAAACTTTCCTAGAAAGCTGGGGAGTTGATGGAGGACTTATCCTAAACTCAGTATAGCCATGATTAGTTTAAAAGCTTAGATATAGCAGGATATAGCTATCTAAAATATCAACCTTATCTTGTTGGATGTAAGCTCTGACTCTTGCCCTATATCTTACATTAAAAAAACGCTGCTGGAATAGGCCGGCAATACTGTATGTAGTCTTTCCATTGGGCGGGGAATGGAGAAGCACATGATAACATCCCCTTTGTGGGAATTTACAGTCGGTCTTTGGTACTAACAGTATTTTGTGTTGACATTCATGGACAAAATAAAGGGATATGAAATGCACTGAAGACTAAACTGTCTGTGGAAGATTGCCACACAGAAAGGCTCCTGACACCAGCAGCCATCTTTGCGTATAGCCTCCACAGGTTTGATTTATTCCTCTGCTACAGGGCTGGGCAAGTGGTCCTTGCAAGCAGTTCTTTCAGTTTCCCCACCAAATGTGTGTATTTCCCCCAGAATGTACGGCTCATCCTACATCTCCCAGGAAGGCAGGGAAGCTCTCTGGAGAACAGCCACAAGATACTGCTGTGCCTGCTCTCCGTGGGCTCTGCAATGCCCCTGCCCCAAGAGAAGGGCCTGGGGAGCCGGGGGGAGTGGGGGCAATGGGGCTGAGGCGAGGGGGGGAAGGCTGCAGAAGGCGGCAGTAGACGAAGGGCATGGGGTTACAGCCCCAGTTTGAGGAAACGGTAAAGCACCTGCAAGGTGGTGAGTTTCTTAGCTGTACCAGTGTTGTACAAGGTAGCTTTTTAGGACCGCTTGGAGTACAAAGAACGTAAAATGGTTTCTGATATAATGAGAAAACAACTATCCCCAACTGAGTTATTTGGTTTCAAAAATTATGTATTTTTTGGCAGTGGGAAACTGCTTGGAGGAAAACTTAAAAAAAAAAAAAGTTTATCAGTCTTTCACAATATTTTGCATTTCTTAGGAATGGCAAGGGTTTTTTTGATCAACAGAGTAGGAATTTAAAAATAGCAACATAGATTCCTACTACCTTTCTAACAGCTAATCAGTAGTTTGATGCCAGGACAAATTCTTTTTGTGAAATTTATATGAGGTTCTCTCTGGCTGCTCAGTGATAGTTGCCTAGGAAGTCCTAAAAATAAAGAAAATTTCCTGAGTCTTATTTAAATAGCAGAACTCACTGCTAGCCAAAACAGTTGAAACATTTTTCTTACCTTGAGATATTTATGAGTTATTTTTACTCTTTTACTTTGAACAATATTGCTACAAAACCTGCCTAGCAATTTTTTAGAAAGAGTCTTCATTCTAAAGATGTGCTTTAAACACCCACAAAAATCCTATGGTGACTCTTGAATAAGATGCCCTGGCTGATAAACTGTATTAAGGAGGTGAGATACTGTATATAGGAAATGCAACCTCCAGTTTATGTTTCGAAAAAGGTTTTATGTGCTTGTTAGGGTTTGTATAATATTAATAGCCCATTTAGGTATTTTGTGATGATCTTGAGTTTAAACCCTAAAAGTCTTACTAGCTGTGCTCTGAATGTATTAAGGAAATGATTTGGGAAGAAAGAGACAGAGGAAGGGGACGAATTCAGCTGTTATTTGAGAAAGTATAGTAGCTAGTTAGTCTAGTAAGTTATGCAGAAATTGGTTTAAGTCAGACGTGACGGCTGTGAATTGTGGTGTTTGTTACCTACGTTCTCACATTAGGGAATGCGTTATTGGGCTTGTTCATCAAATTGTAAAATTAATAGCTTGCGCAATCCATGCAATTTGTTCCTTTTAAGTTCCCTCCCTTCAAGTCTCAATGATAGTGTGTTCCAGTAAATCAACAGCAGAGATTATTTTTCCTTCCTGGTATTTGTCTGAAGCTTCAAATAATGTTGTTTTAGCCCTTACAAATTGAGAGCAACCAATAGTAGTTGGACACATCTCTCATTTCAAAGTTGGCAGACGACCCTGTGAAATCCCACACGCATACATCTGCCAAGTGGAGAGGGAAAGGAAAATGAGGGAAGGGGAGCCACCGCTCTACTGTACAGCCGGCTGGCGGGAGGTGCGTCAGCAGAATGACTCTCACTTGACATAATAAAGTAGGAGACTGCGGGGGGCCACGTACAAATAATTAGGTTTATTTCTCCGCAGGGCTTTATTCACTGCTGGAAATGATATGTAAAACGGAAGAAACAGATTAGAAATTAGGTCTGAAGGGACATTGTTTGAAAGCCTGCTCATACTGTAACCACCTTTAGTGGAAGAGAGGTTCCCATTTGCTTCTGCAGAATGGTCTTGACCCTTTTAAAAACAATGAAACAATGTTGAAAATGTCTTTTTTTTTTTTCTTTGTATCTTCCTGTTTAGGATTAGTCCTCAGAGCATTTTAAAACATCATCTTCCTTGAAGTATTTTATAGTCATTTAGGTACTAATTATACACTGCATATTAAAGATACAGCAGGTGCCCTCCAAGGTTTAGGATGTAAAATGAAGGTGTCCAAAATGACCTCCTCCCAACTGAACCCGAAACCTAATATTCAGAGACATGCTTAGTTCAAAATGAAAAACGAATGAAAGACCTTAGTTTGAAGAACTTGTAGAGACACGTTAATTACTCTAATTGCTCAAAGACTTTTTTTCCCTTCGCACTGGAAGTTACCACCAGTAGGGAAGGATTCAGGCATGGTCCTTTTGTTACCTTCTGTACTACAGAAGATGAACCACTGGGAATGTCTTGGTTGCCATGAGGCCCCTTTTTAGGCCATTGATAATCACCAGGCTTTAAAAGCTAGAACAACAGTGGTGTTTTTCATTTGCCAGATACCTACAGCTGAAGTCATTGCAGTGTTCAGCATCTTAGCAAAGAAACTGTGGTATCTGAAGGAATGGAGACAGTATCGGAAGGGAGGAAGACCTGATTCCTCTGCCATTAATTCAGGTGTGTAGCTGAAGCTGTCTTGAAATCATTTTATTTCAGAAATGGGGCAACTTCAGTGAATGAAACATTTTACGAAAAAATGGTGCTATTTTTTGGTCCAATCTATGGATAGCCTCAGGAAAAGCTCTTTGTCTTCAGTTTCCCATGATAATATTAATGCCATCTTTTCCATCAGATAAATTCATATTTCTGTGGTTTTAGAAGCTTGTGGTAGAAATCCTATTGTGGTTAGCACCTCTCCATCATTCCTGGAGTAGAAAACTTCAGGAAAGACACAGATGGCAGTAGGTGAGAGAGGGATCATTTGTTGAACAAAGAGTGAAAGTGCTGAGCAGCTCTCTCTTCCCCTGAGCAGCACTCTTCCTGGACTCTGCACGAAGCGAGAACCCCTTGGAGAAAATAGTTCATGTTATTGGAAATAAAGGCAATCTCACAATGTATAAACCCAGGAGGAGCCAGCGTGACCCAGGCCTGTTAATGTGCATCTAAGTAAGCAATGTCCTTCTGATCCACTTTGAGTGGTATGTAATATTCATCACAGAGAGCAGCCATGGACTTGAAGTGGATGAACCTTTATAGCATCTCTACAATTAAAGGACACATACTCATGTAATTTCACTTGAAGGATCAAAGTCCTGTTACGAGTAAAGAAAATGCTTTTAAAAGAGCTGGAAGCTGTTGGGTTTTGTTTGTTTGTTTGTTTGTTTTAAAAAGCAGTGATATTGGTTTCCCTGTCCTTTTTAATGAATATGGAAAAACTGGTATTTCTGTTCAAATACACCCTCTTTTTTCTCATTTCCTACCTTAACGCTATGAAGCAGGTTGGCCAAGGTTTTCCCTGTTTGGTGGAGGATCTCTTGGATGTCTCTGGGACCAGGCTTTGCAAGGTCTTGTGCTGAATGGGCAGAGATGTTGATTCATTAGCCAAGATCTTTCTGTTCTTCTTACAGCCCGAAAGTTAACCAGCTAGCGAAGCTGAAAAGTTGGTAAACTGAAAACTGCAAAAGGAGAAACAATCTAGCTAAAAAAGTCATAGTTGCTCAACTTTCACTTTGCAGTGTCAATGTTGAGTTCCCTAGTTACTGTCTCATCATCTTGGATTTTCCTAGAGCAAACAGGCCCTAAAATTCTGCTTCGGTGACTCCTTTCCTTCGAAAATAAAACTAAAATTTTGGAGAGCAAATTATTAAGAAATTAATATGTATACTGTTCTTGTCATAGTATGTTACACATAACTGAAAAATCTCCTTAGCAAAATCAGTTTATTTTTCAAGCTCACTTCATGATTTTTAGTGATTGTTACCAATGACAATGCAGCATAGACATTTCACTGTTAGCATTTTCTTTAAAAAAGAAAATCACTATGCATTATTAACGGGGTGAAGGCAGACCCCATACTCCTTGCATAAATGACCCTGGAGTAGTCTGCCTAATGGCATGGGATTTGAAGGGGAACCGCCAGCTGGTTTATGTGCTCTTTAAATCTACTCTCATTAAAACTCAGTGTCATGGCAAAATGAGAAAACTAAACAGCAAAATACAGTTATTATTTCTGCTGTTCTTCTCTTAAACATATGAAATCAAAGTAAGGGGAAGTAGGAAGCATCCCACATTAGTCAATCTTGAAGCTCAACAAAAGATTTATCCTATTGCAATAGGAAAGCTGCCAAATTCCTTTAACCCACAATGTGATTAGCTAAATGTTTGTGCTCTTACCACATACAAATGAATGGTATTGCAAAAGGTAGGACAGAAATTCTGAAAGATGGATATCCTGTTTCACTTGGGGCAAGGAAAAACATGCTCATATAAGAAAATGAAAGCAAGTTATGTGGTAATGGTTTCTGCAATTAGTTCAAGAAAGCAATAGTGAGTAAAAACCACAAGTTAGCCTAAAAAAAAAAGTCTCTGCCTGGTGTTTTGTTTTTGTTAAGCTGTCTTATTCTGAAGTGATTTTTAAAAATTTACAGTATCTTGTCGCATAATTGCTGATCAGTTATACTGATTTGACAGACTACTCTAGCTCTCTCTAAGACTCTCCCACTCAAAACTGGATTTTTTTCCAAGAACTTTTGCTCTCCTAAACTTTATGCCCCCTTTATCATCTGAAACATTTGACCACAAAACTTTGCTTTAAAGTGTTTTTTCCTCTATTTTGGACAATGTCAGGATCCACTGAAATAAGTTTTCTAGTGTGGTGAAAATACAACTTTTTTCAGTTGCCCTTCCGAGAGATGATTTTGGTGGATCAGCCTTTGTTAGAGGAACAGTCCCTGCCTGCATCACTGCAAAAGTGGTACCCAGTGTGCGTAAGTGGAAGTACGTGCAGGGACTGGAAACAGCGTGGGCTGGTACTGAAGACATTTCTCTGTGGTAAATTTAGTATGCTGAGACCCTGTTTCCCTGCGCTAGGCTGTTTCTGATGCCTGACCTGCATCGTGTGTGTGCTGTGTCTATGTTGTCTGCACAGGGCTTTTGCAGGATCTCTTTCTGGTGCCCTCGCCCTGGTTGAGCTCTCCGGCTACAGGACCGCAACACTAGCAGAGATGCAGAATGACCACCACCACTGCAAACACTCTATTTTCCAGGTCTCTTCTGATCAGATTTAGAATTTCATGGTAACACTGGTCTGTGCCACTGGCTTGCTGCTCATACTCTTAAAGTTGCACCAACACTCATACAGTGACCAAGTCTACAATAGAAAAAAAATGTTTACATACCAGTTAGAAGAAAACTGAACATTGTTTAAAAACACAGCTAATAATGTCTGTTCAGAGTATCTATTTGTGGTAGACAGATATCTACAAGAAGGAAAACCGTTCACTATTGGTACAGACATAAAGCTAGGCTATGTTAGCCAGTGACTTTTGCATCCAGGACTGTGGAATATAATCTTAAATTTAATTCTTCTGCACTGAATGTCTATTGGAGCTCTGGAATGTGTTGCAGTGTTAAATGTAATGTAACGTAATGTTAAATACCGTATGTTTTACCAGTCTGTAGATGGTTAGTGAACATGGCCATGCTTTGAACAGGGATTAGTTATGTACATGCGTTTGATCAGGTGCACCCTAGTTCTTACTTGTCTGTAGAGGACAGGGGTGGAAAACTGGTAGACAATAGAGCTTGTGCAACATAAACAGTGGGTGATGTTGAAGTGGGAAGGAGAAGCTGAGATAGAGGCAACAAGAACAGAAGTTTGTCTAACTCAGGGTCTGGAGATACCTGGCTGTGCCTTTGCTGTGTCTGGCTGTGGAGGATGCGGTGAATGGCTGGGGAACAGAGGTATCAAGATCCTTTTTGACAACGTCTAGGGCATCACCAAGGCCATTTTCTGCTGCTTGGCCCACCTGTGGCAATGTACAGTGCACCTCACACGTCATGAGGCTCCTTGCTTGCTGAAGGCTTTATGGTGAACGTCATGTAAGGAGCCATCACTGCAGAGAGTGTGTCAAGGGAAGACTGTGATGACCACAGGTGTGGTCTACACCTCTTCGCCAAGGCTGGATTGTCCTTGGCTTTGCACTAAACCCTTCTGGCAGGAACCAGAAGGAAGGATGATTAGGAGTCATGTAAGAAGAGACCAACCATACAGTCACACCTCCCTGATCTATTCTCTCAGGCTCCAATGATTTTTGGCTCAGTGACCTCAGGAACCAGCTGTTTTATCATTATAACCGATAGCCTTTGATGAGCAAACTCATGAAAAAAAGTTCTGATCACTTTCTGAGTCCATCTAAGCTTTATCAGCCACCACATCCTGTGGAAAGGAGCATCACAGCTTTACTATGCATTGCTTATTTTGAACTTTCTGCTTGTTATTCACCTTTTAGATCCCCCTCCCTTCTGAGTTTGTGCTAGAAGAGACAAAGTTTCACCCTTTTTGCACCATGTTACAGACCTTTGAAAAATCCCTTCTCAACCATCTCTTTCCCAAGCAGAAGAGTCCTAGCCTTTTCAACAATTTATTTAGAAGCTATTCCATGCATTTGATTGTCCCTGATAGTCCTTGCTGTATTCCTTTTCAGTTATTTTGCCTCCTGTTCAAGATGGAGGTCTATGAATGTATTCAAAATGCAGACACACTCTAAATGTAATTGATAGCATAATGATGGTTTCTGTCATACGTTTCCCAACAATTAATTTGACTGTTTATGCAGTGCTACTGGACATTCAATGATGCTTCCATAGCACTTTCTGCTATAACCCCAAGATCTCATTCATGAGGAATAACATTTAGTTCAGAGGTCATCACCTTGTTTATGAAGTTAGGACTTTATTTTCATGTGCACCACAGTCACGTTTATCCACAGGCCATTTTATCTCCTAGTGACTCAGGACTGCTTCTGCAGCTCTTCATATTTAGCCTGCATCTTTACCACCCTGAAAAAGTTACTGTACATAAAATATAAGAAATTACCTACTTAGAGCAATAGTCTGCCTAGTTCGGTTTTCTGTCTCCAACAGGGAAAATCGGTGATGCCACTTCATTGTCCTGTCAATTCCTGATTTATGGACATATTGGCCCTGAGTTTGTCTAATTCTTTTCTGAACCTGCTGATACTCTCTGCCTCACCAATTTCTCATGGCAACAGTTTCCAACGTGTCACTACTTCCAGGATAAAGAAGTGGAATAGTGTCATCAGCAAACATTGCTACTTCAGTAGTCAGCCTTTTTGACACAGTATGGGAATATATTAGACAGTTCAGGCTCTAACACAAGTCTGTGGGATTCACTTAGAGATTTTCCTCCACTGAAAAAGACTGTATATTCTGATCTGTGTTTTTTTACCTTTTAATTATTGCTTAGCCATGCAAAGTCCTTCACTCTTATCCCATAGAAACTTGGTTCCCCTAAAAGCCAATGTCAAATGCTCTTTGGAGATCTGAGTGGACTATATCAACTGGATCCACCTAGTGAGTCTACATGCCTGTAGACTTTAAAGAGCTCCAACAGATTTGTGAAACATAACCTTCCATTTGGAAAAGCTTTGTTGAATCTTTTTTGGTACGTCATATACATCTGTTTTCAACTATTTATTCAACTGTGTTTTTTCTACCAGTTTCCCTGAAATGCGACTGCTAGTCCTTAGCCTAACATAGCTCCAAGTAATGTGGCTTTGAGGGATCAGTTATGAACCATAGTATATACACATAATATTACCATACACATATATATATACACTAAAATGTATATTTTTATATATTTTATATATAAAGCTTATAACATAACAATATATTATTGTAAATTATTATATGTATTATTATAAATTATGTGTTCTAATAATTTGCATATATGTACAAATATATGTATTTTAACAAACTACTTTCCCTTCCTACTGTAACCACACATCCTGCGATTGCAAGGATGATTTCAGGAAGTGACATGAATTGCATTTTCCTTTCATGGAATTATGAAATTGGTACTGCAATAATTTTAATTTGGGGATTTTCCTAAACATCAGAAAACAACAACAGCCTACATCAGATCTCAGTAAAAGCCATTGAAGAATTTGCATACAGTTGCAGAGGAAGGAATAGTATAGTGCAACAAGAATGACTCCAATAGCACTTCCATCATCACAATTTCTTTTTTTCCATGACTCATTAAAAAAATCCAAAGAGCCTTTTTTTAAACCATACTACTTTTAAACATTCATGGAGTTGAAGCAGCTGATTGCTTCAGACAGTGGCAAGAGCAAGGCCTGCGTGTAAGGTGTGAGGTGACATTGGTGAGGGGCACAGGTGGATCACCAGCACATCAACCCTTCCTGGCTAGCAGATGTCTCCAGGAGTAGTGGTATCCAGACAGAGTCAACCAGGCTACAGAGAGCTCCAGTTTTGGTTGGAGTTGGTGCCAGCACAGAACCTGTGCCCAGATCACAGCAGAAACCAAAGGGAGTGCCCGTTTGTCATAGTCCCGTAATATTAAGGACATGCAAAGTTCTCAGAAGTATCTAAGGCCACGGACTTTGTGACAAAGAACATTTTGATGCTAAAACTGCTCGCATGAGTAGTCACAGGAGCCTCTCTAGGAATTAGAGGTGCAGTCATAGCACTGAGCCTCACTTGCGTCATGTTTGAGCTCTGCAGGAAATGGCGTGCGTGTGTTCAATTTTAGATATAGCCTTCTTATTTCTGTTCTGCAAAGTGCTACATGCAGAATGCTTTTCTTTGGTAAGTTCCTAATTTACAAAACTGAGTATGACTTTATTTTCAATCCATTGTAACTTCTCCCTTTTGTTTATTAAATAATTTGCCATTTGGGTATATTTTGCCTTTTGCATCTATGACCTGAATGTAAAAGAAATACCACCTGAATGTAGAAGAAGTATTATGCAGAGGAATCTATATTTTCTGTGTTTTAGAGGCCATTGAAGCCATTATACAAGAAGCTGTACTCTTTACATTTTCAAAAGCATTGTGGCTTGTGAAAGAAAATATTTCATCACACTTAAGGAGTTGAGAAATGTTAGTACATGAATAAGAAAAATAGTGTCTAGACATTACTTATTTCTCAGTGCAGTTAACCATTAACATAATTTATTGTGTTTTATTTAATGAATGAAGATCCCATTCCTTTAGCAAAGAGGCCATTCAATTTCAATGCCCAGATACGCACTTTACAAAGGCACATCTCACCTCCTCTTTTAACAAGTGGCTCCATTAAATCCGCTGCAAGTCTAACGTGGATCTGCACTAGCACTAGAAGAACAAGTGAACTGATCTAATGCATTGCTTATGTCCATCAGCTATGGGTCTGGGAAGCATTGGTGAGATTTAGAAATAGACCTGGGAAAAGCATCAGGACTTAGCACAAAGCTGTGCAAAACAAAGCGAAATTCTGCGCTGGGGCGGTCCCAGTGGGCTCATTCCCCTGAGTGACTCCTTTGCTCAGCAGTGGACCCCAAAGGAACTATTCCCTCTGTTACTCCAAAGATATTCCCACTGAACTGCACTCCTGTAACAACCTATTGTCTTCAGGTGACAAAATATTTAATATTTAATAATAATATTTAGTATTGATTCATACATTTCACTGAAAGAGAGACTATGCTTTCCTTGAGCCTAGCAGTGTTGGACTGAAAGAAGACTGTCTTGATGCCACACACACTGCGTGAAACCCAGCCCCAGCCAACAATGCTTCCCTCTCTTCTCTGCTGCTCAGATAAAGGCAATAAAAAGAAAACTGGCAGAAGTAGTTTACTACTCTAAGCAAGAAATAAAACCTCACAAGACTTTCTAAGGGGAAACACAGAAACAGATATGCTGCAGGACCAGGATGCCTCATCTAATCCAGTTTATGGGTGTATATACCTACTAAAATTGTCTGGGATGGTCTATGGAAGCTGGCCTAGATAAAGTCCTTCAACATGTTTATGTTGCGCAAAGGAAACACTGTGAATTGAAAAGGTTCTTAAGACCCAGGGCTTGGGATCTTGGCCTTCCCTTGTCCCCAGAACCAGGCATCTCATCAGAGGAGGTCAGGTTAGTCAGCCATGATTTGCCTTTGAACAATCTTTGCCAACTGCTCCCAGTCACCTTCATGACCTTCGCATGGCTGGAAATGATTTCCAGGAGGATTTGTTCTGTAACCTTCCCTGGTCCTAAGACAAAACTGATAGGCCTGTATTTCCCTGGGTTTTCCTTCTTGAAGATAGCTGTGATGTGTTTTTTCTAAACATCAGGCACCTCCCCCCCATCACAATGACTTTTCAAAGATTTTAGAGAAGGGCTGCACAATAACTACCTCAGGACTTTCAGGTGCATCCTATCTGGTCCTGTGGACTTGTATCTATCTAATTGGCTCCAGTACTCCTTAACTGTGTCTTCCTCAACTGTGAGCAACTCTTCACTCTGCTGGGGCCCTGAGTGCACTAATAGGCTGTAATTGCCTTGACCACTCTCACCTGGGACCTCCACCCACACACCCCCTGACCATGGGGCCAGGAGCTTTCTTAAGCTCAGGCTCAGACCACAAATCCCTTCTTGAGCTATGCTGCAGCTGTAGGACCTGTTTCTGGTCCTGTTTGCTGGTGGTTATGTGTTGGTATTTGGATTTCCTGGGTTGACCTTGGGTCTGACTTGTTACCCTGCCTGTGCCTGATGATTGCTGGATGGTTGATGGGGCCCGTTGCTGTCACTGCTCCTGCTCAGAGGCTGTGGGACCATGCCCCAATGGTAAGATCCCTGCCAGTGCTGTCCTCACCCGTGGCTCACCCCCCCTGGTGGAGCAGCCCTCCCCTTGCTGCCTCCTGATGTGCCCCCACAGACTAGACTAGTAGGATCCAGGGAAATGGGAGAGCAGATGGCAGGCCTTACTGTTGAAAGCTAAGGCCAGGAAGAAAAGCACTGAGTACTTCAGCCTACTCCATGTCCTTTGTCACTAGGATCCCTGCCCCACTACACAGCAGGGCTGTGTCTTCCTTAGATTTTATTTTGCTGCCAATGTGCTTATAGGAGTCCTTCTTGCTGACCAACATGACCTCTGTGTGTTCCAAATTAGCTCAGCTTTGGCCCTCCTACCTTCACTCCTGCAAATTCAAGCAAAGTTTCTATCTTCCTCCTGGGTAGCCTGTCTCTGTTTCTACCTTCTGTGTGCTTTCCTTTTGCGTTTGAGCTCATCCAGGAGCTGTGTGTCTCTTCCATGGGCCCCTTCTCCTACATTTGGTTCCTGCATATCAGAATGGGATTTACTTAGTTCAGAACAGACTTTATTTAGTTCAGAACTGTCCTTGATGCTCATCAAGGTTAATTGGGAGCTTTTGAGTCATTTCAGTGTAAGCCAGATTTGTTTCCAGGCTTTTCTATAAAGTAAATGTCCCTTGCTGAGCAGAAACCGGAACATTTGAGACATCAGTTCACTGTAAAGGGTATTGTGAGGTGGAAAGGAATTAGTGGTGGACAGAAATATAAATGCAAAATCATAGTACGTCGTTTCAGTGTGAATCCTATGGTTAAAATGCTAGTCTTGCCCAGTGCTGTCTCTTCCGAGTGATCTGCAATGTGTGTTGTTATGTGCAGGGAATATTGTAGGTTTTCAGTAGTTTCAGTCCACTCATCCTCTAACACAAGATCAAATGGCTTCTAGCCCCATCGTGCCATCGTGGGCTGGGGTAGCTCTCCAGAGGACAGCCGAGGGTGGCAGGAGCTTGAGCAGGGTTGTGTGGGTCCCTGCCACCTGCCTCTGCATGTGGTGGTGGTGGCCAGCTGGGATGCTTGAGATGCAGCTGTGCAGCGGCTCCTCTGTCTGCCAAGTCCCTGCTGGGGCTGTACAGGGCTCGCTGCGGAGGAAGGGCTCCAAACCAGGTACGGACCCGCGACCTGGTACAGCTGCTGTAGCTCACCCTCAGGTGTTACAGCAGCAGCAGCTCTTGGCTGGCCCTGCCTGTGGACAGTGGCAGTGTAGTGTTAACAAGAGCTTTGTCAAAAGCTTGTTAAATTCTGCTCTAACTGCTGAAGCAGCTGGCTTGCTGATCCTTGGTAGCTTTATACAAACTCTAACCCATACTCTAGATTTTATATGAACCTTTATGGGAGGAACCTTGATTGGTAGAAAGATACAAGGTGACATTGGTCTCCTGCCCATCTCCTGCTGCAGTGGAGATGCCCCAGTTCTGAATACACTGAGCCTGACCCAGTCTTTGTTTTAGGGAAAAACCCCCATATTGTACAGCAATATATATACCACCACATCTTTTCAACAAGAAATATTTTGACATCAGAGAAAATGACTGGTTACAGAAAACACAAACTCTTTCGTGGTGTGGGAGTGACAGCAGGACATAATGTGCTTGGCTGCATTTGGAAGAGGGGACTGGGGAAATGACAGATTTCACACACTTGCTTTATACCAGCTTATGGCCATGGTGCAGACTAGTGACTCGTGTCCACACGATGATGTTATCAGGGTTTGCTGGACAATGCCTCAAGTGTCAGTTGGGTAGAACTGGGAATACTAAGAAGCTGTATCAGGCCAAATTTGCGCACAGATAGATGATAAAGCAACTGGGAATAAGGACAAAATAGGCCTAATTTCGCAGAAATAACGTCAAAAAGATGGTTTAGTTTGCCTGTGGTGAATCGCATGGAAATATTTTTCAACTGGTATTAGCTCAATTTGTGTGAATAACAGCTAATTAAAGAAAAACTAAAGGATGAAAAAACTTCTAATAATATATTAAATCCCCCAAGAACTTTTTTTTTAAGACCTAATATGTACTTAACGGATGGGCTAAAAATATAGCCGCATGTAATTATGGCAGGAAAAAATTCCCAAAGCTGAACTGCAGAGCTTCCCCCAAATGCTAGTCAGTAAGGTGTCCTTAGGGAGATGGAGGAGAGCAGGCTTTACATTACAGCCTTCACATGCCTTCTGACAGGACCCTTCCTGCCCCCCTCCTCCTGGGGCCGTAGGCTCCCTTATAAGCCCCGCCACCCAGCTAAGAGGATCCGTCCATGGGCCCCTGAGCAGATGGCTAATGCACCCGGCATTTCTGCTCACTGTCAGCATTGGCTTTCCACGGCAGCTGCTTTCCAGCCCCACCACACCTGGCGCTCCAGGCGTTTTTCCATCTTTTCCCAGCCCTGAAGCTCCGTGGTACCATAGTCAAAGCCCCCCCAGCCTTTGTCAGAGGAGCAGTCTTTCAATTTATTTGCTTGGCAACTTGTTTTTTTGAAGTATGCTGCTTATGCTTCAATCTAGAAATAGCTTTGTTTTTTTGTTTTCGTTTTAAGAATCTGGAAGTCGGCGTAGTTTTCACTTTAAGCTCCAAACTTTTTTTTTTTTTTTTTCAATTATGGAGAATCCCTCTGCCTTTGCGAAGCCGCATCTTTGTGCTCCCCTGCCGGGCGGAGGGCGAGCTGCGAAGCTTTTTCACCCCCCCCCGCCGGCCCTTCCAGCGCCTCCCCCCCTCCTCGGCTGGCCGGGCCGGAGCGGGGCGCAGCGGGCAGTAGGTGGAGCCCGCCGGCCGCCTCTGCCTGCGGGCAGCGGGGGGGGGGGGAACCCCCGCCGTGGGGAAAAGCGGCCGTGGGAGCCGCAGGGCTTCAAAGAGAAGACGGGGATTTGCTTAATGGGAAGCCGAGCGTGCCTCCTGCTGCCCAAGGCGGAGGCGGATAAGCAACGTCTGGGGTTCAAGACAGCAGGTAGTGAGGTTATGGGGAGGAGATAGGAATCTGAATATTACGCGGTTATAAGTAATACTTTAAACAGTATTGTTGAAGTACTAACCGCTATTTAGAACACCAGCCCACAGCGACCAAAGTTTTCGTGAGTGTCTGATGAATTGAGTTACTCGGCCAAACGTACCCTCCGGGTTCGATTCCCCCCCGCCCCCCCCCAGGATCACTGTTCAGTGGCTACAATAATTTGGCCTTTTTGAAGTATTTAAGGTCAGAAACCAGATTCACGCATCTCATCAGAGCAGGTTATCCAAGGTGATTAGTATGGCGGAGCACACAGCTTCCCCGGGTGGACAGTGAGCAAGGCAGCTCTCTGGTCCCGTACGGAAACACAAATGGCCTTTGGGAATGTTGCCCTTGAAAGATGTGATCCCATCGCAAAATCTAGGCCAAACTTTATAGAACATAATGCTAATAGATAGAGGGAAGAGGAATTAAGGGGGTTGAAAGAAACCTTCTGGGTTAATTCAAAAACATTTTTTTGTCCATTTCTCTTCCCGTGAATGGGGTATAAGTGATGGAGGAGGGAAAAAACCTGGGAAGATTTAATTGACAAAAATGCCAAGTAGATATATTAACAGGGACCAATAGAAAGGCATTGAATGCGAATTAAATTAAGCAAAGTTAAGTTTGAATTTACAGTCTTTTCAGCTATGCCTTTTGGTCAAATGCTGAATCATTTATGATCAGAGTCGATGCTTTATTCGGCTGGGCGTTCTCTGAGGTGCCGAGCTCCCTGCCGTACTTTCAGCTAGGAGAAGTTACTGGAGCTGGTGGGGGGAAAGAAAAGACATTCAAGTAGTACAGTATTAAAAACCTCTATATAATACTACTTCTGTGTTAAAATGGAAAACTTAAAAAACATTGAAAATGCTATTGGAAACGCATCTGGCTTGTTCTTTTTGTGGCTGGATGGCATCAGCCCTGGCTGGTTGGTTGGCTCAACCACGAGAGGAGTCCTTGGCAGTGCTTGATGACAAGTGTATTCTGGTGGCAGCCTCTAATACAGAGGGGAGATTCAGCTACCCAAGCTACAAATCCAACTTGGTATTGCAGGAAACCCCAATTTCCCATTTTCTGTAGCCAAAACTTTGTTGCTTTCGGGTTTTTTTTAAAAGTTGTTCTTTTGATGTTGCCTGGCTTTTTTACAGAGAATAAATAATAATTTCCTAGAAGTAGTAGAAATTTCTCATAAAAAGGCAAAGCCTTTCAACTATCCATGAAAAAAGTTTTAACAAAATTTCTGACTAGCTCTGGGATTTGCTCCCTTATTTACATAGATAATCCTATGCAAACTCAAGAGGAAACATAAGATTTCCATATTTTTAAAGGTAGCTAAAACTGGTACAAAGTCCATAGGTGTTAGTAATATGGGTGATGTATTTGGATTTAAATTTGCAGAGCACAAAACAACTACCTGATTATTTGATATTATTGTTAAATCAATATAGAAAAAAGGAAGTGATTTTTACTTCTGGGAGATTGGCTAGGAGTGTGCAAAGCAGACAGCAAAGCTGGAAAGGAGACTGCAGGTCCTTGGGTGATCCAGGGCAAGGCTCCATCACTGTCATGACTAATAGAGATATAAGGCGACTGTTACAGACTGTAGCTGATCCATTGGTTCCAGATATGCTCAACAATCAGTATGTAGATATGCTAATTTACAATATATTACTCAAACTAAAGGATGTTTCTATGCTCCACTAATAGTTCCAAAAGATTATTATTTTCTAGTTAGCAGAAAAGACAAAGCCAGACCCTGAGTGGTGGAGAAGCTTTATTTTTATGTAGTTTTGTGATTACATTCTTGAACAACTCTGCATTAATTCAAAATAGTTTATAATCCACCAGGACCAGATTTGAATACCACATATGCTAAGGCAAAAACATTGTGGTGGAACACACGCCAGTGAGCAAGCCAGATTAGGCTGAAACTATGTGATGAAGAGAGAAAAGAAATTAAGGTATGTTAGAAAGCACAAGTGAGCTGTGGGTAGGGATTTACGGGAATGCTTTAAGTGGCGATTTGCAACTGGATCATGGGAAATGCCAGAATGTAACATTATAATGTAATGTTACGTACTATAAAAATCAGTTCATGTATTATATTGCAGATTATAATTATGCAACATTATGATACCAATTTTATGCATTATAATATTTTGTAATATTTCTGTAATTATATAATTGCAGAAGATTATAATCATAGAATCACAGAATGTTCCATATTGTCCTAATACATAAGTCATTAAGACCCTAAAGCACATGGAACAATGCTGCAAAATTCTGGTTTTCCTTCTTGATGGGCTTCTTGGAATATTTGGGTGATCCCCACGTAACGGGACCAAAGTTGATATATTGTCACTTCACCATCTCACAGCTCTCACTTGTTTTTCATCAGCTTCTGCTTATCTCTGGCTATATTTAGCACTAGATGTACATACAAGAACGATCTGCAGCTACCAGCTAAGGCCCTAGTTACTCTCAATGGTAAAGCCTCACACGTAGTATTTACAGTCCTGACCTCCCACCACAAGGCTGGCTCTAGGATGGAAATGGCAGGAGGAACTAGAGGCACGTTGTTCCTCTGTCCCCATCCTTCTGCAGAGCTGGTAAACCATCAGCTGTCGGCTCCTAGTAAGCCTCCTGCTAAGGAAGGTACGCTTTGCTCCGGGCACTTAGAATGCATAAATCATTTTTACTGTATGCCTTACATGCAAAATTATTATTATTTAAATCTAAGATGGCTTATTAGTAAAATTGTTCGATAAACGCTGCTGCATAATTCATTGCGTACACTGGGAGCTTTTAAGTCTAATGTGCCATATAATGTACTGTGTGCCTTCAGCGGAATACAAACACAGGCAGTTGTTCTTGTTTTCAATAGTGTTGGCGAAGTCATTAAAACATAACTGTTGTTATTGTCCTAAGTTCTCTGCTCCCACTCAGTGCAGTTTCCCACCTGCAGTCCCCTGCTGGTCTCTCACATTTCTGGAGAAAATGCAGGTGGAATGTTGCAGCCCTCAGAAATGCTTCTTCAGTGCTTCATGGTAGGATGAGGTCCTTGGTCAGATCCTGCTTAACATGTTCACTCCCCATGTTCGTCATTGACATAATTTGCTTACCATAGTGGACCATTAAGGTTATATGTTGGGCTATTTCAGGAAAGTGTTCAAATTTTAAAACTTTTTTCTTACATTAAGTTGTGAGCTACCCCCCACATAATAAATTACTTTGAGATTGTTTCAACCGGGAAAGCAGATAGTTCTGCTTTCTCCATGTTTTTGATGTTTTTTTTCAAATAATTTAATTCTTAAAGGTAAGAAGCTCCAAGGATGTCTGATCAGTGCTAGAAGTTATTCTGAGGTTGAGATGATAATAGGAGTAGATTAAGATTTAAGTCAGCTATGCTACTGATGGTCACTGATACAATAGGAAGCTGCCATATTTCCAGGGCAGAAACTCCAAGGACTATGTTCAGAAAACTTAAACTCTACTAGCTCTGTGAATCTACTATTTCCTACTGGCTGGATGCCTCTGTCCTTGGATCAAAGCAAAAAAGCAATGAAAATAGGAGAACAAAGTCCCTATGGGCTTCCTCTGGGGAGGCAGAACTCAGAACTGCCAAACTCTGTGAACTGTGTTTAAGCCAACAAAGTTATTAAGATAATTCAGGCAGCCCTCTAGACAATTCCTCTGGAGTAACCTTCTGGTTCATGGCTTGTTTAATTTCTTCTGGCTGAGTTTTGATGTTTCTTTGACAGGTTCTGGAGAGTTGCATCTAGCCTTGTTTGGCTGGTGACAGAGTGCTAAATCCAGGGACCTGGGGGAGTGCCAGGGAGGTGAAAAGGGTCAAACTGAATGACCCTTGTTAACTCTGCCTCTACAGAGGGAGGGCACATAAGGGAAGAGAGAAGATTGTGTCTGAAGAGATGGAAACTAACATAATTTGTGAAGGGAATCCATGCCTGAACTATATGTCATTGCCTTGCTTTGTAGTCTCGTATATGTCCTCCTATAACTTCTGCTGACATACTGTACTTCCAATCTTAAGATGTAGATACTGCTAGGTCAAGTTGCTCGGCAGCTAATGCATTTCTGACTGACTGCTGTGTTTATGGTCACGCATCCTGCAGATTGCTATTGCTGTGCGATTCACCTGTGTGAGGCAAGCAATGAAGAGAACAAACTCTTTCAGGATGTCATGTAAACCAAACTGTGAATAGCATTGGCTAAACACATTTAGAATGTTGGAATTTTGCAGTAAAGTTTATAAAAAGTCTGGTCTTGGAAAACCGAGACTTAACTTTGATTAGAATTAAATGAGCAATTTCATGCTGGTGGGGTATGGGCAATGGATGTTAATTATTCATTTGATCCATTTCAGAGTGCTTTGATCCTTGCAGTAGTAAGGCCTCAGCCACTATGCATTGGATATTTATGATATTCTGTTGTGTTGGGTAGTTCTGGTTGCACTACTGAATACTGATTTCTTATGGGTGGTGCTGCTTCAGCTGCATCCAGGAGAAGAGAGCCAGGCTGCAGCCCTTTGTCTTTTGGTTCAATTTCCTTGATTACCTCTCTTCACCTTTCAGAACAGTAATGCATTGATGATGCTTTGGCTGACTGACTCATGTTTGAAACCCGTCTTTATTATTTTGTTGTTAAAGAACCTGAGTAGTTGCTGTGTTGAAACCTGGCAGTCTTACATTACAGTCAGCAGCAATAGCCACAAGGCAATCCAGCAGTTCCCATGGCCTCATCCAAAATGTATGATTTGTTTAACGCTGTAGTCACGCAAGCAGGCTGGTATAGAAGGACTATGTACAGTCTTCCACCACAGCCACGATGGAGAGGAAAACAGAAGCAACTCTTCCCTTAGTGAGGCAGCAGTTCATAAACAAAGATGATTTCCTGGACCACGTTGCTTCCTTTCCACCAAAAGCAACACTGACTGGAAGGAGCTGTCACAGATTCATGGATGAAATTAGTAAACTCAGTGAAAACAGTCTGGCCACAGGACTGGAAATACTGATGCCAGGTTGATGGGAACTCGTAAATAAATAAAAAAAAAATGTTCATGGGAAATTCACGCACTGAACTGACACTTAAGGAAACACTTAAGCACAGGTTCCCTGACTTCTCGCATGATGAGACAGCCCATGGAGCTTGCTACTTAGTGGGACAACTAAATTCAGACTGATTTCCCATTTTTTGAATATCTCTTTTTACTCCTAAAGACAATATCTTACCTCCTCTCGCTCCCTTCACTTCCCTAAAATTGTTTCTCATTACTTGCTGTTGGGAAGACAGCTAGGGGGGGAAAAAAAAATTGTAACCCACAAAGTGCTGAATTAAGATCAAGGAAATACTGCTGTGAAGATTGGAGACATTGCAGACATTGATTATTTTAGTTTTCATTTTAAAATAATATCCCCCAATTTCAGGGAAGAAGTCAAGGTGGCTGAATGTAACATTAATAACATAAAACAGAACCGTCGTCTGAACTGGAACTGCATATGCTGGGTGGTGGAGTTCTGAATATGCCCAGATTCTCCAGAGCTGAAATGTCCTCACTAAGCTACTCTTTTTGAAATGCAGCTCATGGCCTGTTCATAGATCCTACAAACGTTCATCTGTCAGTCACTCCATAATGCTAAAAGCAAGGCGGCCGCCCTGTCTGGAGTTGTTCAGCAATAGCAATGGGATTTCATCAGGCCTTTATGGAATGATGGTACTTTAAGTGTTGTCTGTGGTCATAATGCACTGTGGCTACAATCTCCTCTACAGTATGTATATGTTGTCTGAAACCACTTTCTTCTAATATTGACCACAGAGGAAAAAAAGATGCAGTCTTTGGAGGGAGAGTTAATATTTTTCTTAGACTGGTGGATGGAGTTAGGAAAGAATTGAGAGAAGGCTTCAGGCAGATACACAAATGATTCTTAATCTTGACATCATCCTTGAGAGGAAGGAGAGATGAGAGCGGCAGGGAGAACGATGTAGAATTGGAGCCTACAAAGGAAATGGAGATACTGGCCTCTGATGAATGAAAAGGGACGGAGTGCTCCAAAGGCAAAAAGCCAGATTCACATGCCATTGTGCTGGATGGTGTACTAGTTATGGGACCAATAGTTTTAGTTAATTATCAGCTGGAACAGTTTTTCAGCCTAGTCCCCTGCGAATGGTAGTGCTGGCAGCAGAGGAGCAACAGCGGGATCTGGGAGCAGGAGAGTCCGACTCTCCTTTTGTGGCTGTGCCAGTTTGCGTCAGCCGAAGGAGCTCGTGAGCCTGTGACAGCACTGTACTATGCCAAGTCATTTTAGCATCTAAAAGTATATGATGGCCAGCCCTTTACCCAATTATAACAGTATAACAGTATATATATATAATATATATAACTTCAGCAAGGTAATAATTGAAATAGGCCATGAAAAGAATTGTTTAGCTTTATTTTCTAAATTTCTTTTTGACCTCTTATGTAGGGGGGGAAATCACTTTAATCTGGTATTGTTTTTTACAGGTGCGAAGGTACCTGAGAAGGGCTGAAAAAAGAAAATACCAATTTTCTCCCCATGCTTTGATAAACTAATTTAAGTGGAAACACCATTTGGAGGTTAAACACAAGACCTGGCTGACATTTTCTGACTGCCTCAGAAAACGCAAAATAGCAGTTCAGGATTTGTTGGGGTTTTTGAGCTTTGGAAGTGAGTTATGCAGAAAACCAAAGCAACACCCGTTATTCTATTTTGGAGGGACAAGAAGAATTGCTACAGTCAGGAAAAAATGATACAGGCACCTTCAAGAATATTCTACCCTGTCTGTAATTTTGGTGCATTTTGCCTGTATGTTAATTGTTACTTAATACGCTTACATATCTTAATTATTACTTATTACAGCATTTCCTACTGAATTCATTCTAAAGTATAGAAGTTATTTAGCCTATAACCACAGGTTTTAGGGATGTTTTCAGCCATCATTAGCCTATACTAATGACTGCTTTCAAGGTAAATATAAAATTCTTGTAGTTGGCTGAATAGCCTTTGGGGAGTCCATTATAGAGAGGTTTTCTGCTTAAAATAGATGTTCTGTGTTTTAATAACCAGGGCAGGCTGATATATAAGAGTCTGGTATTTTTTTTGTTGTTGGAGGCTTTTTAAACCACAATTCTGATATAACTCATTAGTCACTTGAGATTACATTAGAATAAATTAATATTCAAATATTTAAATGTAGAACAAAGAGTTTGAAAAGTTACAGAGATTGATCATCTGAGGTGCAATGTTGGTGCTTCATTAGTTGTGGCTCTCCGTGTTGCTGGGCTGAGGTACTTCTGTTTCATCTCATTAGCAATTTTCTTCTTTAATGCTGACTGGACAGTATTCAGGCTGTGTTGTGTATAATCTATTTAATAACAGCTCCGATCGACAGCCTGATTTGCATGTGTAAAACTGGAATACTCTTCATCTGCAAACTGCAGTAATCTAGAATTTTATAAAAATAACAATAAAATCTTCATGTGGCTCAATTTTTCTCCTTGCCAAAAGTAAATTTCAAGGAGATTTCAAGGTGTGTTGGTGACACCGTTCATTCCAATACAAGAAAAGAGGCTTTGCAAAAACTTTTGTGGTTAGCCTAAAATTCAGGAATAGTGGCACTAATGGAGTAAGAGAAGAACGACATCTTTGCTAACAAGGCTGAATTTTTTAGCTGCCTTTGCTGTCAGGCTCATCTCATATGCAGAGAGAGGAGGTCTCAGCTTCCTGAGAAGCTTGGCCCATCCTGAATAAATAATCTGTGGCATACCCAGCTCACCTTGTTCACAGCTCTGAGGCTGGGTAGAGAAATCCCTCCTCTCCCAGGGACATGCTCTGTTCCTGGAGCAGCCGGCAGTGGTGGGACTGGGGCAGAGGACAGGCAGGGAACTGGTGCTGATGGCTCAAGCAGATGGCTGAAAGTCCTCAATCCCATTCTAATGCAGCCATATGGTCCAGAGCTGTAGGAGAAGCCATTTTTCTAATAGGCAATATCCAGAGTTTAGCTGGGGGGGGGAACAAAAACTGACAAGCTTTCAAGCAGTTAAGCCCTTTGCCACATGCAGCACTGAGGAAGACCTGTGTAGCTATTTTGAACTATTTACATGTTGACAGGTACAAATCTTGCGCTTTTTGTGCTGCAGTTTTGTATGCCACCTAAACTAGGCAATTTTCATCCTGTGGACGGCTGTCAGAAGCAGATGAGATTTGGTGCAGACCATGAAGGGAAGTGCCGCACTCCTGGGACCTGTGTGCTGGACAGGCGTTTCGGCATTGGCACACAGGGAGCGAGAGGGTCCCAGGAGGACCACAGTGCCCTAATGCTTTCAGGACTAGTCTCACCTAAGCCAGGCACTAGCAGAAGGAGAGAGAGGAGAATTGAAACCCCTTGGCAGTGGGCTGAGAGCTGCAGAGGGCAAGGGGTGTCACCATGGCGGAGGTGATTTAGCTGTCCTGTGGTGTAGCAGGGGGTGCAGCGTGTTCACCCTGCAAATTTTGCTCTTACAGCCCTTGGACTTTCCTGTTATTCTCGGCTTAGGGCCACAGATGTAAATCTGAACCTGGCTTTCTTCCCAAAATGCTGTTTGTAGGGGCTTTCCTCTGGAAAAATCTTCTGCTTCCCCCTGCTAATCCTCCCTGGCCCAGGGCCCTCAGGCATGACACAACGCAACCTTTCTGGGGCATTGGGGCTAAATCTGCCAGGTCTACAGGTGTAAACCCAAATGCAGGACCACAAAACACAGTGGCTAGCAAACAGTGGAGGGGATGGGACAGAGAAAATTGTCTGCCACTTCCACTCGAAGCCACGAGAGCTTCTCCGGACCCAGCCTGGCAAAGCTGTTCGCGCTTGCTTGTCTCTCGCTGGCAGGCCGAGGTGGTGGAGGCAGCGGCAGCTCCTCTACCTCAGGGAGGAAAAACAGACATGCAGAGATGTAACTTTGCTTTTCTCTGCCTCTGTTTTTTCTGGGTTTGGGCCAGTTTTAGTTTGTGATTGCATGTGATGCTGCCTTCATCTTCATTTCTTACATGCTTTTAAAAAATTGAAGTTACAAAAAGTACACCTACCTGTGATTTTAAAAGGTCCTTTCTGCTAGGAATTGTCATTCCCGTTATAGTTATGCCATATTTGCCCTCTTTAAATCCTTGGCAGAGAAGCTTAAGTTTTTGCATTTGCAGCTGTCATGTTAATTCAAAGATAGCTTTAAAATGAACCCAGCGGATTCAATGCAGGCAGAAAACTGAGTGACTTTTGTTGATGCATAAGTATCAAAGGGATGTAGGTGTCAGTGAATGGGCCTGATTTTGATTGCGTGGGCCCTGCGGGGTTTGTGGTACAGTGAGATACAGCACATGCTGTGACTGACGCCTGTTTCAGCTTTTGCTTTATGTGAGGTATTGAGGATGTTCAAATCCATAAACACGACAGCACATGCCCTCAAAATGCTCATGAAACATTCCCATGGCCTTTCTAGTGTCCTGGAAAGTGTGATGTGCAGCTGGGGCAAACACGGCAGGTCAGGGAAGTTAGTAGGTCAGTGGTTTGCGTGGTACAAAGAGTTAAGACAGAGGGGAAGACTCCTTTCTCTGCTTCCAGGCATGTGGTCTCGGATCTCAGGCTGTGGGGAAATAAACCTTCCAGGGAAGTGGAGTCTCATGGGAAAAATCTTCTGCACCACAAAGCTCCCTGGTCTAAGGGGAACAGAGCTGAGGCTTTGGTGCTAGCTATTGCCGAAGAAGTACACAGTTCAATGCTGTTGCGGTGGAGACTATCACCCAGACATTAAAAAAAAAACATTTAAAAATGAGCTTTAACTTCTGTTTTTCTCTCCCTTTCCCCACTGGAGAAAGTTTCCTATTCCCAGGCCTTACTTGAGCACATGCAGAATTATCTGGGGGATTAACAAATGCAAAAAGAGCAGCAGGGTTTAGAGAAGACGCCCACGGGAGAAGAAGGACTGCTGAGATGAATGTTTCCACGAGACAGATTATGTAAAACTTCTTCCTTTCATGAGGGAAATCTAGCACTGGTTGCACAGGCGTGGTGGTGGAGATCACAGGAGTAGAGGGACTGAACTAGGTTCAAACTGTGCAGCCAAAAGAAAGCTCACTGGAGGGGAGGAGGGAGTCTTCAGATCCTTCCAGCACCATCAAGTCTTCACATATGTTCCCTATCAGCCCCCTGCATGAACAGTATGTGGTGAATACACTCTGCATGCACTTATCTTTCTTAGGTACTCAGCAGCCTAATTTGATTCAAATACTCTTTTTCCCACCCCTGCGGCAGAGAAAAGGCTTTTTATCCCTTAAACATGACAACAACAAATTTCAGAGCCATCTCCTATATGCCCTTTCTGTGCCATGGTCTTATCAAAAGCTCCTGAGTAACATTTGTTTAGGAGACATGTTAAAAAAAATTGGCGGCTTGTTACTGACTAATTGCTTAATTTGAACTGGTGAAACAAAGAAGTTCAAATTCAAAGCTGAGGGACTCTCAAAGAGCTGCAGGTGTTTCCCTCTGACTAACTGCTGTTTTGTTTCTTTAAATTTATGCTAGCTGGCAAAACTAATATCTATAGAATAAAAATCCAGTTGGTTCCTACCTTCTTTTTCTTCCCCCCACCCCAGCCCATACTGTGTTTATCACAGCTTTTCACAGGTCCTTTGCACTGCACCCGTGTTTCCTGAGCTGGGCACTGCTGCTCACCCAAGTCCTGCAGGGCAGAACATGCTGCTGTTAAAGGGAAGGAAGACCCTGGAAAAGCTGCAGCTGAGTGCTCTTTTCGCCTCTTCTTGAGAAGTGTGTCTGAAGTATATTGCTATCCCACTCTTGTCTTTAACTGAAATATGGAAAGCATTTGGGAATTTTTATGCAATGTCAATTTAAAAGCTTGGATAACCGATTCCACAACTTCTATTGGCAAATGCGAGAGGGCTTCCCAGTTCCTCAGGACTGGGACCGTATCCTGCCAGCATCTCTAGGGAGTGTGGCAGAAAAACCAAGCCTGCTGTAGGACATGGAAAAGCGGGAGGATGCGGCTCGTCGCAAGAAGGTTGCAGCAGAGGAGTGAACTGTCTGCGCTGAGCTGTTCCACCTCACCTGGAGAGGAGCATTAAGCAGACCTCCCACTGGGGTGACAGTGACACTTTTAACAGGTACTTAGAGTCAGGCGCTTGTTAGTGGGGTTATTATCTGTCATGAAGAGGTGTCAGAGCAGTTAATAGAGCTGACTGGGGGAGGTAAGGATATAGCTGCTCTGAGAAACATACCCTTCTGCCTGCAGAGAGTACCTGCTCCATCAGTATCTTACCTATTTGTAGTAACGTGTGTTCTACATTAAAGATTATACATAGGATGTTGGGCTTCGATACTAAAATAATTGCTTTCTAAGTTACAAAAAGTATTGGCATGATAGAATGGTAATTACTCCAGCCACAAGAAAACATGGAAATATTTAATTTGTCTCGCGTTGATGCTGTGAATGTAAAATTTTCTTCTTTCTTGAGCCCGGTCTTATCTAATGATAGTCTAAATCCACAGGACACCCCAGAGAGGCTGCTGCTCAGCAGGTGTCAAAGTCAGTCACAGGGGAACTTAGCTGCCTCGCTGTGTGAACACAACGCTGAAAAGTTTCTGGAATTGCTGGAGGAGCATCACGGCATGCAGATAGTCAATCGCCAAGGGTTGCTGGTAGTGCCTGGAAACCAGCATGCACAGGGATGGCACTGGGGTTCGGCAGCACAGGGAAGGCTTGAGCCAAGTGAAGAAGGTGTGTGCTTGCGTAGTGGCAGAGACATCGGTGTGCCACAGAAGGCTGATGGAATAGCTTAAAGGCGGAGGACTGAAAAGCACTCGTTTTGCACAGGGGCTTGTCCAAAAGATCATCTAAATTGCTTTGTCAAATCTGGGATGGAAGGCTTTTTGCAAAACTTTTTTTTTTTTCCTGGGCAAGTCAGTCTTTTATTTTTTAAATAAAGAAAAAAATGATAGTGGAAGAAACTCACCTAACTTTTCTTTCTTTCCCTTTTTCTCCTAAATGTGAGAATGCTGAGTTCCTGGCCATTCCTAGGGTTTCTAGGTCTCATCTCATCTAAGACAATTTGAGCACAGATGGTGAGGCTAGTTTTATCAAAATTCTCCCTGAGGTTTCAGTGTACTTTTTATTGTAGCTTATTTCATTGTCAATATAATTTTTAAAATCATACTGAAGCAAAATATTTGCTTTAACACTTGGTGAAAACATCTGTTGAGGTTGTGAGAACTTTGTCCAAATAAGTCCTGATGGATCATGTCTGCACACTGTAAGTGCTTTGGATCAAACAAAAATTGTTTAAACTGTGGATGTTTTTTATTGTAAGGTAAGTTTTTATTTTTAATCACAGGCCTGACCTGGAATTTGTGATCTCTGAACCTTGGGGCTGTTTCCATCTGAATCTCTAGACTGAGAAGTGCCTCTGTAACCATTGCTCTACTGCAGGACATAGATCAACCTTTCAACCTTGGGTTTACAGGGCATTAATTTATAGTGGCATTGGCATTGTCAGAGACGTGGCCACTTGGGGGCTGGACTCTGCTTTCAGGTCCTCTGTCCATGGGAAAGAGCGTGCTCTGTTCCTCCACTGTAAGCAGGTTAACATGCTCGTTTTAACAACTGATTTATGGTTTAATTATTAATAATTTTCACTTCCTATTGTTACTTTTCCAGCTAAGAGGTGTTATTACAGGCATTGTGCAGAAAGCATTCAGGTGGGAATCTGCACAAGGTCACTAAGTGTGTTTGCGTGTGCTTTCAAAGGAATTAAAGCTAAATTGAGCCCCATATGTGAAAAACAAGCAGAAAATGTGTATTCTGCAGTGTGTTTTTTTCAAGAACAGAATCTTTTTAACAGCAAACATCAAAAGGGACAGATGTGGTCACTTTGTGAGCATGCAGAGGAAGTGATACTGTTATTTTCTCATCGTGCAAAGAAAAAAAACAAGTGCTGCCCATCAAGGCCCTCTGGTACGGGCTCAGTGTTTGCTGGTATCCCCAGCTGTCCTTGTCTTCTGCTGGAAGCTCGGCTCGCATGTTCCCGGTGTGGGGCCAGAGCCAGCCCCGGGCTGGGAGAAAGCAAGCAGCAATCTGGGGTGCCAGGGGCAGTTCTGCACTTGCCCCTTGCTGCAGGAAGGGTTGGTCTGGGAGAAAAAAGCTGGCTTTTTTACCCATGCTTCAGAGGTGCTCAAGGTCCGGAGTGTTTTGGTACACAGGCTAGCCTGTGCCTTCCTACAAGGTGTGCATTGTCAAATACAGGTGGCTTTCCTCTTCACCTCGTTTTGCTACAGAAGCAGCGCAATTTTTTGGCTATTTTCTTTAATATTTTACTGAGCAGAGATGCCCCATAGTGAGCATGGTGACATCTACTGCTCTTCCTTTCTTCTCGTCCTTGATTATCTCCTTGTGGTGTCTAATTGTGAAGAGAAAACTCCAGGAGATCAAGCCATACAGTAATTAAACCCATGTTAAAGCTTAAACGAAAGTGTTTTACCCTATTTGAATGTACTATTCTAAATTTTGAGGGGCAAACTCCTTATTTGGGAAGAAAACTTACTGCATTTTGCTGAAGCAAATGATAAATCTTCTGGACTTTTGGGCCGTGTAAGAATAGCAGGGACTTGGATCCTGAATCACATAAAGCAAGTAAACATAGGAAAGCATTTTCATCACATTTTTGATGGTTCTAATATCTACTAGACCTATTTTGTTAAACTGTATTTAAAATATATATTTATCATAACTCGCTTATCAAGATGCACGTCACATGCATCGACATGCTGATCAGCCTGAAACAGAGTAGTTTCTCAGTGATAATCTGTTGTGCCACAAGAAGGGCAGGTTAGAAGTCAAGACTCCAGGGATTAAATTGTGGTCCCTTTGAAATTGATAGGCATCTTGCCAATCACTTTGGATTCTGCTCTGTTTTACTGTTTCACATGGATTCTGTTCTTGATTCTTATCAGCATCTTGCTGTGGGACTTCAGCAAGTTATTTAACTCTTCTAGTCTTCTACCTTCTCCAGCAGTATTTCACAACCCTTTGTATTATGTATAACACAGTAAGAAAAACATGTAAGTACATTAGATTTATATGTAATATTAAAACCATTAAGATGACCAAACATTCCTGTGTGATCACTCTCCTGACATGCTGATTTCCTGTTCAGGATTGTGGGTAGGAAAAGCCAAAGGCATTTCCTACAATGAGAAATGCAATTTGCATAGGAGAATATTTTCCATTCTGTGGGTAATTTTCTGAAGTCTTCTTTCCATAGGTTCTGTGGGCAAACCCCCTTTCGCGGTCAGCAGCAGGGCTGTGTAAGTAGAGCCGTAATTTGGCACTTGGT
The DNA here is from genome assembly GCA_035590195.1 of Aviceda cuculoides. Classification (NCBI taxonomy): domain Eukaryota; kingdom Metazoa; phylum Chordata; class Aves; order Accipitriformes; family Accipitridae; genus Aviceda; species Aviceda cuculoides. The sequence continues at coordinate 10,171,407 of JAVJGG010000073.1, forward strand.
GCACATAGCAGGATGCTGATGGGGAAGGTGTGCAGGCCAAGCTCTATAGCAGCACGTTTTCTCCAGGCGTTGTAGGACACAGCAAGTAACACTGGTGCAGAGAACAGCAGTGTATTGGGTTTGTATGGCAAGGTTTTGGTAGCAGGGGGGGCTACAGGGGTGGCTTCTGTGAGAAGCTGCTGGAAATTTCCCCCATGTCTGACAGAGCCAATGCCAGCCGGCTCCAAGAAGGACCCGCTGCTGGCCAAGGCTGAGTCCATCAGCGACGGTGGTAACGCCTCCGGGATACCAGATTTAAGAAGGGGGAAAATGTTGCTGCACAACAGAAACTGCAGCTGGAGAGGAGTGAGAATGTGAGA
>JAVJGG010000073.1:10172026-10185846 GCA_035590195.1 Aviceda cuculoides
GCAGGCTCCTGGCAGGACCTGTGGATCTGTGGAGAGAGGAACCCACGCTGGAGCAGGTTTTCTGGCAGGACTTGTGATCCTATGGGGGACCTGCACTGGAGGAGTCTGTGCCTGAAGAACTGCAGCCTGTGGGAAGGACCCATGCTGGAGAAGTTCATGGAGGACCGTCTCCCATGGGAGGGACCCCATGGTGGAGCAGGGGAAGAGTGTGAGGAGTCCTGTCCCTGGAGAGGAAGGAGCAACAGAGACGATGTGTGATGAACTGACCGAAACTCCCATTACCTGTCCCCCTGCGCTGCTGGGGGGAGGAGGTAGAGAAAATCGGGAGTGGAGTTGAGTTGGGAGGGAGGGAGGGGTGGGGGAAAGGTGTTTTAAGATTTGGGTTTTTTTCTCTTTATCCTACTCTGAATGGATTGGTAATAAACTAAATTCATTTTCCCCAAGCTGAGTCTGTTTTGCCAGTGATGGTAATTGGTGAATGACCGCTCCCTGTCCTTATCTTGACTCATGAGCTTTTAGTTGTATTTTCTCTCCCCCTGTCCAGCTGAGGAGGGGAGTGATAGGGCAGCTTTGGTGAACATCTGGCATCCAGCCAGGGTCAACCCGCTACAAGCAGACATGTTATTCCATAGGAACTGCAAATCGTACTTATTTTTCCAGTTGCACTTCCTACATCTGAGACAATGCATCTGCTGCCTGCTGTGGAAAGGAGCATCCCCTTTCTCCTTCACACCATCTTTGTGGCTGCATGCCACACTGCTTCCCTAGCCAGGCACCTAATGATTGTGCCCTTGTTTGGTAAGTTGATTGGCATGATGGAAAATGGAGCCACCAAAACTGACATGAGGGTGGTGGACAGCAGGACCATCCCAGCGGAGCATGATGTTAACTGTGACATGAAGTCATGCTCCCAGCATTATGGTAAAATTCAGTGTCTATTTTTTAAGGTACTTGTGGGCCTGAAATCAAAGGAAGCTGAGCCCTTGAATACCTTTGGCTACATCTACACTGCTAGAGGCATCTGCCCCCAGAAGCAATTCCTCATTCCCAGGTGAAGCCGTGTAAAGCAGCTCATTTCCAGAGAACAGCACCAGGGGACATCTCTGGGCCTCGCATGGTCATCCTGATGAGCAAGTAAAATGGGCCATGTCCTGGTGATCCCAAGGGGCTGCTGCACAGCTGATGGATGAGCTATTTGTCTCCAGAACAAGGTAACCGTGACCATCTTCTCTCTTAAGAATAGTCACTACATCACGGTGTCCCCTGAAGTGAGCCTGGGCATTGCCTGGGAGACGTAACCAGTCCAGGGAGCCTGTTGAAAATCCAGCTGTATGGGCAGTGCTCAAGTTCATGTCCTGGCCCTGTTTAGCTCCCTAGTATCTGTTTCCTTCGTGACCCAAGATGTCATTATTTTGTGGTATCTTTGCAGTTGAGAGACCCTGAATGAGTGCTGCATCGCAGCCTGCCAGATGCTGTTTTGGTAGCATGTCATTACGCTGTACGGCTTGTGTATCCTACAAAGTTGCAAGTGGGCATCTGTGGGGTGTTTTCAGGTTGCAAAGCCAGCTAGGGTATTGTTGGAAGATTGATATATGAGGCAAGAGACAAATTTGAAATGGTTTCTTTCATGCTTACAGGTTGTGGGATGATTATTGTCAGCTGGACCGAGCCAGTTTTTGATACATTTATGAGGTGTGGATGATCAGAGGATTGAGTGAACATGCTAGGAAATTACATTATTTGCAGCGCAGGTGCCCCTAGCTTCATGTTGGTGGGTCTTTCTGTGCCCTGGGATCCTGGAATGGATGGAAAGTGCTGTGTAAGTGCAACGCAAAAAGGGGTGAGGGCAGCAGGATTCCTGGGGAAGTGGGGAGAGGGAGCTTGCTGCTGTAAGGTCCCAAGGCTGCCGGTGTCCGTCTGCTTGCACATCTGACCCATTTGGCTCTCTTTGTTTAAACTGAGTGAGAGCAGCCGCCGTGCCCCCCTCTCTGCCAGCCCCTGCAGGTGTTGCTTCATAACCCAAACCAGAGGAAGAAGTGCACATTTACAGAAAGTCCTTTTCCCTCCCTTTCCTTTCTCTTTTAAGGCTCTTGGCCAAGCTGTGTGATTCTTATCTGGTCTCTGCAGAGCCTTTAAGTGAGGTCATTCAGGAAGTTTAATTAATCCTGTACAATTGTCACTACATCCTCGGCTGCTCATTGTACTAGGGCCCAGCCCACTACCACAATGCATCTTACGACAGCTGAACATCTGTTTAAAAACTGATTGCCAAGAAGTACTTGCTAAGCCTGGTTTTCCCTCTGGCTGTATGTACGCAGTTCAACACAATATTGTATAACAGTGTTAAGAGAAAAAACAGAATTTCCCCCTGCTCTAGGGATCAACTGGTAAAGCAAACTAAAATTATCTGGGAAATGCTGGTTCTGAAATATCAGTGGCAAAGAAATGGGCTGCCTTATGTGTGTCCTGCTCAGCTTCATTTCCCAGGCTGATGCCATCTGGGGCACTGGGCTGAAAACTGATATCACAGGACATGGGACTTATTGGGATGCTGTGCTGGATTCACCAGGGGCTTCAGTCCCCAACCACTGCTGCTCCCCTGCCTCGGCTGTGGGATCTTGCATGTCCCCAAGGCTGTTCCACTCCTTACCCTCTCAGGCTGCAGCGAAGGACAATGCATTTCTGCCGCTCCTGAGAGCGGGGGAATGCTACACACACGTGTACGCACACACACACATGTACATACACACAGATACAGTCTTAGTTCTTGCCGGCCTCCCAGGACAGCCTTTAAAAAATGGTACTCTGGAAGAGGAAGAAAAGAAGAAAGAGAATGATAATGAAGGGGGGGAATTGCAAGTCCTTTGCAGGGGAGAAAAAGAACGATAGCTGCTGGGAGAGGAAGGGAGCAGGGGCTGCGAGTACCAGCAGAAATATGGGGCAAGCAACACCCAAGGCCATGGAGGCAGAGTAAAGATGATGGGGCATGTGGAAGGCACGATGTCAGGATGTGCCTTTATCTGACAGAGTAGTAAAGTATCCTTGGAGCCTTTTAATCTGTCTTCTTTTATTTGCTCCTATCCCTCTCTGAGTTTCCTCCAAACACCTTAGTGGTGCAAGACCATGTAGAAGCCTAGGATAAAATCCTACAAGGATTTGCTTTTTGTAATGGTATGCAGGTATTGGGGCCCCAAATGGTGCAGCTCATCCTTCAGGGAGAAACAAAATTCAACGCTGCTCCTGCAGGCAGGAGACCTAATGTGCTGTGCCCCAGAGCCCGCTCACCTGGGATAGCAGCTCCTGTTTGAGAAAGGGGGTGGTGTGGCCCCTCAACCCCCGCACACGCCTGTGCCACACCAGCTCTGCTGTCCCCTTGCTGGCACAGCGGGCTGCCGCCGCTTGCCTAGGAGCAATTTGACATGAAAATTGTCTAATTTGGCATCTGTGATGAATAATGGATGGGGAGAGCTAGCGCGGTAAAAGAAAGACTTTTTGTGTCTCCCGAGGTAATAATCCATGCTTCCAATTTCCTGAAAGGTCCCGCCTTTTGGTTCAGTAATGAAATCTATTTTTCATAGTTTGGCCTTTCTGAGTTATCTGATTGGTTTCGCTCTTCACATTTGTTAAAAAATAAATAAATAATTTTTTTCTTGCTTTATTTGAGGTTTTGCAGAGTGATTGCGCAGTTGGATGGACAGAGAGGTGTATTTACATGCATACAGAGCCTTCAAGTTTATTAATCCCGGGACACTCGGACTTAACTTCGTACAGGGCAAATCTTTTTTCTGGAATCAGCAATACTGGCTTGTCTTAAATAAGTTCCTCTGTCTCCAATATGAGATTGTCTTTTCTTAGGTTATTAAAGAATCAAATTTAAAATTAGCAACAGATACCAATTAATTTAATTCTCTTAATTTATACATGTTTTGCAAATATAGGCAAGCTATAAGCAGTAGACACTTGACATAACCTGCAGTATATAAAGGTATCTTCTATACTTATGATAAGATAAAATATATATATATATATTTTTATATATATATATAAATATTTGTGTCCTCTCCAAAAAACTGAGCTCTGTACTGACTTCATGCACAGAAAGATGCCTGCTGTGCGTTGTCTGAACAGAAATGTCAGGGGACTGAGCTTTCCAAATGTTGTCTCTTTGCAGATGTTAAATGGATGGCTTAGGTGGCGTCCTTAAATGAATTGCCAGTCTCACTACAACGTAGAGGCCAGGGACCACTACCAGTGACATGATGTTTGCTGGCAGGAGGTGTCTGTTCCCACCCTTACAGCACCTCTCTGGATGACAAAACCAAACCCAAAGCCTGCCATCCCTCTAGGGAGGCCTCACTTGTTTTGGATTTTAGGCATTCTGCTTTATAGGTATACCGGACAGCTTTACGCTCAGCTTTTTGTCTAAGAAACATATGAAGGCCAACTTGAGGGAGGTATAAATACTAAGGACAACTAGAGGTGATACTGAACATTATTTTTCAAGGAGGATTTATATTTATTTATAGCTTTCTAGCCAGTGTTTTCCTGCCTCGACACAATCCTCTCAAGTACACTTACGGGACTGCATGGGTTGCATTTTAGAGTGTTTATCTGTCTTATCTTTTGACATTGGCACAGATGTGTCTAACTCTGATTTTTGTGCAGAACCATTAGGAGCCAGCGTAGTCTGGGTATGTGTCTTTCATAGTGTAATAACTCCCCTGTTGTCCATACTGCTATTCTGTAGTACTTCTGGCATTTTCATGTTTTGTATGTCTCGTAGCTGCTTGAGCTTGCTTCCCTCTCAGAGTATCTTGTACTGTTTTATGGCTTGTGTGGAAATTGTAGGCAAGGGAGAGCTGCTTTCTGTAGGTGTAATATATCTCTCATTTGTATAAGAAAAGTTTGTTTTCTTTGCTTTGGGGTAGAATTTAAAGTCAGGAGGAGACAACAGATGGTAAAAGCAGCTTTTTCAATGTTTAAAGGCCAAATTCTGTCCTGATCTTGTACCCTGTCTTCAGATCTCACGGTTGAAGCCAAAGGGGATTGTACTGGCACGGTCAAATACAGAATATGCCCCACTGCCCCTGAAATAAATAACAGCTGGCACTGATAAACACAATAGCATATTTCTTCAAAGGGCTTACCAAACATTAACTAATTAATCCGATAGTGCTTTTATTTAACGAGGTCTGAGTACCAGCATGCTCACAGAAGAAGTCTGTTCTCTAAGCACTGCTCTCTGAAGAATACCGCCTTTTGTTTTAAGTGGCACGCGCAATAGTATTTTATTGATTACTGTTTTTCCCCTACAGTGCCGCAGGGTTTTCATGTAGCAACATGCTGGAGAACCAGCTTTACCTTGCATTGTGTTAGGTGCCACGACGTGGTTTGCTAGTACTTGACATCTCCATTTAAATCGTGTTTAAAACTCCATGAATTCTCACAGAAATGGAGAAAAGAAAGAAGTAACTAAGAAAACTACCAGTCTTAGGAAAAGTTATCCTGTCTCTTGTCTCAGGATGGCTCAGTTTGCTGCAATGTGTTGGGTATTTTAGCACAGTAGCTTGGACGCTTGAAATACAGTTAGATTTAGCTGAGCTTTGGCTCCAGGCTGAAACTTTCGTCCTTCCCGGGCGCTGCCTAGGCCTGCGAGGTTTGTTCTCTCCCCGGCACGCAGCCCTTGCCTGACCAAGAACAACCCCCCGAGGCTGCCTACAGCCCTTTGGGGCTCAGCAACCTTATTGCCCCGCCGGCATCTGAATAAGCCTTGTCCCCGGCGAGAGCGGTGCAGCTGCCTGGGCTGGGAAATGGCTGTGGCCCATGGTGGGGTGCCAGCCAGCATCTGTCCGACCTCGGGGCCGGCGTCGCATCCTGCTCCAGGCAGTGGTTCCGCAGCCGGCCGAGGGGCGGACGGGCCGCACGCAGCAGGAAAGGCGGCTCGGTAAGCATCCGTTTTTACAGATCGGTCAGAGTCACGTTTTTATCTGTGCGCGCAGAGCTGCGGTTATCGGCCGTCGCCTCCAAATAACTCGGGAACAAGACGGATTGGAGGCTTTCACCAGACAAGTTAAATTACGTGTCAGATCGGTTGGGATTCTGCTCATTTAACAGCCAAGGTTTGGTTTATGGGGTTGCAGTGCCACTGACACACCTTGTGATTTATAGTTACAAAAGACCACTGAACTGCTAAGCTTTTTAAAAGCTTTATAAATGTGTAATATGGGGAAGATTGATTAAAAATATGGTTTTGGATGCAAGTGGCATCACATACTCTGATTGTATATTAGCCAATCATAGGTTATCCTTATTTCTTCTAGCCTCTAATATCATGAATTCTCTAGCAGGCTTCTTTCTGATATGTTGAATGTATTGTCAGGTCTTGTTTTGGCTTGAGCAGTTATATTTTCATATGATAGTTTTAGTGTTTGACCCAAGTGCCCTAGCAGCACTGTTTACAGGATGCAACAGGTCCTACTTTCTCTCCCTGCTCCCTACTCCTTTTTGCTTGCTTTACCTGAATTTGTACTGATTAAAGGTGGCTGGTTAACAGTCACATATACCAGAAATTTCTGTTTACCTATATCATACTTACTGCCCCTGAACTGCACCACTGTCAGGTTCCCCAAACTGCCCTTTATATGTTCTCAAGGCCATAACTCAAAGCACAGACAAGGAGAGAAAGGGATTTCTGTCCATTTCCCTCTTCTCTGAATTGTCCAGTTTGGGGGGTGTGTGATAGGAGTGGACCCATGGATCGAAGGTGTCAGTGCTGGGGCCCCTGCACCTGTACTGTATGAAATTTGCCCCTTTACTCCAAAGCAGGGTTAGTCTGGTTCTTCAGATGAATGCCCCCAGTCATTCGTTTGGGTTTTTGCATTCCCAGCAAGGCTTGAAGTACATTTTCCTCTCTGTGCACCTGGATCACAGCACCTGGTTAAGCTTCCTCTGAAAGCAAATTATTCCATGCCCACCAAAGCCCCCTGCCCTCACCAACCACCACTGAAATGTGCCCCGCAAGGATGAACGTGGGGCTGTGTAGCTGCCTTGTGCTACAACCACAGCCCAAAACGCAGACATGCAGATCCAGCCAAGCGAGCCTAAACAATATTGGGTTTATGCTAAATACAAGCAACAGATTTTGTCAGGCTGAGGATAAACCTGGCCTGAAATCACCAGCCTATTTCTGCTGGACTAACCTCCATATTTCCCAGCTAGCCAGGCTGCCATTTCCCTTCTCGTAAAGGCTTCTTTCTTAAGCGTGAAGCGCATGTGTTAGGAATATGGGATTTCCAAGTGAATATTTGAAGAGAAACCAAGGGAACTAGAGGAAACACTGAGCTGGCTTCTTGCATGTACTGGAAAGCTGTGTCTCCTGCTTCTTCAAGCCATGGGGACAGCCCCTGACTGCAGGGCAGTGTTTCCTTTGTGAACACGCCTTTCCCCTTTCCTCTTTTGCAGGATGGTGTTTTGGGTGCAAAAATTGCCTAAGCTGCTTAGCAGAAGTGCAGCAGCTCCTCTGCCACTGGGGACTGCGGGTGCTTCATCATCTCTGTGTTGGTGGCCTTGAAAAGTCTTGAGACAGCCCCAGTCTTGCACTCCGTGACAGAGACCTGACCTGCCTTGGGAAGGAAATAATCACAAGGTCTGCTCTGCCCTTCTCCGGTTTGGAGCCAAAGATGTCACTTCACCACAAAAGCGGAGAGGAAGAGGAAGGGGGAATGACCTCACCCAGCCGCAGGAGAGCACAAAGGGGACGAAACTGCTGGGGACAAGCTCAGCTGCTCTGGGAACTTTCCTTCCCCGGCCCTTCTGAAGACGTCATCGCTATCTCCAACCAACCAAGCAATCTTCTGTCTGATGCCTCCTGTCCATGTCCACTCACCCGCCCAGTCTGGCCCAGTCCCCGCTCTCCCTGTGCAGCCTTCCCTCGGCAGAGGGACACCCGGACCTGTGCTATGTACCTCCCTGGCTCCCTCCCAGCTGCTCCTCTTCCATGTCCTGGCACCGGCCGCCTTGGCTGCCTTCCCCGGCACGTGCCAGCCTTTGCTGCACCTGCTGATGTTCTGCCCAGGCACAGCTGAGGGTCTCTCCTTGGGTAGCACTCTTGGATATGACTGAGTCTTGGGCTAGTCGTGAGTCCGTCCACCTGTTTTTCATTGGAAGGTGGAAGATATCTTGGGGAAGGGCTGGTATAACTCAATCTGTATCACACATACATTACTGGAGGTAAGACAACTCCCAAAGAATCCAGATGTTCTGTGCCTTTTTTTAAATTGACTACTACGTAATGAATGAAAACTAGGCTTATTCAGTTTTTATGAACTTCCAATCTCCTTTGATGTAGGAAAAAAAAAAGTAAAAGCTTGGTATTGGCAAAATTAATATCAGAATAATGCATTCTACATCCAAAGGAATTAGAAACAACTAATAGGTGAGCTACACACATGCTTTAGTTGTGAAGGAGACCATCCCTTTGGATATTTGCTGCCTATTTTATGCCTGTGGATTTCCTTGTTTCCTTGATTCCGTTAACCTCCCAAGGTGTGTGAAAGCTGGCAGCTATCAGGTGTCTAAATACCAGGAGATGAGATCAGTTTGAACTGGGGAAAATAGGAGTGGGAAGTGAAATTACTTCCCTCCCCTCGATAGTGAAAAGGTTTGGGTCTTATTTTACTGGAACTAATTAGCTTGGCTAATTAGAGACTGGTTTTGGTTTGTCCTGCTTGTGCATTAGTCTTCTGATGGGAATAAGAGCAGAGAGCCCAGGGAGCAGAAAGACTTATCAAATTCTTTTATAATATCTCAATTGGCTTGTCTTTAACACACGGTGTGCAAAAAGGTATGACAGCAAAAGCATGATGAAGTATGATCAGTGATCTAAGACTCAGCAGTCATTTGCAAATTGCAGTTACTAAATCTTTGGTAGTAGAGGGTTTGGCTTTGGTAAATACTAAGATAAATTCAGGTACAGTTTCCAAGGTATTTTCATACTGTGAGGTCAGCTACCATAACTTGCAATGTTACAGCTGGGTTTTTTCTCTTCCTCTATCCCTTCCCTACCACAGAGGAAAATTCTTTTTGAAGTCTTAGGACATAGCGCTTCAAAGCAAAATTATAACTTTAAACATAAAGTTACTGCAACTTGAATATCCCTGTGTCTTCCGAAGGTGAAGAATTCTAATGCTATCATCACTAAGAAGATGATAAAAAATAATAATGAGGTGTCAGTCTCACTAGCTTTTTTAGAGGACTGATGAGATAGATTGCAGAGTGAAGCAGTTAAAAGTTGGAATAAAAATACATTTATTACCTCTTTGAAATCAATGCACGTTCCAGAAATGTTCAGCAATAGGCAGCATGCTTTGAACAGAGCACTCTGCTGATAGATTTCCAAACCTACTGAACCGGAATTTAAATGTAAATATGCATGTGTCAAGCTCCGATAGGTGCCTCTAATAGCTGGAAAGGAATTGGTAAAGTTCATCCTCAAACATCACAAAAACCCCCTAATCTGTATTTTCCAAAACACTGATCCAGACCCTCTGTTTAGTTTGGTCCAGCACCAGGTGAGGCTTCGTCCTCTCCTAAGAGGCAGTGGAGGAAGTTAAAACAAGTATTGTAATTCATTCATTCATCAGCAAAGTGCCTACAAAAGTATTTGGAGCATAAGAATCCTTTTCTAAGCTAAACCTATTGCTATCAATAACTGCTTTGAGGCTGCCATTTCACTCTTGATTTCCATTCCAGTTCCTCCATTTAGATTGTGTCAAAAGATAAAATTCTATATGGCCTTTCTCCTGGCCACTTCTATCTCTCCTTCAACTCACCTAACCTTCACATAAGAATAGATATACTAGACACCAGAAAACTTGTATTTTGCTTCCGATTTCATTTAATGCTATGCTTAATGATGTTGAAAATTCACAGAACCTCTAGAGATCTCTTGGGTTTCCAGGCTTTACGTTTACAGTTTGCATGAAGGTAAAATCATGTCGGAAATACTCAGGAAAATGAGGTATTTTCTCTGCCATAGAAAATACCTTCCTCTGATAGCTGCAGAATCCTTGATTAGTCTTTGTCTCTCACATCCTTTTTTTAGGGATGTTATCTGTGCCTGGGTGGTGTATTTGCAGCAGGCTCCAGCCAGTGATTTATTTCCTACTGCCTGTCAAAGAGGAAGGATTATATCAAGATGCTGATTGCTGAACTGTCCTGATTGCTTCATTACCAGCATTTTGGAGAGAGCTGGGAGAGGAAGCCTGGGTACTGGTAGCCTGAGGATTGACACTCTCTAAACATGCTGAAAAAGATAGCGGGGAGAGAGAGGGATTTTCCTGCAGTGCGATAGGAATTGGGCACTTCCCCTGGCAACAAACTGCTGTTGAAGGGGTTTGCATCATCTGAAGGGTCTGTGTCCTTGAGACCAGGAGGCCAGAACTTGCTCCCAGCTCTGTCCTCAGACCAAGCTGTGCGATGCTAGTGAAAGGCTTGCAGGACATGCAAAGCAGAAGGCCCCCTCACGAGTTCTGCTCTTTCTGGCCAACTGCATCCATACCTACTTTTTGCCAGCCGGGTGACTGTGGGCATGGTATTCTAACTCAGGGGATCACTGTTCAGGTTGCAATCGCCTCCACAGTGCTTCACCTTGGAGGTGTTTAGAGCTACTGAGCCTTTGGGGGCTGCAAAATATCTCTAGAGGTCTAAGTGTCCCGGTTACCCAGAAAAAGGCTGTCGTCCAATGTAAAAGGCATGGCTGGAGCCCCGCTGCAATACCGCAGGTGTGGAGAGGGAACGGTTTTGTGGGGCCGGAGGACTGTGCCAACACAAGTTGTGCCCACTGAAGTATGAGGAGAGCTTCCCTGTTTATCGCCATTGGATGAGTGCATGGGGTTTTTCACCTGCCATCTGCTGAACGTGGGAATTTTCATTCCGTCAGCTCTGTGCTCACATGCTGGTGGCTTAAAATCTGCTTCCCCATGTAGGGCTGAGTTTCTCCTCAGCATGCACACCTAGAAGTAAAAAAGCAGCCATATACTATTTTTATTCTATACTTCTATGCAAATTAATGACATGATTTAGCAAACGCTCTCCAGGGCTAAATTCTCCAGCTAAACCCAGCCAATTTGGGGTACCAGGGAATGTGCGGGCAGGACTAAGATTGGGTTCAGAAGGTAAGGTCTCCTTCTCAGGCCTGGGAAGGTGGGAGAAGAGCTGTCTAACAAGTGTAATGATGGTAGAACTGTTCCCACAATGTGGGCAGCCGTGGAAGGAAGAGGAGCCTGCTGGGCTTTTGACATCTATTTTTGGAACTGGCTGTAATTTTAGTTGCCTTCAGCACAGCTCAGGCTCCTGTCTTGAACGATCTGTTCCTTCACAACAGGAGGAAAGGATTGCTTTGCCCACTATAGCATATCTAGTGCAAAATTTTTTGGAGGTAGTGTTTTGATTAGAGACAACCACAATGGATGAATTATTTCTCCCTTTTCTTTGATGTGTAGATATTTAAACGTACATCTCATCCAACTAGAACTGACCTGGGGTCATTCAGATGAGGGTTACTAATTTAGTGCTGTCTCTTTTAAGTCTAGCAATACCTGTAGCGACACAGCCATGGCTCAGTATCAGCATTCCCTCTCTAAACACGCCTGTTTTCAGGCATTTATGTAACTGCTGCTGGAATTTCCTCCTGACTGGTTGACACTTGTCAGATCTATTGAAACCATTTCAGCAAATCGGGAGAAAAAAAATATTCTTTTGCATAGAATGGAAAAATCTTTTTTTAAGGTTTTGGGTTTGGTTTTGTTTTTTTTAAGAGAAAACTGAAAATGGTTATAGCTGAAGAGGTTGCCCAGAGAAGCTAGTGACCCAACTGGGCAAAGCCATAAGAAACCTCTGCAGGAGGCTGTCTAGGTGCCTCCCAAGGTCCCTTTCAGCCTCAGTGGTTCTGTGATTGTATGAACTCTGAATGTTGGCAGTGTGATGGGTATGTGCTCTCGAGAAATTGTTTTAGACATACAGCACTGGAGATAACAATGCCTGCTCAAGATTGGCAGTATGTCAAATGCTTGAGGGGAGACAGGATATTTGTTTGCAACCTCTACACCATGTTGGAAGGAGCTAGTTTTTGATGGTAGTGCTGCACATCTGTCAAATCCTACCATGTTGTTTACTGTATGTAGTTCATGTGTACATTGCAGTACACATCTACAATATATATTCATAAAGTATGCATCATGCTCTTAATAGAGTAACGTTCCTGTAGGCATTATCTGAACTCATACCGATGTGACAAGCTGCTCGTGATGCTGTGGATCTTCCTCTCCCCATCCCTCCAGCAGAGCCTGCAGGGTGCCACAGAAATGGCCAGGAAATTTTCTCAGTGGGCAAAGTTCTACTTTTTCAGAGGCATTGTGCTCAAGTTTGCCAGGATTCAGTTTGTCAAAAGCTGTAGTAAACACTAAATATCATGGTGGCTATTTACCAGGTAGTATGCAGAGGGAGATAGTAAAAGCCACGCACACCAGGTGAGAAGGCTGTTGTGCCAGCCAGTACACAGCAGCATATATACCAAGGGTTGATGCTATGTTAGTGGTTTAGCTCAGTGGACCTTCAGATTTGAGCTACCTCATCTCCTTCTCAAACACCTTCCTCCTGGAGTGATGTGTGACTGTCCACTAGGAATGAGTTGCGTGGAGGAAAAGCCTGTGTTTCTCTATGCCCATGTTCCCATTGCAAGGTATCCTACTGGCTTCTTGGCTCCAGCTTCTTTGGAAAGGTGTCATCTTTCTAGTGGTGGCTGCTACTTGCTAGTGATTGCTGCTGGAACAGTTGCTCTCCAAGCACCCCTGCAACCACCATTTCATTTTCATGCATGTTCCTGCCGTGTCTGCCTATAATGAATGCTGAGCAGCCAGTTAGAGCATCAGCAAAAGTCTGTGAATGTCAGTGCTGCAATATCCAGTTGCCTGCATGAAATGAAACAATTTTGAATATGTGAACCTTCTTCTGTGGTTTACTTGACACATCATCAGTATTGGCTTGGTTCTGCTGTTGTCGCCTTCTAATGTGATTCTGTGCTGTGTGAAATTATGAAGTCAGGTCCACAGAGTATAACCTCAGCAACAGATATTTGCAAGACCGGGTCCCAACTAAACCATAAAAATTCTCTTCCATTTCTTTGCTTCCTCTTTCACATGCCTTTCCAACCACAACTTCTTCTCATTTGTACCTTCACTAAGACAGGCAATGTGCTGTTCTAATATTTCTTTATTCTATTCTAGTTCTTATGCCACCCACATCAGTATGATGTCTAACTATCACATACAGATTTGAGGGGAGAAGACTGAAAAAAATGAGAAAAACAGCCCTGCTAATTAACATTCCTCTAGCGATGGAAGGGAGAGAAGGGAGAGAAATTGTTCTATTGCTGTTTAATTTTTTAAAAGCACTCAGTGTAAAGGTTTTGGGAGGAACTTTCTAAATACTTTGCTTAATAAAGCAGCAATTATTTTAAAATGAGAATAGACAATGATTGCAGAGACAATGGAATGTGATTTCTGGAAAAAAAAGTAAAACCACTGTGCAAACTCAACTCTGCTAATGTCAAAGAGAGAATTGGCATCGATGCAGGATTGATAAACTACACCCAAGGAAAGTAAAATGCTAGGTAATGGCCATCTGCCAGTCACTGGAGATTAAAAGATACTGTTTTGTTGTCTTTTGAAGTTGGAACAGAATGAAAGATGTTTTACTGAGCAAGATTATAGGAAAGGACATTCCAGATAGCAAGCCCTTAATCTGGTAGATACGGAAATCAA
>JAVJGG010000073.1:10185862-10205693 GCA_035590195.1 Aviceda cuculoides
GCTATCCATCTATCTGCCTGTATGTATGGTAGTCATTCCTCAGCTGTGCAGTCAGAATTTGGGGTGAATTAGCATGAGAAGATGAGAATGGAGAATGACTGCGGGAAGCAGCTATGGCATGCAGCTTCCCAACATTGTGGAGGTTCTTTGTTGTTAATTTTCAGAGAAGGAAATGAAATTTCAGTGATTGGGCAGAAACTATGTAGACAAGGTTAAAACAAATTGTGATTCAACATATTCAATGCTATTTTTAACAGCTTTTCTTGTGTCTTATTGTAATATTCCAAATAAACACAGACCGAGAAAGAGAGAGAAAACATCTTTTCTCTCATTACAAACCTCTACAATTACCAGCAGCAAAACAAAGACTTCATTTCAGTAGCACCTAGAAATCATGAATGAACTTTGATCTTAGCTGTGTACTTCAGTACAAGCCTTCACAGGAACATCCAGCACTGATACATGTTACTAATTCTTCTGAACACAGAGAAACAGGCTGAAATAAAATAGGATACAAAATGTACAAAGACAGCACAGGAAGAAGTGTAGCATACTGCAACATGATGTTGGAAATATTTTTATCATAGCTGTACATCTAGTTCTCAACAACAAAAAAACCCCCACAAACCCTCTAGTGCATTTTTCCCTTAAATTTGTATTTAAAAACCTGACTAGATTCAATGACTTCTGGTTCAGACAAAAGAACTGGAAGAGAAAAAACAGCAAGAATATGGGGTAGTATCTTTTCAGTTTTAATAAACTCACTGGCAGCTTCAAGAAGCAATGATAAAAATTATTCTAAGCACAATTTATATCTCATATCTGATGCCAGGTAAAAACAAAGCAACAACAGAGACACTAAAATATGCTAGGTTAAAGTATAAGGAAATGAGGGCTTTTCCCTGCTCTACCCATGAGTCTATAATTGGAGTTTATACCTAAATAATACAATGAAGGGTGCTTAGAGGTAGCATTGGTATTTATAAAACTCAAAAATGTGTAGGGAAGGATTCCACACTGGAAGAGTATAGGACAGCAAGATCTGACTGAACAGAGCCAGGCTTGCCTGCACAGAGATAAAAACAAATATTTGGATGATGGTACTGCAGCTCTTGTATTATTAAACATACCTACCGTTTAGAAAAAAAACCTCTCTTCCATGTTGGAGGAGCCTGTTCTTCCCAGGGAATCCAGCTGAGTTTACTTCAATGTCTTCCTTGAATCTTGTCAGGGCAGATTTTTCTGTTACTATTGTTTGCAGCGAGCATGGGACGTTATGTTGTGGAGGGGGAAGACATATCCTTTGAAGCCTCCTTTTTTGTTGTTTTTGGGCTTGAGGGGGTTGCTTTGAAGGCTGGTGCTAATACGTCTGTGAGCACGCACCCTTGTGAGCTGCATCGATCTGAGTTAGTCTTGCCTGGGCTATATGAATATCAACAACTTAAGAAAAGAATGAAGCAATTCTTTCAACCCTCAGATGTCTGCACGAGGGTGAGGAACTGCAGAGATGCCTTCTGTGGTATAGGGGATATTGTGCAGGAGGGAGGATTTGGGGAAACAGGGTAGTACTTGTATATCCTCTGCCTAGTAGTTAGTGGGGGGGACTTGTGCAGGTGACAAAATGCCTGGAGAGAAGCAAGAAAGCCGAGTAAGAAAGGAGCATGCCTGAATCAGAGAATCCACTTCTCCGTGGCTGGGCAAACTGGGGCATGTCCATGAACTATCTCATGTCAAAATCCCCGTGTGTCCTCAAGCCATGAGATGAGTACACTGAAGGAACACCAGGAGGCATTCATCTGAGGAAGACAGCTGGACCTTCCCAAAGGTGCCTCCATGTGCTGCCTGTGAGAGGGTGCTGGCATGCAGCTGCGTCCCTGGGCGACACAGCAATGTTGACCTTGGCCACCCTTGCTGGCTTACTTCCCACCTTGGCTTGAGGTTTGGCTTGCTTAACTATCCCCATGCTACCACATGCCTGCTGCAGGACGGGTGACGTTGCAGAGCAGACGATGTAGTGTGGGCATAAGAGCTGTGCAGGGACTATGTATGGGGGCCTTATTAATCTCAAGAGCTACGTGTTTTCTACCCTTAAAGGACCATAGGGACCTTCATGCCTTATGGTCCATGAAGAGACAGCATAAAGGCACCAACATCAGTTCTCTTTCCCTTCTGCAGTTCGTCTGCACCACATCCAGCCCAAATACCAGGTGCAGCAAGGAGAACTGTGCCCTAGCTGCAGAATTATTTCCTTCTGCCATTAAAAGAAATTTTAATGCACAGCAAGCTCCATTGAAGTGCAAGTGAAGGGCCCATTTCATAAAAGATTTAGGCACCATCTTGGTGCAGACTTTTGATTTGTACAGCAGGGAGCTTGCACTTGGAAAGAAAAAGGGGTGGGGGGAGGACTTTGCTGTAAATGACAGCCTTTTTTCTTATTCATTTTGCATTCAAAAGCCCAAATATATTTTCACTCTCTCTAGCCTTGATTTATGACCTTATAAAAATGAGATAGAATCAGCCCAGAAAGAAACAAAGGTTAGGTCTTCCCAGAGCCTCAAGCCTTTGTGTAAGTCCCTGAAGAACAGCTGTGCAAATTACATTTGCGGCTCTTAGATAAAGTGGAGACAGAAAGCAGTTTTTTTCTAGCAGGATCTGGACAAGATTCCATTTTATTTTGTCATTTTGAATGCAGCTTTGATATTGTTTGCTGGTAATCACAGCCTTTAATGTTACCTTGCTAAAAATGGCTATTGCAGAACTCGCATCAATATGATATCAGTACAGGCAGAAAGAGAAACATCCTGTTTATGTGAATGTCCCTAACAAAAGAGTCCAGATCTAAACAGATAGAAGAGAATGCCAGTAACCATGAAACAAACTACATGCCAGATGTTAGTCATGTTGCTTAGAGCACTACAAGAAGTTGATCAGATATTATGTTGATGAGCACCGCTTATGAACCTGTAGAGAAGGGAAGCAATCGTTGTCATTTGCATGATTAAAGGCTTGTGTAGTACTTCTACATCAAATTGTAAATAATTTCATTTCACCTGATTGTATGAATTAAAATGTTATATTTTAAGGCATTCACTTTCCTTTCTTTACAAGTTCATATAAAGCATTTTAAAGTAGAAATTAGTTTGATTTTATAGATGAAAAGAGTCACAGAATCACAAAAAAATTTAGGTTGAAAGGGACTTCTGAAGGTCATCTGGTCTGAGGCCCTGCTCAGAGCAGGGCCAGGTTCAAAGTTCCATCAGGTTGCTCAGAGCCTTGTCTAGTTAATTTTGAGTGTATCTATGGAGACCAGACATTTTTTCTGGACAATCTCTTCCGTTGCTTAACCACCCTCACAGTGAAATTGTTTTCCTTCCATCCTGTCAGAATTTCCCTTGATGAAACTTGTTTGCGTTGCCTCTCATCCCTTCACTGTGCACCTCCAAAAGGAGTCTGTAATCCCCCAAGGGCCCTGCCAGGCTGTCACCTCCCTTCCAGGCTGAAAAAGCCCAGTTCCCTTAACCTTGCCTCACCGGGCAAGTGCTCCAGCCCCAACCGTCTCAGTGGCCCTCCACTGACCTCAATCCAGTTTTTTGATCTCATTTCTGTTCTGGAGGATGTGAAACAGTGGCTTCACAAACACCAGGGAGAAAAACTGTTTCCTTCCACATGCTGACTGTATTGGTTCGATCTGTGCGTTTGCTGAGGGTGCACTCCATCCCACCATGTGGGTTGCTGATAAAGATCTTTAACAGTGCCAGCATTGGCATTGCCATTCATAACCAGATGCTAATTATACTGACTGTTGAACGTTGCCTTTTGAACTCAGTAGTCCAGCTTCTCATCCACCTTGTATTAGTTATTTCTGAACTACGCATAAATTCTGCTACTGCTTCTCTCTCCTGTGATGGAGATAACTTGGAGCAGAATATTCAGGGCCTGCAGAATTTAACCAGCTGTCTGAATAAAATAAAATTCTGATTATTCAGCCTACTTTCCATTTTGAGACTTTTTTTAGAAAGTAGCTGTGTTTTCTCAAAGACTAATAGGAGTTTATTTTTCTTGTTTAAATCCCCTTTGGGTTTCCAGAAATCTTTGAGGAAGCAGAGTGTGGGAAAGACTAAGGCCTGAAGTGAAGGGGCTGAAGCCAAGACCAGCAAAGTGTGGATTTGTACACGGATAAGAGCTGTGTTGTCACAAATGTATTTGTAGCTAGGAGACACTATGAGCACTCTTAATACTCACTTTATACAGTTTCACTGTTTGACTAAGGAAGGAGACGTTTCCCCTGCAGCAGTACGTCCTCTTTTTCAAATCAGAAATTTTCACAGAAGCCTTTGGATTTTGCCAAAACTTTTGATCAGGTTGAAAAGAATCATCTGACTTTGCTTGTTTTATCAATATTAGGCAGATTTTTCAGTAGTATCACATAACCTGCTTCACTGAAGGAGTAAGTCAGCATTGTTTTGGATTGTATTAAAGGATGCTAGGAACAGTAGCAGCATATTGTAATATAAAATCACAGCATATCTGTTTGATAAACAGGTTGCATAGTCAAAATGAAATTATTTTTATACTGTGAACCCAAAATTTAAAAAAAACAGTGTTTCATGGGAGCTTTTGAAATGTCAGTTTCTGTTTCAGGTAGCTTCATAACTTTCTGAAACGGCTGAGCTGAGGTGGACTACATGCTTCCAAGATTCACAATTCATGACATGGTGAGATTTCACTGGTTTGACCAGCCCAAGTTGGTGGAGATATATTATGCCTCATTGCTCAAAGCAGCATTGGTGGGTAGTTCTTGATCCCTGGTTTTTTCTGTACTGTAATCTGATAATAACGAATGGCTCTTCTGGCTCTTTATTGCCTGGCATGTAACCGTGGAAGCTTCCAAGCTATGCCAAGGTCACAGCTAAGCCTGTTCTAAGATGTGATGCAGACTGTAAGTTGTAATAGCCACATTGCACCCTATTGACTGTTGAGGGTGCGGGCACCTTCATGGTGGTTTAAACTAACACATTTTACTTTGCAATTGGGGCATGCTAAGAACATGCACATGGTCAATTATTGTGATTCTGCTGATGGACTGCCTGTGCCACGGGTACTCAGCTGTTTTTAACCTAGTGCTTCTGTCCACACCATTTTTTATATAAAGCTTTGCACTGGACAGTCTTTTAAAAAAATTGCTTATAATGGCAATGACATAATCCAGGTTGATGCATATATAAAGGGCAGGGTGTTTATATATTCTGTAGACAGTTTATAGGGGCAGACTCCTCAATGATTTAGAGACACAACTGCAAAAGATACCTTCTCAATACCATTGCAAACATGTATAGAGATGCACATAGGGAGTTTACATAAAGGGACATGCCAAAAAAGGCCGAGTAAGAGTAAATACAATTTACACACTTTCAAGGTGCTTATGTTGTGTGAGTACATCAGTGTATTATCAGTGTGTTCATTGCACATTTTTCTCAGAAAATTCAGCCTCAAGAGCAAAGGTGACATTGTAGTACGACATGCTTTTCTAAATGCCTGTCAATGGGGAGTTAGATTTTAACTCTTCTCCCTAATGAGACTCTCTTGAATACCAAACAGTTTCTGACTGGGCTGTTTAAAAGATGTATAAGGAGAGTCAGATTCCTGTTGGTGATTCATTTGTAAAACTTCAGGTGAGGGCAACAACAACCTGTAAAGAATTTCCAGCAGGAAAGTGTATGTGAAGGGGTTAGAAAACTATTTCCTATATTGACCAAAGCTGCCTGTATGGGTGAGTGTAAAAACTGCAGCAGTCACCCTGCACTGACTCCCATGCTGGCATTTTACTACTGCCCCTATATTCACTAGAGCAAGCAAGCACAGAACACTGTGAACTGTGTTTTTGAAAGCCAGGATGTAGAATTCAATCTTTCAAAAAGCAAAACACCATCAACAAATGACAGTGATTGTGCTTTATGCCACCTGGGAGCAGAGAGAGAACACATGCTCAATCATTCAGAAAGCCAAGCCAGCCCCACATTGTTCTGATCCTGATTTTGCTGGTGAGATGTGAAACTGAAACAGTTGTGTCGTCGTTGATACAGAGGAAAAAAGTAGTCTAGACGTGATGACCTTGAGGGCCTGCTCTGCTCCTGAGATAATTCTGTCCAGCCTGTTGTTTTTTCTCCTGAGCCTCATGCTGGGATAAAACGGGAGAATGATGAGGGTGGGGGGTGAGGGGACACAGCCATTGCCAGCAGCGTGGGAGTCTCAGCAGCTTTTGAACACCTCCTGGCCCCCTGCCTACACCAGCACAAGCCGGTGTTGCGCTGCTATGAGAAGAGAGCAGCACTGCATTCTGGAGACCAGCCTGTAGAGTTGCCCCAGCGCTGTACAGCACTGGATATGCTGGAAAACGGGTACTAAGAAGACCGCAGACCAAGTTTTATGACTGACGGAGTAGCCGCTGAAATCAGAAGATGGTGAACATGAGGCAAATCTTTTGTAACGCTAAGTTTTGCCGTAGTGCAGTAGACAAGAAATGAAGCATAGGTGGGGGTTGTTTGTTTTTATCCAGCGCACCTGGTTATTTGTTTACACCTTTTCAGAAATAAAAGAGAAACTCCTGTAAAAGCAAATCAAACAGAGCCACTTGAACCCTCTGCCCAGGAGGACAGGTTGGCAGAGAAATGGGGAAGACGGTTGTGGTGCTTCCAAATGTTCCAGGAAACAAGCAATACTCAGGAAATCGGGGAAGCTGGAATCCCTCACACGGATGTGTGCCAGAGAAAAAAGCATTGATTGTTATAACAGCTGAAATCTGTTTCTACAGGCCCCATTGAGCAGGGCATAAGTACGTACTTAAGCCTGTCCCAAGCCAGCAAGGCGCAGAAGTGTGGGCTGAAGTTCCAGCTGTGCTGCTGATTGCATGTTGCAGTAGTATGATTCTCACTATATCCACAAACAGATTTTCTCTGCTTCAACGTTTCTTTGCTATATCAAAAGTAATTATGTGAAGGTGACAAACCTGAATTGGAACATGGCTTTAGGTTATTTTAAACTAATGAAGGCAAAGATAGATATTTACACTGTCTGATTCTACACATCTCTTTAGGTGCTCTGAGCCATGTGCTAGTATCCATATTTTTCCCTTTGGACATGCAGGGAAGTTGGACTCTCAGGCTTACGTGCTCTGAATCACATTTTAATTAGATGACTAAAATACTTTTTATAAATATCTTTCTGAAAAGCAAAGCTTTAACTGTGAGCATAATTAAGTGTTGGAATCAATTTCAAAAGTAATTTCAATTTGTCATCACTTGCAGTCTTTCAGCCGAGCATGGATATATGTGTTCATAAATATATATGTTTTCCCCTGCTTCTGCAGGGTCTTAACGCTGCAACTCTTGTTGCGAATTCTGGCAATGTGCTGAGCAGACTGGGACAGGCCCATGGTGTGCTTTACTGTGTGTTCCTCCTGCGGGAAGAACTGTGTACAACAGGATGGCTTCTTGTGGTAGCAAGGTTTGGCATGCTTATGATAGCCTACCTTTCTGAGAAGATACCTGGCAGTATTTTACAGTACTCACAGTTTCCTGCCAACATATAGTGCATGATATAGTCAGATGATGGGTGATCAAAGCATGACTTACTGAAACCAGATTATAATCTACCAGGCACGAGTTTCCTGGCCAGCCAGGAATAACTGTTAGATGATCCTATGCAAGGTCATGATTTCAGAAGGTGATACATGTGACTTTCCAGCTGATAACTTGGAACGTAAGTCCTGGTTTTCAAACTGCTGTATCTAGTGATTGCTTGTAGATGTTGAAGAAGAGCTGTGTGAAAGTTTGTGATAAAGCTGCAGTTTTCTCTCATTACTTTTTGAGTGCCCTGCTGCAGAAAGAGCTCAGACCATTTCAGATTGTTACCCTGGCCCTTGCCTTTTTTTCTCAGGAACAGGAACTGAGTCTCTGAGGCAGCATCAAATGCTTCAGGCAGTTCCAGGAGTGTGAGAAAGGATGTTTACTGTCTAGCCACTGACTAGAGGAGATTTTGCATCTACTAAAATGGTTTCACATCCAAGTCCTGGATCTGAATATAGACATTAAGCTTCAGTTACACAAGGCTACACTTAATCTTTGGTTATTTTATTTGTGAGCTTGCTTAGGAATAGAGTGAAGTGCTGACCATAGTCAATAGCAGCTGTTACCCATGCACCTGGGACACTTTGCATGCCAAATTTTGTCTTTGAAGAAGAGAGCC
This sequence comes from Aviceda cuculoides, assembly GCA_035590195.1. Classification (NCBI taxonomy): domain Eukaryota; kingdom Metazoa; phylum Chordata; class Aves; order Accipitriformes; family Accipitridae; genus Aviceda; species Aviceda cuculoides. The sequence continues at coordinate 10,194,107 of JAVJGG010000073.1, forward strand.
TTTCCCTGCGGGATCCATGTCAGCTATTTTTGTCAAGTGACACCTGCTTACCATGATGGCGGAAAAGCAACTGTTCTATTCAAAGTTCTTGGTTCTTGCCCTCTCCTCAGCATGTAAACCTTTGTGCTGGTTGAAGGTAATGGGCACTGGGAGCCTTGGTGTACTGCTGGGAGTAGAGGTGTCATTTTATGGTCCCTTGCATTTATGATGCCTGTTTGATCACAAGATCTATCTGTTCAGAACTGATTAAATAATCTGTGAAACACAGGAAGGCTTGGGGTGAGATTTGGCAGCATCAGTGGAGGGAGATGGGCAGGAAGGTTTTGTGGGAGTGTGGGACAGCCTCAGTTTTTATTCACTGCCACTTCACACTCATGTTTCATGCCTCTGACAGGGGAGCACATGTGGTGCCAGAAAGCTAGGAAGGAGTATGTAGATGGTAGGAAAACAGAGCCATATGGTAGTCAGTGTGCCGATTGTCAGTAGTGTCAGTGGTAATGCCCCACAAGCCCCTCACATTTTCCGCCGGGGAGGAAGACATTTGCATTTTAGCAAACCTCGGTGGTTGTTGAAGTCTTTGCGGCCAAGTCAGAGGCTCTGGACTTACTGCTGGTGTCCTAATGAAATGATGGTTGTGTTGTCCATAATCTTGACAGCTAGGCTGGCAAGCAGTATCTGACTAGCTACTTGGCCAGAGATTATCTGTGACAGTCCTAAGGAAGAAAGAGGGAAGAATTTGGTGGTTTTACTCCAGCAGTCTCACCACAGTGTTGTTGAAACTGGATGAACTGTCTGAATTATTTCACTACCTTCACAATATCAATGACTTCTTCTAGGCATGCTGGAGTCTGTGGCAGTGTGCAAACATGTGATTTTACTCCCCCATCCTTCGCTGATCTTCTCCTCCGTTGTGCCTACCAGCTGGAAAACGCAGTGAGTCTGCATGGTGTCCTCAGATTAAATGCTGTTTATTCATCCGTAGCAACACAGACTCCAGAGAACAGGTTAAACAACAAATGGCCTGTTTGTATATGGCTTACCTTAAAGTTAGTATTTTCCCTATAACTTAGGTAGGACAAAGGTTTCAGACATGGAGTCTGTCTTGTGGATCCTACCAAATAGTTTTACGGGCATGATTTTCTTGTGATGTAACAAAAGATAAACCCTGTTTATTTAACTAAGGCATGTAGTTGATATCCAAGGCAGTGAACGTGTAGGGCATGTATGGTATATGTTTACCTGAGAGGTTTGTTAACATTGGCTGAATTTATTCAAATGCTTTTTTTTTTTGGCATAAACAAGCTGACAACTGATATACTGATAAACTGGCAATCACAAGTACTGTAAATATATATGAAATCAATACAACTGCTGTTAGACATAAACTTATTCACATATGGATTTGTATTATGGAGCACTCAGTGACAGGCAATTAGTGGCAGTGGATTTTGGACTTTGCAAAGAAAAAAACATAAATAAATATAGATGGGTTTTGCTCTTAACAAAAATCTGTGGAGCTTTTGGCAAGAATTGAAGGATAGTGTAACAGGTCTACAAAATTCCTTGTACTGTATGTGATCAATCTGCATTGCCAAGGATAATGTAAATGTTCTCTCCCGGCTTAGTTATATTTTACAGAAGTGTGAATGAAAGCCCAGTGCAAAATTTAGGTGTCTGCAATGCTGCTGCCTAGATTTGAGCTGCTTGCCTTAATACACTTTATAGTCAGTGGAGATAAAATGTTGTTTGTAAGAAATGCTTCATCCAAAACACAGTGGCTGAATCCAAACCTACAAACTCCTGTTTCTCTCCATTGACAGGAAACGGGGCCTGACTGATTCGTTCACGTGTAGATACACTGTAAATAAACAAAACCCAAAGGTGAAGAATCAACAGGAAGAACTAGGTGAAGAATCAACAGGAAGAACTAGTTCCATTCCATTTTTCTCCATTTTGAAATGCGTTTATTTGGTCTTTAATGAGATCTGATGTGCTTTGAAGTTCTCAAACAGAATAAGAAGTTCTCAGACATTCTCTAAGTTGGCTCAGTTTTGTCAGTGGAGCTCACAGGACAAATTTTCTGATTTTACATGACCCATTTAGTTTTAATAACTTCCCATTCAGACAGCATTCTTGCTTGCCAAAATAGAATTTTTCATGAATTACTTAATCAGTAATCAGTACTTACTAACTGGCAGCCTCAGTGAAGGCTGATAGGAGGACATTCTTGGTTTGTAATACAGGCCTAATATAAGCTTGGAGGGACTCACTATATTTCATCCTATTTTTATCATCCGTCTCCAGACACTTACATTCCTTTCTTCCCAGGTGCCTTTTATTAGCTTGTTGAAAAACTGTGGGAAGTGAGACACTTGAACCTTTGAAAGATTCACAATAGGTATTTACTCTCTCCTTTTCTAACAAGTCAGAAGAACCAAACAATACTAGAAAATGAGTCACTGCAAGCCAGTAAGAGTAGCTTACTAGTCCATTAATTTATTACTACCAGAAAGCTACCTAGGTCTTAATTAAACAGCAAGTCAGCCTCCGTGAGACAAATGCAGTTTGGCAAGAACTGGGAAGCAGAAACTCAAACATATAATTAAATACTTTTCTGTTTCCTTCTTTAATGTCTGTTAGGGTTTTTTTAGAATCACAGCTGAGGACAATGTTTAGAAATAAGTGTCTAGCTGTAAACATCTGACTGTGTTGAAGCAGTCACATAAAAGGTTGGGGCAATAATATCTGTCTTCATTATTATCTTAAAGGTTTGACTGTTAATTGTGATGTGGGATGCTGGGCTGGCTTTCAAGTTATGTTCTTCACAAATTGTGTTGCAAATGAATAAAAATACTGGAAGAAAAGGGAAAAATTGTTATTGTCTAACCACAACAGTCTAGGCAGGCTGCCATAAGAGTATTATTGAAGCTCTAATTCAAAAATTAGTCTCAGCTACAAATGTATTAGTTTAGCCAAGTCCTCTAGTTGGCAGAATGTCTTAAATTTCCTTTGATACATGCTGTTGTTTGGGCTGTTAGCTTAATACATCATTAGATAGTTTAGAAATTGCTTGTTCATAAGTTAGTATGTTCAATATCAACTTGTTAATTAGATTAATTTAGTTTGGTATTTTGTTAGAAATACTTTAGCCTTCATATGACTTTATAATTTTATGTCATTACAGTTACAGATATAACATTGTTTACAACGGTAGTGTATCCAAGTCTCAGAAAACACTGTAAATGTCTTGCAGGCAAAGTCCAAAAAAAGGTCTTTTTCCAGGGCTTCAGTGAGCAGGAACAGTTTTTTCTGATGGGCAAGGAAAATTCATCTTACATCTTTCTCAAGCATAGGTCCAGAAAAATGCTGTGCGTTTACTGCGACTCTCCTCTGGCAGGTTTTACATGGCCGCTGATGTGGCTTGTCAGGGGACTGGACCATAGGTAGGTGCCTTGTTTTACAGTTCTGGGTGCTCTGAGGTAACCTAAACATTTCAGACAGCTAAATGCATGCACACCCCAGACCTAGTACTGTTCTCGCGTAGAAGTACACCTAGCAAGATCAAAAATCATAAACATTTTCAGCCTCTGTAGCTGAGGTTCTCACTGAAACCCACCCTTCTTTACAAGCCAACATCCACAATCTTCCATGGATGGTCTCAGCTGGACCTACTAGTTTACGTCCTAGGGCAAACTGGTTTGTTCTCCCAATTTCTTTAATGCCCCAAATCCTGTTGCCTTTTAGAAGTCTCCAGGGGTGTCTGTAAGCAGTTAGAGGAGGCTGAAGGGAGAAGAGGTTGGGGTAGCTAGGACACGGCCAACTTCTTTTCTCCAGGTGTGCTGGATATCTCAGCACAGCAAGAGCTCTTTTTTGTCAGCCACCTCTCCTTCCCCGCCCCTGCCCCTGCTCTCTCCTACTTTCTTAAATAGGTCATTACAAAAATAATGACAAGGTTGCTTTGATCATGTTTTTCCACAGTTCCCTTTGAACAGTTGTCCCACAGGACAACTGAACAGCCAGGAGTCCCAGAAGGGCTGTTGGAGCAAGACTTGAGGGCTCATCAAGCTGTAACTCTGGACACAGAATTGAAAATTCCCTCGTGTATGTCCATTCAAAAGCCACTTACTAGACCATAGGCACATGCTTGCTGCAAGAGCACTTGGCCTTCCTGCACTGGCAGGTGTAGAAGACGATATCTCTCCCTGGCCTTTGGCTTATGCCAGCAGACTTGCTGGAGTGAGCCCTCCCTGCCCTACTACTGCCCAAATGGAAAAGACAAAGCCACCTGGATTTGCCCGCAGCCTTATTATATTACCTCTGCTGGTGCTAGTCTGGCTGTACTTGACCGCCTCCACCAGGAGGAAATGTTATCCTTAACAAAACCAGAGAAACCTATCTAGTCATTGAGCAAACCTACACCATCCCTTGTACAGTGGGGACTCTCTTCTGAACTCCCAATGGGATGTGGTTTTCTCTTCCACTCATCTGCCTCGCTGTTTCTGTTCAACAGCTGTGGTGCTCTTATTCAGCGGGAAAAATCAGGCACATATAAAACAAAACAAAAACCAGAACACGACACAAACAAACCAAATTAAAGAAAATGTTTTAAAGCATTTCATTACTCACAAGATGTTGTGAGATGGTTTCATGTTTAAAACGGTAATATTATTTCTGGCAATTGATCTCATTCTTTTGTTGATTTTTCCAACCTCTCAAGAAATTGGAATGAAAATATTTTACTGATGTTACTATCCCTGGGAAAAGCTCATTGACATGGATCCAGGTTTATGCTGAAAACTCAAAATATTTGGAATGTGGTTTTGTATTTTCCCTTCATCAAAGAGATTATGCGGGGCTAAGTGTTCACATGGAGGCAGCGAGAGACACTGACACTGTACCTAAAACAAAAGGCGACCTTGCATATATGTGTGCACATATATGCAAATATCTATTTTTGCAAATGATAATATAATCATACAAGAAAGTAATTTACTGTTACATTATGGTAGTTCACTCATATGAAAGCTGAGTGGACACTCTAGGGATGTGTACACTATAGAAACATGTATGTATATCTCTCACATTTCTGTAGTGGTTCTGTGAGCAAGGGGATCAATAAAGCCTGATTTTCTATGGATTTCTGTCTTGAGGTTGAGACCCTATCTGGATTTTCTAAGGTCTCATATGAAACGCTGCACTTTTTACCTCAGTGAAGCATTAACTGCAGCTCTTAACTCGCTGCCTATTTTCAGAATACTTTTAAGGACTTAATAGTTTTTAGATTTCAATACTTCTGTCAAATGTGCTTGACGAGCTTAAGCGTTTGAAGATTCACAGAGAGGTCTCAGATGTACAATGAGGCAGCACAGTGTCTTAAACCCAGTTTCCACAAAATCAGGCTAAAACATCCTCACACTTATACATATGGAGAAGAAACATAAAATATTAATTCAAACAGAAAACATGGATTTAAACATAAATACAGAATTTAACAGCTAAGGAAGAAAAGATAAATATGTAGATTAACCATCAGTCACACAGGGGAGATGTCGTGGTTCCATTGACTTTCAGTGAGCATTTAGCACCTAATTGCAATTTGTCTCTTTGAAAATCTCCTAGACAATGTTTTCTGTAAACGTATGTACAGCTTCTCACACTGGACATTAAAAAAAAAAAAAAAAAGGAACTTGAATTTTGGTTGCATCTGTCAGAAAAACTTCCTGATTCTAGGGGTCCATTTATGTGTTTCTTTTTTAATTTTTGTTTTTTAATTAAAAGATATTGATTTGTCATTTTGAAATGTCTATTTAGTTAAAAAAAAAATACTGAACAAACTTCATTGAGGATCTTACTGGTTTTGGAGTTTAATTTTGGCCTGTAAGAGAAACAGCAATAGCTCAATGGCAATATTGTTTTGACAGAAAAGGCCAGACATGAGAGCTTTAAGAGTTTTAATTTCTCTGAGGGGTCATAAGGTCCCCCGCTTCCAAGCATGTTAAAAAGACAAATCAAACTGAAGAGTTGAGTCAGGTTCATTAGCTCTGGCAAATCACAATTACCCCAGCGAATCCATTCTTCCTTGTGTTTTTATTAAAGCAAAAGTTTTGCAACGCACCAAACAATGCTTTCGGCTGTATTTACATTAGTTTTGCCCTTGTCATCATGGCTCAGTGATTCTTAAATGGGGCCAAAGGACTAAAGGAAATGCAAAAAGAGTTCCGTTTAGGATTACAAACACTACGCTGCACACCCCCTTCCACCCGTCCTCTGACCAGCGCCAGAATTCTTGTTCAAACAACAGCAGCAAAACCCCCAGCAGCTCGGGATGCTCCTGAGCGCTCTCATCATTGAGCGCTGAAGAGTCAATAGCAGGTGCCCCGTCTCGATTTCCCGGGTGAATGGTGGGCAGGACACGGGCTGCGCAGCCATTTGAAGGTTCCTCGTGTTTTGAAGCCTTGAAGAGGTGCTGGGGGCAGGGGGGCAGGCAGGCGTCAGTGCAACGCGGGGGGGAAATGGGTCAGACACTGAAGGGAAGAGCCTCACAGGCTGTCAAGAGAAAACTGGGAGTTGAATTAATAGAGGCAGCTTCAGCCTTTCCAGCTATGAGTCACACAAATCATGAAACTACTTGAAGTAGTTCACCTACTCATAAATCTCCTTTATCTTTCACCTCTTCCCTCTTTTTTGTAGTTATTTTCCTGTTCTGCTGTCTTTCAAGTCACACCCTTCGTTGATCTCCTGCTTCATCGTCCCCCATTCCCATTTTGGTATCTTTCTGTTGCTGAGCGTACCTTACATTTTGCAGGCCTTTCACATCTTGGAAATGCTGCAAGCAGTGCTTCTGAGCTTAAGTCACTGAATATATGGTCTATGTGGTGACACGGTACTAAACCAGCTGGAAATTTTTCTTTAAAAAAAAAAACAACCAAAAAAGGTTTGAGAAACTAAATCAATGATTTAAAAAAAAAGTATGCATGACCCACATACGTGCCCCTGATGTATATGGCTCTGATAATCAATTTACGCTATTTATATCCACAGCAAGTTGGCGATATCGAACATTTAAAATGCAACTGAGATCCCACTCTTTGATCAGGTGGAAGGGAGCTAACAACTCAAAAGCCTGAAACAAGTGATTCAGCCAAAAAGCGGATCCCTAGCAGCTCAGCGGGTGAACAGGTTGGTTTCGTTTTGAAGTTGGATGAACCAATGAAGAATTGCCAAAGCAGAAGGTGAAAGGCGCCCAGACTTCTGCAGCGTATCTCTAGCCTGCACTGTGGTGCCTGAATGGTCACCTGCCACACTTGCACTGCGGGTGAGGTGATGAGGGGCACGCACGCCCCTTCTTGGGACTGGGAAATGCACCCTGAAACTCGTGTGAGGTACTGAAGCGGCAGGATGGTGTAAAGCCTTCTTGAGCCCTTCTCTTTTACAGGGTCATTGCACACAGCGTGTTTAAAGCCAGAAATAAAAGTCTGCCAGGTCAGGCTACCCCACAGCAGGAGCCTGAGAGCCGGCAGGGTCTCAGAGCATGGCAGAGGCAGTCTGTGATTCACGTGCATTGGGCCCGGAGTAACATTGGCAAATTAAAGTTTGTAGGATACGATTCTCGTGAGAGCACGGGACGAGTCCCGCAGAAGGGGACTCATCCGGATGTGGTGGAGGGAGGTAGGCAGTGCAAAGCTCACCTCCTCCTGTGTGGGAGAAGAGGTGTTAGGAAGAAAAACCTGCTTGCTTGCTTTCTGAAGAGATGGGAAGGAGAAAATCGACTCAGTTTCTGAAAGGGTAGAAAAGCATCATCCCCCCTGTCCCCACTCCGGCAGAACCACCTGGGGAAGGGGAAGTGATGGTTGGCTGGTTTTATAGCGGGTGTTGTAGCTTTGGAAAAAAACTTGCTTTCTTTTTGAATGCCTCCTGCCAGGCCAGGAAGAGCAAATATTGAAAAGGGACTGCTGCAAACAGCTGGCTTGGGATTGCTGCCTGTTGATGGCTTCCTCACACCTAGCTCCTGCACCCCTGTACTCCGCAGGTATCCCTGCACTACCTGTCTTCACTTCATGCAGGGAAACCAAAGTGGCATCTATCAATTATTCCAACAGAGTCAAGAACTCCTAATACTTTAAGTCCAAAATGAGAGTTTATTGTGCTCTGTCATGAAATGTCTGATGCCAGATAATACTTTTTTTTGCAATGATCTGCTTAAAAACTGATATGAAAAGCAGACAGGCATGAAACAACTTGTATTGTTTTTACTGCATTTCTTTTGATTGTGCTACACCATGAAAGAAAAACAAATGCATCCAAAAAAAGCAGACACTCCCAGGCCCCACATCTGTAAAGTTGCAGTAGAGTTGCTTAGGTCTCCAGACTCCATCCTGTATCCATTTAAACATAAATGTTCCTATATTTATATGAAGTCTCTTGCAAGTGAGAGAACAAACCTTGTCCAGACTCTACTCTGGGAAGTACATTCAAACCTAGATTTCTTGCTAGAAGCACCGGAGAGAATGTCTCCTTGATTTTGCTTTATATCTGACCAAATTAAAAGTGTTTAATCTGGAGAACTGGAAGTTCCCCAGTGCCTGCACGCAGTCAGTGGATCTGACATCTTTTTGTGTTACTGCCGGTGCCTGCGAGGGGCAGGAAATCCGCAGTCGGTCAGGGGCCAAACCTGCCGAGAATAGGGACACTGTTCCTGCAGAGCCCTGCACTCCCTTCAGTGACAGTTCACTGAAAGCAAGATGCTCTGGACACAACACTTTGGGTGCAACACACAGTTTTGGGTTTGTTTTTTTTTTTAAATAATTAAAGTATTTTGCCAAATTCTTCCTGACCAGACCTAGTTTTTCTCCCCCCTCCCCGCCCCGTGAGGAAAAATTACAGGTATCAGACTCCCTCACCAAGCTAAACTTTCTGTGGCTCAACAAAAAAAAAAGCAATATAAGATGTAATTTTAAACAATTCCTATCACGATCTTCCCACAAACTGGAATGATACAAACTAGAAATAGAAAGACCTAACTACTATCTAATCTGTTTTCCTGGCAATTGTTAGTCCAAATTATGTTATCTGGCAGCTGATTATTCTTAAACGCACTGCAGAGCATATTTATTTCTCTTTTGACACAGTTCACAAGTTATACTTATCTTGCTTAGTTAAAAAACAAACAAGAAATTCTGAGCTCTGGCATAATTTTACCCTTTCTTAACACAATCAAATTACTTCTGGTTATACCCCAGTCTGTCACATTAAGTCACACTTTATTGAGTTGTCTTACTGCTGTTTGTATTGTAGTGGCGCCTAAAGACTTGGACAAAGAACATGGTCCTTTTGTGAAGCCTGTACGCTAAGGATCCATTATTCTTTTGGGTGCAGATACACCTCTCCTCATAATTACATCCTGAGCTGTGACAAAGTGGCTGCCAGGCAACACAGCTGTCAAAACCACACTGCAGGGCATTTGGAGAGCACAAATCAAGTGAAATAATAGAAATGTTTGGGACGCGACGCATCGCACAGAACAGCCAGTGCTCTTCGTGTTTCTCATGCCTGATGATGCAGCGTGGCCTTGGCTAAAGCATCTTTATGGCATAATCCCACTCGCCCTTGCAAAAGGGCTGGCGTTGATGTTGCCAGTTGGGGCTCACAGGTCTCCCTGGTGTTTTGGGATTGAGGGGTCTGCAGCACACTTTTCATCTAAGTTAGGGCTGTCACATTCCTGTCCCTTTTCTGTCTTTTGTGTCAGCAATAGGCATCATGACGGGCTGTATTGCTCCACTAAAATAGCTCATTTTTTTTACACTTAACCTTTCAGATTTGGCTCACGCAATGGACAACGATTGTTGGTACCAGCAGGAAGGAGGTGGTGGCAGAATGTGGCTGGAGCAAACCCCGTCCTTTTCATGAGTACCTGAGTTGGCCTGGTTTGCGCGGCTCGTGAAGTCATATGCACAGGATGCAGTTAAGCTGATTTAATGACAGACAGCTGCTGAAAGGAGCAGTTCTGCTTTCCCTCACTTCCAGGTTTCTGCCGTCCTCGATCCTGTGTCTGTGTGGTCACAAGGTGGATCAATTCAGCTGTCTGGCCAATGGAAAATTCATTATTTTCTGAGGTGTTAATTTTCCACCAGATCGATCAGCTGACTAGAGTCAGATGGTTATCGGATCCCACGTAAGGGAGGCAAAGGGAGTACACATCCGTGGGTTGCAGGCAGGATCACCTTTTCACAGCAGTCTGCTGTCAGGTCAGCGCAGCCAAAAGGCCAGGCTACTGCTGCTGCATTCAGGTGACAGATCACCCAGTGCCACACTGATGCTGGAAGGGGCCATTCTGTGTCTCGGCACACTGACGCAGGCTGGGCACATCTGCCGTCTTCTTTCTGCTATGGGTACCTGTGTGATCCCAGCGGAGCCGGTTTAAGGAGCACATTACTGAGGACAAAAAATATTCCTCTTTCTGCAAGCTTAGTTTCATGGTCAAGCCAGTTCCCTGCAGGGCTAGATGAGTACTAGGGTCAGTCCCTGAAACCAATGGGACCTCATGGCTGGGGCAGGGTGACAGCTTTCCATTAACATGTCTGTGAGATTGGCTTGACTACAATGTCATTTACCAGGACATTTAGGCACTGGTGAATTCAACCTGGAAGAGCAGGTCAGCCTTATTTGTAGCTCTGAAGCAGAAGACATATGTAAGGGGAGCCCCACCTTACATTCAGTTCTCTGATCTGAATCGACAAGTCTGGCAGAAAGGAAGCAACACCTGCACCACTAAGGTCGAAAAGGCGGACTCCAGAGATTAAATAAAGCCCCTATAATTCAAGGTATTGAATTCTAGGCAAGTGCCTTGAATGTATCTTTCTTCCTTATAGAAAGAATAAAGGAATTGGTTTCTGGCATCGAGGATTCCCTTCCAGGGATTACCGGACGACTGGAAGCAAGTCGTTCACCTGGGACCAACTGCTCAGTTTCTGCAGTATCAGTGCTGGCCGACATGGAGGACAAAACACCACACTGAGTCTAGAATCCACTGGGAAGGGAGCGGGGAAGACCTTCAGCCCTTGCAGCTACAGATAAGCCCCGGGGACCGTAGGGAGGCTGGGGCAGGTGGGGACCCTGGGGGTCTCCAGCCCAGGCAGGCTCCGTCGGGGCTTCCTCGGCAGCCCCCGGGAGCGCCCAGCCCCTGGAGGAGCCCGGACCCCTTCTCGCCTCAGCTCGGGCCCGCCGCCTGGGAGCGGGCTGGCCACTCTCCCCCCGTGTCCGCCCCGTGGCTACGGGGTCAGTGCTGGCCGCGGGCCACCGGGAGGGAGAGCTGGGGACACGGGCCCGGGCGGCGGTCCCCGAGCGCAAAGGAGTTAACAGGACTTTCTGCCTCTTCCCGCCCGCGCCTCCTCCACCCTCCTCATCACCTGCACTTCATCACTGCCGGAGCCGCGGGGCGGGAGCGGCGGAGCGGCCGGCGGGGCTTCCTGCGCCGCCGGGGCCCTTCCAGCCCGCCCGGCGGGGCCGCGGCTCGGGCGCTCCCCCGGCGCCGGCGGCCCCAGGTGAGCGGCACCGCCTCCCGCCGTCCCGGCAGGAGCGGCGCGGCCCC
>JAVJGG010000073.1:10206315-10229883 GCA_035590195.1 Aviceda cuculoides
TCGGGAGGCACCGCGGCAGCCCCCGGAGGGGGGGGGGGTGCCCGGGCGGCGGCACCGGGCTCGGCCCCCCACCTCTGCCAGCTGCGGTGGAAAACGGCAGGTGGGTGAGGGTGAGTGCGCGCCCCCGTCCCCACCGCCGGGATCCTCCCGGGGCTCGGCTCTTCCCTCCTTTTCCCCCAACGTGTGGCAGAACTAGCGTGGGCCGGCGCAGGCTCCCGTCTGGCAGGAGGCGCCGCGCAGGTGTGCTCGGACCCATGTGCAAACGCGCGTCGATGCAGCGGGCAGCAACCGGCCCTGGGGCTCCTGAAGCGGGAATGCCTTTCCGGGGACACTCGGCCCCCAGCCCGGCGCGTCTCCAGAGGCTGAGGCCGTGGGGTCAGGTGGGCATGGTGGAAGTCCCTAGCCAAATTCGGCTCGAGTTCACTCATTTTTAGAAAGGCTGGCGGCATGTCTTTACCGGGCAGGCGGTGCCCCGGTGAAGCGCAGCGGGACACTGCCGCAGCTGGGAACCGCAGCGGTGAGCGGCCGCTGGCGTCTGTGAAATCTCCCAGTTGTGACTGGAGCCGTATCGCGGGCGTGGGTTTGCCATCGGGCCACAGCAAACCCTCCTTGCAGGCCAAAGCCGGACTGCGACCCGCCATGCGAGTAGTCGAAATGAAGAGGTTGGGTTTACCTGCGTGGGGTTGGGTTTCTCATGTGGGGAATCGAGCGAGCTGCTGTGTGGTTTGGGTGCGCTGATAAACGCCTGGTGCAGAGAGTTAGTGGGGAGAGGTCAGCATGGTGTGTATTTGTACCCTCGTCAACTTTGCAGTACTTTAGCCATGTAAATAAATGCTTTCTCCGCATGGGGAAGTTGTTGTGAAATATAGTCGGGTGTGAATTTAAAACCAAACTTCCTGGGTGAATGCTTTGTTTTTAGAAGATACGCACACAAGGAAGATAAATAGGATTAAGGTAGTATATAAATTTACAGCAGAATAGCTATTTCTGAGGAAGATTTTGATTCACATTCCTGTTCTAGATTAATTTCTTTCCTTGGGTGAGTTTAACAGGCTAGTAAAGACTAGTCTGTATGGAGGTGCCTAATGATTTTTATTGTTCAGGTGAAATGGTAATCCACTTGACAAGTATCCATATGAACACAGAGCTAAGGGGATTCAGTTAATTTTAAATAGCCAAGTCTTGCTCTGCCCTAACAGGATGTGTGTGATGGATATCTTTCTTCCAACAAAGATGAGACCTTTTCTGAATTGAGTTTATGTTGTTCCACTTTAAAAGCATACTACCAGAGAAGTGGAGTAAGTGTCCAGTGAGGAGGTAAGAAGCAGTGCAGAACCGCTGCTCATAACAGTGTTCTTTTGCAGGCAGGTCCGAAATACTGTTTTAGCACAACAAATTCACGATGCTATGGGAAGATGCCGTGCAGAGCAGGCTCAGGTTTATCCTCATGGTTATTCCTCACTGCTACTGAAAGAATTTAACAAGCGAGTGGTACAGCAGTTACTCTGTAAATATTTGGAGTGGGTGAGTTAACACCCTGGTGAGAAGCTTGGGTAGCTCCTGGGTCGCGCAGCTCCTCAGATGTGCTTGCTGAAGCCTTGGTCCCGTCTTGCATCATACAGTCCCAGCTGAGGCTCTGCCTGTCTTTGCTGATGTACCGCGTTACAGACCAGCAAACACAGCGTGACAGATTTAGTGGTGGTGTCATCTGTGGCTTCACCTCCCAGCACCCTGTGGGTCATCTTGCAAAGTTTTTCTTGAACCGTCTACCCTGGTAGGAAGAAGGCTGGAGGGAGGATGGTGAGTTTGTAAGGCAGGCTGGAGTCAGCCCAGCGCATCTTGGGTCAGTGGGTGATGCTGTGTGGAGATGCTGTATGGTTCCAGCAGGACCTTCTGGCCGGTGGCTTGGTCCTGTGCGGAGAACGGGACTGCTGTGCTCTGCTGTCTCTGGGTTTGCAAGAATTCTCCTGCAGCTGGAATTATTCAGCAACGCAGGTGCCTAGTGGAGTGTTCTGAGGCGCGGGTAGTGCTAGGAGTCCAGTAGTGATGGTGATGTCGCTTGTTCCCATTGGAAACAAAGTGGACACCTGGGGTGCGTGAGGGTCGCTCCCACATGTGGGATTCTCCAGGGAACAGTCTGGCTCTTCTAGTAGTGCCCTCTGTTGATTCCTGTCCGCTCTGTGCATGTGCCTCCCTGCCAACCCCCCCCGAAATGGAATTTTAGGGGCACGACACTTTTCACATATTTCTATTTAATGTGGAGAATAACTTCAACCCTGAAAATGACAGTGTTTGGGAGGGGGAAGGGATATGTTAGAATAATAAGGTGCAGCATTTTTTTATACTTTCCCTTTTAAACTTGACTCTTAAATGGAGAAAGGTTGAGTAACACAAATATGAAACAAAGATTCCTTTTTTTCACCTCAACAAAATATTTCAAGTTAATCTGAAGTTAATTTTTGGAGAGTTTTGTTTGCTCATGAAATCTCCATTCCCCCTATCCCTTTGGAAAAAAAAAAAAAAAAAAATTTAGTCTGATCTTCCTCTCCAGTGACTTTTTCTTTGTGCTTTTTTGTTTGTTCAAATGCCAAGCTGAGAGTCTTATTTGTCCAGCTGGTTTCATCAGGAATGTTGCTCACTTAGGTGAGCTGTTTTCGAGTAAATGCTGACCAGCTCAAATTCTGGCTTGTTTAATTTCCTAGAAAAAATATTATGACCCCCTGAGCAGGGGGTCTGCCTCTGATGCTGTCTTGCTGAGGGACCGCCTGCAGTGCAGTTTGCTTCCTCATCTATAAAGCAGGGATAATCTGCATATGTGCATGCTTGGGGACTATGGATGATAAAATATAATGGAAGTGTTAAGGGTGCTATAATTGTTTTAAGGATGTACTTCACTGCATGCTGTTCAAACACTTCCTGTGGTGCCTGGAGTGGGGGGGGGGAAGAGGAAAACATTGCATAGTACAGGACAGTATATATAAAAAAAATTGAATACATTTTGCAAAACAATATGAAGTGGAATAAATTTTTTAAATCTGTTTGGGCCTCTCAGTCCTTGGCCCTTGGCACTAAACTATCTGAAAATTGTGATCAGAGATGGGGATAATTGAAAATGTAGTGTAACAAAATAAGCATTTCCCTCTCAGTTCAGTGAACCCCAAAACTGGAGTACCAGTGTGTTTGTTTTGGCTTTCCATGTCAGGATATGTCCAATTTTAATACATAGGAAGAACTTAGAGGTGAAAAAAAACCCTTGTAGAAAAGCTGCAGTAACTGTCCTGCTTGCATGTTTGTGTGCTGTGGAGCCAGGTGAGTACCAGTACACTCTACTGCTTCAGTCATTTAGATAAAACTAACCTCCAGTTCCTTGGCTGGGGAAGCCCACTGCTTTTTTAAAAGCTCCTGAACTTTGAACTGGATGTTGGCTTTGTCCCTGATGGTATTTTTTCTTAAATTCGGTCTGAGGGCAGGTGCAGCACAGATGTCCGAGATGGCACTGGGGATTAGGCTGCAGTTGCAGAGTGAGCTGCAAGGTGAGGGTTTTACTTCTCACCCTCTGCTTGGTGCTTCTTTGTTTCTGCTGGATAAACCAGCAGAAAATAATCTAATCTTTGTCTGTGGTAGTTGTGTCTGTGTGTGTGTGTGTGTCAGAGCTTGTGCAGAGACAGAAGAAGGATCTGTTGAGGTAGGTCACTGTGTCCTGTGGAACCATTCCCCTCTGCCACGTGCTTTCTCAAAATCTTTGGAAAGTGGGACCCTTCTGTTTCCCAGTTTGCCTCCTTGAGGTATGTGTTAAGCGTACAGGTAGTAAGCAAGAGTATTTTGGTCATGAACTGTCTTTGCTGTTCTTCCTGGTGCTTGCTAAAGATGTCTTCCTTTCCTCACCTTGTTCTCATAATAAGTGATGAAATACAAGTCCCTGCCCCTGGAAGCACCAGGAACACCAGCGGCGAGGTCCTGCAGGCAGATCAGCGGAGCAGTCACTCCATTGTGCCAAAAATCCTTTTCGTCACACTCGGTTGCACTCTTAAGGGAGCTAAAGCTGCTCCTAAGTGCCTCCTGAGAGAGCAGGGAAGCGCTCAGAGGTTGGAGGAGGAATTACCTTGCACACACACATTTTTAATGACCTCTTCAGCTTTCTGGGTTCATATTTACACACACGCAAAATGCTGTTGTATGCGTGAGCATGGGTGTTGCTCTTTGTCACAGTAGTGGAGCTGGAAAACCTTTTGGACGTCATGGTGTCAAACCCCATTACTCTAATATTGTGCAAGATCTTGCTGGCCTGTACAAAGCTTCACCATGGGACATGCCTTTTGGCTTGCTGGAAGTTGAAGAGATACCATGACCCTTCTGAGACCCTGTAATGACTTTTGTGAGGTTCCTAGAGGTCTTCGGCCAGGCAAATATTCTCAGACTTTCTTCACCTTATTTCTGTTTTGAGTGACAACTTTGTTGTATGTGTATGTCAGGATGTAAAGTGACTGTAGGGTTACAGATTGAAAATAAACCACAGGAGTTAGGGTATGGATGATAAAAGTTTACATGGGTTCAGGGTGAGGCTGGAGAAGTTCATGGAGGGGAAATGTACTGAACGTACATAATCCTCATCAGGCACAGAAGGTTCCTGTGCTGAAAATAGCTGGAGGGTTGGAGCGTATTAGAGATATCTATCATATATTCTGGCACTGGCAGTTGTCATGCTGTTGGAGACAACTCTTCCTTGGCAGGGGAAAAAAATCAAATTATATGCAATCTGTTATAATTAAATGAAGTAGCCGAACCTCTCAACCTACATTTTGCTAAACTTCTATTCATCTCTTGTAAGAAGCATTCAGTTGCTTATGTCATTCAACTTACTTTCCTCTAATCAATTAATCCTGTGATTGGGGAAACCATAGTGTTGTAGATGAGGTTTGGCCAGGACATTAGAAATTCCCTGCTGGAAATACTCAGAATTTCCAGTTCTCCTTTCCTTGGCTACATTATGGTGGTAGTTGATAGTTACATTCTGATTGAGCCAAGCATATAGATCTGCCTTGTACTGAGGTAATCTTCCCACCAACAACCCACATTTATAGCAGTCCATGTCCTTGTTGGCAGCTCCTCATCTTAGTAGTGTCTGAGTGACCATGTATTTCATGCTGCTGAATTACACTCTTTTCCTAATATTCCAGTTCTCAAAGTCACCTAATCTTCCTGTACGCCATTCTGTTTACATTTGTTTTGACAATGCCTCCACTTTTATGCCATCCACACATTTCGTTAACACCTTATGCTTGTTTGACCAGTGTTGTTAATGAGAAGAGGAGAGAAAAAAAAATGGGGAGAATGATTGCCCTGGTACCCATGTTTGTATATACTATAGAGGCTTTAGTTTGGAGTTTCTCCTGCATTAAAAAGATGCAGTGTTGTGGTGTGTAGATGCTGTACTGGCTGAAATCAGCTCACAAAAATACCGGATTGGCTCAGTGAATCAAAAGTTTTACTGTCAGAAGTATTATCAAAGTAGTCTGATTGATATTAGTGACATTTTGCTTTAAAGCCTGCCATAGAGGTTCTACTCAGTAACTTAATATCCCCATCACTTTGGCAGTTATTATGTGACTAAAAATAGTTGTGGTAAGTAGTCTTGAATTTTTCCTATTGTAATCAGGCTTATTATGTATTCCTGCTAAACGTATTTGATTAAGATAATCGTCTTTCACGGTATCCTTTAACTTGTCAGGTCTGTGACTGGTGACACATGAAGTGTCGAGTAATGAGTAAAATAGCTTAGTGACAGTGACCACAGTAGCTGATGGGGAATTTCAGTGTCTCTTGTGTTTATTTGCATAATAATGTGTTTCATAGTCAGTGTTCAGTGAATTACTAAATTGAGAATACTTCTTAATTAGCCCATGTGTTATGACATTTGAGAAATTATGCCTGGGTTTGATTAACTATGGGCGAATGAAATGGAAGGCAAACCTACTCTTCTGGCCTAGTATGTAACCTAGTAAGTTTTTGCAGAATGCAAAGTTACTTTTCTCCCTGAGGCTGGGGATTAGTTTGTTTGACAGAATGATGCCCACTGCCTGTGGCCTTACACCGGCGCTGGGTGGGAGGCTTGCAGCGGACTGACATCTCCGCTGCTTTCCAGCATCCCTGGGAAGGTCCAGGTCCAGCGCTAGCAGGTGCCGCTGCCAGTGCCTGGGGAAGAGGTGCCATCATGTGGCTCATGCTCATGGAAGGTGCCTAGGATTGACATCGACTCCTTGACACAGAAAAAACGCAGCGGCTTGCTCTAAGCTATGGCACAGGTTCTGTTCCCGTTCTCTGTTTTGGCCAGAGCACGTGCTGGTAAGTGCCTCTTTGACCCGCAGTCAGCGGCTGTGCAACACGGTCTTGGCTTTAGCCCCTTGCCCACACTGCAAATTGTGCTCAGGCTGAAAATACCTTGAATTAATTTTGCCCATGCTCAGTCTTTAAGTGCTGCTTTTCTTGTGTTAGTAATAACGCCTTCAGTTAGGGGCTCCGAAAGAAAATATTGATCAGCCCTGCATGTTTTTGTAATTCTGGGTGAACAAGGATCTCGCTACTTTCACTTTTGGTTTTGCTTCTGTTTCTAAGGGATGTAGCCTGCAGGTCCTCAGATGTAGTGCTGCCATGTGTGGCTGGGAAACCTATCAAGGAAATCTATGTAGGAAATAAGATCAACTCTATTGGAATTAAAAGGAATGTATTTGAGTATTTGCAAAATTTCTGCTTGTGTTACTTCTTGATGAAAGGCTTGATTTAAGTGTGAGCTGATTGTCCCTTAGTTATAGATTTAAAGGGAAATAAATAAAATTCATTTTGTGGAATTATATACTTTAATTTGGTTGGTTGCAAAACTGCTTTATTGGTTAATTCATGCTAGATTTCCCAGCCGCCAGGATGAATGAACAACGCCGCACTGTACAATTATGACAAACTCTGTTAAGGTTTGTATTCAGCTGTTGTTGCTCGTATGGCCCCAGTGGTTTGAATTCCATTTGCGCCGTGAGAAAATTGCAAAACAAGCTGTGCATTTTTATGCTGATGAAAACGCTGAAAATAGATGGCAATGGCTCTTAAAAGGGGAAAAGAAAAAAAAAAAGGAAAGCAGAATATGTTGTCTTTTCAACCTAACTCCCAGAAAGCCATTGTAATAAAACGGATTTATCCTTAATATACAATAATTAATGTTTTGCATATGGGAAAGGAAGGTGCTTGTTCTTTATACATATACTATGTAACTTTACACTTATATAGTATAACTTTATATTTATACTATGGAACTTGCTTATTCAGTTGTATATGAAGTGCTCCTGTCCACCAGTGTTTTCTGACCTTGTCCCAGGAGGGTGCTGGGTGTAGCAGACAGTGTGTGAAGCGATGGGGTTTGGTATGCAGAATTTTGGTCTGGCTCTGCTGAATTACTCAAGACCCTAGATGGGTCTCACCGCATTTCTGTGCCTGATCAGAACCGGGCACCCAGATGCTGTAGGTCTGGTCGCACAGCCATCTCCGTGGGATGTGAGCCATCTTCTATTAGGGGTTCATATTAATGCTTACAAAAAAAGCCTTAGCGTTGGTTGGGGCTCAGTGTGGTGCTGTAGGACTGAAAACAGAATGGGACACCTTGTAACTCTGGGCAGAGCGAGAATGCCCTGTTCTGCTGTAGTCCCTCAGGGCTGGCTTAGCTGGGCCATCTATACATTGCTCTGCTCTTTGTGCACAAATTCCTAAACCTCTTTTTCCCCAAATCAGGCTGCCTTGCAGATCCCAGAGGGTTCGTATGCGTGGATTCATTTCAGCGGAATATTTTAGATTGTATTTTAGTATCTTCTGTATAAACTTTATCCATGACACCTTTTGATTTAAATGTTTTTCATTATATCTGTGCTTTTGGCAAAAGTTTAAGGGTAAAAATGAAGTCATTTGGGCTCTGAAGTTAAAAGCCATGGAAGCAGGATCTGAATATTTTCAAGTTCCAGGTGTAAAAGGCAGTAGCTATTCATAATTGTCACTATGTCTTTTATCTCAGTTAACTTATTGTTTGGCTTGGGTTAGTCTGACCTTGTAAAATGATCTACTTATGGCTGTTGTATTAAGCTAGGGTCAATTATTAATATTTAAATCCTACAATATACAGTTTTCTCTGATGAATTCCTTTTTCACAAGATATTTGCCTGGAGAGCACACAGCAGGATAACTGATTAAAAGGCGATACACTTCTTATGGTGCAAAAAGAAAATATTCTGCTGATTGAGGTGGAAAAAACCCTTCAGTCTATATAAATACCAGTAGAGCTGTATTCATAGCATCAGTAAGGATTTTTCGCCTTCAGTTTTAGAACTGAATTAACCCATTTAAGCTTAAAATGCTGGATGATTTCTAGTTTGCCTTTTTAAAAAGATTTATTTTGAGGAATGCAACTTCCCTTTTTTCCCCTTGATTTAGGGGAGCTGCCTTTCTTCCCTTGCTTCCTGAACCTCATACCTAAGTCTTTATACGGCTGAGACACACGTGGGCTACGTGAGTTAGAGCAGTAAGGAAAGAAATAGTTCAGAGCCTCTCCAGCAGTCTTGTTGCTTAATTATGGAGTGGGTTTTATATGGGTGTGCTTTATTGTGATCTACTGGTAGCTTCTCCTGGCCCTTCTGAGTATCTCCGCAGGTCGTGCGGAGTGTCAGCAGCATCACTGGGACTGTGGAACACGCAGCACCAAGTGAGGGGCAGTGGCTGCTTGCAATGATACCACTGGCGACAGAAATATGTGTCAAACCACACCCTTTGTGATGCAGTAGACGGTATGCTGTCTGCAGGTCAGGATTGAGGAGCAGTGAGCCAGGGGAAGTATGGCTTTTGGGATTAAAAAAACCCTTAAAAACCCCAACAGAAAATTGAGGTCCCGAGCACTCGTGAGCATCAAGAATTTATGATGTGGCTTGGGGGAGGGAGAGGGAGGGAGAGCAGGTGTTTGGGTTTGGGGGGTTTTTTTGTTTTTGTTTTTTGTTTTGTTTTGTTTTGTTTTTAAAGATGACAAGCATTTAATTGTGGCTTTCTGGCCAAGTTCTGGCTGAGACAGTTAGACCCATTGATCCTAAAACACTTTGTAGTTTCAGATGGATGTGGTAATCATTTGCTGTCATAGACTGCTACTGCACACTGTTAAGCAGATGCTCCATTTCATCCCATAGGTGAATGCACTGCAGTGATGCATAAATTGATTTTTAAAATATGGGAAGAAGGGGAGAAAAACAATGCACACGCATGGTTAGCTCTGAAAGTCGCAAAGCTGTTGTTTACTGGATGGCTGAAGAAATGAGCTAAAAGAATCCCTTAGATCTGGTCTGGGTCCCAGCTCATGTACAATCCAGAGCTTTGTTGCAGTTTGCCATTTCTGCAGTGCCTGAAGCCTCTTGGCAGTGAAAGCAAATGTGAGGGTGTGGGCTGTGAGTCTGCTGCTGGATCTGTGTTGCAGGACGAACTGAGATTTGTGGTGTTTGTTAAGGAAGGCCAAACTCATGGGAGTCCTAAAGGAACAAAAGTGGAATCTAGTAGTTAGCTGCCAAAGAAGAAAGGTGAGGATGCAGCATATCCCAAGCTTAAGTGTGTTTCAGCTTAAGAAGGATAAACGGTAACATCTATCCATGATAGCACTGATTTGTGCATAGGAATTCTTTAAAGTAGTCTTCCTCAGCTTTTTGCTGGAAAAAAACTAGTTAAGAAACAAAATATAATAATCCTGCTAGCTTTGTTATAAACACTTCTGAAATCTTAAGCAGAATTTAACTTCTGTTCACAAAGAATGGCATAATCACGTCCAAAAATAGAACTTCAATACTTTAAAAACTTATGCCATGTATACCATCTTAAAGCTATACTCTGTCAGCTCAAAGAGTGTTTAGAAATTATTAAAAGACCTGTTCTCTTTATTCCTCAGTATCCACATGTATGAAAGAGATTGATAAAACTGGTCAGCCTGTTAGAGGATAGTCATTCATAAATCGTGTCTTTGTAATTGTCTTTGACAGCAATTGCTGGAAAAAAATTCAAAATATGCAAAAAATAATAACAGTAGTAAAACCTCTTTATTTATATTTTTATTATTGTGTTGAAGGATACAAAGAGGAACATTCAGCAGATGTTTAATTTCTTGTTTTATCTCATTAAACAGACAGTCCCCAAACAAATGAGTTTCAGATTAGTTTTACCAAAGCTATTTATCTAATTATGGCTTTCACTGCACTTGAATGAATGGCCACAAATCAATAGGTCTCTTAGGTTGCCAGGACATGCATTAAAACTGGTGAGTCTCCAGGCTGTGTAGCAGGAGTGATGTCTTTTGGTTTTTTCCATTGAGATGTCTGTCCTCAGTTCATACGGTGTATGCATAAACTGAGGATTTATCTGAAGAATTGCTTAAAAAGTTCCATTTTTGAGTTGATCATTTGCAATTCAATGTGGCGATAAATATTTACATTATACTGGTAGAGGTTTTATTAAAAAAACCCCAAAACCTGACAAAACAAAGATTTCAGAGGAAGCTAGTGTAGATAAAAAACATGTTGTAGTGGGTCAAGATGATGGTTCATCTAGTCCTCTATCCATAAGTTTTAAGGTTAATCTGACAGGTAACAGTTTTAGCCACAAATACAAAGTTTCTTGTGCTTTCAAGAATGTGTGGGCAAATGTTGTGTAGTCTGCTTTCCGCTTTGGTTTTTTTCTGGTTTTGAATAGCCAGAGATACCTTATACTCTGATGCTTGGGGGCTGTTAGCATTAATCATTCTAGGTACAGCTTTTCATGTTACGCATATACAAATCCAGCCTTTTAATGAATCTGGCTAGTATTTTGGCTTCAGACTCATCTTGGAACTTGCATTTACAGAGCTTGTGTGTGGGGATTGGTGATAATGACTTTACAGGGGAAGGAAAAATTAGTTTTATTTTATACTGTTGTTAATGAAAGCATTTCTTTTTGATCAGTTTTGAACATCCCACCTTTAATTTCAGTGACCCTTCTGTTGTTCTTGTGAGGCAGGGAACTTCCAACTTCTGTACAGTTAGTTTTTGTATATTCAATTTTTGTATATTTTGTATATTACAGCTGGTTTTTTTGAAGCAAGCAATCCCTGTCTCTCTAGATGACTCTTTCTATGCTGTAATCATTTTTGTTACCTTGTTTTGAACTCTATCTGGTTCTACAATGTCCCTTTGAACTTGTGATGGCTTGTGCTGAATGTAATAGTCTAGGTGAGTCTGCACCACTGATTTATATAAATCATGCAATTTCCTCCCTCTCTCCATCATGTAGGCTTTTCATCCTAACAATTTGCTATCTTTTTAGAGTTCCTGGTGGCAAAGATTAATTCTTCACTGAAATGTCTTCACAGCCATTCAGGTTGCTTTCTTTAAGCTGATATAGTAAACTTAAAACCATGTAAGCTGTCAACATTTTTTTCCTTCCATGGGCATTACTTTGCATTTAATGTGGATAAACATAATTTAACATGGAGTTGTCTACTCACCTACCTTGACTAGGTCCAACTGAAGTTGTTCATAGACTTCTGATTGTGACTAACCAAAAACCTATAAGTAAAATTTGCTTGATGCTGACATCACAAATATGTTTTATTTTTATTCATCCTAGGATGTAACTTTGGGGCATCTTTGTATTTTCCTTTTCTTAATGAAAACAGCCTGTTTAATCCTGTTCTTGTCCTTCATTACTTGGCTATTGCTTGATCAACCACAGTATTTTCTCTCTCCGGGCAAGACTGCTTGAAGTTGGAGGTACAACTGTAGAGCATGACTGGGTAGATGGTCTCTGAACATACAAGAAAATCAGCTAATATCATGTCAGTCCTGACCTTGTTACAACATACAGTGTCAAAGGCTTTCCTGTTCTTTTAAGGTATGTAAAAATATTAATGACTGGTGAAGCTCCTACTTTGTGGGTGGACAACTGTTTGGAAGGCTCTACACAGACTAGAAACCAACAACTTTGTCAAATAATCTCTGAGCAGGGCTCTGCAAGAGTATCTCTTGGCTCTGCTACTATCAGTATTTTCTTTAAAAACTGCAATGGTAGATTAGAGAATATGCTGTTAAGAATTAGCTACCTCTCCAATATGTCAAAGAAGAAAAATCAGAGAGGGGAAGAGTGTGGTTTCAAAGAAGAAAGAGCAGAGTGTGGTTTTTTTGTTGTTTTTGTTTGTTTGTTTGTTTGTTTGTTTGTTTTGTTGTTGTTGTTTGTTTGGGTTTTTTTAATTTTTTAAATTTTTCTGCTTAGGCAACTTTATGGAAAAACTGTTACTAGGAAGAAGACTATCTAACAGTAAATCTTGGTCAATCACCAAAGATTTTTGAAGATTGTCACATTACAGACATCTGCTCTCGAATCTTGTAAAGCTCTTCATTAAAAATAGAGACACAAAATGTCTCAGTAGTAGGCTTTTGCATTTAAGCACAAAGTGTAGCTAACGGAGCAACACTGCTATTAAATCAAAGTTGTGGTCTTGTTAAAAACAATGCAAACTTATGCTCTTTGAGAATCCATTTATTATGGCTGTAGAAAAGGGCCTACTTCAGTTGCTTATTAATAGCAAAACATGTTACAGGAAAATTTATGGCAGGATGGTAGGAAAGGATAAGGAACCATGACAGTCTTCCATTCTGTAAATAAAAATAATTCCAAAGAAGCTATCTAGAGACAATAATAATTTCTTTTTATAAACCTGAGTTAAAAACTGTCCCCTGTGACTGAAGAGCTAATGGTAAATTTTGTGAGACTTCCAAAACTGGAAACCTGATTATTTTTTTTATTTTAATTTTTTTTGTTTTATTTGAGTTAAGCAAGAAAACACACTGAATCTTCATCCCTTGCTTTAGCAGTTCTTGGTGTTATCTGACTTTTAGAAACAAAGCTGAATACTTAGGGGCTGTGAGTCATCTTCTTTTCTGCCTGAGCCAACTCCAGCTTCAGTATGTGTATACTTGTTTCTTTATACCATGACTTTTTCCCTCCTAAGTTAGTCATTGTTATCTCTTGGCACAAGTGGAGAAGTTAAAAACGTCAACAAGCATGAGGCACGCTAAAAACATGCAAACAAACCTCCTGTGTAATCTTCCAAGCCCCAAAGCGTTCCAGTTCCTATTACTTTGTTGCTCATGAACCCATCTGATCTTTTGATCATATCCTGGTGGAGGGAGCAGGGAGGTGAGTTCCAAGGCAAGCGTTTACTGATCAGGAATGTTATGTATCCTAGAGGCCCTCTCCAGTTAACTTCTGCTGGTGTGTCCAGTGCCCACAGAAGACATTATGGCACTGCATAGAGAAAAGGCAGCAAATGGATTAGAGGTGAAAAAATTTTTGTCAGTCTTTTTGCAAGCTTTGCTTTCTGAGGAAATTTCTGTGCATGTGTCTATGTACCAAGAAGGCGCTGAAACTCTGTTTAATTTTGCTTCAGTTATTTTTGGCACTTGAGAGGTGACCAAATAGATACGTAACCCCATAGGCTTAGGCTGGTTTAGGTGAAATTGGTGAAGCCCATATGGTTTGTGGTGGTGGTTCCACTGAGACAAGGACTGGTTTGAAGTCGTCTCAAAAAGCTGATATGGGAAAGGATAGAGCAGTGAGCAAGTTGATCGGGTCTCTTCATGGTACTTGAAGACAGTGTATGTCAAAATGAAGGTCTCTTACAGTAAATGGTGATTTGCCATCAATCTGCTCTAGTGCCAGAGTTTACCCAATGGCTTGGGTGTCCTTGCTGCAGAATGAACTATTGAGATGGATGGCCTTTTGAGATTGTCATGGTGAAAGGGCTGGAAGAGTCTGAACAGGTATTAACTACTTTGGTAGGGCATCCAGGCTGGCCCAGGCTTCCTTGGTGAATTGATGAGGGCAGACTGAGCGTCACAGCAGACTGTTAGGATGTCATGGACATCTTGCTTTTTATTGGTGTTTATAGAATCACAGGTAGAGCATCTCCGCTAGTCTCTGACAGATCAGTCACTGCGGTGGGGAATACTGCAGTATAGTAATCTTCTGGATCATTTTGCTTCCCTGATTTCAGTCTAAATTCTCTAACAAATTAGTATCTTCCATGGACATATTGCTTGAACCGATTTTTAAAGACAGTAGTGCCCCATCTCTCCCCGCTCTCCTCTCTCTCTCTCCTGCCTCCTGCTTTGCATAGGTCAGAAGACATTTTCTGATTTTAAAATTATATTTATTGCTGACTTTTAAATCTGGGTGGGCTGGTAACCAGGATACAGTGGGCAATTGGAAGGAGGATAACAGCATATTGAACGGATCAGTGTTGCAAGCATTGGCTATGATGCAGAGTATTAAAGAGGTAGAAAGTTAGTTCTCTTTGCCCCTAGACCTGAAAAAACGTGGTCAGTCTTTACCTCTGGTCCTTTTATTTCCATGGGACAATGCACCCTTTCAAGGTCTTGGGGTGAAGACTCAATCTGTTGAAGCAGAAGAAGGTGGCCCAGTTCTGTGTTCCTGCTTTACATGGATATGTAAAGGAGGATGCTGGAAGAGCCCTGGATCCTGGTGGTGTGTGTGGGAGGGCAAGGAGGACGCAGCTCCAAGTAGCACGGAATGCGTGAGCTGCTGCTCGGTCTGGTGGGCAGAAGCCCCTCAAATGCACTTTTTCTTAGCACTGAGTCCCAGGCCTGACTGTCACAGGTGGTGGAAGTGTGACCCCACAGAAAGGCAGTGATGTGTGAGTCCTTTCCTCTGATTGTACTACGGCACCAGCAGACTGTTCTGCTGGCTCTTTGAGGTTGCTTTGTTCAGGATATGCTCAGCTATACTTTGGCTGTGAGTAATGCAAAGGCTATTCTACTTTTCTTTTACATGCCCCGGTTCACACAACTGATAAGCATGCTTATGTTCACATTGTGTCCTTCTGCTTCTCTCTTATGTGTTCTAATGAGTCTTTCTTTAAAAATAGTTATAGTGCTACCACTTCTGTCTTCAGTGAGGGATGAGGTACTTTTCTGGGTTGTTACTTCAGATTCTGCAGGTGCAGTCTGTGGTTACTGCCTCATGTACGTTCTGAAGCAGCCTTAAAAAGGTCATCCACAACTTTCAAGCCAAAAGTCTTATGTTTTAAAACAAAAACTTATAAGCAGTTGGGTAGGAACGCTGCTTAATATAGTTTCACTGGACTGTGCCAACTACAGTTAAACTCTTAGCATGATCTTCTGGTACATATTTTCTGGACTATTCCCTTATCTGGTGGATGTCTGGACTGTTCCATGGTGAGATAAGTAACCCCCAAACAGTTCCTTTGGAGGAGTAATCTTCCTTACAGCACCTGATGTACAGAGATCTTGTTGAAATCACAGAGAATTTAGTCTCTTTGTCAAGAGACACATCTTACACAGGCATGTATGTTCAACTTCATAACATACAGTTCACCTTAGATCCCAGCACTACTGTAGTATTATGGACTTCTCTTCTTTTTTCCACTGCACACATGTTTTTCATGCTAATTTAAACTCCAGCAGACTTTTTTTTTTTTTTGCATATGCCTTTGAATATGGGAATAAGATTGACTAGGATATAGACATCATATGGTGGGACTTCTGTTGGGATGCAAAACTAGATAATAGTTGCAAATGCAATTAAAGGTTAATGAATTCAGATAATTTAATAAAACGTAAAAATAGAAAAATCTTCTAATCCTTTGACTCTCAGATTGTGAGGGGTTTTTTTTCTGTTTAAGGATTTGTACCTTCTTGTAAGGGAAAAAAAATAAAAATTGTGCCTTTTAAATCATTTAAAGGCCTCCTAGTATATTACCCTATTAGCATATAAGTAATGAAACAAAGGGATAGGAATTTTATGCTTTAAATACCACGTCTAGTTTTGCTGGAGGTTTTTTTTTTTTCTGAGGGCTGGAAAATTACCAGTATTAATGACCTCATGTGGGACAAAAGACTGATGTGGGACAAATTGAAGAAAGATTTATTTATTTGTTTAGTTAGTTAGGCTGCCTAAAATAATTTTTTATATATATACTTTCTCCACAAAAAGTTTAGTGCAACACAGTTTAATAGTTCCTTTTTCTATAAATTTGAATGTGGTGTTATCACAGAGGGCGTTAATCTCACAAGAGTAGCCTGTCAAATTCTGTGGCTTTTTCCTTAAACTGAATTTGGTTGAATATCTTTATTCTAAGCCTGAGGAGAGGTGCAGGGATCGCCTGTGCAGGCCTTGTCTTATCTTGCCCATGCTGCCTTGAAAATAAATGATGAATGCAGAGAACCCTTATAAGGACCAGTTCTATTCATGACACTTTCAAATGGCTCTTGTTGGAGCAAGGTCCTACCCTTTGAAACTGTAGATCAAAATGAGAAAGCTCTCTGACACCGGCTGGGAAATCTCAAGAGATAAAGAAACCCCCAGCCCTCACACAGAGGGATCAAACTTCCACAGCAGTAGGAAGAAGGACTTGTAGACTTAACTGAGTTTAGAGTGATTAATTTTACAGTGTGTAAATTCAGAATAATGCAGCATAGACATGATGTGACATATCCATATGCTTTAGTAATACCAAATGCATGCGAACAATTGTTGTATGAATAATGAATTAAAATAAAGATATATATCAGAAGAAGGGCAGGTAGTTAAAATTAAGGATAAAGAATATCAGTAAGGAAATCTGCCTCTTTAGGGTGTAAGTCTTGTCTAACTTCAAAGACTGTGTTCTTCTTTTCTTGAACCTATGTTCACACAGGAGGTTCCTATCTAAAGACGCCTGAACTGTTTGTGTGACCTTATGGGGGTGCTGAGTACATCTTTTACTTTCTTAATAGCTTAGTCTGCATAAGATATGTCATTTATATTATTTGGCTGTGATCTTATCGTACTAAGTAAATCTGTTAGATACTTGGCACTTGAGCTGTTTTTCCATGTCCAAAAATTTACAAGACTCATCTGTGTCTTGCATCTGTGATATATTCTGACTCTACAACTTCTCAGTCTAGTGAAAGCTAAATTTACCTAAGCTGCTTTTAGCGGTTGTTTGTATATGCTAAACTCCTGTTCATGTTCTAATCCTATTCCATATCTAATGGTTATTGCACACTACTTTCTGTATTACTCTGTGTTAAGTAATCAGGATTGAATGACAGGTGTGCAGTGGTTTCTGACACACTGGCAGAGACTTTTGAACTGCCACGTTCTTCAAGTCCCTCCCCATCTCAGAGGTAACAAACCTCCCTTTGGAGATGGAGTGCACTTGAGTTTTCATTTGTTCCTGCTTCAACAGCCAGACCAAAGGTTTTCAAGCACAAAAAAGATGTTATCAGGCTTAGTGTGATCCCATTCTGCAGACTGTTTGAAGGTGCTGGTAGTGCAGCTTCAAGTAACGCTGAGGCTCAGCCGAGAGCAGTTGAGGAGTTCCTGGATCTACTTTGCCAACGAATTGCTTGTGTGATCCAAGGGAACAATTTTTTTCTCTCCTTGCATATTGAGTGCTTTTTAAGTTCTCCATACAGTGAGGCCTTGACTGCTTCATGAAACTAAAATAGTTAAACTTTAGTAGTTTTGCTACAAAAAAGTAAATTACAGCTGTTCTTCTGGAAGTGGTTAAGAACTCCTGCTATCCAGTCCATAGTAGGTTGGCACCGGCATGTGCCAAGAGCTACTGTCAGTGAAATGAATATTGTTCCCAAGAGGTCACATAACAAAGTGCTGCCAATACAAACAATGGTGCTGCAGATTCTCACACTGTTAAGGCTGTAATACAAGCTTCTTTAACCAGAGCTTGTTCACCCAGCTTGGAGGCCACTCCTGCTTTCTGAAAACCTCAGAAGCAAGAAAAGGAAGAGTCAGCAGTTTTGTTCATGATTTGTTGTGTTTTAAATGTCCTGTAGGTGTTTGAACTTAAAGTGGGGCTACCCTGGCTACATGGCAGAGAGCTTGGGTGCTTCTAGCCCTTAGCTGATAGCTGATCTTTACCAGTAGGTCTCAAAGTGCTTTGCAGAGCAGAGTGGCCATGGTGGTTCCCATTGCAGGGGAAGGGAAATGACTTGCTGGAGGTTGCGACCACATGAGGTTCAGGAATAAAACTGAGGTGTGCTGACCAGTCTGGTGCTTTGTCCAGTAGGTCAGCTGGTCTCTGCAAAATCAGAAAATCAGTTTCTTGGAAACAAAGAGTAAAAGATCTCAATGCCTTGTACCTGAAAGGAATAACTGCTCTACTTCTAGGAATAAGGCTTGGGAAATTACCGGGTGACCTACCTTTTGTACAGGCAGTTGTAAAAGTGGAGCTCTCTGAGAGCAGGGACATTAAACAAAACGCACATTAAAACATACCTTTGCACACTTGTAAAGCAATTCATGGACTATTTGTGTGCAGCTCGCACAAAAAAAAACCCCAAACCAACATTGCCAGAAATATAGGCATTTTTCAAATAGTAAACTAAACTGATGCAGTTTACTGCGAGGTATTTACATAAATCATAATCAAAGCACTAATTTTAACTTTGTCTTTTTGTACTTGAAACATTAAATATACTGTAGTTATTGAAATCTATAAAACTGGTTCTTTATTTGCAAATTGCTTCTGAATAAATTAAGATTTTAATATACTTTGTATTGACATTTTTAGCTATTTATTGTCAGCATCGTTCACAGCTGATTTGCTGAATATTTGCTAATATTTGATGTTTTGTTCCTGCATCTGTGTTCACTGAAATAGCTGCAGCAATATTGGTTATTTTTTCCCTTCTGCTGCTTGCTACAGTTCTTGCTGCAGAGGTGAGCATCCTTGCAGCAGGGTCATGGGGGCAGTTCACAAGAAGGCTCCTGAGCCTGTGCTGGGGAAAATTAAGTACCTAAACATGCTGATTTTGCCTGATACCAGAGAGTGGGCATTTGAACTTACATCTACATGATGGGTGGCTGGTAGAGACAGGTGAGATGAATCACTTGTTTAACTGATTGTCTGCTTTAAAATTTTTATTATATTTAATCTCTGACAAATGTTGGTTGCTGAAGGCCAAGTTCTGGCACCGGTATTATCTGCAGTAATGTTGACAGCAAAGGTACGTTGGCTTCTCAGCAGCTGATACCTGGCACATTGGGTAATGTGATGGGGAGAAGTTTTGGTGAAAGGCTAACATGAAAATATGTGATTTTAAGAGCCTTTTTTAAACACAAGGTGCATCTAGAAAAGTGTTACTGATTGCTCTGCAGCTCCAAAGACTTTCTCTCCCATGCCTGATGCAGCTGGTTGGAGAAGCAGAATTAAGTTGTGTCTGGGAGTGATGGAGCAGGAGAGCAGGGCTGACTTGAAAGCTGGAGCAGTTGTGCAGGGCCTTGTCTGGTCAGGTTATGAAAACTCCAGGATGGAGATTGTACAGCCTGGGCATTAGTTCTTGTGTTTGACACACAATTTCCCCATGAAATTTCTTTTTACTAATGCATGCTTGTGAGTCAGGCTGCCTGGCCTGCGGAATGTCTTTGCCAGGTTGAAGTGCTATCCTGCTTTCTTTTTTTTATTTGTCGTGAGAAGGTATTTTGCTGGCAACACGAGAAATATGCCAACAGAGGTACTTTGAAAAGCTTTTAAGTATGCAGACATTCAACATTTTCCTACTCCTGATCTCTCTTTTCACTGTTTTGTTGATGTCTTCATTTAGATGTATCTGAAAAGAAATGGTAACCTGTCACTGGGAATATCTTTTTAATTATAGCATTATATAGCGTATATATCTTGTGCGCATTCTTTTGAAAGCTCCAAATAATATATTATTAAATTATAACTTGCATCAGTAGAGATATTAATTGTTGCATAAAATTTTAATAATCACTAAAAAACCCCACCCACCTGCCTTTGTGTGCTACCCTCCAGATCAAAACCAAACCAGATGCTGATGGCTAGAAACACGATGGCAGATTACAAAGACCATCTACTGTGTTTATTAGGTGCTGAGTTTTAAAGAGAACTAAATGCAGCAATATTGCTAAATTTTTACAGTGACAGCCTGTACAGTGCCTATTTTGTACTGAAAAAAAGGGAGGATGCTGCTTTCCTGTGAAATGTTGCTGACAGCCAGGAAGAGTGAAATGCACTGGGAAGCTTTTAAGGTAGCATTAGGAAAGGTATGGCTGAAATGACAAAATAGAGCACAAATGCTGCAATCAAGTTAGGTTAATGAAGAAATACAAATAGTCAATTAAGTGTACTCTGCATATTTTAATGTTATATAAAGCATGATAAAAACCAGTAAAATTCTGATTCTTTCTTCATTTCATATTTAATGAACTCTCACTGCAAACATTGTATTAGCATATGACTTGAAAATGTCCATAAGGTTTTTATGCGAAAGAGAAAACTTGTTTGAACTCTGTTTCTATGTTGTAAACGATAGCTGTAGCCCATGCAGTCTACAATTGATCTATGGATTGAAATGAAATGGGATTTCTCTTTTACTTAAACTGACACACTTCTGTGAACATGGAGGTGGGAGGTGAAGTTCCCCATTACTGACACCTTTGAATTTTGTCTTGTCATTTTTTGTGGGTATAGTTAACTTACTTCTTATGTCGACAGAGCAGAGACACTGAGGATTTATCAGGCATGTTTTATGCCATCATTGCTTGGATAGTTTTAATTCAGCACAAACAAGTGCTTCCTCTGAGCACAGCTGTCCCTTCCTGCCTCCCTTCGAGCCCCACTGCTTTCGCCTGTGCCCCTGCCACCCGCCTTGCTAGTGACTGTGTTTGTATGGCTCCCCAGTGACCGGGCGGAGGGAAATAATCTGGGTTAAAATGAATCGTTATTTAATGAGCCGGTTTGAAGCTGTTGGTCCTTCAGCTTCGTTCAGGACGTGGCTTCACAGATGTGGGTAGAAGAGCAAAGCAGAAGAGCGGTGGGGATGGGAAGGTGAAGCAGGAGGTGAAGGGAGGACATGACCTGCTTGTCAGCAGCCTCTTTTTATGGTACTTTAATCTGGTCATGGAAATGCATCATTAGCAGGCGAGTGGCCATCTCCTTTTTTTAAGGAACGTAAAGTTTCTCTAACCCAGGCATTCCCCTCTGCCAGTTCACCACTCCTCCCTTCCTCTCAAACTGAGCTGGCTTCCACGTCAGGATGCCACAGCTTTACTTGAGGCACAGGATAATGGACAGAGGAGGTTTGGCCTGTGTTCGTGCCTTCCTGAAGCTGGATTTATCCAGGGCTTTTCTCCCACGGTAGGACTGGGGAGAGCAACCAACCAGTCCTGCCGTATTGTCTTCTGTGATATTCTTTTCTATTCTTAACTTCTTTTGGGTAAAGAAAAGGGCATTGCAAACAAAATTTGCTCTTGCGCGCCAAATTACACTCCTTGCTAGGCTGTGGAGACTTTAAAAGTGGCTGCCTTATGCCAGATTAACTAAAAAAGAGTTTCGTTTGAAGCATAAACCCATTCATCAGTATTTAGTTTGGTATGTACTGGAAAATACAGAAATGCTTCTAAATGCATTGCTTTCCTGACTGTTGTCATCTCAGAAATAAGTGTTTAAACCTAAAGAGCACTGCTTGTCTTTGTAAAGAGCAGCCATTTTCTTTGCAGACCCCTTTCTGTGTTGTGGGAGGTGAGAATGAACCATGAGTTGTGGATTTCCCTTTTGTGAAATAACTTATTCACATTCATTGCAGGTTCTTTTTATACAGAAAACAGGTGAGAATACACTCTTTGGTTTCCTTTCACTAATGACCCTTTGGGTTTCTCCAGAGAGCTTTGCAGGCTCACCTGGGAACCCTGCATTGCAAGCTCTGCTGAATACAGATTTCTCTTTTTACAGCTTTTTGACCTTTTTATGCTACACCCAAGAATATTAAGTTTAAGATGATCAGGGGAAGATCTTTTCTTTATATAGAAGATCCTTTATAAAGAGTTTTATATTTAATCTTAAATAAATATTAATGGAGAGAACTGTTCCATTGGTTGTTCTTCATTATCCATGAATTCTGACAGGGGGTTCCAGGAGGAGCAGTGGGGGAAGGTTGTTTGTTACAAATATTTGTCAGAAAGTCAGGTATATTCAGTGGGTTCATAGGAAACATATCTGCTGAAAGTCAGCTAGCTTCCTAACCAACTCTGCTTGCTGT
Source organism: Aviceda cuculoides (assembly GCA_035590195.1). NCBI lineage: Eukaryota > Metazoa > Chordata > Aves > Accipitriformes > Accipitridae > Aviceda > Aviceda cuculoides. The sequence continues at coordinate 10,228,452 of JAVJGG010000073.1, forward strand.
GCCTTAGCAACCATGAGGAAAAATCTGCTGCCACATGGAAACGGATTGGGATTCATGACAACACTCCCTATATCCAGCTACTCTCAAACAACAGTAGCACTTCATCTGTGAAACACAGCACCCACATCTTCAGCTTAAAACCCCTATAATTTAGGCAGTAGCAAGTTATGTCAAATGCAAAAATTCGAAGGTGGCGAAGCAATAAGCCAAATTGTTCAGTAATTTTTCTCTCCCTTCCCCCACTCCTTACCTGGCATGAGTAAGCACTGGGAATAGATGAACATTTACTCCTGCAGAAATTGCTGCCTTCTTGTGTTGCAGATTGAGGAGGGTGTGTCGGGCAGGTACAGCCCAGCTTTGTTCCAGGATTCGTGTTCAGATCAGGGCTGGAGTGGAAACTCTCTAATTATTACAGCTGCTTGCTTTTAGCAACTCCAGCAAATCTTTTTGAAGAAAAAAAGCCCACAGGGTTCCATCAGTTCTAACAGTTGTGGTAGTTTCTATCACTGTTATGGCATTATCATTGTCATGGTTCGTAATGAGAGAAAGAAATCTGTCTAGGAAAAAAATAATTACTTTTTGATTTGTGCGTGGAGTGGGAGAGAAGCCTGAGGGAAATTAAGTAAATACCTCTGGTGGATTTTTTAAATTTTTTCCTGAGCCACTGTATTCTTAGAGTTGAATGATTAGTAAAAAGAGAAAAGCACAAACAGATGATTGTTTTGGGGAGTTAATTTGGATTCAGTTTTATTTGTGATCCTTTTCCATACGCTGTCTCTCACGGTTGGAATGTGAGAAGTTTCCAGCATGAATACTTGTGAAAGTGTATTTTAGGCTTGGATGCTTAAATGCTTGTTGGAAATCTGTCTGAGTATATAATTTCCTTTGTGGTCACATTAGCCAATTTAGGATTCAGGTGTTGAGTAGTTGCAGAAAAACCCCTGTCAGGGAATAGAAATGATCTCATCACCAGGTAGTCTATGCTACACCATGTGCATTTCAAAATGAGATGATTTTTTTTCAGGCTATTTATATTTAGGGAACAAGCCCTGATGGAGCACAACACTGAAGCATTTGCTTAATTTTAAGTAAGTTGAATAATCCGATTTGGAACGCACAAGTGCTATACTGAATTCTTCAGGGACATACTGATAGTGCCCTGAAACTATGAACAATTGTTTTCTTATATTTGTACACAAAAGTATTCCTAGAACTGCTCAGCAATGTGGAGTTGGTCATGGGCATGTTTGCAAATTAAGCCCTGATCAAACAGACAAATATTGATGAGTGTGTTGTAAACTGACAACAGGTGAAGTTTGATTGTGCATTGCGAACTCTTAATGTGGCATTATGCTCAATTTTTGGTAATGCAGTTAAAAATCTACTTATTTGAAAAACTTGGAGTGGAAGCTTGAACGATTTGCTGGGGGGG
>JAVJGG010000073.1:10229983-10241217 GCA_035590195.1 Aviceda cuculoides
ATTTGCTGGGGGGGGGGCGGGGAAGAGCCCTGATTCTACCTTTTTTCTTTTCTTTTAGTTTTAATATAAATCCCACTGTAAAAGATTTAGAAAAAAAGTATAATGTTGAGTAATAAAAAAAGTCTTACTTCCTTTTTTTTCCCAAAGCTTTTTTTTTTTCTTGCTAACTTCACAGGAATATCAGAAGCTCTTTGAAGAAAGGCAGAACATTTGTATCCCATATTTGAAATTATTATTTTCCTACAATTTCTATGGCCTCTTCTGTAGTTACAACGTGACTTCTAGTGTAGACAGGTTGCTGGCTGCTACCACTGTACTAAATCCCAGCTGAGGAAAGCACTTGAACTGGAGCTCCAAGCACTCTTGCTTTGTTTCTTTCTGAGCATGATGGTGATTAAATTGCTAGCAGATGTATGGAGCATCGCTGATGCTACCGCGACTGCAGTGCTGGCAATGGCAGAAATATCAGCAGTTGCTGGAACAGCTTGGGCAGGAGGCAAAGCACAAGCGACTTGTAGGCAAGTCATCCTCTGAAGTTGGGATGAGGCCAAAGCAAAATCCCAGATCTAAAAACGGAGAGAAAATTCAAATGTATCCCCAAAAGGTATGACTGAAAACATGCTCTGTAGTATCTTTAGCCCTTGATTAGAGCATTAACCAGGTTGTAGTAAATGCACAGGGAGTTGCTATAATGGAGTATAGGAAAGAATTGAATAAAGAACTAAGTCAGCACCTCACAGTAAGATATAGCTTGATCTTTCCAATGGAGAGCAAAATGTGCCTTCATTAGTACACTTTCCTTGTTGTGTAGTATGTCATGGGGGAATTTCTTTCCAAAACTTCAAAAATCAGTTTGTGCTCATATGTTAAAATATTATCAATATCTTTGCATGCTTAGCTTTAAATAATGGCAGAGATTCTCAACTTGTTTAAAAATAATTGTCCAGTTGAAGCAATACTAATTTAAACCCAGATACAGACCTTGCATCAGTATCAGTCATTGAATTAGCTACTGCTTTTAAAAATCCAGCTGGAGTATTTGATTCTTTGGCTAATAATTCCATGAGCTGGTCATATGGACTGTAAAGAAGTATTTCCTTATGGTTGTTTTAAATTACTTGCTGGTCACTTTATTCGAATCCTCCCATTCTTTTAAGATCACTGCTCTATTCCTTACATTTCTAGTGGTTTTAAACACCACAGTAAACTCCCTTATAATTTTTCCCAATTTCAGACTAAATTATCTGTGGTGTATTCAGATTTGGATCCTAGCAGTCCTATTCCAAAACCTTCTCCGGGGCCACTTGTCCCAACTGTCCTCTCCTGTCACGCGCAAGTTGTGTCCCCAAGCGAGAATGCCACCCCTGTGCCATGTTCATACTTCATGCTCCTGATTGCCCAGCCCAAGGCACCAACCAGCTCCCTGCCTCTTTCCTGCATCCCCAGCAGGGAAGCTGAAGCCACCTATGCACACCTATTCCTGTGCGATGGGAGAGTCCTCCTGGAGGACACCCAGTGCTCTGGATCTGCTCCACATATGGTCTCCCATCCCAGGACCATACATGCTGCCACATCCCCATCTCCTCCCTAACACGTGGTTTGGCAAAGCTTCTCCTCAACCTGATGAAAAGGCACAGAGAGATGCTGGGGTGGTAGTGCCTGGAAAGCAGCACTTGGTGTGGGTAGCAATAGCTGTTCCAAGGTAGTTTTCATGAGAGATGAGTTGTTTGCTTGATGACTAAGGAATTTGCCTTAAAAGCACATTTTGGCTCATTCTAGGAGTTATTTGCAAATGTAATCTTAATTGGGGTGTGTGTGTCAAAATAATTTGGGAGGAGCAGCCTATATTTCCCAATACCTTCAGGGAGGAGTGGTGCTTCCCCCACACAGCAGCCTGAAGGCTGGGGTTTTCAAACAAAGCCTGGACCCCCGATCCGCACCCTCTTCTTCCTCTGTCTGGAAGGGGACTGCCCGGTTTGTACCTAACAGCCAAAGTAGAGTCTGCTGAACAGAGGTGTGCTCAGCAACACAAAATGAAGGGTTTGTGTGCTGGCTAAACATTTATTGAGGCAAGTTTAAAAAAAAATAACCAAAACCAACAAAAATACCCCAAACCAAAACCAAGGAAAAGAAAAGAAAAGGGGATCTAGCTTAGTAGCTAGGACATAAAGTCCTAAAATTTGATATGAATTTCAGCCTAACTGCAGTGAGTGTGTCAACGTTACATAGGCTGCACTAGCATCAACAACAAAGATCATTTTTTCTATTCCAGAATGCCACTTCTACTTTTGTTTTATTTCCTTCTATGCAATTTCCATTTTCTTACATTTGTAGAAATTTCATGTGTGTAGATTCCTGCATGGCAGGCCAAATGTACTCTTCTGGGCTCTCCAATGTTTCATGCTTGCTCCAAGCTGATATGGGTTCAGGCTGCCACTGACAGAAGCTGTTGTCCTGTCTTCCCTTCTCCCATTTCAGGGCTGTGAATTCTTTCTCCACCTACTGCACCAGAGCTAGCACCGTGTGCTTTGAAGGATATATTAGATTTTTATATTTTTTTCTCTACTAGTTTGCAGCCTCAGTCACCTTTTGCAGACTCCCTGGAATTTCTTCCTTATATCTAATCAAAATCTACCCTCTTTCAGTTTAAAACCATTTCCCCTTGTTCTACCACTACACTCCCTGATAAAGAGTCCCTCCCTATCCTTCCTGCAGGCCCCCTTTAAGTACTGGAAGGCTGCTATAAGGTCTGCCCGGAGCCTTCTTTTCTGCAGGCTAAATGAACCCCAACTCTCTCAGCATGTCCTCATAAGCGAGGAGCTCCAGCCCTCTGATCATCTTTGTGGCCCTCCTCAGGACCCACTTGAGCAGGTCCATGTTTTTCCTATGCTGGGGGCCCCAGAGCTGGACTTGGTACTCCAGGTTGGATCTCACAAGAGTGGAGTAGAGGGGCAGAATCCCCTCCTCAACCTGCTGGTCACACTTCTTTTGATGCAGCCCAGAATGCAATTGGCTTTCTGGGCTGTGAGCGCACATTGCTGGCTCATATTCAGGTTTTCATGCACCAATACCCCCAAGTCCTTCTCCACAGGACTGCTCTCAATCCACTTATTGACCAGCCTGTATTTGTACTTGGGATTGCCCCAACCCATGTGCAGGACCTTGCACTTGGCCTTGTTGAACTTCATGAGGTTCCCATAGGCCCACCTCTCAAGCCTGTCAAGGTCCCTCTGGATGCCGTCCCTTCCCTCTAGGGTATCAATCACACCGCACAGCTTGGTGTCATCAGCAAACTTGCTGAGGGTGTGCTGTTCGTGTCGCCAACAAAGGTGTTAAAATAATACTGTTCCTGGACCCCTGAGGGACACCACTCATCACTGGTCTCCACCTGGACATCAAGCCATTGACCACAACTCTTTGAGTGCGACTATCCAGCCAATTCCTTATCCGCTGAGTGGTCCACTTGCCAAATCCATGTCTCTTCATTTTACAGACAAGGTTGTGTGTGGGACAGTGTGACATGCTTTGCACAAGTCCAGGTAGATGATGTCAGTCGCTCTTCCCTTATCCACCGATGCTGTAACACCATTGTAGAAGGCCACAAAATTTGTCCTTTTTGCTGAGTTTGGTCTTATGCTGTCGTGTAACTGCACCCTGCAGTAGCAGCGTTTTGCCTGGCTGAGGCTCAGCTGTCCTCTGATTGCCACGGACCAGGCCAGTGCAATGCCAGGGGCTGTAGTTCCCACCGGCATAGCTGGAATTAGCTTGCTGATGGTAACGTTGTTAGCACCAGCCCGGGAATGGGGCGGGGAGGGAAGAAATCGATGTGTAAGCTTCGACCGTGCTGCCGCAGTGAGTGAGGCTTGCTGAATGAAAGACTTGGACAGAAACCAAGTGAAGTGGTGGTATGTAGGGCTGCTGCAGAACTAAGGTGTTAATGATGTGCCAGCTAGGAAGAGTAAGTGGGATGCGAGGCAATGTTGCACTCTTACAGCATCTTTGTTGGGTACGGGAGAGGGGAATTAAGCTTTTATGTTACAGTATTTCCATATAGAGCTACCATTACACATGGAACTACACTAACATTTGTGATGAGCGTGGAAGGGTAAACAGCGTTAGATGCTTCTGTGGTTCCTTGTCACTTCCCTTCCCTTTCTAAAAATACAGTAACAAGAATATAGGGGGGGAAAAAGCACATGGCATTACTGAAATATGGATTCTGTAATTCTTACAGGGTGTGAAGGACAATTTTTTTTTATGATTACAGTATACCAAGTGTGAATTGGATCCTTCTCAAAGCAAGGAATTAATTATGCTGCCTACAAGTAGGAATAACGTGAGAGAGCACCACACAATCCTCCCATTGTGCTGCTTGTGCACCTGCACGACGCCTTCTATTCCATTTCCAGAATCCTTTTAGGCAATGTTTATTTGTGTCTTGTGTGGCTTGTAGTAAGATAGAGGTTGCCAGTAAGCATCAGAGTAGTCAATATCTTGTCTTTTAACACTGACGAGATATGGAAGTATCATGGTGAGTAACAGCGGGGTAACCTGTCTCTCATGGAGATGTTTATCCTGTCTCTGCCTTCCAGAGTTCTGGTTCACTGTTAATTTTGTAACTTTAAATCCCCAGTCTTTATTGATCAGTGGTAAGGTTTTGGCATTTGCATTTCCCTGCTGTAAAGGGTTATGTATTGTTTTCCTTTCTATCTCCTCAATTATGAATCCTCTCTAATTTCATTGAGTGATCAGTTATTCTCATGTTGCATGAAACAGAGTACAGAAAGTCTGTCTTTTAGCTGTGCCATTTCATTATTTTGTATAATTGCGTTATGTCTCCTGTAACCTCTCCTTTGTAAGGCAAATAGTCACAGTCTTTCCTGCCTCTCCTCATATTAAAATTTACCCAAATCCTTTATTATTCCTACTGCTGTTATTGTCTGAATCCCCTCTAACAGTGGAGTGTCCGTATTTTGAGATGCTGTTGCCAGTGCAGCATGTGGCACAGCAGAGATAATGCTGATCTACATTAGAGCAATGTTACATCCCTGCTGGTCACCATTTTATTCCTCATTTTTCCTAATTTTTTTTTTTAACTACAGTTAAGAATTTCATTTAGAAGAGTAGTCTTTCTTGAGAAGTGTTCTGTGACCCTGAGGTGTCTTTACTGAATTTATAAAGTTTGCTTTGAGAGGTATTAGAGCGTGTGTAATTACATTTTTCTCCGTCTAGTACATGCTGCTTTTAATGTTGAGCTCATCATGACACTGTCTTTTCACCTAGCTGGTTTTTTAGGTTTATCTTGAAATTCCTCACCGTCATTTCTGGTCTTTCCTGACCCAAATAATTTTGTGTTGCCTACAGACTTTATGCCCTCATTGCTCATCTTTTTTTCCAGATTAAGAATAAATGTAGTAAACAACACAGAATTGAGTTTACCAAACCTTTTTCCTGGTGTGAAAAAAAAAAAAATTATTTGGAGACTTCGGTTAGACTGCTCAGGTCATTAGATAAATTCTTTTTATTTAGATTTCAATAGGGAAAAGACCTAGATAGCTGCTACTTTTTTGCCATACAAAAACCGGAACAAAACTAAAGCTCTACTAAATTGCCTTACAGACCCTGTCCAGAAGAATTTCAAATCCCTATTTGGAAACTCCTTCAAACAAGGTACTTTTAAATTCCATTTCTTCAAACAACATATTAGGAATCTTTTTGTGTTGGTTCAACCTCTTAACCATAGCTTTGAAGACACTTGTGAATGGGGCCTGCAGTTAAATCCAGTTAACAAGTTATAATCTGTGTGTGTTAGAAACTGTCTACTTCTATTACTGAATTTGCAAACTGAATTGTTGTGAATGCTAATGTACACTTGCTTCACAGCCATTTAAATGATTGCCACCCTTGTTTAGCTTACTTCTGCAATATTTGAGAGCTCTGTTCTTGCGCCTCACAAGACTTTACTGTCTCAGGGCTATTTTACATTCCTTGAAAGATTCCTAGACATAGGAAACAAATAAACAAAAGAAAAAAGGTGAAACTGCAACATTGTTTTTTCTTTCAAGTTAGTTATTTGTGTTACTGATGCGTTTTGCTGGGATGGTGAGAAAACATCACAACAGAAGCATGAGTTAATTTATCAGTAAGGAGCAGTATACAGAGTCCAGGTGGAACATGGTTTTATGGAAGATGGAGTTGGGTCCTGTTCTGATAGACACATCTGCAGCCTTGAGGTAGTAAGGTAGAAATCAGGTGTAAGGGAAGTCAGAGGTGTGTCCATTCTGAAAGACCACATCTTCCTGGCAAGGTGCGGATGAAATGACCTGTAGCTATCATAGGATACCTCTAAAGTTTCTGAACAAAAAGAGAAAACTGTGAAATGGTGTTACACTGTGTATTAGGCTTGTATTAAAATATTTAACTCAAATACATATGGAATAATGCTTAATTTTAACTGTACTTTTGTGGTTTTGCAATGGTTAATATAGTATTTTCGCTTTGCTAGAATAACACTTTTTTTCATTTGAACTTGTCTCTTGTTCAAAGGTAAAGCTGACAGATAGTAAAACCTCTGCTTTTCTAAGGCAGCAAATGTAAAAGTAGTCCAGCTTGTGGGGGCATCTGCAACCCATGATACAACTGGGTATGACAGAACTTGGGGCGCATTTCTTATGAGGCTTTGACTGCTTGCTTGTCATTTAGCTGGGGAGAAGGCAATGCTGAGAGGGAGGGAGCGGACAGTGGCAAGGCAATTTACTACAGCAGGAATAAATCCCTGTTTGTCATAGTTTTCAATTTCTCTTTTCATTCAGATTTATGGAGAAAGTTCTTCCTGTGCTGGGAGAGCTCTCAGGAATATTTTTACTCTACAAGCGTCTGACCTGATTAAAGACAGGGTGTACCTTACCGGCATTTGCAGGTAACCCGGGATCATTTGTTTTAATCAACTGGATGGGTTTTATTTGCATTTGTCTATGGCCTGATTTGACAAGAGAGTAAATTCTGAGAGTGAAACATTGTGTGTGTTACTAAGAATTGAAAATATTTTCTAAAAAATTCTTTAAAATCTCATGTGTTTTAATATCTTTTCTAATGTTACTTTGTCAATTGTCTGAAAGCAGCAGTGGCCCAATTGTATGTCCATTGATTTAATTCCTTATGATTTCATATACATTTGTGTTTGTCTGTTATTTTGTTGAAAAGAAAGAGTATTAAATTTAACCCTGTCTGGAGTTAGAAAAGAGATTAATTGGATTCCTGAGATTTAGTTAGACAGTGATTTTTGCATGTAATTTATAGAAAATTTCTGTAATGAAGTGATTTTCCATTTGTGTTGCATTACAGCATAAATGCTTCCTCCTATTTTCGGTTATGCCAAAGGCAGGTCTCTATTATAACACCATTCATTTATATCTGTATTTAAGGAAAAGCCACAACTTGTGATTTAAAAAAATAAGTTTACCAATCATGTGAAAGATGAAGTACATCCTAGAGCAATACTCAAGGTCTTACACATATGTTGTGTAGCTGTATTGCTTATGCCTATCCTCAGAAAGGAAATAGAATTCTGAGGCTAAAAGCTGGATTTTATTTAGCTCTTATACATCTTTGGATGACTGTCTGTATGCAGCACAAATTGATAAAAATATTACGTATTGTAAAGTGTGCCACATGAATTAGGTACGTAAGGGAACTTACTCGTATAACATGAGTTCCCTTGTTGCAACTAGGGGCATCCCCTGAGACTTGCCAGAATAATTTCTTCTCTTGAAATGAATAGGATTACAAAAATTAGTAATTGAGGCAAAGGGTTTGCCCTGCTGAACAAAAGGATTCACTTTTAATAGCTTTAAAAAATAGCTCTGTATTATATAAGAATATTTTAACATTACTGTAGTATAAGAAGTGATGTTTTGCTTACTTTCAGGAGAAGCTGTATTGGATCGGAACTGGTAGACTGGCTTTTGGAGCAGTGCCCTTTTGTTAAGTGCAGATCTACAGCAGTTGGAGTGTGGCAGCTCCTCCTGGATATGGGCATTATATTATCAGGTCAGTCTTGATAGTACTTCTAGCGTGAAGAAGGCTGTCAGTTTTTCCTGTGTAGGATAAGACTCATATTTTTGGTGGGAGAGGAAGGAGGGAAAGAAAAAAAATTGCAGACTGATCCATTTTTCTTGACAGTTGTTTATTTTACTCTTTGGTACGCTCACTTCTGTGACCTTTCATTTCATAAATACCAAAGATGAATCTCTTTTTTTAGGCAATTTTCTTCCTTTTCCTTTTGCAAGTGTAATTATGTGTTACCAAGTTGCAGATAGCATGTGTGTATTTTCCAGCCTATTTTTTTTCCCTTCTCAAGCTCTTTTAGGTTTTTAGTAAGACAGCAGATGTTCAGCCACTGCATATCATGGCTTTGCCAAATGACTTCTCTGGCTATTAGTGATTTTCCCTTCCTCTCTCTGTTTTTCATAGTTTTAGATATGGATTGAGAGAGGATTCAGCTCCTTGAGATGGTGGCGATGCCAGGTTCTACCCATCTGTCCCCACTGTCCCCACCAATTTAGGGGTTTGGTCCAGCTAATATGGTTGGCAATAATTACACTGGTGACTAACCTCTGGAAATCTGATGGACTTTACTTTGTAGTTGGGACTACTTAGGTAGCTCAACTGAGAGCTGGGGTCTGTCCTAGACACTTAACTTTCCTCCTTGCGAAAAGGTGATGAGTTATGGAAGATTTCTGCTTATGTACACTGACAGTGAACTTAAAGGTTTTCTTCTGCTCCAACTACACTGACAGTATGCCTGACTATGCAGCCACAACAAGGGCTGCTGTCTCAGCAGGAGCTTGTGCTTTTGGCCTTGGACCCCGTCCTTTGAACCCAGTTCAATCCCAGTTATGCCAGGGAAGATGACGATTGTACTAGCACATCATCTTACCCAGTCTAGTCTACAAATCCAGTAGCCCTGAATTTGAGGAGAAGCTGGGATAATGATGGGCTGCATCCCCATTATTGAACTTTGTTTACTAGTGCCTGGCCATTAGCGAGAACAGATTAGATGCCAATGACAATTGAGGCTCAGAAATCTGACAAGTGGAAGGTTCTTAGCTCCTAATTCTGAACTGATTCTAAAATCGATTAAATACTCAGCAGTCTTAATGCTTGAATTTCAGAAACCTGGAGATATTCAAATTGAGGTTTTGGTGTTGTCCTGTTGGGATGCACCGTGTTAATACGAGAGGGTGGGATTGCTTCTATGCTGAGTTTGTGATCCTTTTGTCCTGTGTGGTGGTGCAACTCAGCATTAAATTCAAGTGTAATACAGAATGTGGTGGGGGCACAGAACCTTTACATGGTAAAGGTTTAAAGGCTATCTAATGTTATTTTTTCTAACAGTGGACAGACAACTCTATTTTCAAGACACTCACGCTTTCTACCAGTTCTCAGCGGATGAATGTACCTACCTTTTCTGTGAATTTGAAAAAGAGGAAGAATGGAAGAATGGAGTAAAGCTGCTACTTCAACTACTGCCATTGTCTCCTCCCAGGATTGACGTGTGTAATCTGTAAGTGTGTGTATACAACTGTTTCCAACTTTTTTGTTGGAAACAAAAAAGTTTGACAAAAAAGCTGACTGTTTGGCAAGTGGCTGGCTTATAATGACAGTGTTTACCCCCAAACCACCGTGCAAAGGAGCCAGCTTTCTTTTCGGGGTTGACAAGCTTTGTAGAGATGGGCTTTCCTATGATCTGCATTAGGATTAGCATCTGAGAAAGTCAGTGTGACTAGATAAATGAGGACACTCGACTTGGGGTTCTTGGCATATTGTTGTTCTTATACAATAGCTTGCTGACTCTAGCTTGCAATATTACCTGGGCAAGCGGCTTTATTTTTTTTGGTCCATTATTACATTTGGAGGTTTGGCACGAATTTGGCTGCAGGCATGCTGTGGAGCTGATTGACTAGCAGATCAGATGCCCTTGTCCTGGGTTAGGATCAGCTATCAAATGGGTAGAGAGGATGGGTAGGAGTGTGGTAGCTTCTGTCGTCTGATTTTAGTCTGCTACTGCATGTTCATCTGCATGTACAGAGCTCTCTACTCTCCTGTTATTATTCCTTTTCGAGAATATGCCATTTAAGAGTTTTGCTTCCTATACATCTCTTCTTCCACCTATCTATTGGATGTTAACACACCCTCTGTGCTGATACAGCTTCACTCTGAATGTTATCTATGTAGAGCAGCTAGAAGGAAACTGTAGTTATCTGTGCCACAGTGAAGGCTAAAATATAGGAAAAAGTTGTCAGTGAGAGGTCTGGAGGCTCATAACCCCTCATACCTTGGTGCATCTGCAGGAGCTGACCTGGATAGACAAGTTGGGTTAAATTCTTTCATTGTCCCTAGCATGAGGAAGCCTCAAACTTGATACTTATAATGTGGAGAACTATTACTCTGCCAGTAGTAGGATTTATTCTCTTTGATGTCAAAACCAAAACTTTCTTCTGTAAGTACTTTGCTTCTCTACATACAAGATATTAAAAATGCATTCTCTCAGATAAACATCCAACGGCAATATTTTAAAGGAGCACAAAGCCCAAAGTCCCTGTAAGCTGTTGCAAGCCTTATTTCTTAAATTCATGTGTTTAGTCTGATTCTTAAATGTGTTGAGCTGGTAGAAAGAATCTCAGTAATTTCTATGCCTGGCTCGAGGCAGAAACTTGTTTCCCTCCCCTGTTACTGACTGCCCTCACCAACCAGAAATTGGCAGTTCTGGAGTGAAGATTCCCTTGAAAACACATTTATTTGATCAGCTTGAGTGAGTGTAGCCGAATTGGCTAAAGCAGGGGACTGAATGTGATCTTCTCAGCAGATGTCTCATATGGGAGAAAACCTTTGAATATTTTTGCAAATAAAAATTCTTGTCTTCCAGCCTATGCTGGTGCTAAGCAGTTTGGCTGTCCCTTAAATATCAGGGTGATTTCATCTTGATTTTGGTGGGAATTGGGATTTTCCTCGTTATCACTGCGAATCAGGCCACTTTTCATGGTTCGTGACTACTCTTACAAAGGCTTTGAATCAAAAAGACAGAGGAGATAGGTCATATTGATGTGTTATGTGAAGGATGCTGGGTAGGAAAATGGATTGAAGACTTTTTAGGCTTGAGTTGAAAATGTGTCCTATATGCTGATCTTGGCTGGAGAGTACCACTATTTTACAGTCTGCTTTGCTGTTTTATC